>CATQJL010000112.1:65833013-67033013 GCA_958299035.1 Cylicocyclus nassatus
AAGCAGTGGTATCAACGCAGAGTACTACAGAAATCTGTCCACAGAAAATGCCTTTGCTCCCGGAATGAAGACCCAGCATGGAAGCTGTGGTCTCGCTGGTTGAGCCGCGGAGGGCTCTCTCTATGGCTGGCCAGTTTCTAGAACGAAAATTTTTGTTCCCCACAATTTCCACGAAAAACGGTAAAAACCTCGATTTCGACAGAAATCTGTCCACAGAAAATGCCTTTGCTCCCGGAATGAAGACCCAGCATGGAAGCTGTGGTCTCGCTGGTTGAGCCGCGGAGGGCTCTCTCTATGGCTGGCCAGTTTCTAGAACGAAAAATTTTGTTCCCCACAATTTCCACAAAAAACGGTAAAAACCTCGATTTCGACAGAAATCTGTCCACAGAAAATGCCTTTGCTCCCGGAATGAAGACCCAGCATGGAAGCTGTGGTCTCGCTGGTTGAGCCGCGGAGGGCTCTCTCTATGGCTGGCCAGTTTCTAGAACGAAAAATTTTGTTTTCCCCACAATTTCCACGAAAAACGGTAAAAACCTCGATTTCGACAGAAATCTGTCCACAGAAAATGCCTTTGCTCCCGGAATGAAGACCCAGCACGGAAGCTGTGGTCTCGCTGGTTGAGCGGCGGAGGGCTCTCTCTATGGCTGGCCAGTTTCTAGAACGAAAAGTTTTGTTTTCCCCACAATTTCCACGAAAAACGGTAAAAACCTCGATTTCGACAGAAATCTGTCCACAGAAAATGCCTTTGCTCCCGGAATGAAGACCCAGCATGGAAGCTGTGGTCTCGCTGGTTGAGCGGCGGAGGGCTCTCTCTATGGCTGGCCAGTTTCTAGAACGAAAATTTTTGTTCCCCACAATTTCCACGAAAAACGGTAAAAACCTCGATTTCGACAGAAATCTGTCCACAGAAAATGCCTTTGCTCCCGGAATGAAGACCCAGCATGGAAGCTGTGGTCTCGCTGGTTGAGCCGCGGAGGGCTCTCTCTATGGCTGGCCAGTTTCTAGAACGAAAAATTTTGTTCCCCACAATTTCCACGAAAAACGGTAAAAACCTCGATTTCGACAGAAATCTATCCACAGAAAATGCCTTTGCTCCCGGAATGAAGACCCAGCATGGAAGCTGTGGTCTCGCTGGTTGAGCCGCGTAGGGCTCTCTCTATGGCTGGCCAGTTTCTAGAACGAAAAGTTTTGTTTTCCCCACAATTTCCACGAAAAACGGTAAAAACCTCGATTTCGACAGAAATCTGTCCACAGAAAATGCCTTTGCTCCCGGAATGAAGACCCAGCATGGAAGCTGTGGTCTCGCTGGTTGAGCCGCGGAGGGCTCTCTCTATGGCTGGCCAGTTTCTAGAACGAAAAATTTTGTTCCCCACAATTTCCACGAAAAACGGTAAAAACCTCGATTTCGACAGAAATCTGTCCACAGAAAATGCCTTTGCTCCCGGAATGAAGACCCAGCATGGAAGCTGTGGTCTCGCTGGTTGAGCGGCGGAGGGCTCTCTCTATGGCTGGCCAGTTTCTAGAACGAAAAATTTTGTTTTCCCCACAATTTCCACGAAAAACGGTAAAAAAATCGATTTCGACAGCAATTTGGCCACAGAAAATGACTTTGCTCCCGGAATGAAGACCCAGCATGGAAGCTGTGGTCTCGCTGGTTGAGCCGCGGAGGGCTCTCCCTATGGCTGGCCAGTTTCTAGAACGAAAAATTTTGTTTTCCCCACAATTTCCACGAAAAACGGTAAAAACCTCGATTTCGACAGAAATCTGTCCACAGAAAATGCCTTTGCTCCCGGAATGAAGACCCAGCATGGAAGCTGTGGTCTCGCTGGTTGAGCTCCGGAGGGCTCTCTCTATGGCTGGCCAGTTTTTAGAACGAAAAGTTTTGTTTTCCCCCGCAATCTTCATACAAATCACTGAAAAGCTCGATTTCCACGAAATTTATGCCACATTGCCCACGGCCTTCAACCACCTCAACTTCTGCTTTCAAACCCTGGGACCCGCTGTCAGCTTTTCCCCTATTTTTCGATTTTCAACGGCCAATCATCTTTGGAGTCCTTTATTTTGCCCTTGCTCCCGAAGTGAAGACCCAGCATGTGTTTGCATTGGTCAGTCTTTTAGGGAAGCGATTATGTTGATTTTAACCAAGCAACAGAAGGAGCAAGCTGAATCAAATAACTAAATTCTGGTGGTGGCATTTGGGAGAAAGGATCAGATATTTTTGTGTCTACCCTCGAAGCTTGATTTTTTATTTATTTCTTCCTAGAGAGCGATTTGAACACCGTTTATAGTTAGATGCAGTCCCAATCAAGCAAATACTAATGTATCTGCCCCGACCCACTTACAGCGGGCCGTAGGGCCGCTAGTGTTATATATCGAATAAAAATGGTATACAGCGATCCATACAAATGGCTGGAGGACATAGAGATTTCTAGTTAAAGTTGAATTTAATACAGTTCACTTGTCCCCCCCCCTCTCACTCTTCATTACAGTCATGAATGCCTCATATTTCTTGAAAGTGAGTTTCCTTGGATACGAAGACTATGTGGTGTTGATGCCAACCAAAAAACTTGGGTTGTGAGCTACGTAAATGGAAGGGCTGACCAGTGCACAGACTAGAAGAAGATAGGATGCAAGAAGATAGGATGTACAAAGGGAAATAGTCTTTTTTCAACTGTACTAAATGTAGAAACTAAAATGAACGATTTCACCTTTATACAAATGCTAAGGAAATCGCATTATAGCGAAAGGAGATCTGGAAGGAGAGACAGGGCGAATCAACAAGAGAATAGAAAAGGCCTTAAAGACAGTGTCCGGGCAAAAGCTCGATTTTGAGATTGTGTGCTTACTTGGGCCTATTCGCTACGCCGAAAATGCACATTGTAGAGCGCGAAGCGAAAAACGGCTCTAACAGAGGAGGGAATTGAGCAGGTGGGCGGGGTCCCCTCCACTGCAAATTCACGTTCCCGGCTTCCGGAGCGACCTTCTCGCTTCAGGTTTCAAGTGAATAATTCGCTCGGCCGGTAGCGATGTTAGGACGGCTAGCGATCGAGAAAATCGCTCTGGGAGCTGGGAGCGTGAAATCGCACTGGGGAAAGCCCCGCCCACCTGCTGATTTCCCTCCTGTGTTAGAGCTCTTTTCCGCCGTCTTCGCGCTTTCCAATGTGGATTTTCGGATTCAGCATGGCGAGTAGGCCCATATAAGCACAAAATCTCAAAATCGGGTTTTTGCCCGGACACTGTTAAAGGCGGTGTTCACCCAATATTTTGCATCCTATACTTTTGTCATTTTGGATTTTTGCGTAGCCACGATTACAACAGTTAAAGTCCGATGTGGAAAAAAAGAAATTCGATTTCTGGCCCCTTGGTGCAGGCTGCTTCTAGCACCTGGGTGGGCGTGACTTGACAGCACTTTCATAGGTTCGAGGTTATTTCCTCTATTTATAGACAACATTGGAGACGGGACCAACGCACATGCTTCTCATATAGGGTCTACATTAAGGCTAGGTGTCAATCTAAGGGGCTCAAATTCTGCCTAGACGCTGCCTTTAAGTATGCAACAAATAATGCCACTACAACTTTGATTACAACTATATCAGAGCGTCATCCGGCCAGCATCTGTTTGGAGAAGAAGCTGGCGGTGTGTCGAAGCGAGTAATACACGCCTATATCTTTTTTCATTTTATTCTGTGTAGGTATTAATATTAAAGCATAGAACATATTTTAGATAGTTTCAGGCATATTCATATCCAATGCTCTACATTCCTCCTTTAACAATGTATCTTCTGACGAAGACATGAGCAAATACGACAAAAGGTTTCAGTACGTGAGTGCGCTTGCGTACCGACACAATAAATTATCACACAGGAGCCTGATTTTAGTTGATCGAAAAATTCAGCACAGTCTTCAAGTACTGTTATCGGAAAAAAGCCGACGTGCTTAATCAGGTTTGCAGTCTTTTGGAGGGGAGCAATAAAAATACATTATTACAGGTAGTTTATTGCTTGCATCAAACTCCTGTGCCGAAGCTTCGCACCAACATACAGCACTTTCTTGCTGAAAATGCGAACATAATAAGTGGTACCCATATTATTCTAAATCAGCAATAAAATCAGTTCTTATTACTCATTTTCAAACCATTTGTAACTTGTAAAATCGTCTGTTAGCTTACTCTATACTTCTTGGAAATTGACGAATAATAAAGACGTCATCAAAGATCAGAAGAGCTAAGCGAAGTATTGCTCTAACTAGTTATGCAGGACAAGTATTTGCTCTAAACGGTAGAAACAGACTGCTATACATTGATTATGAAGTAGTATTATGTTTGCATCGCTTTAATCACTTATTTTTCACCCTCCATTTCTGTTACGTTTGAGTCTTTCGTCAAACTTTACCCGTGTTACCCATGCTACTAATGTTACCAGTGTTACAGTGTTACTAGTCTTACTAGTATTACCGCTATTATTGCTGTTGAGTAGTGAAATGATCACAACTGCAGTTTCATTCTAAAACGCAATCTCATTGACTGGTGAGTAAGGCCCCGGGCAGACTTCACGCGATTTGATCGTCGCGACTGAATCGCAAGGAGACAACTGTTACAACATCATTCCATGCAGATCAACTTGCATTCGGTTGTGATACTTTTCTAGACCGAAATTTTTGAATGTGAAATGAAAATGAATGGAAATCTTGGCGATTTGGTCGCGACGATTAAGTCGCGTGAAGTCTGACCGGGGCCTAACAAGGGTAAAGTATGGCCAAAGACAAAGTGAAAGCTATATCAACAACGGTTGTACATCAGTAAGACCTGATGGTAGATGATTGCGTATAAACCTCTTGTCCCTCAAATACCATTAAATTTCGAGCAGGTTGATTTTGCGCAATACCGCAGAACTATCGTTAACATGGCAGTATAGATAGCACTGGGTACTGTCGTATTATGTAACTATATGTGTACTACAAAGTTTATGAACTTTTTTTTACTTCGTGACAAATGCGAAAACTTTAACTTCAATTATCGAGCTAGCTTGGAAATGCACATGGATGAGCTTTGTATAACGTTATCAACTTTATAACGCCTATCAACGCCAACGTTACTTCAACACATGCTCCAAAATGTATTTACCAAGCTACCGCAAATTTGCTAAAGCGCTTTGCATAACATCTGTACAGTGCAGGCAAGCGTGAAAAGCCCTCCCCCGCCCCCCTCCGAATCTGCAGGACCTCACTTAACAGACAAAACAATCTGAGCGTAAGTGAAGAAAAGTTATGGGTTCAGTCGATAGAGTTCGCAAGCTGACCTGTACATATTCAACGAGAATTCTTAGTTCCTCTTTAACACCAAAGCTATCGTTACACAATTAAACACATGTGAGAAAAAAATCTGATATATGTTTCAAGCAATAAGGACATAGCCTTTATCAAAAGTATAGGATTTGGCGTCTTCAATACCTTCTGCAAGCATACACCGAACGCATTCCTTATAGTCGAAAAAGCTAGTGAATGTGCGCATGTCTTTTACACTGACTTGCGAAGGTCAGCCGATGACCAAGTTAATGCTTTTGCTTAACCCGGGTAATTTGTGAGGATAGAAGCAAAAGCACTAACTTGGTCATCGGCTGACCTTCGCAAGTCAGTGTAAAAGACATGCACACATTCACTAGCTTTTTCTTCATTATTGTTGTGTTTCATGTATTACTAACATATTTTGTCAGTGTTTTGGAACGCCTAGAGCGTATCTAATGAAAATGAAATGAAATGCTGTGTAATTCGTGAACTAGTGTGTGCGGAAGAGGTTCCAGGTTTTGAAGGGGCGGAGTACGCCATTATCTGGGCGATTCTTCTTAAGTGGCGCGCAACTAATTAGGGAAGCACAGTCTTGATCAATTAGTGCCATAAATTTCTAATTTTTGCAGAAGTATGGAATCACCTTTGCAAGAACATAAGAAGGTAAACTATTTAAGAGAGGTTTCATTGGCCGATCTCGCCAGCAAAACAGAGATTTATAAATATTTAGTCGGTTAAATTACAAATATTCCGGAGTTGTTCATTATCTGAAGTTCAATCAAGAATAGTCACACTGGTTTTGAAATAGTCTGTCTCCTCCAACATAGTCACTTCTCAAAATTGCATTCAAAGTTTTGGAGATGATTCATTTACAACTCCGAAGCCATCGGCAGATAAGAGACGCATAAGTCAAGTTCTCCCATCAAATTCCGCTTATGTTTGCTCACTATTTGGCATTGTTTCCACTAGCTTTTTCCTTACAATGCTACGAATTCGTCGATGAACAAAGAGGTGGAGAAATTGTGCAAGGAGATAGGGTAAGTTAGATTCTTATAAGGAATGTCTTTATAAACGAATTTGATTGAAAAGGTTTCAGAAAGCGGGTGGTCATTCTTACATAATATCATAACCAGCATATACACTTAATGATAATTATAAATTTCTGCCCTCAGAACTGAAAAAAAACGATTAAGAGAAAATCACTAGAGAAATCAAAGCTTTATGAATAGGAACTTTATGACCAACTTTAGAAACGTCTCGAAGTTATCTAGAGAAAATTTCTTAGATTCTAGAAAATTGGATAGTTATATACTTTTGTAGCTTTTCCCACTGGTTTACATTA
This sequence comes from Cylicocyclus nassatus, assembly GCA_958299035.1. Taxonomy (NCBI): domain Eukaryota; kingdom Metazoa; phylum Nematoda; class Chromadorea; order Rhabditida; family Strongylidae; genus Cylicocyclus; species Cylicocyclus nassatus. The sequence continues at coordinate 65,839,639 of CATQJL010000112.1, forward strand.
TTTAAAGTGATCAACAAATGAAAAAAATGTCATGGAAACGAATTTAAAATATGAATTTTTCTGAATTTTTTCTGCCCGACAACGTTTGTTTTGAAGTTGAAGAAGTTAGAGCTTCAACATCAGCTTTGGAAACCATACAAAACGAAATTTTTTTTGTAGGAAAAAGAAACATGTCTGAGTGTCTCTCGTACCAAAAATAATTTTCTAACTAAGGAATTTTGAGATTGTGTCACAAATGAATGACATCAAAATAGGTTTTCCTGCGTTCCAATTTCTGCACATCCCTTTAAAGGCAGTGTCCGGGCAAAAACTCGATTTTGAGATTTTGTGCTTATCCGGGCCTATTCGCTACGCTGAATCCGAAAATCCACATTGGAAAGCGCGAAAACGGCGAAAAAGAGCTCTAATATAGGACGGAAATCAGCAGGTGGGCGGGGCTTTCCCCAATGCGATTTCACGCTCCCAGCTCCCGGAGCGATTTTCTCGATTTCGCTAGCCGTTCTAACATCGCTACCGGCCAAGTGCGAATGATTGACTTAAAAACGGAAGCGAGAAGGTCGCTCCGGAAGCCGGGAACGTGAATTCGCAATGGGGAGGACCCCGCCCCCTGCTCATTTCCCTCCTGTGTTAGAGCCGTTTTTCGCCATTTTCGCGCTCTACAATATGCATTTTCGGATTCAGCGTAGCGAATAGGCCCAAGTAAGCACAAAATCTCAAAATCGAGTTTTTGCCCGGACACTGCCTTTAACTTATGATACTCTAAACATAGAAACACACGAACAATGTCATTACTCAGATTCCCCTTCTGTCAAAACAAGAAAAATTTATTCACAACCTACCATCAACCTTCTTGTATCACATCGGTGCTAAAAAACTAAAATAAATGAGTATTCTCATGTTTCCATATTTGCATCAAAAATTTTTCCGAACCAATGCCCTATTTTGAAACCATCAGCACTTGTAATGCATCATAAGTGCTTTTATGATCCTTTGTATACAAAAGTTTTGTAGTAGAGTCTTTACTTATCTAAACTAACTGTCTCACAATAAAATTCTAACTAACAAATAAATATCAGTTACTCAATGTAGACTCAAAGAGCCTTATCGGCCCAAAGTTATTCGACTCGAACCTGTCAAGAACTTGATTATTAAGATGATCTGGAAATTCAATTGCGCCAAGAGTTTCAAGGTAAAAAATTGGTCTTCTAAAAAACAGCTATTTTTTTTTATCCTTGCATTCTTCCCGTTATTCGGGGTCTGCTGCTCTTGTGAGTTTTCTCCATTCTTCTCGGTCCAAGGCTTGCTGTTCAGTAATTTCAAGCTCTCTCATATCTGCTTTGACCCTGTCTAGCCATCTCATCTTAGGTCTTCCTCTTGGCCTCTTTCCTGGTACGCTTTCTGTCATGGCCAGTCTAGTAATGTGGTCTTCGTCTCGTCGGCTTACGTGCCCATACCATCGTAGGCGTCGTTCTTGCATCTTCTTGACGACAGCGGCGACCTTCATCATGCTTCGTATTGTGTCGTTCGTGATGTGGTCCAGCATGGTAACTCCTACGGTCCACCTCAGCATCCGCGTCTCCATGACGCCAATTTTTCTCTCTTCATTGCGGGTGCACGGCCAGCATTCGCTTCCATAGAGCGCTGTCGGTCGAATGACTGTTCGGTATATCAACGACTTGAGGTTTCGTGGCATTCGTCTATCGCACAGGACTCCCGTCATGCTTCTCCATTTCATCCAAGCTGCATTCACTCTGCTGGTTACTTCGTCGTGAAGACTGCCATCTGCGGAGATACGGCTTCCCAGGTACTTGAAGGAGGTGGTCTTCTTGACTTGCGTCTCTCCGATCTGGATGTTCCCAGGTGTTTGAGCTCTTATCTCCATATACTCTGTCTTCGTTGCATTCAGCTTCAATCCGTGCAGCTCTAGCTGATCTTTCCACTTCTGCACTTCCATCTGTAGTTCTTGCCTGCTTCTCGCTAGTAGTACTACATCGTCCGCGTACATGAGTGCCCATGGTGGTTGCCGTATGAAGTCTTTGACGATCGCATCCATCACGGTGATGAACAGCAGCGGTGAGAGTACCGAACCTTGATGTACGCCAGCGTGTATCGTGAATTCTTCTGATGTTTCTGCAGCTGTCTGGACATGGCTTCTGGCGTCTTTGTATATCATTTGTATCCACTGTACATAGTCTTCTGGTACCATGTGCTTACGCTGTCGAATGCCTTCTCGAGATCTAGGAACGCGGCGTGTAGTTGACATTGCTTCTCCCTGCTTCGCTCGATCATTATTCTGGCTGTATGGATGGCGTCCGTCGTACTACATCCCTTCACAAATCCACATTGGTTGGGGGCTAGCTCTATGATGCTTCGAAGTCTCGCTTCCAGTATTCTTTCGAATATCTTCAATGTATGGCTCATGAGACGTATCGGTCGGTATGTAGAGCAGTCTGCTATATCCCCCTTGTTCTTCCACACTGGTATCGTTGCACTCTTATACCAATCGTCGGGCATCTTCTTGCATTCTACTATTCGGTTCAGAAGTCGTGTTAACCATTCGACTCCAGCTTGGCCGCACTCTTTCCAGAACTCGTTGGGGATGTCATCTGGGCCTGTTGCTTTGCTGTTCTTTGTCTTCGTTATAGCATTGCGAACTTCCTCTTCTGTGATCATCGTTACCGGTTCTTGTACAGGTTCAGCTACTATGGTAGATGGCTTTTCGTAACTTGTAGATGACATTGCTTCGAAGTGTTCGCCATCGCGCGCTTATCTCTTCTGGGCTTCTCAGGATTCTTCCGCGGACATCCTTGATATGGTAGTAGTGGTCCGTATCTTGCGAGGCTTTTGCTCTTCTTTTTGCTATCCGGTAGATGTCTCGCTCGCCTTCACGAGTGTGCAGCTTCTAGTAGACATCTGTCATATAAGCTTTCTTCGCCTCTTTGACACTCTTCTTAGCTTCACGCTTTGCATTCAGGTATTCTTCATGCGCTTCTTCTACTCCTGACTTCTGCCATGCTCTATACGCCATCTTCTTCTTCTTGAAGAACTCTTGTACGGTAGAATTCCACCACCACGTTTCCTTTTTGAGCTTCGGCCTTCCGGGTTTCGTGCATCCTAGTAGACTGCTTGCCATCTGATAGATGTTGTTCTTCAGATGCGTCCACGAATGTTCTGGTTCTTCTTCCATCTCTGGCAGGGCCGACTGCATTGCTGCTTTGGCTTGAGGGTCGTTCTTGAGCTTCCACCATTTAATGCGTTCTTTACCCTTCGTCATTGCTCTTCTTCTTCTGTCGATGGGAATCGAGTCTAGAAGTAGCGGTCTATGCTGAGGTACGCAGTCTTCGCCGGGGATGACTTTGCTGTCTCTTACGTACTTGAGCTCATTCTGTCGCACCGTCCAGAAGTCTATCTGCGATCTGCGGTCTCCGCTGGCATATGTGACTAGATGGTTGGTCTTCTTGATGAAGTACGTATTCGCTATTGCCAAGTTATGAAACATTGCGAATTCCAGAATGCGCTCGCCTTCGCCGTTACGTGTGCCATATCCGTGCTTTCCGTGACACTTCTGAAGACCACTCCGTTGCTCTCCTACATGCCCGTTGAGATCTGCGCCAATCAATAGTATCTCTTCTTGAGGTATAGTGCTGATGTAGTCGTCGAACTTCTGCCAGAACTCTTCTTTCTCAGCTTCTTCGCAACCTGCTTGTGGTGCATATGCTGATACTACACGAAGCCTCTTCTTTTTGATATCTAATCCTATGCTCATCAGACGGTCGCTTATCCGATCTACGTCAGTTATTCTATCTCTCAGTGCTTCGGAAACCACTATCCCGACACCATTTCTGCTACTGGTTGTTCCCTTGTACAGAAGCTTGAAGCTGTCGCCGATGTCTCTTGCCTTTTCTCCTTTCCATCTGGTTTCTTGGAGACAGGCGATGTCTACTTTTCGTCTTCTTAGGAGATCTGCTACTTCCCGATGTCGAGCTGTGAGAGATCCAACGTTAAGCGTAGCTAGACGTAGCTTATCTGAGGACTTGTATTCGTGCCTATGGTGAACTAGCTTCTTTGGCCGTCCCCGCTCACCCTGTTGAGACGGTAGCCCTAGCATACTGGTCACACTCGTCGGGCCCAAGTGCGCGTCGCCTCCGGGGAACGCCCTAGCTTTTACTCGAAGACTTTGATGAAACATAAAAGAGCATGTGATGCGACGTGGTTTCTTCTTCAGCCGGCTTGTCGCGTGCTTTCTCTTGGTTGAGCAGCCTGACGCTGGATTGAAAAAGCAGCTATTCAAAACTTAAATTTTTTAAAATACAATGTTAATATGACTACACTACAAGCTCTGCGTTTGATTAATCAAAACCGGAATCCTCTGGTGATGCGATGCAGTAATGTATGTGCCTGTTCTTGACAAGTTCGATAATTGAAAAACTGAAGCTTTTTATCTCAAAAGGTGTAAATAGAGTTTATAACCTTTGATTCAACCAGTTTGGCTTCGGGAAGGCGGGACTTTGTGACCCGATTAAGCCGCTCGCGCCCGCGACGCACTTGCGTCTCTCCGCGCGAGTGCTCTCTGATCATTAGCTAGCCTTTAATTTGGTCACGAAGCCCCGCCTTCCCGAAGCCAAGATAGTTGAATCAAATGGTACCTTATTCTAAATCCACCCCGATTTTACTGCGGAAGATAATGAATCTATCGACTGTGTTCTTAATTGCAATCAGAGTCAGTTGTAATCCACGCCATTCTATGCTCGAGTCATTTGTTACTTAATATGTGTATTGCATACCATACGCGCTATTTGACGAACTTAAAGATTGGAACCTGCTCATTTTAGCGCCTTGTTTCTTTGCCCATGTTGGATTTTGAAAGAATATTACTTACTCAGTAGTATACGCTTTTACACTTTGTTACGCTAGAAAATATTTGATCGAGAAGCTAATATTAAGGGTGCCGTCCGTTGAAACGCTTTGTGTACAGGCTCACATATTAAGTTACGAATGACTTGACGATATGTCTTTCCACAACTAAAAATTGTAATCAGGTCTTATGGCGTGGTCGTGCGGTCTGACAAAGACATTCCAGAAGCAAGTAGAATGCACGAACCCGAAATTCTGCGTCAGTGTTTACAAAGAGAATGGCGAAGGCAATATCTATTGGGCACTGTGCGCAAACAATTCCTACTCTGGCTCTGGAACAAGTTGTGAAGTAGGTACAGACGATCAGTTGCACGCGCAGACTGACGCCATTGCGTCTGACTAATAGGAAAAGGACATCCGGTGACTGTGGCCTTCTGAAATGTGATGTAACCCTTTGATTCAACTGGCTTGGCTTCGAGAAGGCGGGGCTTTGTGACGTAATTAAGGCCATTCGCGCCCGCGACGCACCTGCGTCTCTCTCGCGAGAGTGCTCTCTGATCATTGCCTAGCCTTAATTAGATTTAGATTCACGAAGCCCCGCCTTCCCGAAGCCAAGCCAGTTGAATCAAATGGTACAAAAGACAAACAGACATTCAGCTTCATATGTAAGATTTAGAAAACACTCATATATTAGGTTGTGATAAGTTGTAATAAGTTCTGTCCACGATTTTTTATCAATAACGGCTAATTCATTTGCAATAAAGTGTATAAGCTTTTGAAAGCTCTAAGTCTGCTCTGCAAACTAGTATGCTTCATCCCCCAACTTAGCAAGATAACAAGAACGGTACTGGCATAAGAAGAGAAAAATCCCAAGAGGCAAAAAATCCGTTTTCGACATTTTTTCTTTTAAAATTTCCCCATTCTCCATTGGTATTTGTCATTCAACATGCTTGACAAACAACAAACGAACAGCCTATTATACTCTTGTGGTTGTAATGGCATTGTTTGCGCTTGTTCCCTTCCTTCTACAGAATTTCTAATGCCATTTTTTCAGAAGTTGAGCAGGGCAAAGTTTTGCTGAGGCGATGTTAATCGCCTTGCCTACCTAACCTGTGTGTTCCCCAATTATTAAGATTTTAAGTGGCTAACTTATAGATTTAAAGATTTTATAGCCAAAGACGATCCCTACTGCTTCTTTTGGATTATGCGTCTACCGCCCTTTCTCAGAATTGCCTTCAGACGCCCAACGTCAACATTGAAAAGAGGTTAGAAAGAAGATATTTTTTGAGTAAATTTATTGGAACTTTTCTGCATTTTTGAATCCCTGCAAAAGCTATAGCAGTCTTTTTTTAGCTCAGCAAATTTTCAGAGCATTTTGTAAGCATTCTGACCTCAACGAGGGTGGCTCAAACCAGTTGTCGAAAATGGATTTTTTCCTCTTTGGAATTCCAAACTTGGTGCTCGTAAACTTTTTACATTTCACTGATGAAAGAAAGTGAGGTGAAAAATTTGGTAGAGCGGACTTAAAGCTTTCGCATGCATATATACATTTTTCAAAACATTGTGCAAAATACCGTGAAAAAATCGAAAGAAAAAATGGGACAGAACTTATTACACAACCTAATAAAATGAGTTCTCGTTGAATTTGTAAAAGTAAAGATGTGCCTATACCTCGAATGTGTCAAACTTATAAAGGAGAAGTTCAACAGAGGCAGTGCAAGATTGAAAAACTCAAAAGGATTTTAACTTATACTTGTATCGTTAACAGGCATCGCACACTTCTGCAATAACACATAGGTGGTACTAGCGTTCCAACGCGGAAACCTCTCATAACTATTTTCAGAGAAATGATTAGGAAACGAAGTCAGATTTGTAATCAGCGTCCCAAGAGTATAATGTTATACATCACGTCACTTTCAAAAGGCCACGATCATCGAATCCTATCATCGTAAGGTAGTTTGTGCGGAGAGATACAGCAGACGGCGAGTGGGCTGAAAGAGCGTTCGATCAGCGAGACGCCGACAATGCCCGTAGACATCTTGTCTTTGCGTGCGATAAATCGCCTACATCATCTTTAATGCTACTGATAACAAATCTTTTAGGCTGTTGGCTGTTTCAAATCTCACAGTGATGGTTATTCCGTGAAGAAATGCTGCTGTAACACCGCATATTGCAATTCTACTTGGTCTCATAAATTCTTTAAAGTAAATTTGATTCTTGTGTTTTTGATGATAGCTACTGTTTGATTTGATACGAATTTGATAAACGTAATGTTATTAATCGATTGCAATGCGTTGGTGTTGGTGTAATCTCACATATAAGAGACCAAATTAATCTGCCAAGGTCATTCTGTGAGGATTTCTTGAAGGAACGAGAGTTTGGCAAATGTTTTGGCAAATTAGCACTTTTTGCACATTCTTCTTTAATGAGAAGTCTGGGCAAGAAAGAAAATAAGTTGCTTGAGAAGTTTCATTTTTGAGCTCCAAGATTTTGCTATCGTAAATCAGCTACACAAAATTCTTTACTATCAGCAAAAAAATTTACGGTCAATATGGCTAAGTTTCCACAACCTCGTTCTTTGACCTTTTTGCGTCGTAAAGATGAATGAATTGTTATCAGTATGCAAACTTTACCTATCTTACGAATGCAATAAAAATTGTGACCTGCCATTTTTTTTAATCAAAAAAAAAATCTCTCAGATTTGCGCATAGAGAAAATTGGAGAGAGTATTTCACTTTGCGCCTTTTCTTTATAGGGGACTAGCTGGCTTACCCGGCTCCGCCGTATCCGGACCAAACTTGGCACACATACACTTCGGGCCCCGGCGGGTGTCACAGTCCACTTTTCGTTATCGATCGATGTCGATTCGATTTTACCGATTTTTATCGATTTTTTTGCAGAGTTCACCTACAGAGCTAGGAGTTGGCACAGGGGGGGAAGTGAGCATGCGGATTCCGAATACAATATTAGTTTTCAGAATTATCGATTACTCTTATTGATTTTATCGATTTTTTGTAAATTTTGACATGCGAGGCTGGGATTTTGCAACTGCCAACTCCCAGCCCCCTAGCTCAAACTTTGCAAAAAATCGATAAAATCGATAAAAGTAATCGATAATCCCGAAAACCAATATTGTATTCGGAATCCCCATGCTCGATTACCCCCCTGCGCGAACTCCCAGCCCCGTAGCTCAAACTTTGCAAAAAAATCGGTAAAATCGATAAAAGTAATCGATAATCCTGAAAACCAATATTGTATTCGGAATCCCCATGCTCGATTACCCCCCTGTGCCAACTCCCAGCCCCGTAGGTGAACTCAGCAAAAAAATCGATAAAAATCGATAAAATCGATATCGATCGATGACGAAAAGTAGCCTATGACACCCGCCGGGGCCCGTAGTGTATGTGTGCCAAGTTTGGTCCGGATCGGTTCAGAAATGGAATTTTCTATTCGGAACATACGTACATACATACATACATACATACAGACAGACATACAGACAGACATACAGACAGACATACAAACAGACATTCAGCTTTATATATAAGATTTCTATTCAAGTAAAATTTACCTTACATTTCTGTCGGTGCTCTTCTAGAGATCATCTCAAGCACTTCTTTCATCAGCTACACTCTCAACAATATCATTGTCTGCTATCTCTCTTGACTCGCAAATTCTTACCTAACCATTTTGTTGGCGTTCGTTGCTTACCAAACAGCATTCTGGTAATATCATTTTTGGTGAGACTCAATTTCCTCTCACAATCTGTTTCTAATTAGGAGTAAATAAACATCAAAATTACATTCAAAAAGATGTAATGGGCTCTCTTGAACATGTAGATAGACATCAGCCAAAGAACATCGGGCTGCTTTGCATTTGGCAAAGGTTAGGATTCTCGCAAATTGTTGCACTATGTGAAACCGGGTACGTCACCAGCAGCTATTCCAACGTTCATACTCAAGAGTGCCGCCTATCGCCTAGCTTTAATTACGATCGTTCTTCTACCTATAGGAAATGCACTAAAAAAATACATGTAAAAGTGACGGAAATGATCACTGTAGCAAGAGAATTCGGCACTTTTTTGTTATCCAAACCCATTTAAAATAAATATTGCTTTTTTTCTTGTACCAAATTTGGTAAAAACTTCAGAGGATGGAGACTCAACCCTTTTGCCATTGTCAAAAAAACTGACATGTCATCTGCATGTTCAACAGGTTTTACCAAGAGTTTGTTTAGCCTATGTAGCAATGTAAGATCAATCGTTTTCCAATTAATTATGGCCCCATTTATATTCAACTGTTAATGAACATCAACATCCCAAAATAGAATCCTTTGTTCAATAAAGATATTACGTTTGCCCAAAATAGAGGAGTGACCATTGTTGCATGAACTAAGCGACGAAACAAGCTCTGCCAGGTACTTCAAACAATCATCAATAGTCTTTCCTGGCTAAGTTTGCATGGCAGTAACAGTTTGAAGAGAAAGGTATTTTTGAATCATTGCTAAGAGCGAAAAAGATGTTTTGATGTAAGTTTCGGTATTATTTCTTCGGTTTATTTTCCGCTGTGCAGTTTCTAGGTCCTTTTAAATGCTCTCATACCTAAACGGAGATGATTTTAAAAAACATGTCAAACTGAGCCTAAACGTTCAAAATTTTATTTTGACAAGTGCCAGGGAGACAGTTCTAATAGGATCTATGGAAAAAAATTCTAAATTGAAGTACGTATCTAATGAGAACATTTTGAAAGAATGGGTCCGGATAACGGAAAAGTAACAAAAGTTCTGCAAAATAATTGAATATTCACAGATAAGAGGATGAGCATAGCGCAAAGATAATTGCTTTGCTTGTATTTTACCACATCCTACTTATTTTTTATCTTGTCCACTGCTAAGAGCGTCTCACTAATAAGCTGCATTGGAGCTGGTAAGGGATTCGGGTCACGTCCCAGTATGTATGCAAAGTCTACGCGGAACAAACGTTCAGATTCACAGAGGAGTAGGCTCTCAAGATGTCGAACGCAACTCCAAGTGCATAGCATATTACACAGTTCTAGACGCAGCCCAATAATAAAAAAATTTGGGAATAACTTCTGCTGAATCGATTATCGTTTTTTGGTCCATAAGAAGGCCAGGTTACCATTGATACAAGGGAAAAATTCTAAGAAATTATTTGTACTGGAACAAACCCAGCAAAGATCCTGCCTCGATATTCATCGGTGTCTTCCTGTAAGTAGTACTTTTGAAATAAGCCTTGGAAGGATAAAAATCTACCAAAGCCTTTATGCGATACGTGTTGTATCTTCTGTACGTATTGATTACTTTTCGCAAGGAAAGCCTCAACTGCACAAAACCCCCATTCCCACCCGTAGACAGCACCTGGAAAATCCCGTTTTTTTCCTTTCTTTCAAAATTACTCAGACTTACCGCATCTGGTGTTAATTTCAAGTCCACCTGGTTCCTTTTGAAGAGAGTATCCATCAGTCAAAACATTTGTGTAACAATCCGATCCTGCCCAAATCAATTAAAATACAGTCGAGTAGATTTAGCGGTAAATATAGTGTGCTTGCACAGAAGGTGAAATGCGGTGAAATTTGCGCGTGAACAAGTAGCCACGTCAGTACCGCGGGTATCTTGCGCGCGCAATTGGCCGACGTCACAGTCGAAACTATTTCTTCACGCGCCAATTTCACCGCATTTCACCTTTTGTGCAAGCACACTATATTTACCGCTAAATCTACTCGACTGTACCTAGACAAGACACCTTTAGTTTGCATTTTGATTCGACCATTTGAAATCTTTGCAAATAAGTCAGAACCTTGACATTAACTGTATAGTGCGACTTTCAATAAATCTCGGCATGATAGTAATATTTTGTTCTTTCTTCTTAAGCCATACACGAGATTGGTAATCGATTTATTTGATCCACGGCTAACGTTTCGGCAGATCGCCTTCGTCAGAGCCTGTAAGGGACAATACGATTCGCATCCAATTCGAACCGGCACCTCCACAGCTGAACAGACGAAATGCTAGACCTCGTTCTCGATCACTAGTTCAGCTGCACGGTCAAGCACGTACCCTTTGGATTACGCCGATACTCCTCTTCAGAGGAAAAGTTGGGTCACGTCGTCCGGTGATAGAGAAAGTTTGACTTGTTAGACGTGCATGCAGACCGCTACTTATATACTACCAGATCAGAATAACTGATCTAGATAAGGAGAAACTTCATGCGTAATCGCTAAGTTTTCCTCTTTTCGGTTCATTCTTGGGTTTCTGGCATGAATCCAAAACGCTTCCAAACACTTACGTGCTTGTGTCTGGGATTCATAGGCCAAGATTCTCACAGAAATCTCAAAGTTTGATCTCGCATGTTGCGCTACTCTGTGGGTGCCTAGGGGTGTCGATGTACGTGCCTTATCTCTGCCGTCTATATGCTCTTTGATACGGATACATAGTGGACGCGCTGTTTCCCCTATGTATTCCTCACCGCAAGTCGTGCATGAGATTAAGTAGATGACTCCAGTTGCCATGCAATCCCCTTCTCTGCTTGCAGGGCAGATTATGCAATTCGGGGTGACACAATTGCGATCATACAAGCGATTGCGAACTAAGATGGTTTTCAGGTTGTTTGGCGGTAGTTCAACAATCGTAACCAAATTCTCAAATCCTACTCTTCTCAAGCACTGTCGCAATGATGCACTTTCTTTAGATATATATGGAATGCAAAATGTAACTTTTTCAGTAACGTGAGGGGCATCTGCTCGCACGTGATCTCTACTGCTGCTCTTTGTTATTCCTGCATGTGTATATCCATTAGAAGCCGCTATACTACGCGCAAGCGCCATCGATTCTGCCTTTTCTTTCGGACCACTACAGACCAGAGAAGCAGTGCGAAACATGTTGTTGATAACTGCTCTCTTCGTCCATGGCGGATGAGCCGAAAGTGAATGGACTAGAATATTTTTAGTGCTGGGCTTACGAAGACAATGAGAGGAAAGCAAATTCAAATCGCTTAGAGTTTTTGACCAATTTTTACTCTTCAAAAGCCTCCGAATGACGTCCAAAGAGCTTATCCCTTGCACTGATGAGACACAAAATTCTGAAGTTGGAGCCTAAAATATTTTTGATTTACCCAAACCTCAAATATCTCCCTGTTCAAATACCGTATACACGTTACTAGTACAAACCAATACGATTCAGTTTTTGTTAAACACTTTCACTATGAGATTCTTGGCAAGAGCAGACCTCGCAGCTCTTTCATGATTAGATATTGGGAGGATTGTGGGCTCAACAACTTGCAGAAAGTTATCCAGAATTAGGCACGCTATAGTTCTAAGTGCGTTACTGATTTGGGAATGTAATTTGCAAGTCTGGCTATAGGCCAGAATTGGAAAAACCTATATTTTTGTAGCAAATTCTTCAAAGGATGTATATGCATAAAAAAATTACTGAAGGACTCGCTGCAGCAAAAAATAATCTAAATGAATGCAGTGTAAGAGGTTAGGAGGTACTAGGGCATGCCGCACCTAAATGAGGGTTTCGAAAGTTTTTGCGTTTGCGTAGCAGATTGACTGACATTTGAACGCTCACAGTTCCTTCCTCATCGAGCAGATGATATACACACATAACCTTTGATTCAATTGGCTCGGCGGCTGAAAGGCTGGGCTTTGTGACTCAATTGAGGCCGCTCGCGTCCGCGACGCAGTCTGCGTTTCTCTCACACGCGTGCTCTTTAACCAATATCTAGCCTTAATAGGTCACGAGGCCCCGCCCTCCAGCCGTCAAGTAAGTTGAATCAAAGGGTACTTCAGAATGAGAGCTTCAAGGCGAGTGCGATGATATACAGCTTGATTGGAATTGGGTTGAGTTCTGATCATTGCCCGTAACTACTTTTAATGTTCCTGGCATCTGCTGGACCCGTAGCAAAAGTGCGGTCAATAGTAACTGTGTATAACTCGCTTTGCAATTCTCGATTGCCAAATGACGAAACTGGAGCTCACTGAGATGAAACCTTACTCGACCAGCACAAGACTCAAGGTATACAAATTTACATATCATCATTCTACGACTAGGAGACGTGAGACCGCATTGAGCCATTGTCTAAACAAGCCCAATCGTGTACCTAGCCGGTTTATACTTGTTATTCATCTCTCCAGATATATTCACTCTCAATAGGTAAGCACAAACTCAAACTTGTTAACACGTTTCGGACCGGTGCTGCACATGGTGCAGCACGCTGCTTTGAAGGATCTTTTTGACGTTTACAGGAGTTTTTCTTTTAGTCCAAGGTTATCAAGTCAAAGATCTAAGCTTCTACTTTTCAAGTGACACTGTAGAGTTGTGTTGCCAATATTTGTTTAGGAGATACAAGCGCAAATCGAACAACAGTTGCAACGAAGTGCGACAACGCGAACGACGGGTGCGACGTCGCAACTTTTCCTTGCTTCGATTCTAAAGAGAAAAACCGTAGTTTCAATACTGATGTGTACCGTCTACAACGTAGATACTTTTGGATACTATTAGAAACTAAGTTCTTGTTCTTATCTTTCAGGAAAACACAGCAGTCCTTCTCAAGCGGCAAAATTCAAACACTTCGAATTCACTCAGAACTTTCATTATGAAACTTATCCGACAAGATGATTACAGATGTAGCACACAGTCTGCGAAATAAGGTCCCTTTGTTGGCTAACTGCTGAAAGTGCACTCTTTTTCGCCGCGCGCGATTTCGCGGTCCGAAACGTGTTAAGACAATGTCTGCAGTGCGGTCTCGCGTCTCCTAGTCATAGAATAGATAACACCTCGCATTAATGGCTCACATCAATGTGAGCCTTCAGGCAGAATTTCCGACTCTCAAAAATGCATCTTCGATTCTGTGCTCAGTCTAGTACGTTTGGCCTAAGCTCTTTCGTTATCGAAATCAGTCATTTGAAGGTGAGTAAGCACAGAAGACATTTTTCAAAAAAAAAATGTAACTGAGCGAAGCAACTGGTACACAATTGCGTTGTGGTGGAAGCAGTTGAAACTTCTTTCAATTTTTCAATATTTTTCGACAAACATTTTCGACACGGGATCGTAATCATTCTTAAGTGATTCATTACCAGAATGCGTTCGCAGCCATTCTTCTAGCATTTACATACGATAAAACCTTTTTGAACGACAAAGACACCGAATTTTACACGTATTAAAAATGAATGATACCTTTGCAAGCATAGAATCTTAGTTTCTATGGTCGCACTCCAGCATTCCGCACAAAAAAGCTTCAGTTTTTTGACATCTCTGATGAAGCTATCTATTCTATCCTTCATATTCACCTGCCAATATATCTCCACATTACAACATCTCGTACATCAAAAACAGTTGATGAAGCTCTTCAAGCTGTGCAGAGATCTCAAATACGAGTCAGCTCCTGATAGCCTTCAAGATTTGGTCCTTTATTCTCAAACGTCGAAATGATTATACCTTGATCAGCAACTAAATAATCGCAAACTTATTTGGGCGTTTATCCGATATGCTAATCCAAATTTAGTACTCGTCGCGAATATTTCTGTGGGGTTAGGTTACCATCGAATGGTGTCTCTTCAAGGCAGGGTCCCGGCAAAAAGATGGGTGCCGGGTTTTTGTGGCGATGTCGCCAACTTTCTCTTCTTTGAAGTCATTATTTGAGTTGATGGAAAATATTCCAAACTTGTACTGATTATCCAACCAATAGTGCTATGCATATTGCTGCTGAGAACAAATGGGTTTCTAGTATATTGAAATTTTCAAACCCCAACTTTCGACTTGTGGTTTATCGAGAATTTCATGACTCCAAAACATCATTTGTTCTTATCAGCAGCATGCTTAGCACTGTTGGGTCGGATAAGCAATACAACTTTGCAATGTTTCCACCAACTTAAAAAGAAAGGAAAATGACTCCAAAGAAAACTCAGTCGGCCGCCGGCGATTATCAGGGGATCATACAAAAAGCTGGAAAATGCGGCTTGTATAGCCTCTCGCTTCTGTTCGATATGTTCATAGTGAAAGATTGTGGAAATAATCACTGATAGGTACACAGCGAAATCCAGATATCCTGCTTCCGCGTTGAAATTTCGGGGGTTAGAAGTGGCAGAGAAAGATCGGACTTTGGCCGATAGGTTTCATATGGGGGCTCCTACCCTGTGACCTTGTTTTGTCACGGGCCTCATTCTGCCGTACTGCTAAGGATTCCCTCTCCGGCGGGGATGTTAATGAATGTGGCACTTATGGGCATTATCTGATTGACATCAATTTATCCGAGTAACATTCGAAAATTGAATAATATTCAACCAAATTCGAAACGAATGACATTCGATACTCAAATATCATCTACTCAAATATCATTCGAAATCCGAATATTCGGAAATTTTAATTTTCAAAAATATTTGGTAGTCGAATATTCGAATATTTCGAGGCATTAGTGCAAATCATCTTCAGCAGATTGTTGACATGACCTTTCTGTGGGCACATAGTAGCTAAGGTCGTGCACATGACTACGAATCAACTTCAAACAAGAAATTCTAGAGAACACCTACGGCAGTATATGGAAATTGCAGATGAAAAGAAAATGGCAGGATTATAATTGGGCAATACTCTTGGTGAGTGTTATTTCTTAGCGATCGTAAAAACGCTGATATTAGTGCTTCACTATGTCGGGATGCAGCTAGTTAGAACAGCTGCTCGAGAAGGAGGTTGGCCGAAGACAGCCAACCTCTGGCAGTGACGCCTCGGCCGCCGGCAGCAACCGGTTGCCTTCCCCCTTTTTCTTTCCCCCTTTTGTATATAATTATTTATAATAAACATTATAGTAACGTATGTAAGCCCGCTACACATCAGGTAAAGGACCTGCAGACCTTTAACCTGACATGGAAGTCCCGGATGGAAGTCCCGGAGAAGATTTTTCTCCTTGTTTTGAGCAATAGTCAAAATTTTTGTTTTAAAAAGAATTTATCCACCCCTCGACATCTATATCGACAACAACTTCCACCCAAGTCACAACGAACGAATAAGTGAGCGTTTCTTTTTATATTTTATAATAAAATGACAACTAATAGCAAGAAATTTTTTTTCCTTCCCTTGGAAAAAAGCTAATACTTCAGAGAAAAGGTACCGAAAAAAAAGTTAGCAAATTTAATGATGGTCTTTCATTGCAATGTTTTCAGAGATACATCTAGTAGTCCAACGAGCAGTGCCATTTGCCCCCAAATTTTTTTTCGAGTGTAATGCATTATTTAGCTCCGTTTTACCGATAAGCTCAAGTAATTCAACAGTCGTGCGTGGCCACAATCGTTTGCTAATCAGCTATGCGTAAAACGTAACCAATTGCAATTTGCAACCACATGTAAAGGTGAAACACGTTAAAAAAAATTTTTTTGTAAGTAGTTATGGTAGTCATAATCGCGCCAAATTTTTGTAGCTTCAAAATTCCTGTGCAGATCTGAAATCAACATGGCAAAAAAAATTGCGCCAGTTTATTTTCCTTTTAGGATTTTTTTTTTCAAAAAAAAGGTTTCGGTAATTTTCAGGCTACTGCAAATTTATTGCATTTTTTGATTGCAAGCGCATTTTCTCTCTATTTCTGGACATGGACCTGCTCGCAATCGTAGCTACAATACAAAATCTGCAGTACAATTCGTCAGGAAAGATAGCATCTGCTGACGTGCCACATACCCGGCTTTACACATAGTCTAGAGCTCTAAATCCTTTATCCCAATCTGTTCCAGCAACTGTCTGCGCGTATTCAAAATAGCAATAAATTTGGTGACAATTGTAGAAGCTAGCAACTGCTGACCTTAGGGCAGTGACAAATATCGCTATGCGCCTGTTTAATGTAGATGACCCCTACACATCTGATTTACGGCGCATCTTGCTGTCTACTGATGCCGAGAAATTGTGCATTGACAGCGACAGCCGCGATCACCATCTCATTCATCGGCAAGCTTGACTAGAGCCCTTAGATCGCGATAACGCGTAATCAGCAGGTTCAAAATTTTGGCTGAAAAAAAACACTTTTTTCTAGAAACAAGGAAAACATTTTTCTTAGTATAATGCAAGACAATCATTTCTTTGCTTCGACAATTCATAGTTGGGTACTTCTAAAAAAAATTTTTTTTTGAATCAAATTTATATTCCACTGACCCTTCAACCTCTTCAGGCCCGAAAAAAAACAACTCTCATCTAAGCAAAAAAAATCAATTCCGATAAAAAAAATCCCAAGCGTAATTTTTAAAAAATATAAACTTTTTTTCAGCCATAACTTTGCTGCATTTTTCCTACTTTTGTCATCAGTAAGTCTAGTACAGATCTGCGGTGAACTTTGTAGACCAATCATTAGGAAAAAAACTTTCATTTAGTTGTGACAGAACATGATGTAAGTAAATGAGATTGGAGAGCGTAAATGATGCTTGAATTCGTTAAAAGCACGACCGCAAACATTTTCGACTCAAAGGAAGTCGCTTATCTGCTTGAAAAGCGTTTTTATAGATACGAAATCTGCTGCGTTATAGTTGAATTATTCTTCTAGTAGAGATACGAGTTTAATGGAATTTAGGATTTTTGAATGCTCATATTTTTTTGAAACATCGCTGTCAGAGCATGTTTCATTACCCCTTCCTGTTCTAGGACCCCTTAGCGTAACTATACAATTGTGTGCAAGAAAAAAAAAAGATTAAGCGCTTACTCGTCCTTTGAACTCAAGGTTCGTGCGCTCACATAAGACTGAGCTGCTCCGTGGTGAACAGTAAACATCCATTTTCAAGGTGAAAGACGGAAATGCTTAATTCAAACTTCTCAATCAGGAAATTTTTGGAAAAATATGCTCTTAACATTTTTTTTCTTGGTTTTTTCCTGTAATGCCGCTCAGTCTTACCCAACCTAATCAAAACTAAAAAGTAGATTGTGGATTTTGTATACTGAGCGATTTCGGAAAAAAATTACTGAAAAAATTAGTTTGGAGACAGAAATTGACTTCGTCTCACTAGCTTAAAAAAGCAATTTCTCATGCCTATCCACAATTCTAGATCTTGATACTACTTTTCTGTTGTCAACTGACTATCCACGGAAGGTGCAGATAAGTTCAGATACCAAAAAAAATTTGTATGCACTCATGATTCTTTTTTTCTATTTTCAACAAACCTTTATCTACTTTCCCGCCAGTTTAAAATCATTTTCGAAAGCATTATGAACAAAATTCTAATGTAACTTCAGTCATTACATTTTGCAAGCCGATGAAAATAAAGTACAAACCATCAAACGTAGTCTTATTCAAAAAAATTTTTTTTTATTTGTGGGTCAGTTCTGATGTTATTCCACTGCAGAAGATTAAGTAAGGTCTTACTCTCACGTCCGATAGTGATGGAAAAACTGTTTCGTATTATGGTCCACATTTTGATAGGTTTTTTAGAATTTGCCAAATTGAATTTTCTTCCACGAAATCGTACGTTTCCTCTTGTCGATGATTTTTCTTAGATTTTCTTGTTCCTGACAGAAGTGCATTTCCCTTCTTTATTTTGAAATATAAGCCTTTCGAGAATGAAGTCCCTACTGCACGGCACGCTTGGAAAACCAGCATTATTTAGCAATTATTTGCCAAACTGAATTGTTCATGTTTGTGGTAAAGCGCTATGTCTTAACCTAAAATGTCATTAGACTGTTCATTCCTTACTCTTTTTTTGATGCACATCTCAGTTGTTTAGTGAAGCAATATCTAATTTTTGGAAAAAAATGTACAAATAATAGTATAAATTCGAAAAAAAAGTCCTGCGAACAGTCCCAAAGGTCGATTAATAAATTTTTCCCAAATCTAGATAAAAATAAATAAATAAAAAATACCGAGACCCGAGACCCGAGACCCGAGACCCGAGACCCGAGAGCCATGATTTTTCTTTTTCAGATCTTTTCTTGTAAACCGTGTTTTATTTCTTCGAAACCGGAATTTTTTTAAAGCATTAAGTAATTCCCCATAATTTTTTTCTCTTTTCTTTCTCTTCCCTCTTCTATTTTCCAATTTTTTCTAATTTGGTTTCAAACCGTAATTCTTTCCCCTCTTTTACACTCTTTTCTGTAAATAGCAATTTTCCGAGATCCGCGACCCGAGACCCGAGATCCGAGAACCGAGATCCGAGATCCGAGAACCGAGATCCGAGAATTTTTTTTGAGTAAAAAAGGCAATTTCCTATCTGACTACGGACTTGTTCGCATTAGCTAGCTCAAAATAAGACCTAAGGTATACCTACGCCCTACAAATATATTATTTATTTTTGTTAGGTGCTCTCGTAAATCAAGTCGCTGTTACATCTAGCGCGGAATGTTCCTCCAAAATAATTTAAAACGCGCCTGTCCGAGGTAGATGTCAGCAAATCCATGCCTGCCAAATTTCGTACTTGCTTTGTTACCCAAGATGGCGATCTAGGCTTATACAGAGGTCCCATAACCCATAGAATCAATTTCGTCCCTCATGCTAACGTTCCAAAACAGAGACCATATCGTGTCCCACTGGAAAACGAAACGAAATTAAGCGTCAGATTGATGAAATGTTACGTACTCGTACCATTGAACCAAGCACCAGTAAGTTCGCTTCTCCCATAGTTCTTGTAAAGAAAGGATCCAATAAGTATCAGTGGCGTTTTACTGTTGACTATCGCCAAATCAATGCTATCACAGAAACTGAAACCTATTGCATACCACATATGCAAGATATTTTAGATCTTGCTAGTGGCAAAGAAATTTACAGTGTCCTTGATTTCAAAAGCGGATTTTTTCAAATTCCTTTAGAGAAAAAGCACAAGGAACGCACTGCATTTTCTTCTTTCATAGGCTTATTTCAATTTACTGTCATGGCGCAAGGATTAAAAGGTGCACCAGGAACTTCTCAACGAGTCGCAAATTCTTTAATTAGAGAATTGAAAGCTTGTTGCTTTGCGTATATTGATGATATCATAATCGCTAGCTCCAATGTACCCGAACATTTTTGCGATTTGGAGGAAGTTTTCACGCGCATACAAAACTTTGGGATGAAACTAACTCCTGAAAAGTGCTCATTTTTTCAATCTGAAGTGCAGTATCTGGGTGTACTAATAAGTAAAAATGGTACCCGCCTTAATCCCAAAAAGGTAGATAGCATACGAAAAATTTCACGCCCTACGGACACCAAAGCGCTTAAATCATTTCTAGGAGCCGCATCTTACTTTCGAAGATTCATCCCCCGTTTTGCGATAACAGCAAACCCCTTGAACAATCTTCTCATAAAAGATGCAGCGTTTAACTGGAAGGAGGATCATGAAAAAAGCATTCCAAGCACTAAAACAAGCTCTAGTGGAAGCGCCTGTTTTAGTACCTCCCATGTTAGGAAACCCCTACATCATCCACACCGATGCATCAACCATCGGTCTCGCCGCATGCCTCTTACAAGTTAATCCGGAAACTAGTAATGAGCATCCCATTGCATATTGCAGCCGGCCCTTAACAAAACACGAGAAGAATTATGCGATCATAGAGTTAGAAGCCCTGGCAATAGTTTTTGCCTTGAAACACTTTTATCCTTATGTCGCGAATTACCATTACCTTAATAACTGACCATGCGCCACTAAAATCTTTAATGCATAGGTCAGATCTCGTGGGTCGTCTCGCTAAGTATCAAATAACTTTACAAGCGTACGATATCAAGATTGAGTACTGTGCTGGAAAGCACAACACTCTATGCGATTTTCTAAGTCGCTACCCGATTGTGAGTACAAATTCAGTGCAGATAAATACATTGCCTACATTAGACCAAATTCAGCAGTCTCAGAAAAATTCCATTTATGGAAATCTTATCAAATTTTTGAAAGGCGAATTCGATATTCCACCGCCAAAATTTTCTGACACGTTGGGCGATATTCCCTCTATAATGACTGTCTTTACTACACTTTTCATAATACAGCTCGATTGGTTACTCCTGGTAGTATACTTCAAGATAAAATTATTGAAATTTTCCACACCAATCCACTTTTAGGCTCACATTTAGGCGTACGAAAAACTATGAAAGCCATCTCAGCTAAATATTTTTGGGATAAGTTAGAGAATAAAGTCGCCAAATTTATAAGAAAATGCCCCACATGCCAGAAAATAAAAACACCATCCGGTAATATCATTCGAGAGGAATTAGATCATTCCCAATCCCTCAAAGACCTTTTGAACGATTGCATACAGACATAATAGGCCCGTTACCGCAATGTATCGACGGTAACAAATTTATTTCGATTACCGTTTGTGCCTTTAGTAAGCTGATAATCTGTACTCCAATCCCCAATCAGACAACAGATTTTGTTGTCAAGGCTTTGATAAACGATGTCATAGCCAAACACGGAATACCTAACGAACTAGTGTCCGATCGTGGTTCTAATTACACTAGTGAAATGTTTGTGAAAATGAACCGCATACTGGGCATTTCCAACAATTTCACTACTAGTTACAACCACAAAGCGAACGGCCAGGTCGAAAGGATGGTTAAGGTAATAACAGACTCCCTAACGGCTTATTGCGCAGAAGTCAAGGAACTCTGGTCTGATTTCTTACAGCCGATCGTCTTCGCCTATAACACTAGTATCAATGAACCACAGGTTATAGTCCATACTTTGTTGTGTATGGACGTCACCCGATTACCTGGTGCGACATAGTCCATCAGTTACCCTCGAGGATATCCTACGCAACTGATAGTTTCACGACCAGCTGACCACTGCACTGCAAACCACAATTATGGAAGTTGGCAACCAGATCGCCAGCAAAACAGCGACGTATAAGTCAGGTTATGATTTCCATAATAAAGTTTATTCTAAGGAAATTTCCACTGGAGATTTAGTTTTACTAAGAGACGACACTATTCGTCCAAAATTCACATACCAGTGGAAAGGCCCTTTTATGGTTGTGCAAGTCAATCGTCCGAATGTCACTATAACTAACTTGATTGGACCTACTAAAACTCAATGTGTCCATATGAATAGGCTCAAAATCTATTCGCATAGTTCAACATTGGCTAGAGTTTCCCCCCAAAAACTCATTATATCACATAAGCCAACGGAAACTCCAGAAAATGTTGAACAAACTCAGTTTGCCAAAC
Organism: Cylicocyclus nassatus; assembly: GCA_958299035.1. NCBI lineage: Eukaryota > Metazoa > Nematoda > Chromadorea > Rhabditida > Strongylidae > Cylicocyclus > Cylicocyclus nassatus. The sequence continues at coordinate 65,861,600 of CATQJL010000112.1, forward strand.
GAACTCCTCGTTTGCAACTGAAGAAATCATTTACAGCGGATCCAAACATCGATTCCGAAGGAGAGGATGAATAATTGCTCGCTAAATTTTTTATATCCATTTGATATTTTGCAATGAGTAGTTATTCATTCTCTAAGGTCAGTTTGTTTCCCCTATTTTTGCTGCACCGTCGCGTATTTACGTACCTTAAAATTTTCTTTGAACAGGCAATTCAAAGAAATCTTTTGCACTAGGCAGCTCAACATCAAAAACCTTTTTGGTAACAAACAAATTTTGCCCTTATGTTGAATGAAAAAAAAGTGTGCAGTGCCCAATTCAACATATGAACTCGTTATGCCTCTGTTTTACATGCAATTACTCACAGAAAATGATACTGTGAACAAAATTTTGTAATTTTGTAAAATTACTATTGAATTATGTTTTATAACTGCCTCGAAATAACCGTTAAAATTTTTCTGCGTATATGTATCATGAATTTATCACTGATTTATCATTATTATCATCGTAGAATAATTTGCTGATAACCAGTTTTTCTTATACCTTCTACTTCGCATATTCAGTAATTACTAGTACAAGTTTTCTACAGGCTGTAAATTCCACCCCAAATGTTAAATCATTTGCCCTTCGATCAACTCCATTTTTACCATGCCCCAAAATCAATCGGTCCATCTCCATTTCCTACAATTCCACTCCAACTCCTTCCCAGCATCATGTCGGGGACCCCATTCACGTCAACTGCATCTTTCCGCAGTTCCTCCCCCACTCCTCAGTTATCTTCAAGCTCGAGGACGATCTTACTCAAAGCCGTAGGATATTCTAGGTGAAGGTCGTGTCTGCTCGCAGTCCACCGGATCCATATCCTCACATTCGTATGTATTTAAATATATCACTACTTCAACTGTATGTTCTCGCAGTATATCACGTGTAAATTCCAACACACGTTACTCGGAAGAACATCCGCCATACCTCAATATATCACCACTTCAATTGTATGTTCTCGCCGTAAATTACGTGCAAACTCCAACGCATGGTACTCGGAAGAACATCAACCACATCAACGCCAACAACTACAACGATTCGAAACCTCAGCCATACCACAAGCTCGAGGACGAGCTTCTGGAAGGAATGGAGATGTCGGGATGCAGCTAGTTAGAACAGCTGCTCGAGAAGGAGGTTGGCCGAAGACCGCCAACCTCTGGCAGTGACGCCTCGGCCGCCGGCAGCAACCGGTTGCCTTCCCCCTTTTTCTTTCCCCCTTTTGTATATAATTATTTATAATAAACATTATAGTAACGTATGTAAGCCCGCTACACATCAGGTAAAGGACCTGCAGACCTTTAACCTGACAACTATGGAAAGACTCTCTATTTTGTTTGAAAATAGCAAATAAAAAACATAAAAGCTAAGGAATGGGCGATTTTGGGATAATTCCAAGATGTAGTCTCAGGCCAATGCGGCCATGTTCAAAATGCAAGAGCAAAATGTGATATCTGAAAGCAAGAAATCAGTCTCTGATTCTCTGAGACCGTCCCCATACCTTACGCCCACAGCGATTTGCAGTAGGTTCAACATTCTGGAGATGGGACTTATGCAACCAAGCAAACACGAGCGCAGCGCAACTGATACCATGCCAAGACTTTTCCACCTTATTGTTGAAGGCAGTGTCCGGGAAAAAACCCGAGCTTGAGATTTTGTGCTTACCCGGGCCTATTCGCTACGCTGAATCCAAAAATGCATATTGGAAACCGCGAAAACGGAAAAAAAGGGCTCTAACAAAGGAGGGAAATCAGCATGTGGGCGGAGTCTGCCCACTGTGAATTCACGCTCCCAGCTTCCGAAGTGATCTTCTCGCTTCCGGTTTCAAATCAAGCGTTCGTACTTGGCCGATGGAGATGTTAGAACGGCTAGCGGAATCGAGAAGACCGCTCCGGAAGATGGGAGCGTGAATTTACAGAGGGGAAGACTCCGCCCACTTGCTGTTCCCTCCTGCGCTGTAACCTCTTTTTGCCGTTTTCGCGCTTTCCCGTGTGGATTTTCGGATTCAGCATGGCGAATAGGCCCGTATAAGCACAAAATCTCAAAAGAAATCTCGAGTTTTTTCCCGGACACTACCTTTAAGTGCTCCAGAAAAAAGCTCCCGGCTATCGTGGAAACAAGATCAGACAATGGCCCATAGTAAACCCCACTTCACTTCAGATGATGTCAACTGAGGGCTGAGTTGAGGTTTTTAAGATAAACTGACTAATAGTCACTCTCACATGCTTGAGAATGCGACCTGATCTGAAGGGTTAGCGTCGGCATGTGCCGCGATGAATTCACCTGAAATCCGTAAGAGCAGCCTCGATTTTGAGATGAATTAACCGAAATAGTGTGCAAGGGATAAGACGCAGAGAAAAATCCCGTAAGTTGCTCGTGAGTAACTTACGGGACATCGTACTTGACGTATTGTTGCAGTATTGTTGAGTTTTTGAAGTGATTTGAAATTGTCATCATTTTCCTTTAAGAATTTTCTGGCCTTCAAAATAATATAGAAATAGAGGATATCACGCTTTCCCTAGGTTGATGTCGCACCTCAGAGCGACGAGGCGCGAGAAAACCTTCGGCAAGAGCTTTAGAGACGAGCGTAGTTACTGTACCATCTGCAGCGGCTTTGCCGGCAGCTGTGGCGGCTGGCTGCAGCAGCAGTCGGCTGCCTGGGTACCACTTGCTACGCACCCCAAGAACGCGCAAAACTGCACAATACCTGTGCCCAAAAAGGAAAGGATCAATGAACAGCTGATTTCGGCAAAAAACAAGGGAACAGATTTTTTACTTTTTGCAGAATTTGCTTGGAAATTTTCTACAAAAGCTACTCAGAGCGACAATCTCTTTATTTATTTCCATTTGATTTCGTCCCTACTTCCTCAAATTTTTATGAAATTTTGGTTAAAAAAACGCAGTTTTGTTTTGTGCATTCTTTTGGTTTGTAGATTCCTTGGTAGCAGCCGCCATCGATTTTCTTCGATAGTGGTCGCTATCAAAGATTGCTCAGTGATGCACACAAATTTACCAGTGGCCGGTGCCGAACCACTGTCATGCGGGCTGAGTACCAGTCACATACCTGTTTGACCAAACCTGCATAGTGTAGGTGTTTTCTCTTTGATAACGCGCAAGATTTTTATGCCTGAAAAGCGATCCGCATCTAGGTCAATAACTCGCGGGATGCTAGACCGAGGCGCCATACGATCAACTCAGTTCTCTCTTACGGCAGATCCCCTGAAGGGGGGTTTACTACGGGCCAATCACTTTTTTTCCTTCACTTTGCCTTGGATAGAAACAAATCAATCATCTCGTTATACCGAAAAATGCCCGCTGTCTCTGCTGCAACAATGGCCATGACAAATATTGACTTACCCAAATTTCTGCAGCAATGTTCATGGTGAATATTGACTCTCCTACATTCTGACACAAATTCCCGAAATTTCAGATATTGAGAAAAAAACCTGTAGTTATCCTGTTTTAGAAAATTGAGGATTAGTTCAGAATGTGGGAGAAAAGCTCAAGTTCACGCGTTTTAAAATTTTGCATGTTGTTCGAACTTTATCAATGTTTCAGCTCTGTTTTTGTCACGTTTCCCGAGATCGCATTCCATTTCCATGGAGCAGCAATACGCATCTGGTACTGTCTCAAAAGAAATTTCAAGAGTTATTCTTTAGAACCTATGGCCTTGAAAATAAAGTGTGAGTTTGTTTACCTTAACAAATTCTAATACGAAGACTTATAAATAGCAAGCTTTATAAGGTTTTGTCGGGGCTGCCGGTTTTTAAGATACGGGCGGAAACAGGGCTTGGTCGCAGAAACAGGACACCATTGCCTACTTATAGGTTATGATCAAACCCTCACTTGTCCGCTTGCCCCTGGCGCTTTCTTCAAGCAGAAATATTTTTACTGAACACGGCGCTAAGAAAGTACGCATGTACTCTTTGCTTAACTGGTATTGATAGGTGGAAGGCGGAGCTTCGACCGCTAATTAAGCCTGGGAAATAATTGTTGAGTGTGCCTGCGAGAGACAAAAGGCCCAGAGCGCCCCTTACCATCCGTCACTCCCAGTCAAACAGTGGCTCCCAGTCAAACAGTGGCTAAGTTAAAGCCCTTGTAAAATCCAATTGCCCACGCGTCACTCTATGCTCTATCAGTATCATCTCGATAACTCCCTCCCCCCCATCCAGTACCCCTCGATAAGGCCCTCAGGTGTGGCATGCCAACCCCAACCTTGACTCTGCGATTACCCCGATGTTAATGCGCCACCATCAAGCCCCTTTTGAACTCGGCACTATTTTTTTGTGTTTTCTCGTCGTTACATGGTAATTTCTTTGTTACAATGGCGTTTGCAATCAGAATCGACGAGTTTGTTGTTCAGCGATGTTTCGTACTATTATTCGTTTCTTTAGCTTTATCTTCAGGTAAGGTTGTAAAAACGATGCACATGAGAGTTTTCATGGGGTTCATTGCAGTAACACTTCAAGACATGTTACTTACCATCCAATCTTAATCTTTTCTTCAAAACCTGAGATCAGAGCTGAAGAAACGAGCATAGCAGCGCGAAACATCGCTTAAAAGCAATAGAGTTTTCTCTCACATTGAAAAGACTGTTAATATTCATAGCAGGAAACGTCGGAAAAGCACAAGAAGAATCAGTTTGAAATTGAACTAAGGCTGAAGATGCCGCGCTCTACCGCAAACGGCGTGTATAGTTCAAATTCGAATTCGTCCACTAGGTGTCCAGTAGGGATATGACAACTATACAAGGAGAGGATCGAGCAGATACGCGACCTTCATCGCCCGCGCTGAAGTGAAGAAGTGTTATAGAAGTAGGAACAACTCTTTTCGTCGGACAAGCATTAAAGTCGATGGACTTTTGTGATACTTCTTTCCCTGTCTAATCCATTTATTCAGTCTTTTTCAGTTAAATCGTATGTTTTGATTTGGTACTTTATAAGTTTCACTATGTTTGTCGTTTCGTGTTGGGATTACGCGATCAAGGCGCCTGTACGTCTTTTTGTTGAATATTGGGATAAAAGGTAAAAATGGGACAGCTTGATTTTCACTAAATTATGAAAAATTTTCGTTTCGACCAACAACTAACAATAAGCAGGCTGCAGCTCAAATGTTGCTTACGTAAGCGACCTTGCCTATTATTCTAGCAACTCGTTACGCTCCTCCCTCATAACCGTAGGCGTGGCGTCGCGAAGAACTTGGATGGGGTTTTTTGAACATCTCGCAATCTTGCGCTGCTATGTGGTAAAGATCATAAAGCGAAAATAATGTCGCGTCGTATTTTGTTATGCAATGTCGCGGTAGGGTGAGCATGAATAAGAGCATATGGGGTATCAACCGATAGACCGAAGCAAGCTCTACAAAACGAACCTTGAACATTCGTGCCAAGTTTGAACTGCAAAAACTTTTAATCCAAATTTCAAAAGCCACTAAAGGCCTAAAGAACAAAAAAGATCGCATCTTCTTTCAAAAAATCTCAGAAACCCCTAACCTTCTCACGCACACTCTCTCTACATCGAACACTCGTATGCAAGTTTCGTCACTGTTGCCTGTCTAAATCGAGAAACCAAAATTTTGCGTACTTTGGTCAAAGCAATCCTGAGCTTCTGCTAGATAAGGGTTGTTTTTAGATCTTTGAAAGTATAGTATAAATACGAAATCTCAGTTTTTTATTTAGGCTAGTTTTCGAGAAAGATAAAAAACCCCAAAAAATGCTGCACATTCTCACTTTTGGCCTATTTTTGTTTCTCGTATTCTAGCCATGAAAAAAATCCAAAAAAGTACACATGGATGTTTGATGTGGAGAATGCATGACTGAGCAAATTTGCGATCTGTAGGAACTCTATGGGATGAGATTCAATTTTTTGCGTATTTGAAATTCTTATCACATGCTTTTCCTCCAAAGTGTAAACCAAACTTTGCTTAAATGTTTGGAAGCCATCTTGCAGAGCTTGCTTTGCTCTGTCAAAGGATACCCCACTCACTGTTTTTCGTGACCACCCTGTCGCAATAGGATGCAATGCGGCATTATTCTCCGGACAACCTGATAAAGGCCTAGAATCAATGTGTTTCGACACATTCTACGCTAGGAGCTAGGTCGGATTAATTTGAGGAGCCAAGCCAAGGAGACATGAACGTGCTAAAAGACTTAATAAATTCTACACAATGCTCCGAGCCTCAAGCAATAGCGCCTGGAAGCTAGACAATTGCGTGACAACAATTTTTTGAAAATGTTGTTTGCTTCACAGCTGTTCACATACAAACCTCTGTTGGGCCCCGCCACTTGATGAATTGAGTGAACTTATCAGTTAACAAAGGGACCGCCTGCCATCTAATTGGAGACTTAAGGTACCTATAAATCGTTACCGTCGTTTCCAGCGTTACAGTGTCGTCGGGTTTTCGCAGGTGCGACTGCTTGGAACACTTATTGATAACCTTCATCCCGTGTAGGTTTGAAAACATGTCGTCAAGTTGTTCCTTACCTACAACTATCCTTTGCTCGAAAATGTGCATAAAAAATAGTGTGGAGAACGGAAGTAAAATGCAAGTGTACCCTTGAGAGTGGGAACAGCAAGTTCGATCCCCACGCGGCACTTGCCAAAAACAATGGCAACGCTAAAGTCATTGGTGACATTGACAACAGTTGTTCGCAATACACGACCAAACTCTTGGGCTCGAATTTATGATGCTCTGCAAAGTATAGAGCTGCGGCGTTCCATCGAAAGGGGGGGGGGGGCAGTTTTTCGCACCCAATTCATGGGAGCACCGTCGTCATCGCCACAAAAGTGTAGGCAGTGTCCATGCAAAAAGTCGATCTTGAGATTTTATGCTTATCCGGGCCTATTCGCCATGCTGAATCCGAAAATGCACAGTGGAGTGCGCGAAAACGGCGAAAAAAGGCTCTAACGGAGGAGGGAAGTTGCAGGTGGGCGGGGCCGTTCACACCGTGACGTCACTCTCCCAGGCTTTAGAAGCGATCTTCTCGGTTCCGATCTTATGTCATGCGTTTCGCAGTTAGCTGGTGGTGATGTTAGGGTGACTAGAGGAAGCGAGAAGATCGCTCCTGAAGCTGCGAGAGTGACGCCACCATGTGAACAGCCCCGCCCACCTGCAATTTCCCTCCTCCGTTAGAGCCTTTTTTGCCGTTTTCGCACTCTCCAGTGTTGATTTTCGGATCCAGCATGGCGAATAGGCCCAGGTAAGCACAAAATCTCGAAATCGACTTTTTGCTTGGACACTGCCTTTAGTTATGCGCAGCTCAATTTTGTTGATTCATGTGGCATGTCTTGTGGGTACGGGAGACAAAGTAAATTGAATTGAAATGGCGGTCATTACTTATTACTGTCTAATGTGTTCAGGGACGCTATCACTCTTGACGATGGAACCCCTCTAGAAGTTGTAGACGTAATGGTGTTTCAGAATTTCTCCTCTGAAAAGTGAGCCATAGTTATATCTTATCGTAACAATTAGGAAGGTTCCTTAAGTAATTCGTGAAATTCTTCAAAAATCTGGTTCGTAATGGACTTGTTTGCAAAGTACTGTGTCTTTGCGCATGCGGTTCGTCATAAGATAACAAAATTGCGACCGAGCAAAGCTTCCTCTACGCAAAGGAGTAAAGAAAAGCGTTTAGATAATTTGCACTGCAAGACTTCGCTGAGGATCATGCACTGAGGTCTCGGAGACCGCGTTTCCGGCTTTTGTCAGCGTCCATTTCAACGAGAGAAGAGACATAAAAATTTCGAACAACCGGATTCCAGAACCTGCTTTTCTATCGCAATTTTGAAAACATTCTTTTTGCACTTTGCAGCGACCTAACCAGTGCTCGGCACAGGTAGCTTATGAGCTTGCGATATCGTTTTTGGGACAGAAAGCAAAGGGGGTTTCGTTTTCGTGGCCGAAAAGACACGAAATTTGCGACTTTTTCGTTTTTTGGAGGTTTTCAGGGCTATGGTCTAGGATCAAAGGGGATTTCGTAACAATTCGCAAAAGTCAAGGGTGATTTCGTTTTTTGCATTTTCATCGAGCCACCAACGGTAGGAAAGTTAACTTATCGCATCGTTTCATCAGAAGAAATCTATGGGCATTGCTGATCAAAACATATTTGAATAAACTACTTTATACTACTATATACTACTATATAAACTACTTTATACTACTACACTATATACTTTAGAAGTTTGTCTTCTTCACCAAGTCTGAGTGGATGTCAAATATGCATGACCTGTAACTAAAGCAACATTTAGGATGCATTATTAAAGCAAAATTGTTTTTGCTTTCAAGTGAAGAGTTTTGAAAGAACGCTGGTAAAGGTGGAACTAACTGGAAGAATTTGCATTGGTTAATTTCACCTTTGTGCAAATTTTGCAAATGCTTTTACTCTTTACATAAAATTTCGTGAAACCTAACCAAGCCATCAAATACAGCAACACTTATGCTTTGCTCGGAGATTTTTTGTAGAAATTTTGAAAATCTCACTGAATCTTACTTTGGTAATGATCTTTTGCAGAGGTCTTGATTTTCGGTTTTTGGTGAAAAAAATTTGCAAAGTCAATTCAACCAACGAATCCGATTTTTCCCCGAATATAATTGCCCCTACACATGATCTAAAATTGCCGTCTCAAGCAAACCAAGCACGATTTTTTGCAACTCGTCCTGCAGTATAAGTATTAGGTTGTCCCATAAGTCTTTTCAGACCCGACTTTTCAACGACATAAATCAGTTCTTCTCGAACTCCTGATAAATTGCAGGGTACCATTCAACAGATCAAAGTAAGCTCTACAAGATGGCGTTCAAAAGTTTGCACCAAGTCCAATCGCAACATGCTCCAAACCAAAATAAAAAATTTTCCCAAATTTCCGAAAAAACGAAAATCATCATATCTCAGTTCAAAACAGCTCTGCAAATTTCCTGTTTTTTCATGCATATACTCTCCTCATCGGATATTCATAAATGCATGCTGCATTTTTCTGATGGCTAGAAACCAATAAAAAAATAATGCGCTCAATTTTCAAACTTTGCCTGTATCACTTCTGTATTCCCCGCAAGTAGGTGATTATATAGCTTATTTGCTCAGAATTACTGACAAAAATTTGCAGCCTACTAGGTGCTGTAGTTCCTGAGAAAAATCGAATTGAAGGTCCGAATATGAAAAAACTTATGGGACAACCTAATATTTTGTATCGCCCTCCAGTTTTGGCTGGACTAGTAGTTAACAAGATTTTGCAGAGAAGTGGTGATGAAAAGTGTTAAACTTGTTAAACTGTTATAAACTTATTTGCAAGGCGCATAACAGTCTCTCACCAAGCATATCACACTTTCCAACTTTTTCCATCCTCAGAAACATTATGGGTAGAAAAAAGGAACAGTTTTTGGTGTAAATTATGCTAGTGCCACGTATCCACCGTGCATTATTGGTGTTTGATAATTTCTTTCATTATTCGCCTGTTTATAATTCTTTAGGTTTCAAATGATGAGGTTTGCTCTATCTATGGGAGGATTTCATTCGTATGTGGGACTTTCGATGCCAAAACGTAAGTTCCAAATGAATCGTTCTCGTGTTATTATACAGGGTGTCCCAAAAAAATGTATCGAACGTTTGATCATTAATATCTCTCTTCCCAAAGGGTCTTTTGCCTTGCTTCAAGTACTGTTTTGTAGAGCTGGCTTCAACTTAGATTTGCATTATAGAACGAATCACCCATCTCTCTTCATTACTGTAAGATTACGGTAGAAACTTGAAACATATGGTGTTAATGTGGAAAAAGCTGCCGTTCCAAAAATTTTCAAAAAAAAATGTGAAAACTTGTGTAATAGGATTCTTATGGACGCTGAGTTTGATACTCAACTATTCACGAGATTACGAAGCTTTCTAAACGGTGTAACTGCACTTTTTAGGAGCATTGAAAGAATAGCCGCTACCTCTTACCTGGCATAACTCTTCAATGAAGCATCATAATCAGTTGGGAACTTTACAGTTATAATCAGAAACTCTAATCAGCCTAGTGTAAAAGTTTTGAGGCTGTTTTGTTTCCTTTCTGAGGCAAAATATGGTCTTTCATTGCTTAAGACCCTCTTTGAAGTTTCTACCGTAATCCTACAATAATGAAGAGAGATGAGTGATTCGTTCTATAATGCAAATCTAAGTTGAAGCCAGCTCTACAGACTGGCACCTGAAGCAAGGGAAAAGACTTCTTCAGAAGAGAGATATCAACGATCAAACGTTCGATACATTATTTTGGGACACCCTGTATTGTGCCGAACAGATTTTTATGATAAATTATTATTGCCTGTCGTTCCGAAAAGTAGCATCTTTTGGTGTCCTTCAACCCACCGTACACTCAGTAAATAACCCATTGTGACGGACATCATGGTGGTGCAGTTTCCATTCAGGAATTTACTACGGTCTGAATGAAAGCAATTCTAGAAATTACGACACCCAACGAAACGTACGACGAAAAAATACGCACCATAAACTGATTGGCACGTTACGAAGCGCAGATTCAGTTAAATAGTCAGGTTCAAAAAAGAAAGCACATGAAGCTTGTGCGAATTCCTTTGGTCATCCTCTTTGTTATGAAAAGGAAATTCCTTTATAAAGGTTCTACGGAGGTTCTCATCGAGCGTTTTGCTCTTGTTCTCGTTTTCTCTTGAACATGATAGTCCTGTTTGACTGTTTATGTGCAATTCCAATAAGAGATTCAAAGTATTTTGATATAAACATTAGACATGAGCAGACTGAAGATGTCGCCATACAAAGCTTGTTGACAAACAAAAAAAAAAAGATAAACAATCGTTAAGTACAATTCCCTATCTCAACCGTTGAAGGCTCGGCAAATCCGCGGTCTGAAGTTTTTTACCCGGGTATCTTGAAGCTCTGATTCCGAAAATACACTTTGAAGAGCGCGAAAACGGCGAGAACTAGCATTTTCCGAGGATCATCATTTCGAATTTGGACGAGTGAACGCTTCACGTCATAGTTAGAGATGTAGAGTCGTTGCGGGACCATCATGTTTATAACAGTGCGGCATACCGTCTCTGACGGTGAGGGGAGTCTCAAGCTCGTCCGAGCGCGTCTAAGAATGCTTGCTCTCACGGGTTTAGGGGCACTTTTCTAGGCGGGGCAGCGTGCTATGCGCTCGGACGTGCTCTCTTCTCATGCTTGGGATGCAAGCAACCCTCCATATCAGAATTTTGATATGTTTGGTTTTGCCGAGCCACTGCCTTTGAGGCATACTTTGAAGGCAGTGTCCAGACAAATTAGGGCACACTGGTTTTTTTGTGAAGGCTAATGAGGGGGTCCCAACTAGCACTGCCAAGCGGCAATCTCCAAATCCTCAAGCTCTGCGACTGATCGTAGCATGCAATTACTTTGCTCCGAGTAGCATTGCGTTCGCGCTGGGACCCATCCCTGGTCACTCGCGAGTTACGGTCACGGCGCAGCTTGAAGGCAGGGTCAAGCGTGTTGATGCGATCCTGGACCCTCATTTACGACCCCCTTCCCTTGAAGGTACCCATCCGTACGATCCCTCCCCCCCCCCCCCCCCCTCCCTCCCCCGCCTCCATCTATCCCCCTTACCTTCCCTGCCCACATTTCTCGCGGTAACCTGCATAAACGAATGTCAATCTCAAAAAACACCTGCGTGAGAACTTCAGTGAGGTTTCGGAAGCAGAATTTCTAGGCCGTGGGTGCGCCCGCATCTCTCGCACATATACACACCTTCAATAATGTTTGAGATTCTGCAAGTTTACTTTTGAATTTTCAGGCATACTTCAGGCCAGCAAATTCGATTCCCGTAGGCGACACAAATTTTTGCACGAAGAAAAAATGACATTCTTGAACTACAAAAGATGTTTTCGACTAAGAAGCTTACTTCCTACCTCTCCCACAGTTTTTTCCGCAATAAAAACCGCTTGAGCGCCGTCAGAACGACGCCAAAAGTGCATGAGCACGGTAGTTTGAAAATTCGTAACTAAGACCAGGAAAAGAATGAGAGGCTGCAAAGCACAGGTTCTGTAGTATTGTGCCCAGACTATCCAATGAAAAAGGTTCAGCTCTTGTCAAATGATGCCCCACTTACTGTTTTTCGTGACCACCCTGTCGTGAAGGATGCAATGCGACATTATTTTCCGCACAACCTGATAAAAGATCATTTCAAGAATGTGATAAAACTTCCGGACCGACCTAATATACACCTGATGACTTCAAAAGAGCGTAACAATTATTCGCTCAAGTAGTTACGTAGTAGCTTACGTAGTAGCTCAAGTACTACGCATACACAGTAAGATTTTGAGTCGGAAATTTTAGACCTAACGGAAGCGGATACCGATACATCGCAATGGGGGATAGATAGAACAGCACTTCTACAACGTACCTACAAGATAATTGGTGTGTGGATGATTTCTATTACTCAATAGAGCCTTTTTTTCAGAACCATTATTTGTTAGCGATCGCTTCAACCTCTCCCGAGATTGTGATGCCAAAATATTGTTAATTGGTTTAGGAGGTGGTACTATAAACAACTTTCTGCATCAAATCTTTCCCCAGGTTGATTCACTTTTTACAATAAGCTGTAGTGCAAGCGATTGATTATCAGATGAGTTTAACCGCAGTGGAGATTGACGGACAAATGATTAACGTGGCCAGAAAGTGGTTTGGTCTTTTAGAAGATGATCATCAACGAGTCATTAAGGCCGATGGAGTCACTTTTCTAGCGGATAGTGTTAAAAAAGGTCTGCTTACTTCTACATCTATGCAAGAGTACTGAAGTTCATTTAGGAGATTCTTACGACGCGATACTGTTAGATGCGGGTGGGCCACAGCTAGAAAGCGATTTCATTTGCCCTCACAAATCCTTCCTAAAAAAAGATGTGCTGAGAAATATTGCGACGTTGCTTCCCAAGCACGGTATGTTTATTGCTGCCACATCTGCAAAAGATATTCATTCAAATTCTTTTTTTAGACACTATGCATATATTCACAGTCAACCATTTTTGTGACACTTCAAAGATTTCAAACATTGTTGCCAACGCTTTGCATTAATTTTATAATTTTGGCAAACCTAAAATGTTTATAAAACACTTGATGTTAGTCTATAGAAACGATAATTTTCAAATTACTTGACTTTTTCAAGCAAAATAGACCTTAGCCTTCATAAAAGATGATAGGTAGAAATAAAGCGCGCAAGTGCCGTGCGACAACAGTAACATCTTTGCTAGGTTGATGCAAAAATGGTGTCTATTTTACTACCACATTAGTGTTCATAAAAGAATTTGAGGGCCGTTGTTCAATAGCGAAGCATGATTGCATAACTACTGGAAGTCCTCTCTAATTATTATCCACGTAAATTGAAGTCAGAACTCGAAAACATTTGAATGCTTTAAGAACGTGTTCTTACTCAAAAATCTTACGGAGCCTATATTTGGTCATCATTTTATGAACGCTAGAATTTGCACACTTCTCATTGCGTAAAAATTCAAAAATCAGGTATTAATATACTGTTGCATTAAAAAAGATTCAAACCGCAATAATTCATATACTAGGTCTGTCCGAGGTTTTCCTCTTCTAACAATCATGTTTTTGTTTTTCCAACCCATGGTTTTTAGCTATCCCAAATTTACCTGTTTCTTGAATTTTCATGCCTGATTTTTGAAAGTGTTCTGAAAACCATGGCTTAGAGTAAAGGAAGTGCAGTACAATGAATTTTCTGGGCAACCGAAATGGCTATTTAGTATTTGGCAAGATGAATTTTCCAAAAGCCTGCTTTAGTTTCGCGAAGTCATACAATACATAAACGCTTCAAACATTGATAGATTGTTGAGATTTGAAACTTCCCAAATTGAAGACAATTTATATTTTGCCAGGCAACTAATGGTATACCACTTAAAGATGTCAAAATTCGCATCTTCGCTGTGCAGTCCGAGGTGCTTTCAGAATCAGAATCACGATATTTTTTCTAAGGCTTCACAAACTGAGAATAAAATCAGCTGTGAAAACGTTGCATTAAATGAGAGCTTAGTGGAGAGCTTGATGTTTCATGAAGTTTGGCATGATTAAACCTAGAATTTGATAGCATCAAAAAATAATTTCCAAAAATTCCGGAAAGCCAGCTATGGATGCCAAAAATCGCACTTTGCTTATTCCATTCAAGCATCAAAGTTCTTCCAAATGAAATGAAAAGTCTAGAAATTAGCTGATTCTAGAGTCGGTGAAAGTCATGGGATTATGATGATTATCCGAGCGAGCAATAAAGATCTCGGAGCAAATACATGATAGCCGGAAGAGAGATCTTTGATGGTCCAAGTAGTTGCCAGAATCTCAAATTTTTTACGCACCCTAATTTTAGCCATTTTTCAGAGCTTTCATTTCGTTTTGGAGGAGTTTTGAGTTTTTAGAGGGGTTTTGATAACGGGATGGAATAAAAATGCACTATAAACAAAGTGTATTTTTTGGTACCTAGCTGGTTTTTTTAAATTTAGAATTATTTCTAATGCTATCAAGTTCTATGTTGTCATGCCAAACCTCATAGAGCATCGCTCGTCGCTATGAGTCACATTTTGCATTTTTTCTCCCCTTCTGATACTTGTTTTCCGTTCTCTGTTGGTGAAGTCTCCTGAAAAGTTATCATAATTCTAATTTTGAAAGCGCCTCGGACTGCACAAAGAAGGTGCGAATTTTGACATCTTTAAGTGGTATACCGTTAGTTGCTTGGCAAAATATAAATCGTAATCAATCTGGGAAGTTTCAAATCCCAACAATCTATCAGTGTCTGAAACGTTTATGTATTCTATGACTTCGCGAAACTGAAGCAGGCTTTTGGAAAATTACTTAGATACTTAGATACTTAGATGGCCCGTCTTCACGTGGCGTGCGGGCCCCAGCACATGAGTTTCCATTTGTCAGTGTCCCTCGCCTCAGACATCCACGATCTTCTTGGGTGACGTCGGTGGCTGCATCCACGAGTTCCAGATGCGAAAATCCAGCTGATTTTCAGCTGGTCCATCCTTCCACGAACACGTCTGCCCATCTCGTCGGTGGTTGGTCTTCTTCGGGAATGTTTGGCTTCGCGAGGAATCCACTTACCCTATTTTCAGGTGTATAAGCCGCACCCTTTTCGCTCTAATCGCGAGCAGACCCAGGCGTGCCGCCGCGCATATGTCTCGCGAAGCGGTCGCCTTATCGCATATGTTCTCACTTAACGCGCTCCATGATAACAGTCAGTCTTTTGGCGTGTTCACCTTTAGATTGAAAAGGGTGCGGCTTATACACCTGAAAATAGGGTAGATGTTCTTAGTGTCCATCTGTCGTCTGTTCTTCTCATGATGTGACCGGCCCATCGGTGTTTCGCTTTCGCAATGTATTCCGCTGGGTCACGAAGACGGGACAATCTCCTCATATCCGTACTGCTTAGTCCGACTAGATGTTGCTTTCGTCGGGCCATCTTCAGAAGACTGCGCTCAAGCGCTCTGTGGGTGGTCCGTAGAGTTTTCGACGTGACTACAGTGTCGGGCCAAGTCTCAGCTGCGTAACAGAGCGCCGGGAGAACGATTGAGTTGAACAGGTGGGCACGAAGCTCCGGGTCTGTCAGTTGGTCGGTGG
Source organism: Cylicocyclus nassatus (assembly GCA_958299035.1). Taxonomy (NCBI): domain Eukaryota; kingdom Metazoa; phylum Nematoda; class Chromadorea; order Rhabditida; family Strongylidae; genus Cylicocyclus; species Cylicocyclus nassatus. Next base: position 65,877,231 of record CATQJL010000112.1, read on the forward strand.
CTTCCTTAGAGGCCCGAAGGCGGCCCAAGCTGCTCCTCTTCTTCTGTTAAATTCTTCTCTCAAGTCGTTCTCCATGTTAATCGAACGTCCGAGATACACGTAAGAAGACGTCTCCATAATAGGGGGTGCCTTCCAATTCCATGGAAAACCCTAAAGGGGAATTGAAGAATGAAAATTACTATATGCATTAGTTCTTAAAGCTTGAATCGAAATTAAAATGAATTTTTTCAAACACTTTTACACTCAACCGGTTTCGGGGCTTAGTCCTAAACCGGTGGAGTAGCTTTCTTGGTGCCCCTCTTCAGTAGTTCCCAAGAAAGCTGCAAAAGTTGTGAAAATGGTTCAGTTGCAAAACTTTTGAGTGCCTTCCTTTAAGAAATTGTAAAAGATAAATAGAAACAGGACACTGTCTCTGTCATTTCCGCATCATCGCAAGGGCGTTCTTCATGAACTGAGTCTTCTTCCAATTTATTCGCAATCCGATCTTCTTCCCTACTTCGTTTAGTTCCTTCAGCATCGTCTCTGCTTCGGTGATACTGTTCGAGAAGAGAACGATGTCATCCGCAAAACGAAGGTTGGACAGGAATCTCCCATCAACTCGTATGCCTCTCTTGTCCCAGTCCAGTGATTTCATCACCCACTGCAAGGCCGCGGTGAACAGCTTCGAAATAGTGTCGCCTTGTCGAACCCCCTTCCCGATCGGAATGGTCAGAGCGATGGAATAGCTGCATCGTTGTTGTACAGTCCTTGTAGCAGTCGGCTAGTGTCCTCACGTAAGCTGGGTCTACTCCTTGATCGACTAGCGCAGACAGGATGGCGTTGGTTTCGACGCTGTCAGAGGCTTTTTCGTAGTCGACGAAGGTTAGGACGAGAGGCAGTCGCTACTCGTAGTCTATGATCCTCGAAACCGTCTGATGTGGTCCATGCAACTGAATCCCTTGCGAAATCCAGCTTGTTCTTGAGGTTGGGCTTCATTCAGTGTCCTAGATATGCGAGCAAGGATAATCTTCGTGAAAAGTTTGTAGCACACTCAGCAGGCATAGATCGCCCTTCTTGAAGAGAAAGGCGGTTCTTGACGTTCTCCACTGGTCGGGAATTTCCTCCTTTTGAAGATAAGATTTTAAATGCGACGCTAGAACCCCGTGTACGTTGGGTCCTCCTTGATAGACCAGTCACAACTTGATATGAGTTCTTCTAACCTGTTACCGTCTTAAACGAGTTCTTTCCTTCTTGCAGCGCTGTGGCAGCTCTTCTCTTCCACCTTTTGACTGAATCGTACCTTCGCTCGAAGGAGGCGGTGATCGGAGCCACTGCAGAAGGAAGGAACTACTGTGACATCGAGCAAGCTTCACCTGAGAATGTGGTCGATCTCCGCGTGAGTCGTTCCGTTGGGCGATTTCCAAAGTCCACCGGTGATGTTCTTTCTTCATAAAGATGGAATTTCCATGGAAAAGTTGTGCGGCGAGAGAAGCCCAACGAGGCGGTTGCCTTTTTCATTTCGGGGCCCATATCTAAACTTCCCGATCCTATATTCCTCCTCTAGGCATTCCGATCTTCGCGTCGCCCACAAGAAATATGTAGAAGGACTTTTCGTTGTGGACGGCCTGCTTCACGCCTTCGTAGAAGGCATCTAATTCTCAATCGTCAGCTACTGATGTTGGTAAATAGCTTGATGATGCTGATGGCCTTCTGACGTGGAATTCTTAGTCGGAGGATGGCTAGTCGAAGTGACAGGATCTCATGCGAATCGACAAGATGGACTGTCATCGGGTTTCCCACGACCAACGGTGGGCATTCATGTTCTGCATTTTCCCCTTTATAAGAAACCATTTTGTGTACTTTCTCATGTGCTTATCTGAGGCAACTATCAGTCTATTGCTACCAGTATATATGTCTTCTGTGCGAAGAATGAAATAAATCGTTCTGCCACTGAATCGTCGGTACATCTTTTGGTGCATCGACAAAAAAAATCTGGTTGCTTAACCAGTATATCAGAGCGCTGATATAAGTGGCCCGCTGAGGTCCCCATCGAATCTTAAAGCGATGGAATCAATCATATACGGAAAGCCAATCCAAAACAGCTTCAACACGCTGAAATCACTAACCGCGAACTTCGCTACTTATGCGAAAGAGCAAAAATTTTTAGAAGAAGATGCTAATCAGTACGAAGAAACACTTCAAGCTATTGATCTCATTAGAAACAGTATCTCACAAATAGAAATCGCAAAAAACAACCTGCAAGAGCTTGTAGACAGGCTGAAACATGACTACGACAACACCAAAAGCAAAGAAGATAGAAAGAACATACTACAGCAAATGGAAAACATTGAAAAAGAAACAGACTTTACCGAAGTGAGCAGAGAAGCTACCGAAATGGTCTTCATGCTTGATACTCGTCTCACAGAAGCAATATCCAACGAAAAAAGACTAGCTCGCAAACTAGGGCTCTCCCACCAGACTTCTTCTCACAATGAAGTACACCAGGAACATGTTAACAGAATGCAAGGTGACAGTACACTTCCAAGAGAGAGCATGCAGACCTCTATGGCTTGCGTCTCGATTCCTCCCCCACGAATAAACATGCCGAAGTTCTACGGAAAAGAAGAAGAATTTCCAGAATTTTGGGCAGCTTACGAAACTCTCGTACACAAAAACCCATCGTTGTCCGTAATTGAAAAAATGCTCCTACTCAAAGAAAGCCTAAGAGGTAAATCAGACAGATCTATTAAAGGAATCCAGTTACTACCGCAGAACTACGAGTGGATGATAGATATGCTGAAAAGGAAATACGGGAACAGACCTACTAACAGAGCGCGCATTGTTCAAGAACTCACACATCTAAAGCCAGCCGGCAACTCTCCTCAAAGTAATGAATACGTCTACGACAAGATTTCCACGCTTCTGAATCAGATGATATCGACAGGGCAAGATATACGATTGTCGAATGACGCCATGTGGATAGAGGAAATACTGCAAAAATTTTCTCAAGCTATTGTAGAACCTGCCTTATAAAAATGAGAGAACACGAAGATGTGACAGTAGGAGGCATGATGGATATGCTAGAAGCGGAAATATCAGCGAAATCGTACGTTCAATCAAGAGGAAGCTTACGCCAAGAACAAAGAAAAACTTCTCCGCAGGTTATGTAAAAAAGAACGGATACTACCTATCAAAGCTGCATTATTTGTGGCAAAAGCGGTCACTACCCTTGGCAATGTAGATCAACAGTCAGCGTGACAGACAGAAGAAGGATCATGCTTGAAAAGCGCTTATGTTGGAAATGCTACTCCAATCAGCATACCAGCGCTGAGTGCAATAGAGAAAACTGTCCACTTTGTGGCAAATTACATCACGTCAAATTATGCTTTTTTAATAGAAACTTGCAAAATAGTAGCAACACTGGTACGGTTTCACCAGGGAACGATCCGCAAAAAGGCCAATTTCAGAACGCACAAGAAGTCGTACAAAATGCCACATACCAAAAAGCCAAAGTTGCACATGTCGCTGGCAAGCCGGAGATTCACACAAAACAGAATAAAAATCGTCTTACCAACGCTCACTTTGAAAAGGGCATTGTGAACCAAAATGTCGGTTTGAACAACGAAATCGAAAAGAATAGTACGGCGAGCCACACAAGCATCCAAGGCGAACCTCTTAAAGAAAAATCAGAAGAACAGATCGTCCTTATGGCTGCGACCGGAAGCATCTGGAATCACAATTCCAAAAAATTTGAAAAGGCAATATTCTTTTTTGACACTGGAGCCCAAAAGACATTGATCCAAGAACATTTCGCATACGAGCTGGGCCTTCCGAAGCTCAAATCAGAAACCTGCATAATGTCAGGCATTGGAGGCGTATCAGAAACTTTTACGAGCAACATCGTATCCTTGAGGGTTGGCACAGCATACGGAAAAGATTTTGAGATACTGATACAAACAAAACCAATACTAACCAATGGGTTCCCAGCAGTGAAACTGTCATCAACCGATCAGCAGTTCTAACAAGAAAACGATATCTTAGTCTGCAACCCAAGCATCCGAGGTGAACTACAAGTGCCGCACATTTTAGTCGGCCTTGATTACTACTACAATTTCATCCTAGATAACGGAGATCCACTTTATACACCATCAGGACTCCGAATGGCAAAAATAATATTTGGTCCGACTGTCTACGGACGTGGGAATATGGATGCTCGAGATCCGACAATAACATCGTTATCTACACCAATGATCGTCTACAATATGAACGCTGTTGATGAGTCAGAAAAAGAAATGCTTAACAAGCTGTTTGAGCTAGAAGGACTAGGTATATCCGCAGATGAAAATAACGAGGACAAAAATTTTCAGGAATATCTCAAGTCCTACTCGGAACAAATTTCCTTTAGAGGAGGATTTGTAACAGCTCCATTTCCTTTGAAACCCAATATACAAGATTTGGCGGATAACTACTCAGTCGCATTGAAACGTCTTCTGAGCCTACATCGGCAGTTAGAAAACAATCCACTTCAAAAAGAATGGTATTGTAAAATTCTAACCCAGTACGAAAACGATGATGTCATTGAAACAGTGTCAGAAGATATATGTGATTCAGTCGGGCTATATTATATGCCTCATTCCGCAGTATGGAGACCACACAAACCGAGACATTACGAATTGTTTTTGACGCGTCTTCAAAGAGAAAAGGCGAGCTATAACTCAACGATGTCATGCAGAAAGGCGCTTCACTAATAAACAAAATTCATGACATTCTTGTCGCAAGCAGAACGAGCAAAATCATTATGCTATGCGACATCGAAGCGGCATTCACCCAGATACGTCTTCGCGATACCCATAAAGACCTATGCAGATTTTTATGGCTCAAAGATCCAAACGCGTATCCAACTCGAGACAATATTATCGAATACAGATTCAAAAGAGTTCCATTTGGAGCAAAACCTTCACCGAGTATTTTGAACATGTCCAACATAGCATTTTTGCAGACAAAAAACACTTCGCTGGCACAAGAAATTCTCAGCAACTTGTATGTTGACAACATTCTGCTTGTAAGTGAAACTCTCGAAGAGGCATTGAACAAATACAAAAAAAGTAAAGCACATTTTGCTGAAATAGGAGTGAATCTTCGCGAATATGTATCGAACGACGAAAAAGTTAATGCATTGATACCAGAAAAGGATCGCGCTCCTAGCGGGACCATTAAACTTGGGAGTGACGTACAACACGTCAACCGATGAATTTCAACTGAGTCTGAAATTTGCACAAAAGAATATCCTTACAAAAAAAGACATCGTTAGCCAACTCAATTCAATTTACGATCCTATTGGAATGGCAGCACCCATAATGATTCGCTTCAAAAACTTGTTCAGAGAAGTTTGCAATACAGGGCTTGATTGGAAAGATATAATCATAAAAAGTCTGGCACTCGAATGGCAAAAATTATGTCAGCAAGCTAATACTACTACTTTATCGTTGCCTCGTTACGTCAACAACTGCCATTTTGACAATCTCTCCCTATGGGTTTTTGCAGATGCAAGCGAAAAAGCCCTCGCAGCCTGCGCATTCATTCGATATATTACAACATCGTTCGTCACTCGCTTGATCAGCGGGAAAACGCGGCTTGCTCCAAGAAACAACAAGCAGACTATACCTAGACCAGAAATTCTGGCCATACTCATGGCAATGCGCCTCGCAAAAACAATAGTTTTAGCCACATCTAAAAAGATCAGTGAAGTGAACATTATAAGTGACAGCGAAATAGCACTATCAAGGCTAAAATCTCAACACGATCTACCGCGCTTTGTTGAAAATCAAAAATGCCGCATAAATAAGATCCGAGCAATCTTGAACGCAGCAGAGATACAAACCAACTTTTTCCACGTGCCCTCAGAATACAATCCTGCTGATGCAGGCACGCGTGGCGTTGAAGCAGAAAAGATGCAAGATCTACCATGGTTACAAGGACCTCTTTGGTTGAACGAAGAAATAACACCAAGGTATCTCAGACTCATATGTGACCGTACAGAAACCGGAAAAGAGGACAACGATTCAGAACAAGAAGACAATGTCCAGAGAAATCGTCACAATTTGCAATTATCTCTGCACCATGATAAGGTCACTAGTCCAGCTCTCATTCAGCTTTCACGGTTCTCGCGATTGAGCACCGTTATACGAACAATAGCACGAGTGGGAAAAGTTATCCATCGTTGGATATACAAAGTAAATACGAAGATCGATAATACTTGCAGAATAACGCTAAGACACATCAACGCTTTCGACCTAGACCAAAACATTACAGCAAACGATATACTTCTAAGTGAAAAGTTGCTCTTGCGCGAAGCACACAGAAGTATTTCAGTAAATGAATTGCAGAAAAAGTTCCCACAAAAGAAAGTATTTCGAGACGATGAAGGAATCATAAGAAACGAGTCACGCTTGCAAAACGCCTCTATCAACTACAATACTCGCAATCCGATACACATTGAAAAAGACTCAGATCTTGCTAGACTCTCTAACAGATATCCATTCAAGAAACGCTCATTCAGGAAAGGAACATACATTGTGCATAGCAAGACAGCGATATTGGATCTCTCGCCCATCTTTCGCTTTCAGCAAATATGTGAAAAACTGCGTGATCTGCAAGAAAACCCAAGGGCTTCCATTTGGGGCTCCTGAAATGCCACCCCTTCCAAGAGACAGAGTGATGATCACAAAGCCATTTCAAAACATAGGCTGTGACTTTATGGGTCCCTTTTACTCTCAAAGCAATGAAAAAATGTACATATGCCTTTTTACTTGCTTGACCACCAAAGCGGTACACCTCGAAGTAGTCGAGGACTTGTCTGCAGGTGCATTCTTCAATTCTTTTATACGATACATATCAAGACGTGGCGTCCCAAAACTGATTCGCACTGATTGCGGAACGAATTTCAAGCTAGGCCAACACATTATCAGCACCATGTTCGAAGAGGATCAGAAAATGGGAAATACTGATGTCTTATGGGCAGTGTCCGGGCAAAAACTCGATTTTGAGATTTTGTGCTTACTTGGGCCTATTCGCTACGCTGAATCCGAAAATGCACATTGTAGAGCGCGAAAATGGCGAAGAACGGCTCTAACACAGGAGGGAAATGAGCAGGTGGGCGGGGTCCTCCCCACTGCGAATTCACGTTCCCGGCTTCCGGAGCGACCTTCTCGCTTCCGGTTTTTAAGTGAATCATTCGCACTTGACTGGTAGCGATGTTAGGACGGCTAGCGGAATAGAGAAAATCGCTCCGGGAGTTGGGAGCATGAAATCGCACTGGGGAAAGCTCCGCCCACCTGCTGATTTTTCTCCTGTGTTAGAGCCCTTTTTCGCGTTTTCGCGCTTTCCAATGTGGATTTTCGGATTCAGCATGGCGAATAGGCCCGTATAAGTCAAATCTCAAAATCTCAAAATCGAGTTTTTGCCCGGACACTGCCTTTTTGCTACGCATGGCATACAGTGGATATTCAACCCACCAGGAGCACCCTGGTTGGGTGGAGCATGTGAGCGTCTTGTTGGTACCGTAAAGAGAGCTTTGGCAAAATCCCTAGGCAGAAAGAAGCTTTCATTTACGCAATTCTGTACAGTTGCAGCAAGAATAGAAGCTATAGTCAACACCCGTCCTTTAACATCAATACGCGCATGTAAAATCGACGATATACCTATCAGACCTATAGACTTCCTCGAAAAAAGCCTTCGATATGCATTACCACCAGTAAGTCGTGAAGAGGCTCAAGATCCCTCATTCGATCCTTCTCTCATACAGACTACAACTCAAGCCAAGCAAGCATTGGAATTTGTGGAGATCATATCGGAAGAATTCTGGGAGCGATGGCGCGTTGAATATCTCACCGCGCTTCGCGATATACAAGTAAAAAATCGAAGGCAACCAAGACATGCGAAACTAAAAGAACTAACCGTTGGCGAAATTGTGCTAGTCGAACAAGAAAACTTACCACGCGGAAGCTGGTGTTATGGAAAGGTTCTTGAGTTGATCAAAAGCAATGATGAATTGGTAAGGTCAGTAAAGATACTTATGCCTAACAAGCACGTCTGGCACAGACCATTGAACAAGATCTACCCACTAGAAATACCTTGTCCTCCCGATTCACCTACACAGAATATCCCACCAGGACAATGCGAAGAAACAACAGAAAATGAAAGTTTGGAAACCACCAAGCCAATAAGAAAAGCCAAAATGAAAGCGAAAGAGGCGCTGAAATCTATGTACTCTGAACAAGCAGTAAACGTTAACTTGTTTGCGACACATATGCTAACGATATGCCTATATCTAGCAAGCGTCGGAACAGCTGTAGCTCTACCCAAAATGGCGTGCAAAAGCGGCAAGCTTAGTGTAGTAGGCAAACTGTAAGCAAACTATGTTTCAAAACAACATGCAAAACATTTCCATTACTATCGGAAGAGCTTCTCTTGTCACTACCGATGACATCAAACAAAACAAAGTTACAGTCTCATTACGATACCTTGAAAAGAATAATCTCCGCATAATCAATAAAACATGCGATGGCAGCACAAAGCATTCTTTCGAAAAGTCTCATTGGAAACCCTCACTGTTGGCCTACAGGTGTGCTGATATCAATGGGAATACTAATCTACTTTGTTGTATCCATTGTCATGACCGTTGCTTGGTGCATCAAGAGAATATACAAAGTACAAAAGACCGCACACACATCACATCGAATAGAGAAAAAAACGTCAATAAAAACCCCGAGAAACAACATCGAAAATATACAATTGCGTCATTTCCAACTCACACCAATTGGACGCACTAACACACTCGCAACAACAATAGTAATCATTCTCAACCTCTTATCTGCAAAAACATCAGCATGCCAGCACGCGCATAGCCGTTTCAACACAGAAATGATTTGCACATCAAAAAACGAATGCTTCCTCGAATTCAATCGTGAAATTCTGTTCAACGATTTAGAAAATTCTGTTTGTCTCAACATTTTGCACGCAAATCAAACCATTGGTAACATACACATGGAAAGACTAGCTTTAGAAATGAAATGCTCAAAAAGAACAATTTTTTTCACAAGAGAGACCAAACACCAGGTTTACAGCGTGAAACGATGCGCTCAAATGGGATCATGCATCGATGCCATATGCACAGAAATGAACGAAAGCACTCATATCGCTGAATTTGGGAACGCTTATCAGTATCCAGGATATTCAGGATGCGAGCCATCTTGTGGAGGCTTCTTATGCGGCTGTTTACTACCGCTACCTGCGTGTTCCTTTTATCGCATAGCGCATTTACCACAAAGTAAAGTCGTGTATAAAATTGCGAAGTGCATCGAATGGGTACCAAGCATTCAACTAAAAGTTCACGTATCACTATATAACAGCCATACTGAAAAAGTGCTTAAACTAATTCCATATATTCCATTAGAAATAGATACCATCTCGTTCACGGTCATCTCAATAGCAAAGCCGACCCCTCCTATATTAGGCAGCAAATTCGCAATATCAGAAATAGACACGCTCTTAGTACCAGACAATTATAACATCCCGGTTGAATGCGCAACAATGGACGATGCAACTGATCATTTTCAGAACTGCAAAAACAGAATGATCTGCACTTGTGACGTAGAAGCACCACCAGCTAGATGCTACTGTCCCAGCTACTCATTAATCAACCTAAAAGCGCATCAAACAAACATTTTCCCTATTTCTACGCCATCTTTCACAATCACGAACAGAAAGGGTACACTGACTGTGTTGTCCAAAAAAGGGGAAATGACGATTTCGGTGCAGTCAAAAGCGTTAAAGCACGCTTCACAATATGTGCTTGAGCAAGATTGTAAGGTCCATTTTGAGCAGCTTACCGGTTGTTACAACTGTCAAGAGGCGGCTGCTCTCGTAACTTACTGTCGCACAGATGAACCGTCTTGGGTCATTATTCAATGTGAAGACCATTCCTTTCCCATCCAATGCAACTCAACTGTAGCAGAGACAAAAATCATCCTCGCCTTTCAAGAAGCAGTGGTCGACCAAATGTGCCAGGCAAAATGCAATGGCCGTTTCCTAAGTATACCACTACAAGGTGTTCTAGCATACCTACCACATCTCAGTGACGGTGAAATATTAGAATCACATGCAAGCCCTTGGACGACATATCCTGATTGGTTTCATAGCTGGACCATGCCCGATCTCAAACGCTTCTACTAACCATAAAAAACCACTGGAAAACTGCACTTGCAATAGTAGGAGCAGTGGCACTGATGTCAGCTGCAACTTATTTCGCAGGACCCACAATAATATTCATGGTCATACGCCTACTGATCTAATGCGCTAAACTCCTGCTATGCATAATTGTCTCCATCGTAAAATGGCTTATAGCAGTGTTAAAGAAAACGCTCACAATCGTTTGCCACAAACCCCGCAGCTCAGAAATAATCACACCGACGATAAGAGAAAAACGAAAACAAAAACAGTCTCAAAACAATGAAAAAATATTGAGATGCAACATTAAATTGTACATAATCTTCTAGTATAAATATAGGAGCCGCTATACTTTCATAATTCTGATGGACGCATTCGACATATCTCTGCAAATAGACCAAGTCAAGGATTCCCTCAAGGAAATCAAGGACGACGCAACGGCCGCCGCTCTCGCCACCCAGTCAAGAATCGACGCACTCTCGGATATGCTCAAGGACCACATTCAAGGCATGGAACAGAAAATCGCTGTCATCTTGGAAAGAACCAAACCGCGATCAATGTGCGTTTTTTGCACGTACGAGGACAACAAGGACTCTCACCCCACAGGGAGGTGCTTCCGCTATCCAGACCCGGTGGCCGTGCCATACAAGTCACCCGCCTCCAGCTCTGCGACAAATGCCTCCAGCCTCATCATGAACAAGACTGCGGAATCAACTGCAGTTTCTGCGGCGGAGAGCACAACATGCTCTTGTGTCCCGTCAAAACGCCGCATTCTTCGGCGAAGCGGCGCAAAATGTAAACATCCGCGCGCCGCCGAGATGCACCTATATTCAGTGCACCTCATCCACCACCGCCGTGCGCCCCTTCGATGTCATCACCGCCTTGATATTACGCTGCTGCCGCCCCGTCTCGCCTTAATCCAACACCGCCTCTGCTCTGTATTCTCCACATCGTCAGGCCTCCATCCCCACCATTCATCCCCGCCGTCGCCAGGTTGACCACCAACTACGCAGGCTGCCTCACTACCAGTGACTCCTCAGCCCACCCCTTCCCCTTCGCTATTCATCAACAAAAGCAGCCCATCTAAGTATTCTATGCTCAACTACTCCGCCACGCAATCGTCCGCCGGTGAGCAATGTCGACAGGATAAATGATTTTGACAAGTTCGTTGTTGTTATTTTTGCTAACTGCCGGAGTGTTGTTTGTTTTTTTTGCTGGCTGCCGGAGTGTCGTCGGGTTTCCCACGACCAACGGTGGGCATTCATGTTCTGCATTTTTCCCCTTTATAAGAAACCATTTTGTGTACTTTCTCATGTGCTTATCTGAGGCAACTATCAGTCTATTGCTACCAGTATATATGTCTTCTGTGCGAAGAATGAAATAAATCGTTCTACCACTGAATCGTCGGTACATGGACGATAGATGGGTGGACGACAAAACCAACGCCTCCAACGTTTCGTGATGGAACCTTTTCACCACGAATGATGAGGGTCCCAACACTCATCTGTCGCGCGTCCTTCTTCCTGGACTTCGTTTCCTGCAGAGCGATGACGTGGTATTTGATGTGCTCTGCAGCGTCGAGAAGAACGTGGAGGTCGGCGTTTGTGGAGACTGTCCTGGCGTTGTAGGTGCAGAGAATGAGGCAGTCTCCACGGCGTGTCATCCGGGCAGACGTGTCGTTTTTATCCAATCCGAAAGGCGCCCTGGATACCCTGACATCGTTCTTGCTACTACCCGCGCCGTAGGCGTTACCCGATATGCAGGATTTATTACTCTTCTCTTTGCTGAACGACCCTATTTTCAGGCGTATAAGCCGCACCCTTCTCACTATAAAGGCGCACACCTCAAAAGATTGCCTGTTACTGGGGCGCGTCAATTGAGAGCAATGCGCGAAAAAGCGACCGCTTCGCGAGGCACATGCGCAGCGGCACGCCTGGGTCTGCTCGCGTTTAGAGAAAAAGGGTGCGGCTTATAACCTGAAAGTAGGGTATTTGTTGGAGAGTAATAATTGTTGTTTTGTTTTGTGTTGTTATTGGCTTGTAATCTTTAGGATCTATTGGTATTGTATTGACCTATGCGCGGGATCTGAGCGCTATATAAGGCGCTCCCTGCTGGCTAAGTCATTCGTTCGTCTTGTCTTATCGTCTGTTCTTATTCATATCCGGTCTACTAATAAATCTACTATTCTACAAGTGTCCCGGACCCACCACAAGAAGTAGAAGGCTACAACAGTAATAAAAAATTTTTCCCTACAAGAACAAACTTAGTAGACCAACTCTTGATTTCCACGGGGGCTCGGGTGTGGAGCAGGGAGGAAACCGCCTAGCGACCAGAGAAAGTTAGACGGCGGGGGATCTGGCCTTGGAAAATTCATCTTGCCCAATACTAAATAGCCACCTTTGGTTGCCCAGAAAATTCATTGTGTTGCACTTCCTTTACTCTGAACCATGGCTTTCAGAACACTTTCAAAAGTCAGGAATGAAAATTCAAGAAACAGGTAAATTTGGGTTAGCTAAAAACTATGGATTATTATAATTCTGATTTTCTGACCAATTACCGCGGTTTAATCTTTTATTGGCGCTGAACTTAGGTTACAACCTAATATAATAATTATCGAAAATAGGATATGTTGCATTTTGGTTGTCACGCTCAAAGGCATTGTCCAGGCAAATCTGGGTGCATGGCTTTTTCGCCTGGAGATTGATGAGGGTGTCTTAACTAAGGCATTGTTCAAAGGGGAGCGCAAATTGTTCATTTTCGGCTGAGAAATCCGTTCTCGAAAATTCCGAACTTGCGCCATGACCGTAACCCAAAAACGAACACGCTCACTTTGGCACTATGTTCGCGCTGAGACCCATCCTAAATGTCACGGTCACGGCGCAGCCGCGGAGTGTTTATGGATATGGATTTCTCAGCTGTAAATGAATTATCTGCGTTGCGGTTTGGACAGTGCCTTAGCTAGGACCTCCTCAACAATTTCCAGGCAAAAAAACCATATGCCCAGATTTGCCTGGACACTGCCTTCAAATCATCTTTCTCGATTTCCAGGCGAGAATCAAAGAAACTACAGAAACAAAACATCCTACAAAAAAACTGTTTGATTGTAAATAACTCTCTTGTAATTAAGTGTTTCGAGAAACTTTAGGTACCATTTTGTAGAGCGAGGTTCAACTTAGATTTACAGTGTAGAGCGAATCGCCGGCCGCTCATGCTTAGTGTAAGATAACGTTAGAAACTTTGAAGAGGGTTTTGAGCCATGAAAGGCCATATTTTGTTCCAAAAAAGAACCAAAACAACCTGAAAACTCTCACACTGGGTTAATTAGAGTTGCATTCTAAATGTGAGGTTCGCAACTATTCGTAATGCTTCATTAAGAAATTATGCGAGGTAAGCAATAGCGGCCTTTTTTTCGGTTTCCTAAAAAGTGCGGTTACACCGTTTAGAAAGCTTCGAAACCTTGTAAAGAGTTGGATTGAACTCAGCGTCCATGGAAACCCTATTACACAAGTTTCCACATTTTTTGAAAATTTTGAAACGGCCGCTTTTTTCAAGGTGACAACGTATGTTTGAAGTTTCTACCGTAATCCTAAAGTAAGAATGAGCGATCGGCGATTCGCTTTACGCTGTAAATCAAGTTGAATTTCGCTCTACAAAATGGTACCTAAAGTTTCTCGAAACACTTCGTTACGAGAGAGTTATTTACAATCAAACAGTGTGCACATTTTTTGGTACACCCTGTATATATTGTTTGTATGGCCCTAATAATGACCATGTGGAGTTCCTTAGAATATTGAACGAAGGTTCAGTTTATAGGTGATCAAATGTTCTAGATTTGAATTTAAACTTCCCAAGATACATGATTAATCGGAAAGGGATGCCCATTTTGTACAGCTTGCTTTGCTCTATTGAATAATGGGACCCTTGTACTGCTTATATCCATATCGTAGGAGCACAAAAATCAAACTTTTAGCACTAACTTATAAGTGATCTAGAAGCAGCATCCGGAACGAGTGTCACCATACAGAGGAAAATAACTGGATAGGTGCAGGAACCAGCCCGCGATGTACAAGAGAGTTCTGGGAATTGTGCGCAGTCAGGAGCCTCTTGGCAAGCTGTTCCCATATAAGATTCGAGTGTCTCGTGTCGTTACGCTACTACTGCGATTCAGATATGCAAGAGCAAAGGAGAATCGCATACTGCTTATCTTGACGACCAATCCGACTGACATAGAGCAAGCGTTAACCTGAATTCATTATAGACCGAATGAGTCACCCCTTCACTAAGGATTTGCAAAAGGAGTGGGCACCATCAATGCCACTAACTCCGCCTGGGACGGGACAAGAGATGCAAAGAAGCGGAAGGAGTTGCGTGGGCCTTACTCTACCATACAAAACGCTTTTATCCAGAAATTCATATGCTCGGCTTTACGGGAACATATGGTGCCAGTAATGTATACTCATTAGATAATGATGATTTACAGCGACCCCGCGTACAATTGGCTGCAGGACATTCGAAAAAATTCTAATTGAAGTTGAAGTACGTCAGGTCCACTTGTCTCTCTCTTACTCTTTTCACACTCATGTAATCGTACCTTTGAACTTGAGCCTCCTTGCACGAGCGGACTATGTGGTGTTGATGGCAACTGAAAAAAGAACTGACAATGGATTGTAAGGTACAAAAAAACTGGAAGATCACAGGGTAGCATGAATTCGGAAGAAGATAGGATATATGAAAACAAAAATTATTTATCTCCTTCGATCGTACTTAGTGTTAGGGCAGGCGCTATACTCTTCGAGGAGTATGGCATCCCTTCAATCAAAATGCATCAGATACGTTTAAAATCGGCGAATTTGTGCCGATGTGACAATCTCCCTTCGTAACGACCAGCGATCGCCAGTTCTGGCGACTACACATTGGATGCGTATCGATTGCACAAGTACATAAAGGGTACTGCATGACGAAGGCGCACAAGCAATATTACTTGAGCGCGCGCGAACGCGAGGCGTGCTAACTTCATCGTTGTAACGCTGCGTCTCATGCCCTCCGCGGCTAATTAAGCCGCGTGCGCGCCCAAAGGTATTACGCCTTCGTCATGCAGCAGCCTATATATGCCAGCACTCGATAGCTGTCTAAATTGCAATCGCCAACCTTAGCGAGTGGCGATGGGGGAGGCGATACTCTTAGAAATGTAGCGCCTGCCTAAGGGACTGAAAAGGACGTAAGCAAATGCCTAGGAGATCAAATCTCAGAGGAAGAAGATCTGGAAGGAGATAGCTCGGAATAAAGAAAGTAGATTAGATTGCTTTAAGCCTTAATCGTGCGACAGCGAATGCCTTTGCAGCTTCAATTACAACTATATTGGAGGGTCATCCGGACCAGCTGCTGTTTAAGACTGAACGCTGGCAGTGCACGCAAAGCGAATAATACAAGTTCAGTTTACCTTGTGCTCAGTCTGTTTTGCACAAGTATCAAATTTCTAGCCTAGAGCATGTATTTGGTAGTTTCAGGCATATTCATATCCAACGCTCTACACTCCTCCTTTAGGAGCGTCACTGTATCGTCCTACGAAGACATGAACAGATACGACAAAAGGTTTCAGTACGTGAGTGCGCTTACGACCGATACAATGAGCTTGATTTATTTTCATACAGGAGCTTGATTTTAGTTGATTGAAAAATTCAGCACAGTCTTCAAGTATTGTGATCGGGAAGAAACCAGCTTGTTCCATCAGGTTTGTCGTCTTCTGGAAGAAAGTAAAGAAATTCATCATTACAGGTAGTTTATTGCTCACATCAAACTCTTGTGCCAAAGCTTCGCACCAATACACAGCAGTTCTTTGCTGAAAACGCGAATATAATAAGTGACTGAGGATATATAATAATCTAAATCAGTAATAAAATTGATCCTTACACCTCCATCTTTTGAGGCGACTATAAATGGTAGAATCACCTGTTAGCTTACTTTATGCTTGCTGGAAATTGAAGATGGAGCAGTGTTATGCCTTGATCATGCGATGGTCTTTGCCTTGAGCAGCAATGACTTATATCTGATAAGTTTATCATGTAATGAAGTAAATGCACACGACAAGGCTCCCATTTGCTTTACGAAGAATTAAGGTGTGTTTCTGGGTTAAAAGGTTCTGTTGGTACAATCTGCAGAGAATGAAATTCGGAAAAATTGAGGAAAAAGCAGACAAAGTTAGAAAAAAATACAACAAGAGGCAATAATGTCCAAAGACGTATCTACCAAAAGGGAGACAATGAAGCTCTGAGATGGCTTAGCTGCGAGAAATTAAGGTGGAAGTAGAGGATTACACACTAGAAATACCTGAACTTTTGTACCAGAAAAGAAATTACAAGTTTCATGCCTGAGGTTGCATAATTTCTAATTTAATGTTGTGCCATTTATTAAATTAAAGTGTGTGTGTGTGTGTGTGTGTGTGTGTGTGTGTGTGTGTGTGTGTGTGTGTGTGTGTATATGTGTATGTGTGTGTTCCTCAGGTGGCATGTAATCAGTTGGAGGACACAACTTCAGTGCAGTTTGTGCTTAGAGTTTTTGCAGAAAGTGCAGAACTTCTTAATATAGTTTGAATTGGAGAGCGGCCAGGATCCTCCAAAGGCTTGCCGCTTCTCTAGGTGGGAGGTAATGTTCGCTTCGCGCTTACCTCGCACCTAGTCGCACCTACACGCATTCCTGCACTAATACCCCTCCGTACAATCGCCTTGTCTCTCCTGCATTCATTAGAGAGGTCAGCATATAAGCGAAGAGTAAATGATTTTGAAAAAAAAATCAAAGTGCTGTGAGAACAAATACCAGAATAAGCAGAAGATAAGAAAAGTGATTGTGAATGTAGACATTGAAGAAGTAGTAGGTGATTAGTCACGTTAGCTAACTGAATGTTTAATCAATCTACAAGGTTTTTCTAGATGAACTATGCATGAAAAAATTCAAACGGAAAAATCGGTAGGAGTCACTTTCTTCCAGAAAAGATGCGCACAAAAGAGAAATTTGAACAAAATTAGCAACAAGAATGGAACAAGAGTAATAAATGGCAAATTTTGCTCCAAATCAAATTTCCTGAGTGACATATGCATTTTGTCGCGGCTCGCGATCGACCGCTCCTCGCAGCATGTGGCCGGGAGCACCGTGTTGCCGCGCGTTCAGTCGTGAGCACGGTCGCCGCGCTTTAGGGCGGCTACTCTGTTCGATTTCGGACCGCTACGTAGGCAAGCCCCCAGCCTCCGCTATAATTAGCGCGTGCGCGCGTCATTACGGCTTTTCCCTTTCGTCTTGTTACTATCGTCGTCGTGCCATTGTATCATCGATTGGTTGGATTTCCACGATATCGGCGTTATGCCTACGTCCCCATGCCTTGCGCGCAAATGTGTGGATCGACGATGGAGTATTTGGATGGACGCGCCAGGATAGAACTCTTGGACGACGAATATCTGAAAGCGCGTAGACGCGCAGGACTTGTTGGGAGCAAGGTTTGAGGCTCTTGGTTAACATCACGGGGTCGGTGTCAGCCATGTCGTCGCTGCTGCCTTGGTGGCACGCGTGGTCGACCTGTGGGCCAGCTCCCTTGGAAGTTGGGAGTGTGTGAGAGTGTGCTAGGGAGAGAGTGTAAGTGAGTTAGCGGCCCATCGGTAGCCCGGAATTGAGCTTAACTGTCCCCGTGGTAAGTTTTCTTTTATGCTTATTTTTGTATTGTCTATTTTAGTTTAGCTTAGTAAATTTGTATATATCTATGCTTGTGTGCTATGGACAGGCTGACGCGCTGGTATGGACTTTGAGCTCACCCGTATCTGCGGGAAGTCCCTTGGGGTTGGAAACTAGGGTGTATGGCAGAAAAACCCCTCGGAAGAGGCGCTAAGCCCACCGAGCTGCAACCAGGGTCAAGCGTGCTGATGCGATCCGGGACCCTCATTTACGACCCCCCCCCTTGAAGGTACCCATCCGTACGACCCCCCCTCCCCTCCCCCCCCCCCCTCCTTCCTCACCCTCACCCATTTATCCCCCTTACCTCCCCTGCTTACATTTCTCGCGGTAACCTGCATAAACGAATGTCAATCTCAAAAAACACATGCGTAACTTCAGCGAGGTTTCGGAAGCAGAATTTCTAGGCCAATCGGTGCATCCATCATCTGTAGCACACATACCTTACCTTTAATAATGTTTGAGATTCTGCAAGTTTTTTTTTAATTTTCAGGCATACTTCAGGCCAGCAAATTCGATTCCCGTAGGCGACACAAATTTTTGCACGAAGAAAAGATGACATTCTTGAACTACAAAAGATGTTTTCGACTAAGAAGCTTAACCTCTTCCACAGTTTTCCCGCGAAAAGAAACCGCTTGAGCGCCGTCCAGAACGACGTCAAAAACGTGCATGAGCACGGTAGTTTGAAAATTCGTAACTAAAAGCAGGAAAAGACTGAGAGGCTGCAAAGCATAGGTTCTGTAGTATTGTGCCCAGACTATCCAAAGAAAAAGTTTCAGCTCTTGAGGAGCAGTAAGCTTGAAAAAATTTAGATGCGATCCTAAAAAGCAAAAACTGGGATTTTTTAAGCTTAAAATTTTGTAACTTACCAGAGAAGTTATAAAACAGCCTGCAATTTCTATGAGGGAAAGTAGAAGGATGGCTCATATTACAGCAGAATTGCAGCCAACAAGCTTCAATAGCTCCAAAGAAATTTAGATGCGACCCAGATACGACCCCCCCCCCCTTTCCTGACTTTTTGCTACCATACATAAAATCATAAGAAAATCTACAGTCAACAAAATAATACCACATTTTGCACTGATATAGCGGAGCATTTCAAAAGTACAGATAAATCTTATGAGCCCATGAAAACGTTGCAAAAAGATTTAGAATTTTATAATGGTCACAGCTGGTAAAGACATTCGCTTTTGTCGAGTGTGTGAGACTTCAGGAAGGCTTCAGAAGCAAGATTTCAGGGCAATCGGTACATTTAGCATTTTTATCGAATAATACATCCTTCAACAGTGTTTTGAGCTCTTGTAAATGTTCTTTTCTTAAGAATTTTTACAGATTTCATCTTTTTATTCTGATTTCCACTTTTTTATAGATTTATTGTAAAGAACATAACTAATTGCCTGCTTTTTGATTCCCTTTAAAGCCTAGGGTATTTTAGCTACCTCTAACTACCTCCTTTTACGACCCCCCCCCCACCTTAGTACCCTCTTACGACCCCCGTTGCGACAGTCGCATCACAAGCTTGACCCTGGCTGCAACACATTTGGAAGACTCAGTGCTCATAGGATTGATTTTAGTTCAAAAAGCCAGCTATTATGTAGAAAAAAGATGACTCTGAACTGATCTGCGAAGCTATGCGTTTCCAAAAATATCTGTAAACCGTCGCCCTAGAGAAATAATTTCGTCCGTTGCTATATTGCAGATACATTGACGACTGCTTCATAATCTGTTCGATTCTACGCTCATCTATCACATCTTCAATGAACACGATCGGAGGCACTTTTTCCACAGCACTTTCATTGCTCTCTTGAGAATCATTTACTCGTCGCTTATGTAAATTTTTTCTGTTTATGCCAGGAGAAACAAGGGGATTGTCCGGAGGGGAACTAATGCAGGAATGCGCGAGATAGGTGCGACGTAGGCGCGAGGTAGGCGCGAAGTGATAATTACCCCTCACGAAGATACCCCTGCTTGGAGATCTTCTTCCGTTTTGCGATCCCTCATTTTCTTTCGGCTGCGCTTTCAGCAACCATTAATAGGACGAAAAAGAAAAATCAGTCTCAGATCACCCTG
The DNA here is from genome assembly GCA_958299035.1 of Cylicocyclus nassatus. NCBI lineage: Eukaryota > Metazoa > Nematoda > Chromadorea > Rhabditida > Strongylidae > Cylicocyclus > Cylicocyclus nassatus. Next base: position 65,897,223 of record CATQJL010000112.1, read on the forward strand.
TAAAATCCAGAGATCTGAGCTATCAAATATAAATATATTTTCTCACCTTACCTAGCAATATAAGTATATAGTAAAGCAGATTGAGCGCACTACCGTAACCTAGATGCTCTCAACATTAGTTGAGTGAAAGTACTATATCTTCTTTAAAAAACGGTATGGCGGATATTTCTGCTGTGAAGAGAAGAAGGGTTAGAGGTAGAAACAATATAGTATGATACAGCGAGATGTTTGGATAATTTCAAGGTAAGTTAATGGAGTGTGTAGACCCGTTAAAGGGTGTGGCACCCGCACCTTTTGAGTGGTTGTGCCACATCTTACTAAAGGCAGTGGCTCAGCAAAACCGAACACTTCAAAATTTTGATATGGAAGGTTGTTGAAGGTCTCTGCGGGTCCCTCATATGCTTGGGAAAATTCGAAATTTTTTTCGAGTATTCAAATATCGAATATATTCGAGAATCGAAAATTTCGAATATTCGACTTCGAATAATATACAAAAATCGAAAATTTCAAATACTGGAGTATCGAATATCATTCGACTTTCGAATATCATTCTTTCGTATCATTCGAAAAATTGGATGTCTATGTGATATGATAACATTGTCAAGCGCATACTTTACAAGTGCTGTAAGTCTTTGTAATATCTGCTCCACGACGAAGGCGGTCAAATAGGTTAAAAGCTTGTAAGGATGACGCGCACGCGGACCGCGGGCAATCGTCAGCCACGAGTCGCGCGCATGCTAACGTGAATGACCGCTGACCAAGCGTGCGCGCGCCCTGTGGCTGACAATTGCCCGCGAGCCGCAGCCTTGCGTGCTTTCAACCTATTTGAGCGACCGCCTTCGTCTTGGAGCAGATATTAGTTCCCTTTTTGCGACTACTACTCTACAGTGCACGAAGTATATCCCAGCGCGCTGCGCGGGCTCTCTCCAGCCCGTGCTGTCGACAACTCGTCAATACACATATAGTATACACATTGTTGAACTGTATAAGTGCTATACACACAATTTTTGAATTGGTACTCATGGTATTAAACAATCTTTCTCTCGTTGGCAGTAATAAGCTAGACCGCTGCTGGAAATACTATACAATGACTGATTCTACCATATCCCTGTTCTCACACTACAACAAACGACGAACTTCTTGACCCACACTAGTCCCTCCGCTCACTAGTGCAATTAGTGCGCATGCGAAGGAGGAACAGCGTGCACTAAGTCAAATCTACAAGTCATTTTCCTAAGCTTTGGTGCTTTCTGAAAGGCAATCAAAACTTCAATACATCAAGAAATTTCAGGATCAGTAGTAATCTGGTCGAAACTCACAGTTACTCTGACTCAACTCTGAGTTATATCTGAGCTATATCGCGCCTTTCTTACCCCCTCAACAAGTGCTTGAATGGACCAAATCTAGAAAGCGTTGATATGGCAGAAGACTCCGAACCGATAGTTTACTCCTAGTAGGAAAACATCGTTGAAATCGTTCTGCACAAGAAACAGCGCCACCAACGCGCAGCTGTGCTTTGCGATAACTCGGAGTTTGGTGCGCGTTACAGTCTATAGTGGAAGTGTGAGGGAACTTACCTACCCAAAAGACTTGCCGCAATGTACCTACAGTATTAGTATTGTATGCAGAGCTGATCAGTACGGAGTCATTTTCAGTTTTAGAGTATTGGTGTTTATTTTTTTGTTTCTTAGATCGAATTTTTTGGATGATAGTCTGGTAGAATTTGGATTCAGCCAGTTTCCGTAATTGAAGCAGATTTTTTTTCGTTTCTTTCCCAGTTTTTCCAAATTCACAATGAGATTTAGTGTAAGAATTACATGCAAATGTTTGCAAATTGAAATTGTTTGCAATCTGGCGAATTGAACAAACCTGCTGTCATTTGGGAATAACATCTTGCAATACCCTTAGTTACCACCTTTCACCCTAACCGGGCCATCAATACTGAAGCTTCAGTTCAAAATTACAGCAAAATTACGAGTTTATGCGTTATTGGATGAGTACGAGGCATACTGTGTGTAAAGATCAGTTGTGCATACTAATTCTGCTAATTAGCGTTGCTGACACCTCAGGACCCTTATATTTATGTCGCAGCAAGTCGATCGGGTAGATAAGTTCCGTTCCCATTGTGGAACTCGGAGATAACTCTGAGTTTGGTCAGAGAAAGAAAGGTAGTGTACAAAAGAAGAGGGGCAGCTAAAAAGTTCTCCGGAGTACATTTTGCTCGTACTTTCAGCAGGCATAATAGGGGAGGGGGAGGTTGGTGCGCCGGTGTCAACAAAATTTTGAAATTTGTAAAACCTTGATCCAGAGGGTTATTCGGTGTGCTAATCATGAATATGGTACACATTTTTCACTTTGTCACTTTTGGGCCGTGTTACGGTGGGTATAAAAGTTTAAAGTCTAAGTTTAAGTCCTGAAGTTTACTCAATGACGTTCATGAAAAAAATGATAGACCCTGTTGGAGAAAGCCATCAAAATCTTAGCGTCCCTGGATAGCGGAAAATCGATAGCAGCTAGATACATACTGCGACAGAAATAGCGCATCACGATTACTGTACAGAACTACTGCCCCAGGAGCGCAAAACATATACACCCCCATTGAGGGTTGTAGCTTGATGGAAACTCCTACAGTGACGTGCTATGCTTATGAAGTTCCATTATTCGACGGTCATCGAATATTCAAATATTCGATGACCATCGAATGATAGAATTGATGACCAGCGAATACTCGACTTTCGAATAATATTCGGTTGAGGTTTTTGAATATTCAAATATCGCATGTATTCGAAAACTGAAAATTTCGAATATTCGACTTTTCGAATCATTCGCACGCGAATAATTTGATCGAATAATTATTCGATTCGGTCCCGAGTATAGTCCCTCGTACTATAAACAGCACCAACTCTACGTCTCAAACCATAGCGGTAACTGTTTCAGTCGTCCAGATTCAAAATGAGGGTCTTAAATGCTGATTTACGCCATTTTTTCGCTCTTTTCACGTCGCGTAACCCCATGTAAGCAAATAAACTTGAGGTCAACTGCCTTCAACTCTTCAAAGAAATTTTTGGGAGACATCTAATATATCGTGCACCCAAGAACTGTTCCCATAAGAACCATGAACGTGGCTGCCCTTCAATCGTTTTGACACGTTAACTCCAGCAAATATTAGGTTGATTCATAATTAATGCACGTTTCTCTCACCTCTTTTTCCAAGAGCTGGTATTTGATTTGTAATCAATTTCCTCAAAAACTTTTCATGCTATCTTAAAGGGCGTTTTTTCTAGTTTCTTATTTGGGTCTTCGCTTTCGAACATCTCCGTTCATTGTGAAGTTTTGAGCCTTCAAATAAAAGAGACTGAAAATCAAAATTTTTGCTTTTCACTCTTTTTGCCCTAAATCCGTGAGGAATAGCCGGATTAATTTCAAAAAATATGTATGAGGATTATAAAATTTGTGCTACAAGATGCTATTCGAAAAAAAAATTCTCCATGAATTCTGAGCCAAGAAATTCAATTGCAAACTTAAATGATCGTCGCGGCCCTTTCGTGTCATATAAAACTTTAAAGCAAAAAGCGATCGCAGGTCTTTTGCGCTATCCAGCAAAGGTAGACCTAGTTCATTTGATATATGGAAAGCGCTAGAGTTTTCTCACTTTCCAGCGGAGATATGTGAAATAATTTCAAAAATAACCGATTTTTGAGCCCGCCGAGATGCCAGAAAAAAGTGAGTACTTTCGGATTTTTCGCGATATTTTCTTTCAAAAAATTTCCGTAAAATCCAAGTTTGGCACCACTGCTCCAGAGATCCTTGGCTACACAATGAGCGAAGTCTGCTTTATCCTACTTCATTTCAGCATAAGTTATGGTTTCTCAAAGTAGAGGCTTCCGAAAAAAGTTGTTGGTAATTTTTAGGCTAGAAAATCTTCCTTATGATAGATACAGTCAGGCAAAAGTATCTGTTGTATAGCTACTAATTTGCTGGTTACAGCGGTTTTTATTGCGCCCAGAAATGCCTTTTCAAAAAAGAATTATCTTGGTTGAAAGATGAAGTATAGAAAACGTGCATTAATTATGAATCAACCTAATACAAAGCGTTTATTTGAAGTTGACATGTTAAAACGATCGAAAAGCAGCCACGGTGATGGTTCATATGTGAACAATTTTTAGGGATGCACCTTACGGTTTGACAACCCAAATCCCGTAGTATTTATAGAAGTGCTTTGAGCCTTTGTCTTATCAGTTCTGTGTGAAGTTGCTGGAAGCATAACCATCAAAAGCGAAAAATGGGATAAACGAGATTTTGACTGGACCTCATTCCATATTTTGGCGATCATATGAGGGGGAGCTGTCATACAGGCAAACAAGGAGAAGTGCTTTGTACTGACAGGGAAGGATGATCGGTCGAAGTGGCCATTTGAAATGAGCTGTATATCAGGAAACCGTCCTCGGTTAGGTAAACTCAAAACTACTTTCGCTAGGTGCCGAGCGGTTTTGTGGAGGGAGTTACAAGGCCATTTTCCTCCGGCGCAGCCGGTGCACGCAGTGATGAGCGAGGCGCTAGAGCAACCCAGCAGTGTGTTGGTGGCGCAGTGGCAAGACAACGGACTACAAGGCAGATGGTCGAGGGTTCGAGGCCTGTTGCTGCTACTTTGTTTTGCAATTCTGTAAAAAGTCTATTGGGTGACAGTAAACGAAAAATACTCATTTCTAGGCAGTTAAAACAAGCTATTTACTGCAAAAAAGTCCTATTTCTACAATAAGCTATGATCTTCTACAATATGTAAATCTGTGGAGGTTATGATGTCACAACAATGGATTCAAATAATATATTAACATGTATGGAATACAATCACAAAATGCTCAGAGCAGAAGAGCTTCTCGCAGCGCGCATATCGGATAAAATATAAACGATGACAATCAGCAGCTTCACACCTATCAAAGTCGGTGAAAAACAGTACAGAATAGGAGACTCGAATTCGCCGGGGTGCTTATCAATGTATCCGGCTGCGCCATGGGTATGAAAGAAAATTTTTTAATCGCGGCGAGCAAAACTGTGTGTAAATGAGCGATAAGATCTTAAGGATGGAATCGCTATGATGCAAAGTAAAATTCAGATCGAGAGCCAATACATGGGATGTGAATCGATTGCAATTTTTCAAGTGCGCGCGCTGCGAGAAGCTCTTCTGCTTTGAGCATTTCGTGGTTGTATTCCATACCTGTTAATATATCATCTGAATCCATTGTGTGACATCATAACCTCTACAGATTTACATATTGTAGAAGATTATAGCTTATTGTAGGAACAGTGACTTTTTTGCACTAAATAGCTTGTTTCAACTGCTTAGAAATGAGTATTCTTCGTTTACTGTCACCTAATAGACCTTTTACAGAACTGCAAAACAAAATAGCAGTAACAGGACTCGAACCCTCGACCATCTGCTTCCTGGTACGCTGTCTTGCCACTGCGCCACCGCCACACTACTGCATGTTCTAGCGCCTCGCTCATCACTGGGTGCGCTGGCTGCGCCGCCGAAAATGGCTTTGTGCCTCCCCCCACAAAACCGCTCGGCACCTAGCGAAAATAGTTTTGAGTTTGCCTTACCGAGGACGGTTTCCTAATATACAGCTCATTCCAAATGGCCACTTCGATCGATCATCCTTCCCTTGTGAGTGCGATAAGAGGTAGTTGACTCATCTATAAGGCAAAATCAATCGTGCTTGAAGATGACCGTTTCATGCCCAATGTTTGAAAACCTCGGAGTTCGTTAAAACTTTACCCACGGGGTTGACGTGCTAATTACGAATATGTTACTCACTATGCTCAGTAGGATCTCTGCGTTTTACCAAAGGTACAATACCACTGGAGTGCACCGGAATACGCGTCGCATCGCCATATCTCGCTTGAGAATAGACGTATTCTGAATCCATAACACTGTTCGATTCAGCTCGGCGAGACGCATCATCTAGCATATAGAAGTGCCACAATCTGTCGGGGTACGGTAGGTATACGGTCGACAGTAGGTTTTCGCTCAATTTTGCAGGTTTTTGTTGCCCTAAAATCCCGCCAATAAGTCCGGATAAAAAAAATAAAAAGTATAAATAGATAAGTCCGGACTTACTGGCGGGATTTTAGGGTAGATTGGTTGTTCAGTGTGCTGATAACAATACTGATATTGATTTGCTGCTGAAGGCACCGTAAGGATACTGTCGGAGTATGGTAGAGAGTCTCTCAAATCGAATTTGTCCAAAAATCAAATCAAGGTACAATATCCCTCACAGGATGTGCGGTTTTGAACGTCGCAAAATTCCCGGAATTCCGCGACATTCTGGGAATTCCGCGACACTTCAGGAATCCGCGAATCCGAAATAACGGAAATCATGCAAACTACGCAGCACCTAACTTTCTTCGGAATGAATATATTCTGAATCAGGTAACGGCATTGTGTTCTCGTCAGGGCAAATGTTTTGATGTACAGCATGCCCTCGATATTCCGTTCCTAGTTTGATATAACATAGCCATAAGAGGTTTCAGTAAGCACTATTCGATAGCACTGCTCTTGCAGGCTATCGTGCGCTAAGTAGTAGCGCAGACTTCTTTTCAAAAAAGATAAAGCGCGAATTCTGATACGCGTTTCCAAATTCTACTCGCCACAACTTCCTTCGGAATGAATATATTCCAAATCAGAAAAAAGCATTGTACTCAGCTCATCAAAGCATCTTTCGATTTACAGCCTTCCACGTCCTTGATGTTCCGATTTCAGTATTCTTGAATTTTTCTGCGGGCCTCTGTTCGCAAAAGTGTAAAGCAGCGTATACAGCAGACCTAGTCGCATTACCCCTAGCAGACTACAGCAAGGGCCATTCGATAGTACTTCATCCGTAGATTATGGATCTCAAAAAGTAGCCGTAGGCCCCTTTCCAAAGGAAATAGAAGGGCTGGTGAATTGTAGAAAAATCTTGTCGTCCCAAATTCCTCTCGTCATAACCCTAGAATACGGAGCTGTCTTGCTAACAAAGGAATGGTCAGAAGTCGAAGTGGCCAAACCAAACAAGCTATATACCATTCGATGCAGTATAAAACGCTGACTTAGAATCTGTATTTCTTATCTGCTTCCCGCTTCTGTGGACGAAGCTACAAGCGGTTTTATTGTGAAAAAATCACACATAAAAACAGCGAAATTGAGCACACTGTTGCACTTTTAGCTCAGCTTCTTTTTTTTTAAATTTGAAGTAGGCTAGCTGCATGTTTTGGCCCAGCATTAAGGCGAACGTGGCTCTGCACGGCTAAATCTTCAATTTCACGCTCAATTTCTTAGCAAAATAATAGTCTTTAATGGCTTGTAGCTTCGTCCACAGAAGTGGGAAGCAGATAAGAAAGACAGATTCGAAGTCAGCGTTTTATACTGCATCGAATGGTATACAGCTTGTTTGGTTTGGCCACTTCGACTTCTGACCATTCCCTTGTAAGCAGATGTGATTTTTATAATTAGCAGGTGGGATAACGTCTATGAGCACGTCTTCTGATATGTTCGCGTTATTTCATTTTTTCTCGTTTTACGCTCTGAACTCGCCGATGGATTTTGGTAAAAACGTTGACGTATGACGCTCGCATTGCGGATACTAGGTTTGCTTCGCCCAGTGACTCCCACTGTATTGAATAGGTGCTTGCATGTGCTTCGGCTGTGCATCGAATATCAAAGCTATTTTGTGGCTAGAGCTCAAACTACCAAATCTAACACAATAAGATCCATTAAAGATGTGAAAAGATTCGATAAGCTGAAGTACAACCACTCACGGTGGAATTTCAACGAAATATGCGATCTTTACATTTTGGGCAAAATGCATGAGGACGTGTTTTCGTAGGCTCGGAACTCTGCGCTTTCCATAAATTGGAGTTTGATTCATGCACCATTCGATAGCACAGCACCTAGTAACTTTGATTTAGAGAAGCAAGCAGGCAAGTTCTCTGACAGATACGCGAGAAGTGCGGACAAAGTTACGCATTTTCGTGATGCAGTTACAGTCACCTCACCGTATCTCTCCAAAAGACCCTGTGATCCTCAAAGATCACGATTTTCGTAAAGAGCGTGTTCGAAAGCCTCTATAGGCGGAGTTTTCTTACAATTCAAGAGCGTCATATCTCCTCTAGAAAGGGCCTACGGCTACTTTTTGAGATCCATAATCTACGGATGAAGTACTATCGAATGGTCCTTGTAATCTACTAGGGGTAATGCGCTGCTGTATACTGCTTTACATTTTTGCGAAGAGAGGCCCGCAGAGAAATTCAAGATACTGAAATCGGAACATCAAGGACGTGGAAGGCTGTAAGTCGAAAGATTCGCCTTGATGAGCTGAGCACAATGCTCTTTTCTGATTTGGAGTATATTCATTCCGAAGGAAATTATGGCTGCGTAGTCTGCGTGATTTCCGTTATTTCGCGGATTCCTGAAGTGTCGCCGATCCGGAATGTCGCGGAATTCCTGGAATTCCACGACGTTCGCGGAGACTGCACATCCTGTGAGCGGTATTGTACCTTGATCTGATTTTCGGACAAATTCGATTTGAGAGATTCTCTACCATACTCCGACAGTATCCCTACGGTGCCTTCAGCAGCAAATCAATATCAGTATTGTTATCAGCACACTGAACAAACTCTAACAAAAACCTGCAAAATTGAGCGAAAATTTACTGTCGACCGTATACCTACCGTACCCCGACAGACTGTGGCACTTCTATGTGCTAGATGATGCGTCTCGCCGAGCTGAATCGAACAGTGTTATGGATTCAGAATACGTCTATTCTCAAGCGAGATATGGCGATGCGACGCGTATTCCGGTGCACTCCAGTGGAGTGCGGCGCACTCCGCTGCTCTCCGACGCACTCTGCCCCACTCCGGCGTACTGCAGCACACTGTGGCGCACTCCGCTAGAGTGCGGCGACTTTTTTGACGAATTATGAGCGGTATCGTAGGTAGACGATGATGCTTGGGGGGGGGGATAGGATATCGTATCCGGTCATGTGTCACGCCTCTTGCTCGATCTTGAATATGACAGAAGCATATTTCTCTAATGTGAAGAAACAGATTACTTCATGCGTCTTCAAGTTTATTTATATACATCCAGGTTTTACAAGCGTTCACAAGGACTAGTCTAACCACATCACACTTCTTCCCGTGCACCACTCGTAGGAATCATTAAAGGCGTGAGGGTTGCAGCTACCAACTCAGGTTCTGTCGCAGATCATGCAAAACATCCATCACAATTCCGACGTTCATACTCAAAAAATTCATGCTTGTCTCGATAACTCCAAAGATGTGCATCGATGCGGCTTCATCGCTTAGATCCAATCTCAGTCGTTCTTCCACCTATAGGAAATGCACTGAATAAGCAAAGGTATTTAAATGAAAGGTTACCTTGAAAACAGCTTTGTCTCGCTCTTCGGAGATATTATGAATGCCAGCATCAAGCATGAGCGAGAAAAGGTTCAAAATAACATTAGCATGTCTTCGAAGAATACGGTAGGCAGAATCGCAATGCATACAAAAGTGACGAAAATGATCGCTGCAATAAATAAAAATTTCTGCAAAATAACCCCGCAATTGCAGACAGAAAAGTAAGAGTTAGACATAGCGCAAAGATGTTTATCTCGCTTGCATTTCACCACGACATACCTTTTTATTCCGCCCATTGCTTGAAGCATTTCACTGGTAAGCTTCATTGGAGGTGGTAAAGGTTTCGGGTCACGTCCCAATATGAATCCGAAGTCTACGTGGAACAAACGTCCATTTTCACAGAGGAGTAGGTTATCAAGATGTCGATCACCAACTCCGAGTACGTAGCACATTACGCAATATCTAGACTCAGCAAAATAATGAAACAGTAAAAATTCTCAATGATTTGCTTATCTATTTTTGACCAACAAGAAGGCAAGATCATCTCCGATACATAATGGAAATAAACTGAACACAATCACACTGTTCTAAACGAAACAAACCCAGCAAGCGATCTGACGTAATTATCCACCACATCTGCTTCAATGCCTAGAGGACCATTAGCGTCTGGACGCGCTTCTTTCATGGCTTCCTATAATTTATATTTTGGTGTAAGCAGGAAATGGAACTTCCACGATTATATTTTCAAGGATTAAGCCGATAAAAAAATTATCACATACTTTTATACAATCCGTGTTGTATCTTCTGTATGTATTAATGACTTCTCGCAAAGGTCTAGCTTTTACGAACTGCACAAAACCTTCGTTGACACCAGTAGATAACACCTAGAAATGCCTTCAATTCAATGTTTTCCTCATTTTCCTGACCTACTCAAACTCACTGCATATGGTGTCAGTTTCAAGTCCAGTTGGTCCTTTTTGAAAAGAGTATCCATCAGTCGAAACATTTGAATAACAAGTTGATCCTGCCTAAAAACATCTACTACCTATTCCTATTTGCTTTTTAACTCAATCAATTTTGAGATATTTCAATGTGCCAACCTGAGATCGTCTCCCTGCTTGAAAATCACCGTATACTCCTTGTTTGTGTCTGTCCCAGTTATAGTGCGGAATGTCAACTTCACAGGCATCATCGCGCTGTTGAAGAGTACTGCTGAATCGGGCATTACCCCAGCAAGTCTGAACTTCAATCAGATTTCTGAGAAAAATTTTAATTTCAGTAAACTAACTTCACACTCGGATCCAACGGCAAGAGTAAGCCCCGCAGTTCTTTCATGTGTCGCGCATTGCTCAGCAACGTGCACAGAGCAGACTGGCGTAGGTCACGACGACTATGCTTGGCTTTCGCTTCTTGCATGAGCACCTTGAGATCTTCCACGAATTGCTAAATTGAGGACTGATGTGGGAGTTGATCTGGTACATCGCAAGACTTTTTCCAATTTATGATGTGCCCTAATGACAGTCACACTTCTCAGTGTGACAATATAAAGACACATTATAAATTAAAAGTCTGTCCCATCCAATCAGGCCAAGCCATAGCGAGAGCCCGCGTCCCTAGCGCTTTGCGACAGGCCTACGGTCTGCTTGTCTGCTCTCTCTTTAATCTCTTCGCTTTCTCCAACAGTTTGCTCATGCAGCGCAACGCGTTTGCGCTGCGAGCGCGCGACTTCAACCGTTTAACGTGACTGAGATTGAGACAGACCGTACATAAAGTACCGCTGTGATTAGCTAAGGTAATCAAAGTACCCTCGATATCATCCCATATGTCTTCCATCAACATGACGTGGATTACGTGGCTTGATGAGGCGCCGCCTCGCCTCGGGCTTGCGCCACGTTGCGTGCGCATTTTCGGCGTGATGTGGCAACAAGAAGAACGTGGAAAAGCCTGCGCCACGTTGTGTTGAACGCCACGTCGCGGCAAATGATGCGCTCGCAACGTGGCGCGAGCCCGAGGCGAGGCGGCGCCTCATCAAGCCATGTAATCCACGTCATATTGAGGGAAGACATATGGGATGATATCGAGGGTATATGCATATTACTTTACACTGACTTATAAGATTCTTTTTTGTTGCTTCTAACATAACTAGTAAAATGTTCGCAGGTAGCTAAAAGGGGAGTGTATTTAGTCGAAGTGGCTTTTCCATATGATTTTTATACCGTTTTGTAGAGCATTGAACGCCGATTCCAAATCTATCTTTGTTGTCTGCTGTCACCTGTGTAGGCCAAGTTATGTGATTTTTTGGAGCGCCAGATAAATCCGATCCCTCTCCTCAACACCAACACCTGGTGTTGACGTAGTGTGCCCAGATACTCAACACTGGCCTAATTGGGCATTTCCAAATATTTTGCGCTGGTCTCCACATTTGTAACTCAGTGCCTAAAGGCAGAGAAGATAGAGGCGACAGATTTGGAATCAGCATTAGTGCTCTTTCACTGATATAGGCTTCATCTGAAAAGACCACTTCTACATCTTATATATAAAGCTGAATGTCTGTTTGTCTGTATGTCTGTCTGTCTGTCTGTACGTATGTTCCGAATAGAAAATTCCATTTCTGAACCGATCCGGACCAAACTTGGCACACATACACTACGGGCCCCGGCGGGTGTCATAGGCTACTTTTCGTCATCGATCGATATCGATTTTATCGATTTTTTGCAAAACTTGAGCTACGGGGCTGGGAGTTGGCACAGGGGGGTAATCGAGCATGCTGATTACGAATACAACATTAGTTTTTAAAATCGTGCATTACTTTTATCGATTTTATCGATTTTTTTGCAAAGTTTGAGCTACGGGGTTGGGATTTGGCACAGGGGGTAATCGAGCATGCTGATCACCCCCGTGGGGGTGATCAGCATGCTCGATTACACCCCTCTGACAAATTCCAGCCCCCTAGCTCAAATTTTGCAAAAAATCGATAAAATCGACATCAATCGATAACGAAAAGTGGACTGTGACACCCGCCGGGGCCCGAAGTGTATGTGTGCCAAGTTTGGTTCGGATCGGTTAAGAAATGGAATTTTCTATTGGGAACATACGGCGGAGCCGGGTATGCCAGCTAGTTGATTATATGAATACAATCAATAGTCAAAGCTACACTGTGGTACAAGTGTGTATGCGTTGTTGATTTTGAGTGCGGATTTGACGCTTTTTACTGCGCCAGATCTGCACAATTCTACATTCTAAAATAACATCTTCCGAGAAATAACTAATTGGATGTGAAAGGTATTAACGAACCCGCTGCAGCCTCAAACTTTCTGCTTGTCTCTTCATTTCTGCCGTGCCACGTTGTAGAGTTTCTAATAAACGATTCAACAACCGTTCATAGACCTGAAATTCAAAAGAAGAACAACTTAAATTTTTTTGCTAAACCTTGTAATCGTTAAAAACTCCGTAGACATTCCATAAATATGATTAAGCAATTGCAAACAACAGAAAGTGCACCTTTATGTGGGAGTGATTTTGCCGATTTTAAATAATAAAAGGTGGAAACGGATTGAAACATCTATTTGATGTTGTTGTAGTTACAGAAAGAGAAAATGATGAAAAAATATGAGGACATTGTTGCAACCAATCATTGGAAAAAGTCATAAAACCCACCGATGATATTTGCTCGTCAGTCGTGCGTGTTGCTTCCATTTCAACTTTCAAGTGCCAAAATAGGAAATTTGCTACCTTTGGATAGCCTGTGGCATATCTAAACTGGAAATGAGAGCAAACAGATAAACTGAACACCTCGCCCCTTGTCATGCAGGAATTCGGCCAAAGACCCAAACTTAACAGAGGGGAAGAATTCAAGGAACAACAAAGCAACGGAATGCCCCCATTCAAAACCCACTTGACCAAAAAGGACGCCAAATCGTCGGTGGTCCTTGCTGCGAGGTCATCTTCCTCCAGCACGACAACCTCGGTAGCTTCAGTGGCCTGCGAATTAGAACACGATTCCATCTAAAGTGATTGCGCTTAGCACCGGTCTTAGTAGTAAAACTATGTAACGGTGCCTGTTAGTTTTGAGTCACTGTCATCTCATGCGATTTTACAAGAGCTACTGAAATTTTTGAAAAGCTAGCACCTGTTCTACGATTGCCGCATCTGTGGTGGGTAATGGTTCATACTTGAGCGCTTGTACCAGTTGTGGAAGATAAAGCAATACTTGATCAGGCGATGCTGCGTCGAAAAGTCGTGAAACAGCGTAGCACCTGTATGAATAAATTATCTACAAATTTCGCAGTTTAAATCACGGACTATTCAAGTCAAATTAACGCTCTTGCAAATATCAAAGCAAGAAGAGAATCTATAAAATACACAAAGGAGATACGACCGCAAGAAATTAAATCATGTATCAAAACAAAGTTCTGAAGCAGTCTAAGCGGATGGTCAATGGTCACATACCTGACAGCTGGATGTGTAAAAGCAGGAGATAACAATTCCAATGCATCTTCAGCTTCTATTGGAGTCCAGTCGCTGAAAGGTGAGATCAGCCAGTTCACACGAAGAAACAGATAAAGAAAATACAAAATACGGCACAAAGCTTTGGCTTCGCACTCCTACCCTTACAGAAAAGGTACTCGATATTTTTCATTTTAGAACAAAAATAGTCGATCCGAAGAGTGTAAATATAAACCCCTCCCATCGGATCTAATCTGCTACTACAAAATTACTGCTGTTATAAAATTAGGCAAGAAAGTGGTTGATATTTTTTATCTCTATGAAAACTTATTTACGTAAGGTTGCAACACTTTTCAGGGACATGGTTATTGCAGCACGCATTTTTTTTCTAATTCAGAAACTAGCGAAAATTCGAGAAGTCAAGATTTTTAGGTCTATTCGAAAAAATATATTGATTCAAAAACTTTTTACGCTCTCAAAAAACCGTACGAAGCTTCGAGACCGCCAACTGCCCCTTATAAGAAGTCGCTTAACAAGTTTAACAACAACAACGACGATGTTACTTCGCTGAAAAACTCACTTGAGCAAAGCCAACGCATGCTGTTCTTCACCTGGCTGATCCCAGTTAACGGACCGTAAGAACTTGTTAAGCGCCCTGCGATCAGCTTGCAGGAAATAACGGAATTTCCATACAAGATCCCTCTGTTCTCTCGTTAGTGACTGTGATGATGGCAGCTAAATTGGACTGTATAAGTAGAAAATAAAAATGATTTTTTTTGGCACTGCACCTTGATTATCGTTTCCAATCGATCCTTGGTCTGCTTGTTCGGCTTGAGTTGCTTATCCATAGCACCTGCGCGAGCGTTTCTTGTCATCACGTTATGCTTCGTCTCCGCCAGATTTTCGAGGCCCAATTCTGGATCAGTGAATCTCGTTGACGCCGCTCCAACACCATTTCCTCCCATAGATGTGACGATTCTTATCTATACCAAGAAAGAGTTACCAGATTTTCTTCAGAAAAAAGACTAAACCTACATCAGGAGTCGGATCCTCATAATAGACAACATCATAATGTTGACGATCATACTGTATTGATGCCATTTTAATGACAAGAAATAGATACCGCTGTGTTGCAGCGAATTTACGCTAGAACGCTCATGTCTACGGTAATACTCATATATATAAGACTCTTACATTGCTTCTAATTTCCTCCACTTTTTTCAGTGTGAAAGGGTCTAGCCATGGCACTTCAGCTACCAAATTACGCTGCTGGCGAGATACCTCAACTTATGAAAACTAATCTCATAGGCACTGTGAGAAACTTTCCGTACCTGCTTCAGCAGATCACTCAAATGACTGTCATTAGGGTCCGTGAACTTCCACTGCTCTTGACAATGATAAAGTGGATCAACCTCCTCGGACAGTTCCATCTAGGTGTCAGATACAAGAGGGAAGAACAAAATGACCTTAATCAACAACTTACTTGTACATCTAAGGTACCCGATTTTAGAACTCCGCGCTTGCTAAACAAAGGCAGCGTTGACTGCGCTATCAACCTCTTCGGTAAAGGAGTTGGTACTCCTTCTGGTCGCTTAGGCAAATCATCTGGTGGAAATAGCTCATCTGACTCTGTGCCTGCTGTCAGCTCCCATACAGAGAAGTGTATGGATGCATCACGACTCAGATCACAGTATCTAAAAACAGCTACCTTACTCCAGTCAAAGCTGCGACAACTTACCGCACGGGTAATGTCAACCACTCGCCCCAAGACTGTATGAGTCGATTACGGGAACGTTCAAGATCATCTGGTGGTGGTTTATAGGATGTCATTACCGAATATCCAACAGCTCTGCCATTGCAGTACACCTACAATGAAATTTATTGCGCGAATAATCCTGCCATTCTGGTAACATCGACCTACCGTCGCCTGTGCACAGAGTTGATGCAGCTTTCGGAGAGGATTATATGGATCACGATATTTTCCTTCAAAATCACATATTTTCACCTAAAATAATACGCAAACATTCGGAAAGATATGATGAGAATTTGAGTAAGGCAAGGCTCCTGTAGATTAGCTGTCAGATCACAGCTGTAGACGTATAGGAAGCAATCTTGTGACGTTGTGGTGCGCATCCGGGCATGAGCTGTGAGGGAAAAATCACTTTAAGACATTTTGACAGAACAAATTTGCCACTTGTTGAGGAAACAAAAGCGCCGGTAACCCAAATTTTTTACTTCGGAGAACTTAGAAAAGCATGCAGATCAAACCAAATAGTTGTAGAGAGAAAGAGCATAGAGAGATGATGCTGTGAAGAAATTACTTTTCCGTCTCTCCTTCAACGCTGCCATGCATAAAAAGATGATCAAACATTTCAAGAACTGCCAAAATGAACTCAAGTCAGGAAGCATAGTGAGGAACTCCACGTCACAATCAATTACGTAATTCGATGTCTCATTTTCATTTTACGAGATATTTGACAAAGATATACAAGTGTGTTAAACAGTTACTGCCACCAAATTTGAAAGCCAGTAAGATACAAACATTCGAACTCACACAGGTACAAAAAATACATACACATGAAATCGACAGCTACGCTAGAGTTAAAACTCGAGCTGCTAACTTACAATCAGTAAAATAAATATGTGTATAAGATAGGCTGATCCAGGAGTACGACGTTGGTCATACAATCTAGTAACTACAAAGACATAGAAACTTGGTACATTTATGTATAAGGCTGTGAAAACTTATCAAAATTAGTAGTCCGGTTCAGCTTTCCTCTTTTTGGACCTTCTCATCTCTCGAGACTGAAAAACAGAGTAGCAGAAAAAAAGACATGTATATATAGGTATGATGTCACTCACTGATTCGTCGTCCATGTTATCATTCTTGAGCATTGTTGGTGTTAGCGGTGCCCCTGACGAGGTTATGGTCGGTGGAGGTGGTTGTTGTGCGTGTTTCAGTGCGGCAGGAGATGTCACGGATGAGTAAGAAAACAATCTATCGGCATCCTTATCTGCTTTTCGAGAGGTAGACTTTTTGTCTAACTTCACTCCAGATTTTGATGGAGGCATCGCGAGAGCGTATCGGTCCCAACCTGAAGCGAAGGGCTGTTGCAATACCTATTGATACACAGCAAAAAACAAAATGTCGACTTAATACTTGATTTTTCATAGGCTTTTCATCCTAAAAGACTCAGCAAAAAGAATCTAACGTAAGAACTGAACAACCTCCGGAGACCAGTTCTCGTGCACATAACGCCATGTCAAAAACGCAAAATACTGACGTATAAATCAAGACAAAACTACGGCTTATATCGAGATCACCCCCCCCCCTTCCAGGAAGTTGTACAACTCACAAGATTCATAAAAACTCTTATATCCAAAAACGGACCTTTGATCACATTTCCATATTCTGCTGTTTCTTCGAGATAAGAACCTTCAAAGTTGTAAATTTGATTTTCTAGCGCTTCCAAAGTCTCCTGAAAAAAAACCATGGTTTTCGAAGTGAAAAACTCGAGAGGATTCTTGAAACGTACCGCGATTTCAGCACGCTTTTTGATCAGCTCGTTTAGTTCACGCCGCAGATCGTGCTGATCCTTGGACATCTAAGCAAGGACACATATGAGCCTTGCTGTTGAATACACGAACTAATTGCAGAGAAAAAAATTAGAGGATGACAACCAACAAACTCGATTGAAAACAAATCCAGCATAAATTTTATCATGACAAATCAAAAATAATTACATGTACTCACGAATATACTCGTAAACGATGAAGAAACCGAGACTGGTAAATGTACAGAGCACTATTATATACTTGACCGCATATTCATCTACTAAGGTCTAAATTTCGATAAAAAACAAGTTTTCCAGATCAAGCAGACCTACAATGGAAAATACCGCATTACAAGCATGAACCTACGGCAGTGCGTCGCAATTCACTTCTCATTCCTTGTTTCTGGTTGTGATAGCTACCAGAACCTTATCGATCTGGTCAATCCATCCGTTCATAGCAGAGATGGAGAGCGATGAGTCTTGTTTGTGTTCTGTGGTAGGTTTCACGTACAGAATGTTGTCGATCTCGTCGATTCTAGCAGGAAGACCTTTAAACAGACAAGTGCTGAAAAATTAGATGGAAGCAAGTATAGGAACATGCATTTTCGCAGATGAAGATAGGAGATTGATTTGAATCAAAAGCCCCATAAACAGAAGAAAATAATCTAATTCTATGTTTGTTTTGTCAAAACGCTCTGCTTATGAATAACAAAGAAGTTGCCGAGCAATAAGTTAGTGTCTACTAGCCCTTACATACCTTTTAGTAATGCTTGTCTCAACCACAATCGTGGCATTTGCAGATTTTTTCGATACCCTTCTTCACCCCTTTATGAAAACTGACACTTTGAAAAAATTTGCGTGCGATGTTACCGGGAGGAGTACAAGCCAAGCCTTGACCCAACAAAAGAAATGAATGGTCGATGCACTGGTCAACATGATCGGAGCTCACCTTCGTCCAGGATTGTATCTACCAACAGCCTCTTCACTTCAGCTATCGACACACGGAGTTGCTGGGACAGATATTGCAATCGTATTCTTGTGTATGGCTTGATCAATCGCAACAAGACCTGGTTAATCTTTCATTTATCAGGTGCTCCACCGAGACTGTGAATAAGCCCACCTGTGTTCGGATATTAGTCAAAAGCTCCTCGATGTGCTCTCGAATGAATGGATCTTGCATGATGCTTTCGCGATTTCGTTCCAGAATTCTTTGAAACTCGTCTATGTTGTTTTCTTGATAAGCAGCGACCATTGCGGTCATCGCAACAATTTCTTGTTCGTTCTTAAAGACAACATAGTAACGCACGGACTAAGAAGTTATAAGATAAAGTAGAATCGGATATGCTACCTTGAACGGTTTAGCCTCTTGACTGTCGAAGGGGTTGATATCAGATTTGATAAGCATGTTGGCCAGAACCAGATACTTCAAACAAGTGATTCTTCTCGGTGATCCGCTTTCGTCATAGTTCTTGAACGCTTCAAAGAAATCCGTGTGCGCCCGATCAAACTGACCTTCACGTAGATGCATTTTACCTCCGCACTCTAAAAAATATGTAAGGCAATGCAACAAAAATAAAAATCTGTAAGTAAGGCATTTGCAAAATAGACTATTTGAGAAGAAAACGCTGCATACATACCCCTAATTACACCAAGGATAAGAGGGTGTGGAATTGCCGACTTCGACTGTATAGCTTGCTGAGCTTGCTCGTACAGCTTTTTAAGGGCCTGAGTATTCATGATTAGATTCATAAGGACCTAGCACACGCGTGAAGAGTATGATATATGGTGTACAGAAAAGACCGTGCGACAATTATTAGAGCTTACCTTGTTGTTTTTCTGCTCGGTATACATCTGTATCTCGAGAGCGTAGATTTCCAACAATTGCGTTCCCTTCTTCTGATCTTCCTCCCCTTGTTCAGTCTAAAATTCATTATTGTTGATATGCCAAGCAATAAGAGCGTAAAATTGAAAGAATGACGAAAATCGATTGGATTGAGCCAAATTCGAAGTCAAATAAGGAAAAGTAAAATTATAAAGCAAGAATGACAACGGAAATCCGATTCACATAATCAAAGTACTGTATTTCGTCGAATTGAAAACTTACCCTACAAGAGTTCTTCAACTGCTTCAAGATCCTCTCCAATTTCTGAAATTCGTGCATATCGAAGTATAGCTTCCCTAATTTAGTATTTGTCTTAAACCACAGCCTTTCGTTTTTTGCATCCTGAAAAAAATCCAGAAATGCAACGGATGATTCAATAAACCAAGCATTAAAAGTGATTTAAGGGCATAAAAAGATATAATCAAAGAAACCTTTAGCGCATCTAACGTGGTTTCGTAGAATTTCTGCAATAGATCCATTTGCTTGGAGGTCGAGATGTAGTCTAATATGGCGTTGATCGACTTCTCGGAGTAGTTCTTTGTGACTGCTGTCTTGATATATTTCAACAACTTTTGATAATACTGTAGCATTGCTTCGAATTGACCCTGAACTACTACATTAATATTAGCAAAACAGAAATGGGGAAGGAATATTATCACATACCGTGTTAAATGTGATTTTAACCATTTGTTTCAAGGCTTTGAAACCCCATTCGCCCATTTCCTGCTCCAAATTCAGCACCTGAAGTTAGATTATGCTCGGTAAACCGGCTGGCTTTATCTAAACTCACTTTCTCGAAGCTGGCGATTGCTTCAGCAATTTTGCCTTCACTTTTTAGCCCTTTTGCAGTGTAGTACTGATTCTCGAGATCAACATCTGGTTCACTTCCACTGTCATCCTCATACTCCTCAAATGAATGACAAAGTTTGCACGGGTATAAAAGAAAAGATGTTGAGGAGAAATCTGCTCGAAAATGTGCTGAAACTCACAAAGCCATAATCCTCATCATCGTCCATAAAGTCGTCACCCATGATGATACTACCTGCAAAACTTTTCATGTGCAATCTCATCTGCCAAAGATTAGAAAAAAACAACGCAACAAAAACACGGCAAAAAACCTAGTGGATTCACTTTACTCTCACGTCTCTTCGAAGTTTTCTTTGGATTTCAAACTTCTTTAGTTTATATGTGATAATCAACTTCTAAAGATGCTCAAAACAAAGTTTACAGCAAAGTTCATTGAATTCTGAGAATCAACAAAATTTTGTAATTAAAGGTTCGAAAGAAAATTGGGGCTGGAGCACGCCAGTGGCAGGCCATCGGTCATTGTTTTTTTTTCACTTCCGGAACTATACCAGTTTGAACTTCTCTTCCACATTCATCTCAACTTTGTTTGTTTATCATTATTTCGGACTATAAGCTTTGTATAGTATCTTAGATGCACAAAGACAACGTTTAGCATAGCGAACGCGAAGTTTAGAGAAATGGGTGGGTTGTACAAAATGTTTGGTATGTCGTCTCGAAAATTTCGTTCCCAAAAATTCCCCAATCCTTTGTAAGCTTTCGAGTCCAAAGAATTGTTTTTATTATCGAAATAGATTCATTTAAGCAGTTATAATCTTTACAAATTCCGGTCCTAATACAACTAGTTTGTTAGCGAGAATAATTAGTTTTGCACAATTACTAGATCGTTTGATATCGCTAGAGAACTATGGCGATAGATTCGCTAAATTACTCGATTCACGAAAAGTGATAGACTTGCCCGCACGGATGTCTGGCGCGTCGCTGCAGCGGTCGCAACCGATGCATGGGCTGCGTTGACTGAATTCAATCTGAGCTGTAAATATCTAAATTAATGTATCCTTCAAGTGGAGGAAAGCGATTGCGGGGAAAATCTCGATCGTTAGAGAATATTCTCCTGGATATGGTAGTGGACACTTGAAAGGGATTATACTGCGCGAAGGGAGATTGTTGTTCTCTCTCTTTCCTATAGTGCTAGAGTTGTATTTGTACAATAGTAAGATCACGCGGTCCGTGCTTATAAATTTTGGTTCTTCAAAACATTTGGAAATACTAGACATTTCCTTGTATCTAATTGGATGTTCTTATATCTTGTTGATAGGTCAAATCAGAATCTGAGAGATATTGGATGTCATTTTTACTAAGTTACATGAATAAAATTTGCGTTTTGTGACCTTCTTCTCTTTCCGTTTTTTTCCTTAGGCCCTGGTCAGACTTCGCTCAAAAACGCCCAAAAGCGCCCAAATTTCTCTGGTGTCTCTTCTTTCTCGTGTGAGGAGAGATGAGAGAGATTGAGGAGAGGTTAGGGAACGGCCATAGGTTGTCGGTGTTGTCGATGTTGTCGGTGTTGTCGATGTTGTCGGTGTTGTCGGAGTTGTCGGGGTCAGAGACGGGGAACGGTCAGGAGTCACGGTCGGCGCGAATTTTTCGCGAAGCGATGCCGCAAGCGATGTCAGCAAAACAGAAGCCAGCACTCCTGGCGCAGTCTTACGTATGGCACGAGCCATGTATCTGCCCCCACCCCCCACCCCCCTAGACTGGTGCCGTGCCACTTTAGCACCGGGCAGTTTTATGGGGTACAAAACTTAGACGCGACGTGTGCGGCGAAGCGGCGCGGCGCGCGGCGTGACTCCTGACGTGGAGCCTCAGAGACAGTTTAGAGAGCGCGCGAAACGTGGAGGCTATTATGAGGTCCTACAACGACCGGCAACCTCGGCAAACCCGACAACATCGACAACACCGACAACACCGACAACATCGACAACACCGACAACCTATGACCGTTCCCTTAGAGAAGTTTGGCGCTTTTGGGCGCTTTTAAGTGAAGTCTGGTCGGCGCCTCACAGTCACTGCCACCTGATAGAACTTTCCAAAAGAATTCTTTTAGATTCCATGCTGACATCGGCATTCTGTGATATTAATGATGTATAGAGGGAGGCTCCGGTCATGTTCGCTGAGTCATTGGAGTCTCCTCGACTGTGCACATTCATTGAGATGTCATCTGAATTTGCAGCAAACATGCAGGTTTGGTTTTCAAATAAGTTTTCTTTCATTCTTTTTTGCGTTGCGTTATAGTAGTGTGGATTATCCTAAGCACTGTTATCTGTATTTTATGACTTTCAAGCAGCTCACTAAGGCTTTCGCAGCTCGTGGCATGTTTACCTGTCTACCTTTTTCAATTTGTTATCCAAAGATTGTGGTTGAGTCACGCTTGATTCATGTCATGGTCTTGCTCGGTCGAAAAGTCTAGGAAAGCTAAAGGCATCCCTTTGTCCATTTCATACACCTCTATCGAGTAATAATGTACGCAAGTCAGTATTTTGGATATTTCTCGGTCATTTGTGTCATGTAAATTTAAGTTCACCTTTTGACAGTTTTTTGCAAATGTTTAGCTGTTCAGTAAGCAAAAATTCAAAAAAAAAAACGCCATAATTTGCAAGGCCCATGAAAAAAATGTCGGAAACGTGACAACTTTGCTTTTTGGTTTTTTTTTTCTTTCTCCTGATCTTTTCCATCCTAGCCCTTTCTATCTTTGTTTGTGGTATTGGCTTGCGGCTACAAGATAGGCCACTTACCATTCATAATAACAAACTTCAAGGGAGGAGTAATGATTCGTCAAAACGAGGTTTAAAAACAAAATTTTTTGTTTTTATTCCATGTTTTTATCCCGTTTATGATATATTGCGAAAGTGTTGCTCCTTCTGATGATCTTTACAGCACTGAGAAACACCAACCTAGTACATTCCGTATTGCGTCGTTCTATCATCTAGGCTGTTTCATTCCGTCTGTCAATTATTTGTCATATGATGATAGTCAAGCATTTTCATTGTCATCAAAGTCTCTGTATCATCATCGATTATTTTGATATGATTATTGAATGTTCATAAGGAATTGTAGGGCTTCTTCTTACGAACATCCGCGACGGAAGCGCAATTATTATGAAGTCCTCGGAGTTAGAAAAGATGCCACACAAAAGGAAATCAAAGCTGCTTTCTATGCCAAATCCAAGCAGGTACTTATTCTTGATTTTTTTCTTCTGTAAAAATCTTCCTCCTATATAGCTTAATCTTTATATGACTGTTTGCTTCGTATGACCATGTTGTCAAAATTGATCTTTAATTCATACTAGCTGGCGCTGCTCCTTTCCTTTCCCTATCCAGTGCCAGCTTCTAACTCCAGAACAAATGTTGAAAAATTCGTAGAAAAAGAGTTGTGGAGAATGAAAATGAGTTTACTAGTCGTTCATCCCGTGAAAAGTGAGCAGCAGCGTTTTGGATTGCATATATTTCAAATTTACAGTTACATCCGGATAATAAAGGTAATGGCGACTCCACAGCTGAGTTCGTGGAACTCAAAGAAGCTTACGATAACCTACGGCGACCAGCGGATAGACGTGCTTACGACATGGGCGGTCATGATACTCACAGTCAGAATACCACGGATCCTTACACTCATCGGCATTATTATCAGTACTACCACCAACGGGATCATGATAGGTGATTATCGTGGATGCTAAGCATTCGTTACATCACCTTATCTCTTTTATCGAATTTTCATATTTTGAATCAATAGCTTTCAATTATTGTTTGAATTTATTCAGTTAATTGGATAGTTTAAGTCAACACTCAGTTATAAAAATACGGTTGTTCACCTTGCGCTCAGAGTTCAACCCCCGAATCATTGGCACTATTCCAGGGAGTGGGCTCGCTACTGGGGTGCAAAACCCGGCGCAGCTGGAAACGCTTCTGATTCGCCTTTTCAATCGCGTTCGCAGCAGGAGTGGGGTTTCATCTTGAAATGGTCTGCGTTTGCGATTACTCTGGTTGTTTTGTACAATGTGGGCTATTTGTGAGTATCGTTCTATCCTATTCTCCATTTCTTTTTTATATTTATCGAAATTGCAGAATCCAACTAAGAAATCAGGAACGTCGGCTTTCCAAACTGATAGACGAGCAAGAGATAGCGAAGTCATTTATGAGGCAGCGTGAATTTAGGGATAAAGACTTGGATAATGTGGAGGTAAGTTGTGTAAACTTATATTCATTTACTCATTCCGGTTTTATCTGATGAGCCACATCTAGCATTCCATGCATGTGCTTCAAACTGCGAGTTTGCCCGGACACTGCCTTCAAAGGCAGTGTCCGGGCAAACTTGCAGTTTGAAGGTCGAATTTGAGTTTTTGTGCTCACTCGGGCCTATTTGCTATGCTGAATCCGAAAATCCACATTCGAAAACGCGAAACGGCGAAAAATGGCTCTAACGCGAGGGAAGCAGCAAGTGGGTGGGGTCCTCTCCACTGTGTATTCACGGTCCAGCTTCCGGAGCGGTCTTCTCGGTTCCGGTTTCAAGTCAATCGTTCGAACTTGGCCGGTGGTGATGTCAGGGCGGCTAGCGGAGCAAGGAGATCGCTCCGGAAGTTGGGAGCATGAATTCACAGTGGGAGGACCCCGCCCATTTGCTGTTTCCCTCCTGCGTTAGAGCCCTTTTTCGCCGTTTTCGCACTCTACAGTGTGGATTTTCGGATTCACCATAGCGAATAGGCCCGGGTAAGCACAAAATCTCAAAATCGACTTTTTGCCCGGACACTGCCTTTAAACCGCAAGTTGATTTCCTTGCGTAATTGGAGACACAACTGAATTGTGAAAATAATCTGTTTTGCAGATGTATGAACTTGCCAGGAAGCTAAAAGGAGATATAGATGAAGCATGGAAGAGGAAAGTGGAAGATATGGCTGGGAAAAATCCCAATGAAATTCGTGAAGAGTACAGGTAATTACGGTCTTCTCTTCTAGTCGTTTCCATTTGGATTATTTTCTTGCTAGTTTTCACAGTCTTTTTTTTATCATTTATCATCTGATTTCTGGGAAGTGGGTGGTGTTTATAGGTGGCTTCGCGCGGTTCAGGATAGAAGTCATAATCGTCGAGTTAGAGCCAGGCGAGCAGAACAACTCAGAAAAGATCAGGAAGCGGAAAGGTCTTCTACTAAGGTTCCCGATGACGAGTAGGCTAAGTAGCCTTTCACATTTTTTTCTACAGACTATGCTCACTTTTTTTCTTGTATATGTGCCACCAAGGTTTACCCTTTTCATCTAATTAGGAGAACTTATGACAATGTGTTTAATTTCTTTTGAACTGAATTGGATAGCCATTGTCTAGCGCTCAGATGTTTGAGAACACACTGATTGTTATTTATCTTAGCGTTTATTAACATCAAACTTTATATGCAATGGATTCCGTTACTAGCCATCTACTAGGTTCTGTAGTGTGTGATCCATCAGTTTTTGCGCTGTTTGCGTATGTGCGGGTTTTAGGTCTATGACGAGTATCGAGCCTAGTTGTAGATTACATAGTTTTACATGCTACAGCATGAATAAAAATGCCACGATACGTTTGCAGTCACTGTGTGAAATCCACATTTATGTGGGACATTGTTTATTTCTTTTGATAAGTCATTGTATATTTCTTTCCCAAAATTATTGGAGTTGTACAGACATGATGCGAGTTGTTGAGCAGATATCAAATATGGCAGGGAAGATCGTTCTAATTACAGGGTCAACCAGTGGTTTGGGTGAGAGTTTGTTTTATCAGCTTAGTTTTTTTCTTATTTTTCTATTTTTCTGGAGTTTGCGGCAAGATTTTCTTTCGTCAGCAGTATCTAATCTTTTTGATGAACTGAAGCGCCGGAACATTCAATTATTTTAGGCTTACACACCGCAAAGAATCTCTATCTTCGAGGTGCTACCGTAATCCTCACTTGCCGAGACGAGGTTCGGGGTCGAGCGGCTGTAGAAGCTGTCCACATGCAGGGTGATACAAACGATGAGTCTCAGCCATGCCGAATATATCTCTTTACTGTAGGTGCATCTTGTTTCTTCCCAGTCTCGCTCTAGCTTTATCTACAGCTATGTTTGAGATTTAAATTCGTTTGAGATTCAAATTCCGCTTTTTGCTTTGTAATTGGCGATGCTATAAAAGACGGAGTCATCACTTTCAGCTGGATCTCGCATCATACAAATCAATTCTTTCATTCTGCATGGAGATAAAAGCAAATTTTGATCATATCGATGTTCTCGTAAACAATGCCGGCGTTATGGGTCTACCATTTGAGGTAATTTCATAATCCATTATTTTCATTTGCTACGTAAAGAATTTATTCGATCACTTCTTCTTGAAGGCTCGTATTTGCAGTTGTCCAGAGATGGTGTCGAGATGCATTTTGCAACAAACGCATTTGGTCATTTCGTATTGGTAAACAATTTGTTGCCGCTGCTGGAGAAGAGCACTGACGGCAGAATTGTTATCGTCTCTTCTGGATTGTATAAGGGAGTAAGTTTTTGGGGAAGCCGTTATTTCGCATAAGCTGGGTCATCAAATCTATTAACACGTTGACCATCGCGCCATTTTGGACAAAACTCACACTAATGTCCTTCGCGCATTCGGCCCGTGCATACGCGCATATGCACGAAAACATTGTGTGGGAGTCTTTTTGACACTTATTCATAAAACATGCAAACTATGTTCAGAGAAACATGTACATCACAGAGTCTTACTAGGACTTACACAAATCAAGGTTTTTGCCTTGATTTTTCTTAAAATAAACCATGCAATGGCTATACATGAGCAATTCTTTTTCGAGAAAAGCGTTCTGATAACAAGTTTTTTGCCTGATTCATCCTTGTTTGCTTTCAAAACAGCTTTACAGAGTTTCCACCTTCTCGGAAAAACGTAATTGAAATGTATTTACCACAGCAAAAACGGACATACAACCCAGTTTTGCGGCCAGAACTTCTGAACAGCTGCCGCGATGCCCTGTGTTCTGTAAGACAATCAGGGCACCAATATTACTGCATAAAAGTTGGCTTAAAACTTTTCGTTTACACCCAAAAAACTAGCATGCATATGCGCGGATGCACGAAAATGCTAAACGGGAGTCAGGGCGTACATACGTGCGTATGCACAAGGTCGTCAACGTGTTAAATGCGCTTTTTAACAAGCCCTCAAGAACATCAATTTTTGTCATTTTTCGTATCTCTCAATCTTTTTTGTCCCCACCCCGCTTTCTCAGCTCTTTCTTCAAGATGTATCTTAGGACAGATCACTTCCTGCAAAGCAAGCTCTGTTTGCTTTAGGTGAATCACATTCCCACGCTGCGACAACTAATGGGTGAACAAGACTGGGATTATCAGCCACGATTTGCATATGGTCTTAGCAAGCTGGCTAATTGTTTACATGCTGTTGAGTTGGCAAGGTGAGTGGCTATTATCTCAGGAACTACATCTACAATACAATTTTGACGCCTTAATTTTGAACATGGCAGATCTCGTCAATCAGTCCTGTTGTCCAATTTTTTGAAGTCTTTGCTCATCAATCACTGACACTTCATACCAGATTATCTGCATTTTCAGGCGATTAACTGCAAATAAATGTTCTACGAAGGTTTACGCTCTTCGGCCCGGCTTCGTTGGCGGTACTGAACTGGGTCGTGAAACACATTGGCTTTTACGTACATTGGCCTCGCCACTTATTTGGCTTTTCTCAAAAAATCTTGATGAGGTTGGTTTGGACTTTCTATTACCGATCTACAGATATGGTGTTGGCTTAATTGAACTTTTTTAGGGTATTGAATCTATTGTGAATTGTGCAGTCACACCAAATGACGAATTGACCTCCGGTGCTCTGTACTATGCTTGCCATGAGGAGGAGTATGGTCCTATGGTCACACCGGTACGCAGTGCCAAGCCTATTGCTTACCTTAGATTTCCTATTTCATCAATGTTTCTAGGGAAATGTTCATAAAATGTGGAATATATTCACTGAAATGGAAAATTTGATCTTAAAAAGATCTCATATTCTGTCTGATGAAGAGAGAGCGCAAGCTGAAGTTGGACGAAAAACCTTACCTGTTGATACTTAGGTAATAACCGTTGACTGTTTCTCTTTATATTTCGGTACTTATACTTTTGTCATTATCATTTTTTGACTCAATGTCAGCTCTTAACAATATGTGCTCACAGAATGATGAATAACATTTTCATAGCAAGCTTCGCGTCTGCCAAAGAAACTTTTGGTCAGCAGAGCAATAGGTTCATGCTCACTAGACCAGTGAACTTATGTGATTCATTAGCTTACTTCTTGACTCTAATACTAATCAAAGAAATGTAGTAACTTTACTTAATAAGATATCTAACCCATAGTTTTTCTGCCATTTTTGCCCTATTCTAAATCAAATTTTTCTTCATACTTTCCTTTTTCGATTCCTGCGTGCTTATCGAAGTCCGATGATTGTGTGATATCAATTGCCTCACCATAAGCTATGTTGCAGCTTTGGAAATTTTCAATCTCAATAAATCTAATTATTAGCTTACAGTTGTTTCATAGTCGCAAATTATTATCATCATATATGCAAAGTTAAGTCATCGAATTTATATCGATTGTGCGAAGTGTGCTTGGGGCTGTCTAGGGCTGCGTCGCCAGCGCAAACACGGCTGCAATTGCAACCATTGCGCCGTATAGTTAGTGCCCTATTGTTGCACACGCAAGTGTCGACTCTTATGAAGTGCATCATTCACATTGAAACCTGAAAATAAACTCAGTTCATTATTTTTTAAATTGAAACATGACCAAAAATGCAGTTTTTCAGCAAGGAGCAATGCTCTAATAAATATACATCTTATGTGCTCTAGCAATTTTATGGAAATTCTACCATTTTTTATCGCTAAAAATGGCTGTAATTTCTGAGAAAGTGTGGATCTTATTTTTTTTTCCGCGCAAGTGTTGTTGAGACACCGAGATACGCTACATCATTAGGAAGATACACTGCACCATACAAAAACACGGATTACTCATTCAGGCAGTATGTAACATACTGTCATGTGCAGCGATAAAACACACTTTTTTGAGACACATCTGCATAGTTGCGTTTTATGTCCTGCAGCTGCAGACATATCAGCTCGTCTTTTACGTTCTCCCTGTTTTTTTTCTCCAGACTTTCGAGGCGATTTTGATCGCTTATATAAATTTTGTCTAGTATATGTCAAAGATTGTAATCCAGGAACAGCGTTTTTCCAGAATTTTGGAAATCTCAGTATACGCCAAAAAATTCTTTTTTGACTCATTATATGTTGCCGTCTACGTGGACCCCAAACAGTTACCCAGTATTCTGAGGTGTCTCTGGGGTAGAGACGAAGCGCGGGCGGGGACCACACAATTTTATGAAATTGAGCCGATAGTTAAGCTGTGATTCAACTGGATAGACGGCTGGAAGGCGGGGCTTTGTGACCTTATTAAGGCCGCTCGCGCCCGCGACGCAGTCTGCGTCTCTCTCGCGCGCGTGCTCTCTCATCATCCTCTAGCGTTAACTAGGCCACAAAGCCCGCCTTTCAGCCTCCAATGCAGTTAAAGTAAAGGGTACATCCTCAATTCCAAAAAAAATTTTTTTGTGAGCTCATGATTGTAACATTTTGGAAGAAAAGTAGAGTAGCGTTTTCTAATTATATTTGCGATCATATTTTCAGCCTTTCTGAATGCAAAAATTTCTAACTACTGACAAATAAACCAGGTCTGTTGGGTGTTTCCATTCACCTGGATCACTTTAGCCCCCTCCTCCCATCCGTCTTCCTCTGCATCTTTTACAATACTTACATATGATGCAGTGGCGGTCCCAGGACTTCCGTCCGGGGGGGGGGGGAGAGAGGACAAAAAATTTTTTCAAATGAAGGTGCTTGTCGTCAGCCACGCACTCCGAAATAATTTTAAAGGTGCTTCTCAAATTTTTTGTCGGTTCCCAACCCCAAAATTCTGGGAAAAGGGGCGTGGCCCAGCCACTAAGGCTAATTGAATTCTTGATAAGTTCAATTATTTTGATTCCTTACAAGAATAAACAAGTTATTTACACTTTTTTATAACTCATGTAAGTAAATTTCAAAAGTTTTGCGACTTATCCCCCCCCCCTCGGTTCCCCACTCATATGATGTTATAAAGACGGTAGATTTCCCTTCTTTCTCGGTCTCTCCCCCCCCCCCCCTCTCCAGGCGGAAGTCCTTAATCGTTGTCATAACATGTAAATTATTTTGACTAGCATACCTATAGGTATTATCTCCACCCTATAGGGTGGAGATAAAGTAAATTGATGATTAAATAAGTAAATAAATATACACTAGACTCGTACGAATTTCTTTCAACATGAGTTATAGTTGCCATATTTTAGAAAAATGTATCAATAGCTTCAATTTAAGAAGACTGAAGTGAATTGTTCTCTGCTTTTTAAAGCAATGACAACTTCGTCGCGGAATTTTGAAAGAAGTTGCCTATCATAAATCAAGTGCAAAAAACTAAGATTTCTCTACAAATCTGATCTCTGAATTACCATGTGTTACATTACCTACAAAACTTTTACAGTGAGTCGAACGCTTCAGAGTAGCTTTCTGTCTCAGGCTTTACAGGCTGCTCGCGTCCGTGCAAATTATTGTCTCGGACCCCTCGTTAACCCTTTATCATAGGCGAAGAACATGCAGTATGAGTTTTACAGTGTTTGCTCACATACGTGAGACGACTAATAGGAGCGCTGGTGTCATGGCGATCAAAAATCTTTTGAATATTAGGTCGGTCCAATTTCTGTTGTTTCATTTTTGAAAATCGTAATTTCTCACTATCTGGATGGATTTGCGCTGTAATTTCATTGGAAAGAGAAAGCCTTTTACTTTGTAGTACTGTCTTAGTGAGTTTTGCCCGAACACTGGCTGCAGAGATGAAATCAGATGAAGAAGATCATTCAAGGATGAAGAAGATCATATAAGTATTGGTCATTTTAAGTTAGGCGCCGAAAGTCTGGAAATTGCAGAAAGTTCTGGAATTGTCAGTACATAAGTTTTACTGCTACTGTTTCCAGCTGTGAAAAGTTTGTGCTCAGCACATTTTTAAGAAAATTTATAATTTTTGGAAAACAGACAAAAGAAAAACTAAAAAAACTAGAAAACTAAAAACTAAGAAAGTGAATTGAAAAAGCATAAATTTTTGTAAAAATATCCGATAAGCACGCTATAAAAGTTATGTACTAATGATTTCGGATTTCTCTGCAACGTTTTAGATTTTTGGCTACCTAACAATTTTATCTCTGCAACCAGTTTTTTGGGAAGAAAACTGCTAAGACAGCGCTATTAATTGAAGGCTTTTTCTTTCCAGTAAAATTACAGCAAGCAAATCTGTCCAGTTAGCGAAAAATTACGATTTTCAAAAATAAAACGAAAAAACTTTTGGAGGGACCTAACAGCTTCTCAGTAAGCATTATTACCACAATAAAAACAACAAGGTTTTTTCAGGATACAAAAAAAATTTTGACAGTTTCTTCT
Source organism: Cylicocyclus nassatus (assembly GCA_958299035.1). Classification (NCBI taxonomy): domain Eukaryota; kingdom Metazoa; phylum Nematoda; class Chromadorea; order Rhabditida; family Strongylidae; genus Cylicocyclus; species Cylicocyclus nassatus. Next base: position 65,928,862 of record CATQJL010000112.1, read on the forward strand.
GTCAAAATTGTTTTGTGACTGCTTGTTTCTCTCTACTCTTTAGGTCCATCTTAGAAAAATTCGAAATAAACCTTTGAAAAAAATTTTTTTTTCACTCTCTGCTCTTGGTTGACGCGTTCAAAGATATGCTGGTACTTTGGAATTGAGCTAAAATCTTTCAAAAATTATTTCGCTATATTCTTCACACAGCTCGAAATAAAATATCTGCTCTCAGCACGCTCATGCTTTCAAGTGGAAGTCGCCTAAGTGGATTTGCAAAGAAAATTTGTAACAAAGGAAAAACAAGTCGATGCTTTTAGTTATAAAAGTAGCATAAAAGCTTACTGAGAATTTCTCCTTTACAATTGGAAACTAAACATCAGCAGTATTGTCGACATATGGCCAAATAAGAGAAAACTGGTTTTTACAGATTAAATCGGATCTTGGTTGACCATGGCGGTCACGTGACATGTAGTTTTTCCACATTTCATTTTTTTCATACTCTTGTCTCGTTGGAATAACTCCCCCTATAAGACTTCCGGATAGTGCCATTACTAACCACGCTATACGTCTGTGGCCATATACGAAAGTACAAACCCCCGACAAAAAGGTACTTCACTTCTTTTCGTCTACTCAACCGATGATTATGGCATCAATTTTCCTCAGTTTCTGCACTGCAACTCGTTCGACTGGTTTGCTTTTCTTATAAACCGTAATGCTTGAGTATAGCGATCATGAATATGAAAGTAATAATTAGCTCAAGATGATGCAATTAATTGCAGTAGAGCGGACAAATAGCTTGGATAGAAGAGGGAAGAAGAGCTTTTAGACAGCCTAAAATCTCTTCCAAAGCTGTGTGGAGGCCTTCATTATTTTAGCTGCGGAAATAGCAATAGTTCATGATTTTGAGATATAGAAACTATTAGGTTGATGCAAAAGTTCTTTCCCCACATTTTCAAAAATTCATAACTTCCGATTTTTTTAACCAATTTGGCTGCATTAATTTTTGTATGAAAGAGTAACTCATGCTCTTCATAATGACATCTTAGCTGCTTGCTAACGATCATCTGTTTCATTGGTAGCAGCGGTAGAAAAAAATTAGTCAAAATTCGAATTTTCTGTGTAGGGTCATAAAAAATAGGAGGCTTGCAAGAAAAATCGGAGCAGTCAGTATTGTAGGTTCTTTTACCAGCTCTTTCTAATGGTGCAAAGTTTGCACCGATTGAGCGTCTCTATCAAAAGTTACAATTTCCCTGAAAAATGCCAAAATAAATCAAATTCGCCCTTTTGTATTGCTTGCTCGAAAATCACAACTTTTGATAGGGATGCTCAATCGCTGCAAACATTGCACCATTAGAAAGAGCTGGTAAAAGAACCTACAATACTGACTGCTCCGATCTCGCAAGTTTCCGATTTTTTATGACCCTACACAGAAAATTCAAATTTTGACTAATTTTCTTTTACAGCTCCTATCTATACAACAAATGATCACTAGCAAGCAGCTAAGATGTCATTATGAAGAGCATGAGTTACTCTTTCACACAAAAATAGATGCAGCCAAATTGGTTGAAATATCGGAAGTTATGAATTTTTGAAAATGGGGGGAAAGAACTTTTGCATCAGCCTAATATATGAGCAGTAAAATTACAACGTTATCCTAAAATGCTCAACTATTATAATTGTTCATTTTTTGTTTATTTCCCAAATGTTATTGACTAACACAAAATTTTGGAAGTAGTATTAAAGCAAGTATTTGTTTATTTTTATAATAGTAATGAAATTGATATTTTGTTCTATAATTGCAATACCTACAGGTTCAGAGTTTCTAGTGGAACAAGTATTTAACTAACAATGAATCCCCGGGTAGTATTTTATTTTCCACACAATAATTTCTAACTAAATAGTATTATTTTGACAATTTTATATTTTCCACTTTGTTTATTTTTGATTCAATATTTGAAACACTAATTTGAAAATTTATTTATAGTATAGCATCCTTTCATTTTCGAGTTTATGATTTAGCAGTCACAAGTAAAGTTCTACTAAAAAGCAACTTAGCCCGATAAAATCAAAGTTGAGACGACCCTTCTCTACCTGAAAGCAACCGATTGTGGCTTATGGCAAATTCGTCCTCCTATACAATGTTAGCCACTAAATAGAGTCGGATGACAAAGTGTTTCTTTGAGTCCAATTTTGTAAGGCTCACTTTCTCGAATTTGAGGATACTGTAAACATACAACAAAATAAGAAAAAAAATTGGCAATTGTAGACTAGCTTTTCTTGAATTGTCATTTTCGTCTGGAATTCAATTATTCGCACTATTATGATTCAAAGCTTCTGCAATGTAAGCTTCTCACAAAAGCTAAAAATTTGCTCGATTTGCTCGGATGCTTTTTTCTCCTTAGCGCTCTCCTAATCACGATGAACAGAGAAATACTTTTTCCGCATCATATAATTTTCGAAATATGAGCGGATGGCGCAAAGGATAGAAACTAGTTGCTTGCTCTTGCCATACTCTTTTTGATTTTCTACCGCTGATAATTTCACCATAATGCTCTCTTGAGTCTTCTATTCGAATAGATGTCCCAAACAAAAACTCACATCAGAACCTTATCTCTCCAACAATGCTTTATTGAAAATTGATTCAGTAATGCTTGATCTTTTCAAATCCAGCCATTTGCGGCAATGATTACAGTGCAAAGATGTGCATGCTCGAAGGCAGTGTCTACCAAATTGAGGATGATGAGGTTTTGATGCTGAATAGTGGCAAAGCCCTAACTAAGTCATCGCCCAAGTCCCGCTGCAAATGGTGAATCCGAAGCGAGAAAATTGCTCCAAAAGGTACAAGCGGCCCTGGAGACTCCGCCCATCAAGTGTGGGTGGTCTGAACTTAAAGGTCTAAATTTACGCTCTAGAATGTTATAAATCCTCCCTTTATTATAATTATCAGATTTTTCACATTTCTGGGGGTGTAGGGCGATTCGCACGACCGTAATGCTTTCCGCACAGGACCACCGCCGCGCGCGAAACACGCTGCGACGGCTTTTGCCTAAGCAAAGCAGGGGGAAGCACTATTTGCGGCGTACGTGACATGTTAAGACAAGTCAAAATCAGGGCAGCGCTGGAGACCGCCTGTGCGAAGAGACTGTCTCCCCATTTCTGGTTTTAAAGACCTTCGCGTTTGCAGACCACCCACGTTGATGGGCGTGGGCGAAGATTTCTGGGCCGTTTGTACTTTTTGGAGCGATTTTCTCGCTTCGGAATCCATCTTTTGCAGCGGAACTTGGGTGATTATTTAGCTAGAGGCTCTGCTAATATACAGCATCAAAATCTCGTGTTCCCAATCTGGGTGAACGGTGCCTTCAAGGATTATATAGTCGATTGGTTGACCGCACGGACTGCTCAAACTCTGCGGACCACGCGCGGAGCGGCTGAATTGTCGCAAGAGCATGACTTGCGCTATGGCGAATCCATATTGAGGCAAGCATTGTACCTCGCGGCGCGTGTTTCGCGGTAATGTTTAGTCCGTGCAGTCAACGAATCAACTATATATACTTTTTGAGCTCAAACACAATGCAAAAAAGAGAGCATCTGCAGATTTAGTTCCCCATAAACATTTATTTAGTAAACTTTGCAATCAAACTGCTTCTCTCCCACAGGTCAACATCATCAAAATATGTAAGTCGATACCAGTAATTTGACGCTCTATTTCACACGGTATCTTGGGTATGTACTATTCGTACGAAAGTAACTTCAATGGAAATATTTGCTTACGAATCTGAAATAGCTAAATAGCTGAAGGCGTCTTGTATACGACCTATACGGTTCAAAAATGAGAATTTTGAACAAGAATTTTTGTAACTCTATGAGAAACTTCCCCCTTTTCCTATTTTTGGCAACTGTGAGCAGAAAAAAAGCTAATGAGCAAAATTTGAAAAGATTTGAAAAACTTTCGTAAATTCCGTAACTGATATCAAAATTCTCTGCAATATTAGCTAAACAAAGTTGTTTTATTTCCAAAAATTGCGACGACTATGAAAGTTATTTGAGAATTTCAGTGTAACTTGTACTGAATCGAAACGCAGTTTTCGTTGACACTACACAAGTTTCGGACTATACTTCTCTTATTGAATAATTGACCTTTGTGAATGCGGCAAAAGTACAGAATGCACTTCCTGAAAGTAGTCTTCGGAAGTATTTCTGGGAAAGGAACGACAGGGACTGGGACTTTAAATTCATAGAACGGTCAATCCAACTGAAAGAGGATATCGTTCATATTGCAATGGGTAAAAGGAGGAAAGGAGGAGAGGGGAGGAAGGGGGGCGGGGCAGGGCTGTGAAGGAAACCGCAACTATCTACGGTGGAAACAGTAGTTACATTGGTTCAACGCCTAGAAAATTCTTTTTCTTGAAAATTTTGCAACCTGAGATACTAGAGTTTTCTTTGTGAAGGAAGATAAACACTTTTTCTTTGATCTTCCAATACACGCATTAGCGTCTTTCAAAAAAAAAAAATTCTGGAATGTTCTGACAAGGGAAGGGTACTTGGTTGAAGTGGCATTTCCATACAAGATACAGACTTCCTTTAAAGCATAGAACGCTTTTTCAACATTGCTTTTGGTGTCTGCAAAGCGGTTTCGGAAGGGGAGTGGGAATTTTTTGATGCCAAAATTTGAAAGCATAACGTGAGTTTTATCAAATTAAATTAAATTAAATTAAATTCAGTTAAATTCATAACGTGAGCTCAAATTGGGCCATGATCATTACCAGAGCCTTTTATGCCATAAATACCCTTGGTTCAACTCGCTTAACGACTTGAAGGCGGGGCTTTGTGACCTAATGAAGGCTAGGTAATGATCAGAGAGCACGCGCGCGGAAGAGACGCAGACTGCATCGCGGGCGCGAGCGGCCTTAACTAAGTCACAGAGCCCGCCTTCCATCCATCATGCCAGTTGAATCAAAGGTTATCTTCAATCTCATGAACTCATATCAGTCATTCCTCCGTTCAAGCGCTGTACGGATTGCAAAACCTGCTTTTACCTTACGAGGGAAGGATACCTGGTGACCGTGGCCTTTTGCAATGAGATGTATACCTGTAGGTGCGTCTTGGAACGCTGATTCTAAATCTGTGTTCATCATCTGCTGTGCGGCTTCCTGAAAGAAGTTATGGACTTTTTTCCACATTGATTTTGCGAGATTCAAGCAGTCAAAATCGTCAATATCCAGGCTTTTTAGACTCTAATGTATAGGTGACGGTCTTCCTGAGCTTAACGTGAAGCTTTAGTTTGTCTGTGCGCTCTTCTGTAGTGCGCAAGCGAGTATTCTAACGATATTGGTGAATCCTGCATCAAAATCAGGGCAAATTTTGGTGACAAGAAATGTTCACAACATCTTTCGGAAGAGCGCACAGCAGATAATGAAAACAGATTTGGAATCAGCGCTCCAAGATGCATGTAATGGTGTACGTTTCATTTAAAAAGGCCACGGTCACCAAGTATCCTTTCCTTGTTAGACAAATCATTGAATTTTTACCTCAAAAAATCCCCACCTCTTCCAAAAGCGCTTTGCAGATGAAGAAAGCAGATTTGGCATCAACGTTCCATGTTCTATAAGATAGTATACATTTCATATGGAAAAGCCGCTTCGAACAAGTATCCTTCTCTTGTAAGTTTAGGGGAACTTCGATTTTTTGAAAAATAGGCGTGACGACTACTTCCTCGTCAAGAAATTTTTACAATGTTAATTTGGATTATGGAGTCAATAAAAATGAATTGTAATAGAACTTACTGTTGGTTTACTTTGCAAATATAGCTCATGTAAACCACGTTGAATTAACCTTCCCCTCTCTGTCCGTTAGGTTTACATTAGGTTAATGCACAATTCCTGCACCAAAAAATAGGAAAAAAATTTACATGCTCAAAAAACTAATCAATTTATTCAATATGCTCTTTATTATGTAAATCAAGTAGTATTTTTTAGTGTTTTTCAGAAAAATCAATATGAAACAAAATCAATAAGTCGATATTGAAAAGAAATTCGTAACTATTCCTAGAGACATCCAGTCATTACCAATTCCTATCAGTCAAAAAGAGTAGGTCATAAAACCAAGATCAAAAATAAATTCAATTCTCAGTAGACGTTTTAGCAACTACAACAACCAAAAATTGAGAAATAATTTTTTGGATATTTCTCTCAATCAATTTATCTCGTGCTCTGGGCCCTCAAGGAATTTCAGTTTAAGCATATGCTGAAACTGCAAGATATTCTCTTTCTATCTTGGTTTAAATGAAAAGATTTCATTGAAGCTGGAGAAAGTAAGAGAATTTCAAAAATTTTGGTGCATGAATTATGCATCATAATAATTTTTTGGGTTTTCGAAACTTAAAGTTTTCTGTTTCTATAACAATTTTCGAACTTCTCTTCACCTTACGTGCATGATACATCAAAATGTGCTCTTCCACGTCCTATTCACTGATAAAACGTATGAATCATGCGGACGAGCCGTATCTGCTCCTTGACCTTCCCTCCCCCCCCCCACCCCATAAGCTTTTATGACCGTCGCGGTGCTTGTGCATGTCGCATCGCTTTTATCGTTTCTCTACTTTCCCACTCGGTCATTTCCCAACCAGGAGCTGTCTGGGAAACCTCCCCTACCCTTTCACAAGCTTCCATAGCTTCCGTTACATTGGCATTCCAAAGCGGTGTCGGCGATTCATGCCGGAAGTCCTGTTTTGGTAGTCAATGAGGCACGGCACGGTGTCGGGGGCGGAGCGCATGGCTTAGATGTGTTTATTCGTACGTACGGGGGAATTCCGGGTGCTGCACAACGCTGCCTTTTGTTTATATGTTTTTCAATTAGTTTATCGAATTTTGGTGCAAAACTTCACGTTTCCGCGTGACAGTGTGATGATTGAAGGAATGATGTAGTTACATGCTGTCAACAAGCAAACAGTACAGACCTTCTCCTCAACTAGAAGTCTTTTTTCGAAATGGAACATTTTTGAAAAATTTCTCATTCTTTTTGTCATTTATTGAAAGCATTCACTACATGTCACTTGCTGAAATTCCATTACCTTACAAAGGACTCCTTCAGCATTTGACTTCTCTCGAAACTTTAAGGAATTCTCATATGTATGAAAGCTATTGACTGCTCACTTCTCTCTATTCATGCAGCTATTAACCCATTGACGACGACGTTGATTTTGCGTGCAAACGCGATTTTGCACAACACCTTCGGCGTGGGGGGGGGGGGTTTGTAGTTATTTACGAAATGAAAGTTGTTTTATAAACTACTATAAATTTTTTTTTGAACAACGGTGCCTACAGGTCCTAAGAATTGGAAGAATATTGATCTATGGAAGAAATACTAGACCTACAAAGGATATGACTTTGCAACAAGTGTGGGCCATCGGTGGTCCACATCGTCCCTGGCAGCGAAAAGTGCGTGGGCCACAGGTGGTACACATCGTCGTCAACGAGTCAGTGTCGACTTCTTTTTCTAGCTGCATACAATGCGGTAGATCAAAAAATTCTCCTTACTAGCTTTCAAGGCTGCCATAATGGGAGTCTGAGATATTAGGTCAATCCAAAATTTCTCCCGTTCTATTTTCAAAAAATCGTAACTCCTCGCCATTTGGATCGATTTGCTCTGCTGTATTTTATTACAAAGAGAAACTCTCTACTTTGTGAAACTAGCAGAAAGTTAGCGAGTTTTCCCATACACTGCATAAATATAATATTAATAAAGAAGATCATTTAAGCATTGAACACTTCAAATTAGGCCGCCAAAAATCTGAAACATTGCAGAAATATCCGAAATCGTTAGTACTCAAGAATCATAAATTATGTTTTGCAAGTATGAGAAGTTTGTGCTGTTTGGATGTCTCTGTGAAGGGTTATGAATTTCGATTACTACAAAAAATTGATTAATCCTTTACTTTTCCCGAAATTATTACTTTTTTTTACAGAAACATCAAGCAAGACAAACTTTTTTTTTAATTGCAAAGAGTAGGCCAAAAAACTCATCTACTGGCGATATTTTTCTGTAGCGTTCTATTTGGTGACTTAACTCAAAATGATTAGAGCTTGTATGGTCCTTTATCATTTTTACCTCTGCAGTCAATCAATAAACCGAAGCTGTGCAAAACAGTTTCGAAAGCGAATGAATTATTCTATCTAGTAAAATTACAGAGGTGCAAGTGCATTAAGGATAACGCAAAGTAACAAATTTTTGGAAATGAAACAACAAAACTTTTGGAGCGAGGTGATATTTAGCTCTATGCCACATCTATTTACCAGGTTGACCACACTTTATAAATAACAGAGTAAGAAAACATTTCCGGATAGAAATGCCAGCGACGTGCTTGCTCAAGAAACTTTTGCGTTTTCTCAGTTCTCCAAACTGAGGAAACGCGAGAGTTTTTCAAAAATAATTGCTCAGATTTCTAATTCTTCCCTCTCTTTTTCGGTTTATTGTGACCTTCCGTACAAGTTTGCACACGAACTTGCAAAATTGTTCACCATCAAAGCTTTTCAAATAATTCTTTGATTTAGATTTGATGAGCTTCAAAAGTCCCGCTTGTATCCTTAAATCAGCTTTTAATTTGAAAAAAAAAACATCAAATAGAAATAGGAGTATTAAATATCACGTTCACCACTTTTTCATCCTAATGGTAATGCTGCAAAATGGACTTCTGAGAATTTTAGAGCTTAGACTCAACTGAAATTTGCAGAATTGACTTTTGCAGTCTTCCGAGGAAATAAAATACTTCTTAATAAAATTCCTTCGCATATCTACACTTTCCCATGCATAAGAGAAATTTCATAAAAATTTGATTCATGTGACCACTTGCAATATTATGATCTGACACTACAGTTTTTGACTATGTTTTTTGTGGTGAAGCTTTTAATGTCATTATTGTTAATTTTAATATCTCATTGAATTATCTCTGGAAGTGGCACTGGTGGCACTTATGATAGCGTTTGACATGTGATTTGATTTGAAGCTTCTGCTCATTTCGAGTTTTTTTTTACTTATTAAGAATAATTCTTCAAATTTTCAATAAAATAAATCAAACATATGATTTTTTTCTGAATTTTTGAGACGAGTGTATATAACATTGGTCAGCTATTTATCAAAGTGATTGAAGCAAAAAAACTGTGAAAGCTTGATTTCGCCACAACTGATAAATTCTTACTGGAGTACAGTTTTTGTCCAGTATCAGAAGAAAAACTGGAATATCTCCGTTTATGTATAAAGACTCAAAACGATCATGAAATTTTTTGGCTCATGGTTTACCGACAGCATTTATTGCCTTATTGATAACGAAAATAAACGAATGTGATATTACTGAATATTTTTGCAAGGAGACGTAGATAAGCTGCACAAATTCAGAGGAGGGAGGCCAAATATGGGAAGAATGTTTAAAAATGAATGAGAAGGAGTTTTGGCTGCACTATTCGATGTGAGTTGTTTCTCTCTACTGCACTCTGAATTTTTAAGTAATGATTCTGGCAAGTGCTGCTTTTTATTACCTAGCAACAGGAATGCTATGAAGCATATGAGAAAAACATTTGCCACATAAAAAAGATAGGATAGGAATATGAAAAAGACATATTTGCATTTTTCACGGTCTTCAACATCTTTCTACTTGCTTGATATATTAGTTGCTAATGACATATTATTCTTCTTCAATCATGTTTTTATATTTACAACACCTAATCTTTTGGCTCTGTACATCAAATCGACCTTTCCACTTAGAAATGATCTAGTCATAGAGTTAGAAAACTATCAGCCTTCGAGATCATCTTTTGAAGAAATGCGCGTCTACTTATTTCTTAATCAGATTTTCCCCTGTTATTGTACAACGAAGCAAAATGCAATTTTACTGGAGTTGCTTATGACTTTTCTATAAAACTTTCCAGGGATAACAAAACTCTAATGTGGCAAGCAATGAGCTCAACTCTGATTATCTTAAGGCAACATGAATTTCTATTTTAACTGCTCTTTTTCACATACACAGGTCCTGAACCGACAATTTAGCAGTGATAGGGGTGGAGAGAAAATACTAGGACAACTGTCCAGATTTTACTTGCTTATTGCAGCTGAATGTAGTTCAGCTAGACTGAGGCTGTACCTGATGTTGCTCGTCTGCGACGCGTTAGCAGCGCGGTTCCAACGTCGTGCCGGAACCCAAGTGGACACACTGCGTAGGACAGTTCTACACGGCGCTAGCATAGGCTGGCTTGAGCAGCTCTGGACACAGCCTAAGCTTGCCTAGCCTGTACAGTAAAATACACTGAAAGACGTTCTTTTTCCTAAAAACATGTTTGAGTTTGGTTATCGCAAAGAGACCCTATGTACTGACATCGTCCCGTTCTCTCCTTTGAGCGGTCTCGATTGTATGCTATGCGCTTGCTCCATCCCAATATGGTTCTTCATAGCTGCTCTCAGCATTTCTCGTCACTCCTGCGCTATTGCCAAAACTGCTGCGCAGCGTGCCAGAAGGCCATCATAGAGCAGGTCCACGCTGGTTCCGGCACGGCGCTAGCACGGCGCTGGCACAGCGCCAACACACGGGCCACTCCTTCCTTAGATGTGAGGTATATCTCCTGCCGCGACGCGATAGTTTGTGAAGTGAAGACCATAGACATTGTATAGTTCAACATTTTTATGAACGATGGCTTTTCACATCCACGAAAGCTTTTATGGCGGGCACGTTTCTCGAAAAGTACAAATATATTACTGGAACAAATAATGGAGTTCCCAAGGAGAAAAATGAGCAAGCAGATATATAAGGCGAACATGATTAATGAGGCGTAATTAAATGGCTGCGATATGCATTCTTTTCCATGGTCGGGCTACTTATTCGTGTGGGACTTTTAGAGGAATAATGGTGGTTGACTCATACTTCTTCATCATTACTTGTAGATATTGCTTTGACAAGTAAGGGCTAGAATTCACCCAATATCTGGGGAAATAGCAAATTGAACGTTGAAATGAGCGTATCGGGGGACGAGTGGAGTAGTGGTATGAGGCGCCGCTATGACCAAATCGGGCACAGGTTCGATCCCCGCCCCTGGGCCAACCAAGTCCTCTACTCTCCTGGGCCGGTAATTTGGTACCAGAGTAATCTGGGAGGATAAAAGCACTGACTTGGAAACGGCTGGCTTACGCAAGTCACTGTAATAAGCTCGCACGCACACAACTGCCTCTTCGATTATGAAGCTAGTGTGTGCGTTCGGAGCATGCCCAGAGGGTATTGAAGACGCCGAATCCTTTATCCCTTTATCCTTTAATGAGCATATCAAGGAGGAGTTGTTAGGTGAATCCAGAAACGGATTGGGGGGGGAGTGCCCGAGAATGGACGGAAATTTTATTTTCCTAATGATCAAGATAATTTTGCGGAAATTATGAAGAGCGATTCAGCTTTGTGGCTGGCACTAACCTAAGCGCTGTCTCTAAAGAATTCCACGATCACGTACGGAAATTATTGTTACTCCTAAAAAATAATTCGGGGTATTTTTGATACCTGGATCGTGTAAAAGAATCTCGTGTTTTTCTTTAAAAATTTTTTTGGCACCTACATTGATTGTTGAAATTTTGTCTACTTCAGATAAATAGTTTTGTTGAAAAAATTCTCATTTCTTTTCAAATAACTAGGAATTTTTCGATTCATGTAGAATGTTGCTTTAGAGACTTTTTGAGTCTAATTGCTTATTTTTGAAATGCTTTGAATAATTATTGTCTACTAATATCAGCATTTGACCTGCTCTCTGTTATACTTACAAATATGTACAACCAAAGCTATTACTATTATATATATGGTATATGGCTGACGCATTGCGCGCAATAGCAAGTAGCATGCAAACTGCTTTTTTGCATAATTGTATGTAGTCGAGTATGGAAAATGGCTGCACTCAATGGCCAGTTTGGTGTAGGTGGTTTCACGAAAAAAAAGTATGATTCAGTGTGACAGGTCCGTAGCAGGGTAGTAATAGCAGTGGCTTAGGTATATATTCCTATGTAGTAAGCTTTGTACAAGAATTGGAGAGGGGATGAAGAACGGCAAATAAAATTTTTTTTGTAAAGTTACTTTCTAATAAATTTCCGGTCTTTTGCGGCTCCTATAGATGCTGGAGACAATTTTTTCAGTACTCGTTACTTCTAGAAAGAGCACTTTGTTATTGAAGCATAAAATCTATTTGAGTAGAATTCAATTTGTAACGAAAAAAATCTGCAAAAGGCGAGAAACCCTAATTTTCTGAAAACTTCGTTTTTTCGGTCAAAAAATTTTGAAATGGCATATTGCAAATTTTTTTGATATTAGCAAAGTAGGGTAAACGTTTCTGTGTTTGACTACCACAGTGCTGTTTTTGAATCTATTAGAGCATGAAAACGAAGCTTAGAAATTTGCAGAAATGAGCTTTTGGAGTTTTAGCCATGTTAGGGCATAACTCTCACTTGCTGATAATTGAAAACTGAATAGTTGATATGTAATAGAAGAAGCTTTGAACTACTTATCTACAAGAAGTCTTGGATAAAGAACAACTAGGAAAGTTTTTGTGAAGATTTACATTGCCAAAACGAAAATATTCAACTAAGCTGATTTTGAATTTTTGAAAATTTTCATAGATCTCTTTTTACGTGTTTGAAGAATAACAAGTCATTGCACATTTGTTTACCCTTGTAGATCAAACATTTCAAAAATCACTTTAACGGGAAATTCTATCCCAAAATCAGATTCAGGAGAAAAAAGATTGAGTGTAGCCGTTGCTTACTTTCTCAAACCCGAGCTTTGAGCTCTACACAACTAAGGTTAAAAGAGGAAATGGAAGAGCAGACTTTTCTAGAATTTCCCTCCCGTTTTTGAGTTCACAAAATATCGTCATCATAATCCAATGAAATACGATATATCATAATGCATAATTACTAAAGTGCACCAAGTCGCAGTCACATAACTCAGCTGACATTCTCGCAATCTTTTCCATTATCTTTTCTTTTCATTTATTGCAAGCACGACTGCAATTCTATGGCTTTCAAAAACTTTGGTTGAGATAATAACAATGGGCTGGAAACGCATGTAAAGTAAAATATGGTTTTTCTATGGCATTATTTCATACTCATAACCAGGGCTCAACACAGGTGGCTTATAAGATACGTTTTTAGGACAAAAAGTAAAGGATATATCGTTTTTATGGGTCCAAAATTGGGTTTTTTCAGTCGATTCAAATATTTCGGTTAAGGGTCAGAGGGAACTTCGTAGAATTTTGCGGAAGTCAGGGAGGTTCCTTTTTTACATTTTCGGAAAGCCACCTCTTGACAACCCTGCTTATTACACTTCTACAAAAATCTATGAAATTCTTCAAATTCATTTCTATTTCTATATCAGTTTCTATAATGCATTGTAAACGGTGTAGCTGTTTCATGTCCCTAATTATGCAATTACACTCATCATGTTCTGCGCGTCTCGTCTCTGATTTTATTTGGTTCTTTGCTTTTTTTTGGAAAGTCCGGAAATCTCGTTGAACTTATTATTAACCACCGTGGGAGGCTCTGCACGCAGTGTGCGCAATCGCACGAATAAGCATGCAAAATGGGACGATTTCGCCAACAACGAAAGTGTGCAAGGAGAACTGGCATATAGTACAATTGGTAAGGACACGGAATTTGTGATAGATGTCCATTCGTGGAAGTATCAGCGAAGTATCCTCCTATTCGATAGAATGATCAATAGATACACTGCACATCTTCTCAGCGCACTACAAAATGCTAGGATGCAAAAAAAATGCAACTCCGTAGTAAAGTGAAACGCATTAGGATGAAGTCGGGAAACCGCGTGGAACTGAGCACCTTGATGCCCCGCCCATTTTTGCACCAGGCCACATATCTTGCCGGGAGTGAAAATACCTACAGTCGAATCATTTCATATGATCATGTGTGTCATTGCACGCACAGTCCACTTTCGGCGTCCTCATCCTAAATTTGCAGTCGCAAAAACATGAGGGACTTACCGATCGCTATCGCTTACATCATTTTAGCGTGAATAGTAACTAAAAAGAAAAGAAAACATTATGAACACATCGAAAACGCTTACTGGAGGGGTTGTCTGCTGCAAGAATCCAGGACGGGGACGCCAAAGGTGGACAGTGTGTGCAGTGACACACATGATCAATTGAAATGATTCAACTGTACGCTCGGGGGTAGTATGTCTGAGCGCAGGCAAATGCTAGCCCCGCCCATTCGTACGCGTTGCTACTATATCTTGTCAGGACCTGTACAACAGCGGCTTGTTTTTGCTCGTAAGAGCGCTAAGGGCGAAGCTTCTGTTATTAGGAGCGAATTTCCATATAGCCACTAATTTTGCGCACTTTTTGGATGGTGAAAATAAAGTATAAGCTAACAAATCTGATGGTGAATATTGTGTACTTGCGGTGTAGACATTTGCCAGCAACATTTGTGCGTCGACAAATAATTGCGGCTTGCAATGCTGGCAATTCGCGCGCGCAAAATGGTCATATAGCGTACACATCCAAATTCTGCATCCCCTGGCGAGTCTGTTCACGCGCAAATGTTGCTGGCGAACGACAGCACAGTGTATTTACGGTCAGATTTACTAGCATATGTGTCAGCTAGTTAAAGTTCATAGTGTCATGCCTGCGCAACGCACCATTGACACTTTATGTATCGTATTCGTCACAGGCTTGGCTTCACCATAGTACGCGCCTTAGCATACAAAGCGAGCACACGCACGTACTCTTCACTGTTTGTCTTCGTTTTTATCGCCTGTTTACGCTGCATAGCCGATGCATCATGTCCTTATCAGTGTATGTGTGTGCGTTTTGCCCGTATGGTTATTGGCATCTGCAGCCGTATACACTAGCTCCATGCCCTTTGATCTGTTCTTTCTTGCCTGGTATAAACTATAAAGTGGATGCTCTGAATTCTTCACACGTCTTTACTTCCAGCTGTGCGTCATCCGCAGACAAAGCACAGCTTAAAATTACATTTCAAGAATTACGATTAGCACATTCACGACAAGGCCGATTTTTCGATCACTGCCGTTTCGAACCGGAGCATTTTTGCTTTATTAAACTTATGACCCACTGGTGGCTCGTATTGTCCGGAATGGCAGGACACGTACGACCCACCGGTGGGTCGTATTGTCGAGAATGTGTTAATCTGTTTTTGAATATGTAAAGCATTTAACCTACATTCTTGTTTAATAAATTCTGTCGTCCCCCATTGAATATCTTTTGTGATCCTTGGGTGCAAAACGGGTGGAGGACTGTATGCCGCCGAATCTGAAAGAGTCCCGCGCGGATTCCCTGCAAGAACGCATGTCCGCATGCATAGGCGCCGTAAAACCTAATTGCCCGCGCCGTGCCTTGAACACCAGCGTATGCGAGCGGTCGTCGCGAACGACTGTCGGCGTTCACTAAATTCCAAAAAATCTTCCTTCAAATCTCATGTTGTTCTCGTCAATGCAAGGTATATCTTGACAAAAGCTCCCTTCAAAAGCTTAAAAAATACGTGTAAAAAGGGTGCGCGCTCATTGTCGCTCGCAAAAATCCTGTAGCGCTTCGGGACCAAACGTTTTCAGCCGCGCCGCGCGTTGGTGTTCAAAGCGACGCGTGCACAATTGGATTTTACGGGTCCTGTACAAGGGTGCGTATTTGTCGTAAATGACAGCTGGGACCGCCCTTTCTCGGCGACATATAGTCCTCCACCCGTGCAAAACTGCATGCTAATCAACGTCAACTGACACAAGTCCTGCGCAGCTGGAAGCCACGATTTGTTCTAGTAGTCCGAGCAGGAGTTGCTGCCGGTATTTGGCCTATCTATTCCCTTCTTTGTTTATTGTTCCTATCAGGCGACCACTCGCCAGTGTTCATTTATGGAGTGTGCGGGTGAGAATTAGAAATTTTGCGCCAAGACGCGCCGCCATTTTTTTGCCGCCAAAAAAATATGGCCCCTAGCCTTGGAGAAACAAGCCTGACGGTAAGCAAAAGTGGGTGGGACCCAAATCCGCTTGGCTTCGTGCCCCTCCCCCCCCCCCCCCCCTACTTCAAGCGAAAAACAAGAGGTGGTCAACATGTGTGGCACATCCTTGAGGGGGGGAGGCTCGTCATACCTCACGCGATTTGGCAGTACTCCAATTACTTACAACTCATCATAAGTAGTTTCTGAATGTAGGAAGATAGGGCGTTTTATAAACCTACGGAAGTTATACATGCTGTGCATTTGGGGTCTGCCAGTACTGAATTTGAAGACATCTGGCAAATTGCCAGTTGCGTGGCGATTGTAATCGCGTCAGGTATGCCCATGGCCTAACGCGCAAACCTCCCGCAAGATCTGGCATGACTGACTAAATTACACGCTAGCGCATACTTCGCGTAATCCGGTCATAGCGCGATTGGCATGGCAAATAGTTTGGAACTCGTAAGCGCCGTTGTGGCGTATGTTAAATGTAAGAATGAACAGTCTCATGACCGACGACACAAACAGAGCATTTGCTGAAGTTTAGTTATGGAACTTTCTTGAAACCGGAATTTTTCGGATAAGCTTTTGTAGATAGATGATAAATTCCTTTGAAAGCTTATAACTTTGACAAACACGATTGTTTTTGTGTGTACATGGAAAAGGAGCGCGGAGGAAGGGGGAGTGATGGGGGGGGGAAAGGGGAGAAAGGTGGAATATTTGCGGAATGTGGACGTAATTTGAGTAATTTGACTTGCTCTACAACAAAAAAAATTCTGACTTGGTACATAAGATATATGTAATTTATTTCAGATGTGTTGTGTAATCCTTCGGTCACCTACCATTTCACCTCAATAATTTTTTTAGCATTCGATCAATGAATATACGGCATTAGATCTACGAACATGAAACTTAAACGATCATTATCTAAATCTCAGTGGCCACCAAAAATTTTTTTACAAAGCTAATTTAAATTTCGAAAAATTTTGAAAATTCACTCTACTTTTTTGTAACCCATCCGTCCCCCCCCCCCCTCAGTCCGCCACTGTGACATGCTATAGCACAATTCGATAGTGTGAATAAATGAATAAATAATTATTCGCTCAAAAATGACGAATTTCTTGCAAATGCTGACATGACATAATGTGATTGTGTGAGGACTATGATGTTGACACTTGCAACCTTTTTAAGCAATTTCTTGAAGATTTTAGATAAAAGCTCTTTGTTCGCTCTGGGGTTCTCTTCAACTTATCCGACTATTGTTCTTACCCCCTGGAACATGCTAAAATTCCACTGAAAGGCTTCAAATTCTTTGTCTTCATGACATAACCTTATTCACAGCCGCTTTTGTGGTTTCCTTTCCACAGTCGCTATCGATAAAGACTGAAGAATCACGTCTATAGCATTTGTAATGCACTAGATACATATGCAGTGCAATTTTCTATGAATAGCCGATGTTCCTCCATTTTTTGGAGGCAGTAGTTCATGCTTTGGCACTCCCCGATATCTAGCAGCAATTTTTGGAGGGCAGGGGAAGGGGGGGGGGTTCTTGGCATTTATTGCCGCTTGAGAATTTATAACAGCCGAGGAATGGGAGATCATGTGAGACAGTTTTTCTGGTTGATTTGTAACTACTCCTAACAAATTTACTTAGTACGTTTGTTTTTCATTCAATTTTCGCTTGTTTGACGGAAGGAAAGGAGAATTGTTTTCAAAAAAATAAGGATATTTTACGCAAATCCCAAAATATAAAATATGCGGTGTTTTAGAACATAACATGCTTCGATAATTTTTAGAGAAATGAACTGACTTTGCACACCGTTCTCTAAAACTTCTTCTAGGCTAACGACAAATTCTTCATCCATTAAAATTTTTATTTCCCTCCCACTCAAGCTTTAACAAGATTTTCAATGAGATGTACAGTAACAAATTTCAAACCATTTCCTTACATTAAAAAACCCGACAAATTTACAGAAAAATTTTGACGATATCGCTTCCGATCGATACTAATTGACTGTCTTATCAGTCACTTCACACACAGAAACTCTACAAATATCTATTGAGAATTGTGTTTGTCGAATGACTAAACATGGCCGAAACTCGCAACACTTTCAGTGCTATAGTAACCATTTCTATGCAGACTATTGTTGTTGGATAGACTGGTTCCCTGTTTTGCTGTTTTCGATATTAATCGAAAATTTTTCGAATACTACTCGTTGTTGTCTCGACTCAACGTTTTCTCGCCGAAGAGGCTTAATTGTATCATCAACTCTTTTTAGCAACTATTGAGTTGCAGACTGCTTTATATTCAAAATTGTTGATCATTAGGACGTCAGAATTTTGGGAAGAAGCTCGAATTTCATGAAAATAGTACTGCTCCTAACTCTTTTAGTATAGAGCAGTTTGCAGAACGGTAATTTCGCAATTTCGCAGTTATTAGATTGGTAAAAAAGTTTTCGGATATTTTCAGATTAAGTTGCTACTTCTCAGGTTGTAATGCATCTACGAACGCGAAAATTTTATTTATACTCTCACATGTATGTGGCTTGTACCTGTTCAGGTGGGAGGTGCTTTGTTTCTATGAAGGCGGAGTTTGCCACTTTTGGATAACCTCATTTTTCTTTGCTAATCAAGCTCAAATTCCAAATAGATTTTGCACATATATATATATATATAATTATATATATGGGTTCAATTTGCTGTATATTGGAGTATTAATGAGTGTCACAGCGTTTAGGAAAGATAGAAATCTGAGTTCTGTCAACAACCTATGTCTTCAAACTTCCGCCTCTATTTTTACAAGATTCAGTTATTATGCTCGTGATTAGTATGGTCTTGTAAAGCTTGCATTTCTCTATTCAATGATTTGCTGCATGCCCCATTTAGTGCTCGCATTAAGTAAAATCTGTCTAATGGCCATGCCCGAGAAATTTCCCACCGAACTAATAGAAAGCTTGCATTAACTGACGATAACTTTGTCAAGTATTAGACAATTTACTTCAGGAGTTTTTCTGGAAAAAATTATTTTTTGTACATTTCTATCATTGCTGTTACATATCCTCAGTCGTTTAGTTTTTTTGTTGGAAATAAAGTGTCCCATTGTAGATACTAAATACCATACATATCCCTCCTCCGCGTCACATGTACACAGTATTATCTTACTGATAAGTTTTTTATTCGTCGCTGCAATACTTCACTGGTATTATTGGCAGCAAAAGTATGCACATAAAACCAAAGTAACGTATTTAGATTTTTTCTATTTAATTAAAAGATTTACGCTTTTTTGTAGTGAATACTCTTCTTCAGTGTTAAGCAAAAGTTTATTGCAAATTAAACGCATATTGCTCAAATTGCGTATGCGATTTCTATTCCTAGATGCTTTCCAGCAATTTTTATTGCTTGACTAATGAGCAAGTCACTTCTGTCCGCGGATGAGAAGCCTCGCGATGATCGCGACATTGTCCAGATTCTTCGAAAAAAAAATTTCCAAGCTATAAGAAAAATAAATTAGAAACTAATTTTTCACTTTTCACAGTTGGGATTTGCAAATGAACTCTGATATAGTAAATACTTTGAATTATTTCACAAAAAATCGAAATCTGACAACTTGTAGCAAACTTTTGCTGAAAAACATAACAAGGCATGCCATTTTTATCTAAAAATATGCTTGATGAGTTTTCAGAATTGTGTTCCAAATACTCTGTATATTCCGATATACCAAGGCTTTTATTATACAATGACATATGTGGTAGGGGCTGGGGGCGATGTTTGCATTTTGGGCAATTTTTTCTAGCTTTTTATGCGTGGAAACAATTTAGTAAAGGCATATTCGGATACTGCTATGTATCTATAGTATAATGACCGAAAGATTTGCAGAGTTTTTCTTGCAAAAATATGATTTTCAGGTAATAATTTTTTTTGATTATGGCTCCAGACTTTATCTGAATTACGAATTCGACGGGTCTTTTGTAAGTTTACTTCTGGGACCACCTAATAATAACACAAAAATCCAATATCAAGTCCCCGGTAAGGGAACATGTACTGAGTTGAACTTATATTAGAAACACTAGAGCTTGCACTTTACATGCTTATCAGCTTCTAAGATTAGTTGCTATATTTCAAGGGATTAGTGACGGATTAGTGAAACAGATTACTAAAGTAAGATTTCATCGATTTTTGTTAGAAGCATTTCCTCATATCTACAATTTCCGCTACCATGCTTAGCCATCATAATTTCGACGTTACAAAATTACATAGCTTGCTTCACCCACTTGCTCATCTCAGTTTTCTTTCGATTCCGCTTTCAAACAATTTTTTCAAACTTTGGCTAATTTCAACAGACTTCTAAATTTTCAAAAAATTTCAGGATGTGGGCGGGGATAACCGCCATCGCCATTCTCTTCATCGGCCGGGTGCTTGCCATAGATGACTTTGTAGCTAAGCGGGTATTCTTGAAAACTCCAGCATCTTATATCAATCTAACTTCAGAAGCATGGAAAGTACACGGTAGGTTTCACCTTACCAGAAATTTTTTGATTTCTGATCAAGCAAATCTCTGTTTCAATCTTACCATTTAAGAAGAGAAAAGTATGATAGTTGTTCAAGAGAGTTAGCTGGAGATGTGAAGTCTTGATAAGTATGTTTTTCAGAGGGAGATACCGAGATAACGCTTGCCATCCGATTTCAACCGAATTCCAAAATTGGGCAAGTGTTTAGCTTGAGAGCGATAGCTTTACATGGAGTTAAAGTCGCAAAGGTAAACTTTGATGCTATAAAGACCTCATTTATAAAGATATTGCTTATTCGGATTAATTCTGTCTCATTTCGTCCATTTTTATATACATTTTTTGGCGAACACAATAAAATTCATCACGTTTCACAACTTATCAGTTTTCTTTTCTCAAGCGTTCAAGAAAAAATTCTTGAATAGGTTTTTTATTTTTGGGCTGATTGTGCAAGAATGTCGAAAAACTCTTTAAACACTCTTCACATTATCACGGGTTAGAAATATGCCAATTATTTTTATTTGAAGTTGCGAAGGGAAAATAAGATCCTCAGGTAATAAGAATTTTCTTTGACTCCCTTTGTTTTTTCAGGCTAGTTAAATTAACGTTTGGCAGTTAATTTTGGGGAGTCTTCTTTCCAGTGCCCTATGTAAAAATTTCAAAGATTTCTAAGCCTAGTGTTTTCAGCTAGTTGGCAGTCTTCAAAACGGCTACCTGCAATTGGATCTGTTAAACGAAAATCGGACTAGCATTCTGGACAAACCATTCAGCACACATTTTTTGGGTAAGTCATAGAAATACATCAGACAGACATCAGTTTTTTTTCCGGCTTTTTTCGTGAGCAAAAGGACCTTTCGTTTTTTTTGCAGTTCTGGTGGATTACTTTCAGAATTTTTCAATGTGCCGGAAAGTCACAAGTTTCCCAGATTGTTTTATTTCAGACCAAAATGAAGAGCACAGTTTGGCTGTGCGAATAAATACTAAAGAAGATACATTGTCTTATCGGTTAGAATCTACCGGCGACCATGTTTGCGAAATCACCGAAAATATAAATATAGAGGGAGCAGAGATCAGTGTAACCCTAGGTGGTGGAGGTCAGAATCACCAATCGATAACTTATCAGCTGATTAATGATATTGTCAAGGCCTCTCTATGATTGGTTGCGTGACGCTGGTTACTGTACAAGTGGGCGGAGTCACTCCACCGTACGAGGTCATACCCATCGCGTCTAATGAGATAGACGAATGCGCAAGTGGTGATCAGTGTGAGCATAGAGACTGCAATAAGGTGAGTTAATCAATATATCGATTTTATCCAGTTCACTGGGGAAATCTCTTCAATATCTAGGGTAGATGTTTATCACTCGAAGTGGCTACGTGTGATTGCTATGGTACCCAAAAATCAGGGCCGAATTGCCGATATCGTAAGTATTAGAAATCTGACATCAATGAGCTTTTTTATTTATGAAAGGCATAGTACAAAACATCATAGCACAGCACAATTTAAAAATCTTCGCTGAAAAAAACGTTTCTGATTGCCATTTTTGGCTTAGAATGATTGCTGGTTTTTTTTTTTACAATAAGCACAGTCGATCAGAATAGTTCAATCCTTGATAACGATGGTCATCCAAAATCAACCCAATATTTATTTAGCGTCTCGATCCGTCTTCATCCTCAATAATGACGACGAAAGTCAGCCAAGCAATATACGGTATACACCATGGAATGTGGATCAGCTAGTTACTAGGATCACCATCGATTTCAAGGTAAAATTATCGATTGCGTCTTCTTGTCTGTGTACTGTAGCATTACGACAGAAAAATGGTGCTTTACATAAACAGCTTATTCACTTTCTCCACGTAGCAAAAGGTGGGGGAAAAAGTGTGATAAGGAAGAAGATTGAGTCATGCTAAGGCGGAAATGAGTTTAGCGATATGTCTATTGATTTCAGTTGGAGCGCGGAATTTGCAATAAGACAAAAATCGACATATCGATTTTTACTCGTTGAAGAGCATTATGCATCTTTTGAGAAGTCGTAGCACTCACCAGTGTTATTTTTTAAGCAGAAATTGTGACCTCTTGCTTTCGATCTTGCAACTCTCAGTTCAATATGAAACTTACAATTTGTTCCATTTAGATTTTTGAAATTTTCATCACATGGCTCTCCTTTCCCCATAGTCGAAAATATGATATTGAGTGCATTTGTTAACAAAATCGCATCTAAGCGAAGTTTTTTTTTTCAGTTTGCTGAACCTGACAATAAACAAGGAGTACTGTTACATTCAGTACTGGACGATGGTTCAGTGGTGAAACTTTACGTGGTGGAAAAGAACGGAAATTTATTGTTTGGCAGCATTGGGCATATAAATTTTACGCTAGATGCCAGTGCTGAGTAAGTTTTATATGCTGATATTTATGTTCAAGAAAACGCAATTCTTCAACAGGTATCACACCGTATTTATCGGTATACACCACTCATCGCGCATGATCGGCTTGTCAGTAGACGGAAAAACTCAGGTTAGTTAGGTTGCGAAAACTGGTCCTCAGGAACAAAGTAGTGAACCTTTGGGGACCAGTTCTCGCTTTCTCAGCAGCCTAGTTCATGCCATTTATTGACTCTTTGTTTCATTTTGAGTTATGTTCCTTCAGAAGCTCTCGTATGCAGACTCACCCATTACTCTGAAATTTGCATCCATATTATTTGGTGGTGCTCCTGCAACGAATGGAGCGCGTGAACTTGGCATTACAGCATGCCTAAAAAATGTCTATGTTGATCATCACGATATTATTTACATGCTATTCGACAATGATAGACGGGTATGTTCAAAAAAAACAATCAATAAATCAATAACTAGCAATTCTATTTCAGGTAGAATCGTCAAAGAGACTCACAACATGCGCTACCGACGGAAACCTTCCGGATCTGATCACTTTAGGGCTCCCGATGTTCAATGCTGACCCCTTACCAGATGAGGTTGGTTTCAGAAGGAAATTGCAAGCCACGCCCATTTGGACAGCTCCACCTTACTCGCTTCTCCGAATTTAACTTGTGAGCAGTTTTCTGCGAAAAAAAGTAGAACATGCATTAGAGCAATTTGAATAGGGGCGTGGCTTTTTAGCCAAAAAAAACTAAAAACTTCTCAACATAATTTTTTCGGCTTTCCACTCTCCTGATGCATCTACCGCCGAGGATGGCCTGTTCGAAGGATTCCTCCTAGCGCTCCAGGTGAATCTAACGAGTGAAGGAGATGCAAAGGTATATAACGCGAATATGTTTATCTTTTTTTGCACCTTTTCAATTTCGACCCTTTTTCTTTCCAGGATCCACCATCAATGTCTGGCATACAGGAAGTTCCTGCAGGCAGCGAGGGTATACATGTAGGCGTACATAAACGTGCAAAATTTGGAGTTTTTCAAAATTAGAAATTTCAGATTCACAAAGGTGGTCTCTTCGGTACTGGGTCACGTAGTAAGTTTTTCTTTAATTTACTTAACCCATTGACGACGCCTAATTTTGCGTGGCGGCGCTGTGGGACGACGCGATTTTGCACAACAATTGCGGCGCGGAATAGTTTTGTGCTTAATAACGAAATGTAAAAATGTTCTGTAAACAACTACAGCCATTTTCTTGGACGACCAAGTCTACAGGTCCCACGAGTACAAAAACTGAAAAAATGCTAAACTCTGGAAAACATAACAGACCTGAAAAGGATATGTTTTTGCAAGGGGTGTAGGCCACCGGTGGTCCACATTTACGTCAATCGGTTAACCATTTTTTGAACTACTCGACTGCTTGCCAGAAATCTTATCACTCAGTTGAAAAAATTTCTATTTTGGGCAGCTTTGATGCTATTTCAAGAGCTCTTTTTTTCTGATTTTTAGCGTAATTTTTCATGATGATTTTGTTGTGAGTTTATAATTATAAATGGTTAAGAGTTTGGTATATGTTTTAATTTTTACGTTCAGAGAACTCGATTTACCCATTGCCGTGCGAAAAATATCAAGACTATGTCTGTCGCAATGGAGCTCTCTGTGAACGTCGCGCGGGTGGTCCAGTGTGTCTGTGCAAACGCGGGTTCGGAGGAAAGTATTGTCAGTTCGGTAAGTTTTGTTCAGTAGGTGTGGCTTTCTATTAAGCTCAGCGCCTCCAAAAATGGCAATAAGATAATATTCTGTAACTTCAGTGCTACAGCCACGAACATGCGCTGAGGCCAACACCTTCTTCAGTTTGCCATCAGGACCCACTCAACTGGATGTGGATGGAACACGTCCAATGCTTGGAAGTGTTGCTGTGTGCCAAGATGGAGTGTAAGTTTTTGTGTCTAGCTAGTAGGTTTATGTAATCGAAGACTTAGATATTTTCAAATTGGACTTCAAAACAGTGTAAAAATAGTGCAACTTACCCTTTTGTAATAATTCGATTTTCACAGCAGTTTGTGTTCAGCTGAGATGCACAGATTGAACTGTATGAAACGAAAAACTCGATAACACTGGGGTTTCTAATCAATATATTGATTTCCTTTTGAAAGCTTCATTTGTAGCACTATCGTACCTCACGACATGCCGAATGGAACCATAGCACGAGCATCTGAGGACACAACACATGCGATGTTCATCGTGTCGTACAGAGATTTCACTAGCGATAAGCTAGCCAGGTTAGTCAACGCTCATAACAAGAATAGAATCTTTTTGAAAGTTTCTCAGCTTGCCATCTTCTGAAAACAGTCATATAATTTCCAAATTTGTGCTTTACTATTTTTTCTAGCACTTTGAAGACTCGTCAATCATACTTTAGGCTCATCACCAACTCAGGATCGTGTAGGCAATATGTGCAGTACGATTGCAACAATGCTGCTTTAGGGTAAGGAATTAAAGCTTCTAATAATTTTTCAGTAGATATGATATATTATCACAAGCTGCAGAGCAAGAGCTTTCCTGAGAGGCATAGCCACTCAGAAATTCAGAGAATTGCTTATGCTTTACATCAAACTAGCACTAATGTGATTCAAAATTCAGTTCACTTAAGCGCATTAAACTGGTGACAATGAAAAGCGAAGGTATACGGCAACTAAAGTTGAAGGCACCGTCTACCAATATGAGGGTTGACGAGATTATGATGGTATAATAGTGTGGGCCCCCACACTAGGCAAACCCCCAAGTTGGCCGCAGAGGATTGCTTCTGGAGCGAGAAATCCGCTCTGGAAGGAACAAATTTGGAGCTGGGCACTCCACCCAGCTGGTCGCCTGGCCACATTGCAAGTTTTCCCTCACCTGCGCTTGTAGCAGCGGGTTCTCCAAAACGGGGTTTTTGAGGGTTTCGCAGGTCCTCGATATATTCGAAATGAGGGCTTCTAGAAGGCCTGAAAGCGACAAAAACATGGAAGTCGCGAATTAAAGTAGACGGTGCCTTTAAGGATTCTTTTTTTCGAAGAAGAGTGGAAATAAAAACAACGAAAAGTAATTTGAACTAAGGGGATCGGCCACAACTTTCGAAGAAAAAACTTATACAGTAATAGGCTCAAATTTTCCAGCTTTTAACTCACAATCGCGAAAGAAAGCGCGTCTTTAAAAATCTCGTTCAAAACATTTCTCCAAAATCACTTCATTTTCTGCATATAAATAAAGTCACTTAGTTAGCTTTACAGCTCAACTCCCTATCCGTATGCCTTTCTCATGTTCGCATGGAAATGGCTTTGAAACTCACCACGCGATGCTGAGCATCACAAATGAATCGTAAACAACTGTTCATTCATGAAGCATCTCCATGTAAGATCGGTAATTTCAAGGAAAAAAACTTTGTTGCCAGGAAACAAATGCGAATTTGAACGGATTACTGAAATTTTAATTTGATAGTCGCCATAAGGATAATATTCACCTTGGGCTACATTTCAGTGCAAAAATCTTTTCAGTTTTTCAAATAAAACCTTGCCAAATCGACTATCTACGCGTTCATCACTTTTTGGCGCTGTTTTCGCAAAAAAGCCAACTTTTTAAGCATTTTTTTGGGCTAGAATTCATGGCGCGCAGAGTTACAGGCAAATCATAACTTTGCAAAATGTCGAATTAGCGACCCAGTTCTGCGTGCCAAAAGACGCGTGGACCTTTAACGCGCAGAGGGACCCACTTATCGAACCGGCTCGTCTTTGCGCATGGTGGGCCTACACGCTGGCACGGTATGTTATGCAAAATTGTAGCCCAATAGCTTAGCTGCAGCTTCGTCTATAAATTTGCGTTATTATAGTAAAATTTTTGGTACTCACTCCTAAAGGCGGGCCACTCTTCCCCTAAATGGTATACGTAATAATAGAGCTACATATTTTGTTGCATGGTCATCAAAATTCAATCGCTTTGTTTCTCGCCGCAATTCTCTCGTCATATCCACCTAAATGTGAAGTTCCAGATTTGAAACAAACAAAACATGGTTCAACGTAGCCGTGCAAAATCGCACTGTGCGAAGGATTGGCCATGTGCCTCATAGCTGCCCGTGTATGGACCTAGGTTGTATCGAAGGAAGTGAGTGTAATCTTACATTCACTGTGATTCAGCAAAACCAGTTACTGATTAGAGAAATGCAATTGCGATTCAAGAGCAATCACAAGTGATTCGGGTTATCTACATGGAGAAGAAGCTGGCATAACGCGAGTCGTAGGTGTCATACGCTTATTCTACACCTAGACCCATTATAAGAAACCTTCTTCTTAGGTCGCTTTACATAATGATGGTGACGTTAGTGGTAAATTCACAATAGGCCCACTAGAGTGCGAAGGATTTGGTGGGTCCGTTGGTGTTCTGTTATCGAAAACCATAAAATGGTGTATTCTATAGCTGGACGAGGACCAATTCGCTTCGCCAAAGCGCAAGCTCTGACGGTTCGACAATGGAAGGGCGAACCATTGTCGCTACACTTCCGCACAGCGGACGCATCGGCTACCATCCTTTCCGTTGTTGACGATGAGGAGAAATCCCTAAGAGTAGAGCTTATCAATGGTAGGTGCAAACTTTTTTCTCGCGATTCTCAGTCTCGCTCGCTGTCGCTGTCTGTCGCTGACCGTCGCCGGTTATCGCTTGCTGTCGACCATTGCCGCCCATGTCGTCCATGTCGCTTCAGTAATTTGTTCTTTAACTGACCGTGCATTTATAGGTCACATGATCCGCGTAACGCTGATCAATTCTAGTGCAACAGTTGAATCTCAAGCACGGTAATTTTACTGATCTGTATCAATCAATTGATAACGATCGATGTTGCAGATTGAATGACACAAAATGGCATTTGTTGAATCTCGAATTTGCAAATGATGAAGTTCGTATTGGAGTTGATGCTCATAACGTCTTTGCTCCGGTTCCCAGTGATAACATTCCAGAAGGAGATCTGACGCTGAACGATGATGAGAAGTTAGTAAATCACCATTCTCGGTCCTTATTCTTTCTTCCCCCCTCCGCCCTTTTCCCCTCTTCTGCAAAATTTCGAAAAAAAAAACAAATATTTCTTCCAGTGGCTTCACAGGTTGTCTCAGATCTCTAATGGTCAATGACAACTATGTTCATTTGCAGGGGCTTGCACACGGTGTGGAGGGTAAGCCTAGAATTTTTCAGGTTCCAGAGGCCACGCCCCCATTGAGTATTTAGGTATCTCACCGTACTGTCAAGATCGCTGTATCGAAAATTTCTGCCAAAATGGTGCGCAGTGCGTTGAGGACTTCACTGCCGACGCAGCAGTATGTCGCTGTAAGAACCCAAACGTACAAAGTGGACGGAATTGCGAAATAGGTCAGTGCAAAAATGGGCGGAGCTTGTCCAACATTTTCACAGTGATCTTAGGATGAAAAATTTTCAAGTTTTGTATGGAACTTTTTGTTGATGTATAATTTCGACTACTTTGAAAATCAAATTTACCTTGCCAAAGCTTTCTGATTTATCGTCGTTCCCTTTTTTGAAGGTTAGAGCTACAAGACTAAAGGATTCGGGAGCTTTCTAGCAAATTTTAATTTGGAATAGCCGATCCCTATATGATGGAAGAAATTGTTGCGTCTCCCATATAAGACTCTTTCAGACATCAATCGTAACTCGTCCGTTTCATTCTATGGTGGATTTCTGAAGTACGAGTTATCACACAATCCTCTAATTGAGCAGACGTTGTTTTCATTTCGTACCGACCAACCACAAGCTTTGCTAATGTTTGTGCATGATCACAACAATAATTTCATGCAGGTATGCGTGTTTGAAAATACGATAGTAACAATACGCGAGTCTAGCCATTCACAGTCGTAGCGGGAAGCAGGCTGACCAATCACAGCAAGAATCTCCGAACACCTTTTGTACATTTCAGCTTCACCTTTCGGAGGAGGTTAATTTGACTTTGTCGCTGAATAATGAAGATGTCGTTCATTCATGTACGGTACGGGCACATCCGGGAACGGAGTACGGTAATATGCAGTGGATTCAGGTGAGCATAAACAAAAAAACTAGAATTTTGCTACTCGTTTTTTGATTGTGAACAAATCGCCAAAACAATTAGAATTAGTTTTTTTTTTGTGGAAAATCTCTGTTGTTTCGGATAACCATAGAACACTCGAGTGAATCGTCAACTCTAACAGTGGACGATGATGCTTGCACTATACATGCGCCAAGAAAACTTGCCGAACATCCTATACAGAGATTCGTACACGTTTTCACAGGTCACATTTTGTTCTTCGATGTCGATCCATCCGTAAACTCGTCCAGTTCCAGATATCGTGTTTATTCCTGTTGGACTGAACTCTCCAACAGATCCGAAACCTTTTGTTTATACTTTTATGGGCGGAATTGAGCGCGAGATCCCATCCAATGGTACGTAACATTTCTTTGATCCCGCTTCCCCATCGATCAATTATTGATCAAGATGGATCGATGATTTTGCGACCCATTTATCAATGTGCTGTGCCGGATTTGCTCGGATGTCTACGTGGTTTGAAAATCGGTGGTGAGGTGGTTGATCTGCGTCATACCGAACATGGCTATCGACCAAATGACCCAAGTTAGTGACGTCAATCAAATCGGTTATTGATTTTTCAATAGGTCATCATTTGTAGAGCTGGTTCGTACCGGTTGCGAGTTGGGATGCAGCTCGTTAGGTTGCAAAAACAGTGGACATTGTTCAGTGGCATGGCAAGAAAATGCTGATGTCACATGTGATTGTTCGCGGACGAGTTACACTGGGGCAAAGTGTACTGAAGGTGGATTTTAAGGAATAAGAGATTATTCAAAGTCTACTGCCAGACGAAGGCGCGAAAGCAATATCAGTTAAGCGGACGCAGCCGCTGCGCGCGCGCATCTTTAACCCTGCGTAAAAGCTGCGCCTAACGTCCTGCGGCCAATAAAATCGCGTTACCATTCCAATGTTTTGCTTCTTCTTCTGCCAGTAGACCTTATTCTAAGGGACCTTGTTTTATGGTGCAATTGCAGACAATGGCTTTACTATTTATGGCACCGCTTACTTTACCTTCGATATTGACCGGTTTCTGTCGCGCTACATTCTGACACCAACGAAGAAAACCCAAACTCTGCAGTTTGCTTTCGCCCCTTTGTCACCCTCCACTCACCATCAACATCTCGCCACGATTTACTTCAAGGATGAGAGGTATCTTATTCGGGGGCGGAGCTTACACAGTGCGCAAGAAATCGTTTCAGACTCTTAGAGGTGATTTTGAATCGCAATGGATCAATCAACGTTGGAATAATAAGCGACGAAAAAAGGGACGTGGTCAGGACATTTGTGGGAAATTACTCGGATGGTTATCGACATTTCTTCGTTGCACGATTTGGTGCACATCAAGCTACCACGGTTACTGTGAGTTTCAGTGGGCACCTTAAACATCTAAACTTGGGGTAGGTTTGTATGAGTTCCTCTCGGAGAAAACAAAACGAAATTTTTTTGCTTTAATTAATGCAGACCTAACAATCAATATATCGATTGGCGATTTCTTGCGTTTTGCTCTTGTGAGTGATCATTGAACGGTGACGGCCAGCAAAAAAGTTTTTTTTTGGGGGTGGGGGGGGGGGGGGAGAGATCGGAAGGGGTAAGAGGAAGGAAGACAGAGTATATCTTCAATGAAGGGACGTAGCATAAGCCACTCTTTTCGTAACAGTGGTAGATCAGAACTCCCCGCCCCCCCCCCCCCTCCACGAAGCTTTTGAAAGTTACCACGTTGAAGTACATATATAGTGAAATAATTTTTGGAATTAAAAAAATTCTGATCAGCTGTGTAGAGAGATATTTCGGGGCGTGGTCCAAAAACTTCTCGAAATTCCAGGGTTGTAAGCTCGCTAAAAACCCGCTAGGGTTACAACGCTTGAAACAATTCTCAATGGCGTTCGCATCCGCTCATTTATCTCGATCTCTTTTAAAAAAATCGTGACCCATTACCTCCACCATACTCCAACACCCCGCCCGTGTCAATCGATATATTGATCGAAACTGCTAATCTTTCCATGTGGAGCTCAATTTCAGGTAGATGCCATTCGTCATGACTTCGATTTTGTCGCAGATAATTTGGACCTCTTTAACGCCAGAGAAATCACCATTGGAGGACGAAAGTTCGAGAAAAGAGAAGTGATTCCGAGCATCAAAACCTATTATGACGGATGCGTGTCCAGTAAGTAAATTAAACCATATTTTTAATTCGTCTTAAAATTCATTACCATGCAGATCTTGAACTGGACTTCGGCATACCAGCACTGCACGCGACACCGTTCTCCTATCTGGGCGGGGGTAATTCATCATTCGCCAATTATAGCTGGATGACTCCACCTATCACGGTGAATCGAGGTGGCTGTGCACCATTCAAGGTTCCGAATTCGCTGCCAGGTAAGTTCTAGGAACTTAGAGACTGAAGCGTGAAGCATACCGGTAACATTGTTACAGTATACCACGATCCGATAGAGTTGCCAGTATGGGAGACAAATTTTAAGCGACTAGTTTACCATGCCGTTCGCATAGATCCTCTATCTACAGGAGAGGACGGCAATAAATGTATGTCTCGAGATACTCGAAAATTCTGAAATACATTACAATTGCAAAAATCAAAGTTTAGGGCTGTGGGCTATCGGCATCATAATCGCTGTGATGCTCTTGCTTCTAGCCGCTACCGTGATTGTTTGTTGTTGTTGCTTACTTGGCACCAAGTCCGATGACAAGCGTAAGTTTTTGTGCACTTGTTCCATTACGGAAAAATTTTGATGCTCGTCTGTGATTGGCTGACGACTACAGTAAGCTATCAATTTGAAAAATCACGTTGAGTCTAAGATTACATTCAAATTGTTTTTCTAAGGCAATGTCCAACGTAATCTGGGACCATTCTCTCTTATAAACAAAGACAGATCCAAAAATATTGCTTTAAGGGGGGGGGGGGGCTTAACCTCTTGAAATTTTTTTATAAGACTTGGCTAACGGCATTCCTCTCTTATAAATTTTGATGTCATAGACCCGCTAGATTAGGGAACTCCGGGCAATTCCCCGGAGGGCTTACGCCACAGTCCTCCATTTAAAAAAAAATTCCGCCTCCTGCCCCCCATATATATTAGGTCGTTTCAAAAGTAATTTCGCTTTTTCCAAACGGGCGCCGCAGCTTTCAGATAACCAATACCTGCGCTCTATGCTTTTTGAGATGGTCAAGTTTCACAATTTTTCTAAACTTTTATATCAATTCTTTAAAGAAGCGAAAGTAACATATCCGTAAAGCAAACCTTACAGGATGCAAAACAATTTTTTTCTCTTTTCCACAACTTGTCATTCATTTTTAACAGAATTTAAACTGATGCTACCGATTTCCATACTTGGACAGCTAAATCTTCATGGAACATCAAAGGAAGAGCAGCTCGCGCACTATTCGATGCAGCATTTTCTTCTCTTTCTAACGGGTGCTGTTTGTTTGCGATTCGTCCAGACTTCGGAACCAAAATCCTCATAACTCATTTTTCCAACGAGCCCCAGGCTGTGCCCGTGAAACTCGAAATTTGATATTTCGAATCCGTAAACTCTCACTTGCTTTGTAAAATTATAACTTATAGTACCATCTTGGTAGTCTCAAATTCCGATTAATTGTTATGTTTGATGCGATGTGGCTATTGTAGGCCTGCCAAAGTCCGATGGCTTTATTAAAAAATATTTTGAAAATCTTTTGAAAAATTATCGCGAGCTTTAAAAAAGAGAAAAAAGTTGCGCTGTTTTCTATGAGGTTTGCTCTGTCGAATCCTTACTTGATCGCCTTCCGAGGATTGATATGAAAGTTTCAAAAATTGTGAAACTTGACTATGTTAAAAAGCATAGGTCGCAGGTTTTGGTTATTTTCTGAAAGTTCATTGACTGTTTTGCAACAATTTCATAACCTTCAGAAAGAGGATGAAATACTGCATCGAATGCTACCAAGATCTCTCAGAAACCTTTGTTCCATCAAGTGTGGCGCCCGTTTGAAAAAAGTGAAATTACTTTTGAAACGACCTAATAATTTCTCAAAACTCTACTACACTGGCGATAACCATGCTATTACGAAAGATTTCTGGGATTATCTCAAAATTTTGCGAACCTATCCCGGTAACTTTGTTGCAGCTCTAGCAAGGGAGGATACTTAGTGACTGTGGCCTTTGCAGCGAGATGTGTACTAGTTGATGCGCCTTGAAACGTTAACACCAAATCTAAGTTCATTATTTGCTGTGCGACTCTCTAGATGAAGTTACGGACTTTTTTCCATATTCATTGCACAAGATCTAAGCGGTCAAAATAGTCAGTTTCCAGGCTTTTTAGACTCGGATATATTGGAGACAATTTTCCTTAGCTTAATGTAAATCTTCATTTGATCTGGACGCTCTAATATAGTGCGAAAGTGACCACATCACCAATCCCGGTGAATCTGGTGGCAAGAAATGTTTATAACTTCTTTCGGAACAGCGCACAGCAGACACCGAAGGCAGATTCGGAATCAGCGCTCCATAATGCATGTAATAATGAGGGTTTCATACAAAAGGCCACGGTCATCCAGTATCCTTCTCTTGTAAGTCCAATTACAGTGCAATTCAAAAATTATTATCAAGTGAGAAGTCATTTGTACATACTAAGCTGCTGCATAAGTTTCGTCCGATTTTTTTGCCTGGTGTTTGAAACGTCGTTCTAAGAGATTTTCACACGTAGTGCAATACTATTTGTATAGAGCATTCAAAAAATCGTGACTATTGCGCAACCGTGCACGACATGCACGCACCTTCCGGCAACCGCATTTTCTTGGTTTAACTCTTCTCGACTGTTTTTTCTGCTTAGGTATGATAGTACTTGGACACTGGAAGTGACTGAGCTGAGCTTGAGGTGATACCTATTTGTATGAGGGTGTTACGCTCCTGTTGGCGCAAAGACCGGTCAAATCCATCATCACGATTTTATAATTGAATCTTACCATTACAAAGCGCTTTTCTTGCTCTTTGTAATACATATCGTATTTCAATGAAGTTCTCAGTCTGACGAGATTGCAGGCCTATGATCCCAGATGGTCGAGACATGTTCTTAGCTAACAATAAGAAAATGAACTTGCGAGAAAATCTCCACAATATGCTTTTCAAGCCAAATCCTTGTAGTGGTAATTGGAATATGGGTAAAACAGTCCAATATGTGCACAAACTCACTTTCATGTAAAAAAACGTCTTGCTAGTAAAATTGTCGAAGAAAAATTATTTGTACAAAAGTTCTACAGCTATATATATACTTTACACGTTGAAAACTTTGTAATTATCCTTGGAGCTCAGTACTCTCCCCAGCAAACTGTGTTGGGCGGGGCTTGCCAGTATACCCACCAGCCGAACTTCCGGTTTGCTTGTATGATCATACAAAGATGGTTCCCTGCTGGCAAACGAGGAGGCGTAGGTACTACTCCACTGAGTCTATCGAGCACAAGATCATGTGCAATTTTATATATTACGCAGGCTTTTTACACTATTTCTGCATTATCTCTTTTATAAGTTGCCTAGACTGGAGTGAGGATGACGTGGTTTATTTTTAGTTACTGTTCGGGCCTCGAGCGTATGAATGAAATGAAATGAAACTTTCCGTAAATCGAGGAAATCGATGAGTCCAATGTTGGAAGTGCTAGAGTAAAGCAGTCACTAGTTACTTTTCACGCTTGCGGCAAGTGTAAAATTTTCATAATTTGAAAGTTGGCGTCATACATGTACTAAAACGAAGTAAAAAACGGCTTCGTTTCCAATTGGTCAAAAAGATCTCTAGCCTGCAAAAATCCATGGGCACTTCCAGACCGTAGAATAATCTTCGAAGTTTCCTCTATCTACCCATTGTTACTTCATGTGTGTCCTTCATAAGGGAGTATTGCCATGTTAAAAAAGACAGGTTTGAAGAAAAACGCTGCGAAGATTTTGAGTTTTTGCCTCTTCTTTAACGAGGTTTCTCGCAAGAATTAGTATCACCCTGATAGCCAAAGAACTGCTCACACGCCGAACTAAGATTACGGAAAAAAAGTTGATTTTAGTCAGATACTCTGAAATCGAAAATCTAGGACAGAACTTATGCCACAGCCTGATACAACTCATGCAGACCACTTTCAAAGATCGGGGCTCCTTCTCCTCTATGTTTTTTTTAAAGATTACTGAACTCCTGCCCAAGCTGTGCTTCCTGACGTATTTGTTTTATGATCGCGTTTTCAGACGATACGGTGAAGGTTGCGCTTTGTAACAAACTTCTCGTAGAACGAAATGTAGAAGTTCCCCCTTGAGCTTTGGCTTAGTTAATTAATTCCAATCGGTGTCTCTATAGGGAGTCATCTACATTTGCCTGAGCACTGCTTTTTTCAACTGCATAACTTTCAGCTGCAATGTGCAAAGACGAGGAGGAACCGCTGCGGTTACACCCAACCCCACCCCCGTCACTTATAGAACGTGAGTAGCTTCAAACAAAGTACATTATAGAATTTCGACGACTTTTTTGTTGCAGAGTCACGGTTTTCTGAGAAGCAAGTAACATTTACTGAACCTAATCACTACTTGCTTAATAATCACACACCAACAATGGAAAAAGAAACGACTCAGGTAACATTCACTGACACAAGAACCTACCCTTGCTTAGACGATATCCTTGGGATCCTGGGAATTTCACAGCAACATCTCATTCCTTTTAGGAGGCCAGTTTTCCGCCCTTTTCTGCTGTTTCCTCTCTCCTTACCCTTCTCTACCCCTAGAAATTCAAGCGTAATGTAAATTAGAATCTGCAAAACACTTTATATTTATGTCAAGTCTAACGTTTGCTGGACAGCGCACTTGGAACGTGGAAATACAGAGAATCATATTTTCACGCTGCTATTCCACATTCATTTTCTCATGGATTTTCAAGACAATTCTTCTGACTGCTTAAGACTATGAACTATTATGAACTCTTATGCGGCTAGAGTCTCCCGGCTTGTCCGCATTCGTAAGAGCCTGGAAGTGAGGAACATATGATGCTTATTTTCCAAAACAACCTTTACCGGGTTAAACAAAAACGGGTCGGACAAATTCCATAGCGATGCCGAAACAAAACGGCTCACCTTTCAACGTTAGAGAGAAATCACCACTTACGCTAGAAGCTAGGGATGGAATGTGGAGCTGAGCCATTCGGATGTAGGTTAAGACCGATATAGCTTCAAAAACAAAATGGCACGAGCTTACCTGTTATAGCTATGCCCCACTCTTTTCCGTTCACCTTAGGATTTCTAGTCCGAATCCAGCAGCAGTTGAAGTTGTTCGAACCGCCGCCTTAGCCGCCCACACTTTTTATTAGTTAGGATCTATGCAGTACAACCTCCTAACCCCTACCCCAACCCTCCCCCATTTCATAAGTAGCCCTAGCAGGATTAATCCTGCATAAATATAGCTAGCTAGCAACATAGTGTGTAGTTTGACGTAAAAGAAAGCATGGAAATACTTTTTTAGACTTCGCCCACATCGCGACCACGCGTGCCCCTAGCTAATATAGCTGAGGCCGACTCGCTTGAACTTTCTTATCATACCCCTCGTCTAAGATCGATACTCACTAAAGCTGTGATTATCAACATATTGCTCAGTATCCTCATCCTTCAGTGATATGTACATATAATCTGTGTATATAGTCGTTTAGAATTTTATAATAAATTATGAGCCAGTTGTCAGTTTTAGTTATTTCTTTGCATGATGCTAATAACATACATAGCTACCAGTGGCGTACCGAGGGGTGGGGGGCGGGGGGGGGGGGCGCGCGCCCCCTCCGAGAATGGGTCGCGAAATTTTTGAAAGTTACTCATATGGGTTATAAAAATGTGCAAGTGACTTGTTTATTTTTGTAAATAATTAAAATAATTTTTAAAAATTTTTAAAAATTCAAATTAACTTTGTAAAAAAAATTTTTTCGGGGGCGTGGCTAACGCCACGCCCCCTTTTTCCAGATTTTAGAGGTCGGAGACCCGCAAAAGTTTTGAGAAGCACCTCCAAAATTTTTTCGGAGTGCGTGGCTGACGCCACGCACCTTCTTTAGAAAATTTTTTTTGTCGCGCCCCCCCCCCGAGCCGAAATCCTGGGTACGCCACTGATAGCTAGCTATGGCCGTCCGCGCCGTACTCGAAGAGCAACGCTGTTGCATCCATCGAAGATGGTTCATCTTGAAGAGGCGCAGAGAAAACAGGAAGTGAGAGTAAACGAGGAAAGAGCAGTGACGCGCAGTACATGCCCTGCGCACTCTCCGCGCCCTGCGCGGACGGCTCATAGTGCAGTGCAGAGCTTAGTATTTGTAACATAGCAATCTAAACTAAATTTAAGTAAGCGTGGTTGTCCAGTCCAGTGATTGGTCCAGACAAACTCGCCCACCATGTTGAGTGCTGCACAACTTACCTGCACTGCTTGCGCACCCAACAAGCGCCCAGATATCACGTGCCGGCGCTGTGCAGACGCCGTACCGTACAACATGGATGCGCCATCTATTGGTCGACGTAGGTCCGGCACTGCGCTGGAACGGCGCTGACACGGTTCACTCTGGACGCTGCTTAACACTGCACCCTTATCCTCCGCAACTCAACCGAAATTCCTCGCTTGTTCCACGAAGCCTGACAGCGGCTACTGCATCTTTCGTAGGCTAAGGTCTCTGATTCGCCTCGCACGTCATTGCAATCCGGAATGACCGCGTATTTCACTGCACAGGAGAGCCTAAGCGACAACGATGTCGGCGAGGAAAGTGAGGTCGATCTGGATGCTACACTTCGCGACATTGGTGACGAAAATTTCGACATGCTTGATGTGACGTGAGCTAACCCCTTGATTTTGTTTTGAGAACACTTCACACCAATATGTTCACTTTTGTTTGCAACATAACAAAAGCATGAGTCAACTATCAGATTGATTGGTCATTGTTTGATTTGTGCTCAACATCATCAAACCTTATCAGTTCCAACTTTTTTGTTTTTAGAAGACCGCAGTCATTTACAGAACGTTCATCACCTCGATTATCATCGTTCAGGTCAGTTGTTTCAAATATTAATTTCAAATACGTCCAGACTGGGAGTTGAGAGAAAATGCTTGATCCACATCTCTACCTGTCCAACCCTCTCGAGTGTTTTTGTTTTTGGTGTGCTTATGGTTAGTATGGTATTGTTTAGAATCTTCAACGGCAGTGTCTGCAGTGGCCAGAACGTTTTCTAAATAGGAGTTAAAACGATAGGATTACTTAACACCTACCTGAACTTACTCTTGTCAAATTGCATCAAATCAATTTGGATTAAAATTTACATTCCACTGCAAGGAAAACAGGAACAGCAAATGGCAAAAAAACAAATGCCCATCAAATCATAAAGCAAAATCAAAGAAAATTGCGATCTTTTCGTAGATCTGCCCCTTGAGCTAGGGCCAATGACTATGGGGACTGGGCATAAGCAAAAACTGACGAACCCCAACTCAAAGCGAAGGTAAAGGGATCAAAATAAGAGTAATTACAAAAGCGAACAAATTCACGTTTTCAAATTCGTCCTAATCGTCCTCGCCTCGTGTTGCCGTGGTGGCGCGCTTGAGCTTCGTACTGACTTTCCACACATTCGCTCAAACTTGGGTAATCAAACCTTTATTTGTAAAGATTAAATAATTAAACAAAATGAACATTGAACAAATAACATGTAACGATTTGGAGTTACGTGTAGCAAATAGCTTGAGGTTCTTCATCAAACCATGATATGAGGGTTAAGATGTAGCAAATGGCTTGAGATTCTTTATCAAAGGAAGGCATGGGTGAACAGCTAAAATTGTTTCTATAAAATTATGACGCGTTCCGTTGTTTTCCCCAGTTTCAAGATTACTGTACTCAGCTAACTCATCACCTAAGTCCGGACATTCGGCCGGATGAACCAGACGTTGGGAGAGGATGAAAATTTTATCATAGGAGCAATAGAAGCATAGCACACACAAGCTAATAGGCAAGCGACTACTTGCGATAAGGTAAAACCATCTACTAGCCAAGCTGCATGGCGTTGATAGTATCCTGGCGGTGGCTCCTCCTCCGAGTCGAATCGTCGTAAATCTTCGGCGGCGGCTCTGTTGGTCGCCGTCGCTTTTCCTACATGTAAGCCTCGGAGAAGTCCCCTCCTCGGGACTTTTGAAAGAACTGGGATGCGACTGGCATAAAACGGTGGCGTGGTCGTCTTTGCCACAATATCCGCAGGGTTGGTAGTCGTAGCAGACGCTGATGTGATGAGGTTTGGCGCATTTTGGACAAAGATTTTTCGTTGGAAATTATGTGAGCTTTCATGTAAAAGGGTAGGTATACTCTGCTTTGATGAGCCAGGTGGTTCTTTGTGCAGAGTGGGCACATGATTTTTGACCTGTTGGTTTTTGGTGCTCGGCTGCTCATCGGTAGGGCCTCAGGGACAGATGGAGATGTTGCGTGTTGTTGCTGTCGAAAATAGTGTAGAATAATAGGCAGCTGGCAATACGCGGTTGGATGCGTGCGAGAAGGTGAAAATGGGCTGAAAATAGTGTAGTAGTTTTGGCGAAAGAGGAGGCGCTATCTCGTGATTACACACGGTCGTGGGAGCAGTTGTTTTAATCGTGGAAGCTCCGAGAGGTTTTTTTCTCTTGTGTAGCAAAGTTACGCCGCTTTGTTGATTGATTGCCCCCACGATTTCGAGGCGCAACTAATCCGGCGAAAAAGAAAGGTTAGAGGTTGTGGATATTGCTCAGTTGTAAATCCGTCACAGAAAACTTGAGGCAAAGGTGGTGATATAGTGAGTGAGCAGGAATCGCGCACGAAGAGAAAACATTGTTCTATACCTGGAAATTGGGTGGTTCTCAGTCCTCATCGAATACACTCCGTCGAAATGCGGCTCCCTAACATGCTCATCCAAAACTATGTTCTGGACAATGCACCTAGCCGACAAAAACGAGAAACCAAGTATCTTACGACGCGGAAAATCGACAGTCTCGCTACGAGCTTGTACCCTATCAAACAACCCCGCTAGTGCAACGAATATTTGGGAAAAGCAACATTCAAAGTATTCCAAAATTCGATATAAAACCAATCAAAGAAAAGAATTTATTGCGAGAAATCAAACACTGGAATGTGACGAACCTAGACTTTCTCCGCTTTTACCAGAACGAGGATCCTTGCATCAGCGCTCTTCGAACCATCCGCTACTGCGAGTATCACGCCCGCCAACTTACATGGCTCCGCTCCATCAAATCTAAAAGAGCGTTGAATTACGCGGAAAAGGCTATAGAGCAAAATCTAGAACATGAATCACGGACATTTTCGACAGTTACCTTGGGCAAGAATTTGGGCATTTACAAGTTGAATTTCGAAAGGGTTCACACGATTCCAATGTTTGAGGGGAAGGATCCAGCTCAAATGACGGCAGCGACACCACCTAGCCCAACAACTGCGCTAATCACTACGGCGCGTATAGAAAACAAGCCACCTGACACGCAGAGATCGCCGTCTAAATCCATATCGCAAGCAAAAATAGCGATAACCACAAAACCCCCTATCCAAAAGGTCACAACAACTCAAGCACCAGAGCCAACTGTTTCGCGGTCATTATAATCCAATGAAAGAACTACCACCTTACTCTTTCATTCGACTGCCAAAACGATATCACGATTTGCAACGCGCTACGACTCAAGTTCTCTCTTCAGTAGCACCAGCGATTCAGATACCTCTAACTAATCCATCAACTTCAGCAAAAACTGTAGAGGAAACGACAGAAACAACAACAATAGTCCCCGAAAAAGAAACCGAATCTCCAACGTGGCGCCATCAAATTATTTACCATGTGATCTTCGTAAATATGCGAGAGTTCTATTTTCCTACACCTGGTTACCAGGAGATTATCACCGGTTAGAATTGCAGAAACGTCGTTAGTTTGTAAAATTGTTCTGGCTGCCCAAGTGGGATCCGCTCGGCTAAGTTCGCTCATTTCGTGATTGCTGAGAAATTGTCGCACGCACGCACTATTAAAAACTCGTCTGACATCATAATGTTCCTCGTAAAGCTCGTGGGTCTCTGGAGGGATTAGATAAGTGGCGTCAGCTCTGTTTTCCGTTGGGGTTGCTCGATTTTGTTGTAATTATCGGCGCGATCAGCCACCTGTTATGATCTGCTTCCCTATCAGTCCAAGATCAACTGTGCGCTACACCAGGCTCAAACAATCTGCTAGAAAACGCAGTGGAAATCCCGTGCCCATTCATGCCTAGCCCCACCGAACAACTACAAACGCTGTTACCACCTAACACTTTTGACAGCGAATACGCTCAACCATTTCTCTTTGAAGCGCCACCGATATTCCAAAAGCTGTCCGGAGTGATGGCGCCAACAACGCGATTTCAAATCCAACATCTCCAACAACGATATGCCGCGCTACAAAACAAACTGCACAAAAAAGGAATTCTTGAGGACACACTATTCCATATCAAAAGCGCCGGGAATTCCGTAGGAGAATCGTTGAGCAGCCTTTATGACAAAACCACGGATAAACTGACTGCAGGCGTCGAAAGCATTCGCTGGTCAATTATAAATTTCCTGCTATGGACCACAATACCTGTGCTGGAGGTCTTTTTGCTAACTGGATTTTGCATATGCTACATCAAAGCCTATCTTATTAGAAAAACGTCCAGCACAGGCGCATCCGCACTTTTTGATCTAGTGGGCGCCTTCACCAGGAAAGAACGAAACCCACAACGAAGAGTTAACGCAGTAACAACCGAAATGAGCGCATCCCAGGAG
Source organism: Cylicocyclus nassatus (assembly GCA_958299035.1). Taxonomy (NCBI): domain Eukaryota; kingdom Metazoa; phylum Nematoda; class Chromadorea; order Rhabditida; family Strongylidae; genus Cylicocyclus; species Cylicocyclus nassatus. Next base: position 65,970,561 of record CATQJL010000112.1, read on the forward strand.
TCCCTTTTCATCCCACGAATCTACTCCATCATTTCAGCGGTCAATAACAACAAAGATAGCCCCCTACCGTATGTGAAAATAACACTAAACAAGGTGCCCATCACTGCCCTCGTGGACACCGGCGCTTCGATATCTTATATGCGACTATCCACGCTAAGATCGCTAGGACCGCAAACACAAATAGAGGAAAATGTAACAAATGCCCAAGCGGCAAATGGAACAACAGTAGAACTCGTAGCATCAATCAATTCATCGGTAAATTTGGGAACTCACATCTTATTCCACCGTTTCCTTGTATCCCACGATCAGCAGTGTCCTGCACCCGTTCTACTCGGCTCCGATTTCATCCGGCGATTGAACGAGCTCGGTCTGAAAGTCACAGTTGATTTACATAACAACATACTGACCATTGGCGATGAACAACGAAATATGGTGCAGATCAACGTCATTTTACCCGCGGCTGCGCAATTTTTCGATGTGCGCTTACTAGAAAACACCACCTTAGCCAAAAGGACTAATAATCTAATACCAGGATAAATGAATACTCCTTTTCTAACCCACTCGAATTCGTCATCGAAGATAACCAAAGAGACTCAGATTCGCTTTTTCTCGTTGGCAGATCCCTAGCTACACCCGACGCCCAAGGAAAATGCATCATTTGCATCCTCTATCCATTAAACAGCGCGATTCGCCTATACAAGAATATGAGAATATTCTTGTATAGGCGAATTTTTTCGCCTCACCAATCTACTTCCCCGAACAGCAAATTTTTGCAGTTGCTACTGAGCCTTATGTTCCGCCGGGGGCAGACTGGGAATCCAGGATTCCACAATTTCCCACTGACGCTCAATCTTACGATATATGCAGGGTAAGCGAAAGCGAAAAGGAACAACTCCGAAACACTTGCCGAAAGCACAGCGCTGCGTTTGTTAGACCCGACGGTCATCTCGGACATTACAACGGACCCATCCGGCATCGCATCGATTTGATAGAAAACGCCACGATACCAACCCGTAAGATCTATCGAGTCCCCCTCGAAAAAAGAACCGAAATCGAACGTCAAATGACGCAGATGATCAGAGATGGAATTATACGCGAATCCTGCTTCTTTTTGCGCACCAATAGTCCTAGTACGAAAGCGCAGTTTGAACTCGTGGAGGTTTACTATCGACTTCAGGGGACTGATTGCCATCACCAAACCCCAGCAGTCTATTTTGCCTAACATCCAGGACATAATTGATCTATGCGCCGACAAATGTTTGTACTCGTCCCTGGATTTTGAGCAAGGGTTTCACCAAATCCCGCTAGAAGAAAGCCACTGCGAAAGAACGGCTTTTGCCTGTTTACTAGGAGCATTCGAATACATCCGCATGCCTATGGGACTAAAAGGCGCTCCAGCTACCTTTCAAAGGATCATGGACTATTTCAGAAAACATCTTAGAGCACGCGTGTTTATATACTACATGTATGTTATAAAATTATGACGCGTTCCGTTGTTTTCCCCAGTTTCAAGATTACTGTACTCAGTTAACTCATCACCTAAGTCCGGACATTCGGCCGGATGAACTAGACGTGGGGAGAGGATGAAAAGTTTATCATAGGAGCAATAGAAGCATAGCACACACAAGCTAATAGGCAAGCGACTACTTGCGATAAGGTAAAACCATCTACTAGCCAAGCTGCATGGCGTCGATAGTATCCTGGCGGTGGATCCTCCTCCGAGTCGAATCGTCGTAAATCTTCGGCGGCGGCTCTGTTGTGGGCCGTCGCTTTTCCTACAACTACTTAAGCTGCCGGTGGCAGTGGCTTAGTTAGGGCCCCAAAATTACTACCCACGTAAGATCCTTATGTGTCCAGATTTGCCTGGATGCTGCCTTTAAGTGATTGAACCGCTCTAAGAGTTTTCTGCTAAAGGTGTTTGAACCTCCGACACTTGTATGACCAACCCCTCGCCCGGGAGATTGTGGAAAGACTGCCAGACGTCGTTCATCAATCGGTGTTTACTCTCTCTGAATCTTTACGAGTTGTAAACGCCACGTCATTGTTAATTGAGAAAAAGCTAGTGATAAGCTGATGGAGTAATTCTGTGATGGCTTACCTGGGTGATGATGTCTTTCCTCACATACTAGTTTTGATCTCATTTGATCTCTTGAATTGATCACTGTGGTCAAATGCGGTGTCTGAGGGGGTATGTCACCAAATGGTCTTTGATTTCCAGGCTCCGACGAAGGCGAAGACGCCGAAACGTCAGCCATCAATAAAAAGATCATACCATCTTGGCTTAACTACAGCAAAAATCAATATTGGAATACCATGCCAAGATTCAAAGAAGGTCGAACCTTTGAAATTTTGAGACAACAACAAAATTACTGAACAAAAACAATACTGAATACAAACCCGAATACAATACCGAATAAAAACCAACAACATTTACAGTGCGTCTTCTTTGTCGTCGTTGGCGACAGAGGGTGTCTTTAAGACCCTCAATAACACGTAGAGAAGGTCAACGATATGTGACCAATAACTCATTTGTTTCCTTGAAAACACTATGTCTCTGATTTAGGCAAGGTGACCCTACTGTGCCGAAAGATAGCCCACTTTATGCACCGATCTCACCAAATCGTCTGGCGAGGCCAATTCCTATGCCGGTACCGCCACCTCGTTCCAATTCATGAATCTTCGTCGTATAGTAATCTCGGAACTTATTTCTAGCTCGCATTCTAGTCGTTGTATGCATTGTTGATAGAAGACTTTAATTTCTGATTGTGAGCCTTTAAGTAACCTCATTATTCGGTCGAGAATGTGTTAATCCTCATAAGAGCTCGCTTTTTTGTCTAATCCTCTATCTTGGAAAAAGTAGCATTGGTTAATATTCATTCTAAAGCGCAATAGTAACTGAACAAATTGTCCATAATTTTTATTTTCATCTCACTTGTAGCGTTGTTAACACTGTTCACTTCCTTACAAAGTTTATTTGCATTTATTGACTTATAAAAGTTTTCACTTATTGAGATTTATATTCTACATTACGCTTTCAGTCATACCAGTAACATAAGAATTGATAAAGCTCATCAATGACACGATAATTCTACAGCAGAGGCCTATCTGAGATCATGATGATAAGACCATCGAGAAAGATAACTTGTGAGGAACTTTGTAATACAATTATACAGATTACGATGTTTTCTTGTCCGTAATTGTACTCTTTTCTGTAATAGTATTCTCTTGGTTCGATTTCGTCTCTTCACCTTTCGGCTTCCTTGGTAATATAGTACACAGCAAATGGTGCAATATTGGCCACACAGCGAAGTAGAGAATATAAATGAGGAAGTACATTGATTTTACCGGCTAGAAAAATTCATTACCGGCAAAAGTCTCAATAATCGAATGATTTGGACTTACCCCTATCCAGTATCTTGTCTTCACAAGACCCATCGTTAAAAATGCAAATCCCATAGTGTATGCTGTGACAATACGTCCAAATAACTGTATAAACGGTCGAGCATGTGGCTTTGCAATCAACTCCGCCCAACCAGGAGTTCGATCAATAAGTTTGTATAACTAAAAAAGGTACAACCGTCAACATTATTCAAAATCAAAAATGACTGCAAACCTGCTGCTGAGCATGCACGCAACCGAATTCCAAACCAAAGAGTAGGAAGTATCCCAGGTGATAACCGTGCCATATGGCTAGATAAGCGAGGGTGGCTAAATGTGCCAACGGTTTGTTATCTAACCACCGTAACCGTCGAAGGACATGACTGAAAAAAAAACAGAAGTACTCCAGTCTACACCCTTCAAACATAGAGCGTATAGAACTCACTTTTTAGCCCAAGTATTGGTCCCACAATTGAATGATTGGATGCAGTCTGTGAAATCCTTGCCCAGTTCCCATTTCCAAACATGAATGTCTCTGACCCCATCCCATCTTAAAAATACACACATTAATGATGGAATGGTGAAATCGGATGGCAATAAATGAGGCAAAGGCATCAACACATTGAACTCGTTATGCTCCCATACCATCTCAAAAAAAAATCACTGCTTTATTCATCTACACTTTCTCCATGGCAAGAAAACATGAATAAACACATGAAACTCACCGATCTCGTCCTTTATGATCCTTTCCGTTGTAACCAAGACCATTAAGTATTGAGGCTCCTTCCTGAATATGACATCTACAAGCTGCATTTCAGTCTGATCAGGTTTATAATTCATCTATATCTAATATCATATCATCAGATGATGACCGAGTTTAGCGGTATGGAAACAAAGCTAAATGCATTTCTGTATCAAGCATTAACTGTCCCACCTTAGGTTACTATGTGATGTTTACGATGGCATATTACGCTTAAGTAATGTAATAATTGCATAAAAAACAAATATGAAAGTAAAATAATCAGACAAGTGATCAAAACGTACCACGATCATCCAAATAGCACAGTATCGACTGATGACTATTCGGAACCAAATAACGGCCCATGTCCATTTCCAGAATAAAGATTGGCTCTGGAAGTAAAAATATTCCCTCAGTGCTTAGAAACAGGACTGCTTGCATGAACTTGGCAAATTGCAATTGTATCGGAATTTTTAGAAATGGTTTGAAATCATTTTAGAAGTTAGCATTGAATGTATTGAGAAAAAACTTCGAGAAAAATCCGAGTGTGAAACCTTGAAGCTCAAATTCTCGAGCTACTTTCTTCGTGACTATTCCAACTTCATCTAATTAATAGCGGTGTTATGTGCTTTTGCCACATGACAGCTTGTATTTCAGTAGCAGAAAATACATCAGCTTCATCTCTGTCGACCTTTCAGTTTGCACACATTTAGATAGGCGCCAGACTAAGCGACTATATCGTTCAGCTGCAAAAGGCGCGCAGAATTAACGTTAAATCTGCGCGGAACCTGCAGCTGAAGCAGGCCTTACAAGGGAATGATCAGAATCGAAGTGGACAATCCAGACAAGCTGCATATCTTTAGATGCAGCACGAAACGCTGACTCTAAATCTGTCTTCCTTGCCTGCTTATCGCTTTTCTAGACGAAGCTATAAGCCATTAAAGACCATTATTTTGCCAACAAATTAAGCGTGAAATTGAAAATTTTCCGTACAGAGCCACGTTCGCCTTAATGCTGGGCCAAAACATGCAGCTAGCTTACTTCAAATTTTCAAAGCTAGAAGCTGGGCTAAAAGTGCAACGATGTGCTCGATTTCGCCGTTTTTATGTATTAGCGATAAGCAGATAAGGAAGACAGATTCGAAGTCAGCGTTTTATACTGCATCGAATGATATACAGCTTGTTTGGTTTGGCCACTTCGACTTCTGACCATTCCCTTGTTAGCAGCAGCAGATATTATGTAGCAGACATTAATTCTGCGCGCCTTTTGCAGCCGAACAAAACAGTCGCTTAGTCTGGCGCCTACCTTAGAGAGATGCCCTTGTGTCCATAGACAGCTATCAAGCCATCTTATAGGAATCGTGAGTATTACTGTAACATGAAGAAGAAAGTTGTCTTAGGCCATTTTGCAGTACCGATGAACGAGCAGAGAAAGTCAACCGATCTTGAGCCAGAAAGGAATATCAAACAGAATAATTGTATAACTTTCTTAAAACATTTTTTCCGAAGAAAACGCCCATTTTTACAGTGCAATAGAAAACACTCCCTAAGCGCAAGTTCACAAAATACTTCGAGTAAGGCAAAACGACTTTTAGAGTCGACTTTTTGCACCAATTATGAAGTGATTTGAACACTCCTAAGATGTGTAAATACGCCGATATGAAGAATCTATGGAATTTCAAATTTCTTCTAAAGGACAAACACAACTCAAAAAAGTATAGCTCAATGCATGATAAAGATGCTTTTTGATGCCAAGCATACACATCATTTCTCAAAAAACATAACCCACATAAAATCCTGGGCTGTTGAAATATGAATCTGGCAGCCACGCGGATCCAAATTGATTTATGGCCATGTATATACATCCACCGACAAAACGGCGCAATGCGGCATCCTGGCTACAAACACATAGTATAGGTTATTGAGTAAATTGAAGAAAGCTAAAACTTACGCTGATGCTCTGGGTTGGCGTTTCTCATCTAACCAATCGCCTCTGACCACCGACCGGAATCTGCTCAAGGTAAATTGAGGTCCAGCAAAAGTCCCGGTGTAGAAGAGACCGAAAGCGGCGATTTCAAGCAATCCAGGGACATCTTGGATGGCTGTTTTCTTCTGATCTGGTTTCAGTGTAGCCTGAACAGTTGGTACTATTTCGTCTTTTCAATGCACTTGTTATCCAACCATGTGCTCTCCGTCGTACACATCCATCACTAGACCTATATAGCGGAGTACAAGCACACAAAACGGTGTAGTCCAATTAATGTCGTAACTTTCTGACTCTTCAAACCAGTATGCCACAAGGAGGTAGCCCTTAAAACATTTTACTACAGAATAAAACATTGATATGGTATGCTGCTGACAAACCGAGAGCTGTCTGCAAAAAAAAAACGCTAAAAAAAACAACAGATTTTCAATGATGGCTCCGACACATTTGCGAGAGAATAACAGATTTGAAGTTTGAGAGACAACCCACCAGAAACACGGTATGAGCAGCAACAATTTTTTCCACCCTGTCTTTCATGAAATTTGTGATGAGGTAGGCGAATACGATTGCAAGCAGTGTGTGCAAAACATCAGACCCTAAAATTGATTCATAAAAGCCAACATACCAGAGGAATATTTCCTCATCAACACTAAGAAGTATACGGTAGGTGGGTTCCATGTGTGTCGTTATTTTTCTATCCGCTGAAGGGAGAAACTGCCTACATTAATTTCACTTAACTGTTGATCTCGTAAGATAAAAATCAAAAACACAAAAATTCTACTCATTTAGAAGTGTAAATTTCAAGTTTAGGATATATTTAACACATTAACTTTTCTTTCATAAACAAATATGTCTCTTTCGTCACGAAACAACGAGAGAACGCATATCTCATAAGGGACAGCCAATTTCTATACTGCTAAAACCGTGACAAAATATGTGTCAGAAGTAAAACTCAAACAAAAAAAAACGACAATCACTCACCAGAGTTGAAGATATGCAAAACTAAGCCGACAGTAACAAAGAAAGCATGTTGTATATGTGCAGGTTTATAAACTATGATAGTTCGATGAATATAGGCTAGCGGGTATCCTGAAAGAGAATGCATGATTTTGGGAATTCATCTCTGGAAAGACGAAATCATTTGAACTGAGCAATTGCTATTAGGTTCATGCAACTGTTTAGAAAGCCCCAAACGAATAACTAGTCAATATTAACTAATTTATACAGAATGCTTTTTTTGTATATCAAAGAGTATTTCATGATACACTTTGGAAAACCAATCTGAAGAAAAGCAATAAATCGGATTTACTCAACTTCTTTCGATCAAAGTAGTTCAACCAAAGCCAAAATAAATTTAGATCTCAGCAGACGCTTAAGCAATTTTAACGACCAAAATTCGAAAACCCTTCAGGCCTCGGACAGAGTTCACGCGATTTGATCGTCGCGATTCGATCGCTACAAGACAAATGTTACGATTTCATTGCATGCCGATCTTCTTCTATTTCGGTTGTGATAGTTAGTCATCACGATTAGCCTTGTCGGAAAACTATCACAACCGAAATGCAAGAAGATCTGCATGCAGTGAACTCGTAACACTTGTCTTGTAGCACGATCAAATCGCGTGATTCTGCCCGATGCCTTAGAGCATTCTTTCAATCAGCCGTATCGTTTCCAGCCAAAAAGAATTTTGAGCACACACAGAAAGCGCAAGATTTCCCTCTCTATTATGTCTCAAAAGAGAAGATTTCACTAAAGGTGGAAAAAGAGAGGTTTCGAAATTTTGGTGAATTAGAATTATGCAAAGACCTAATATAGGAAATAAAATAAAGGCTCTTGGGGTGACAATATGGAACTTTTTTCTTTTAGTTCGAAAAACGACGAAGGAATTTTTATAATGTAGGCAATGATATGATGTAGGAAACGCTGATCAGAAACACTTTTCACTCAAGTTTTTCAGACTTGTGGAATTTCATTTCTACACTTTCTGCTAAGTCTTTTCGAAAATATGGAAATCGATTATATCCGTGAACTAAGTTTCACTACTTGTTTAGTCTAAGAACAGAGAACAAATGAATATTCTCTAAAGAGATTATAAAGACCTAGAAGTTCCATGGAAAACAAGTCGATTCAGAAACATCTACATAAAGAAGATAAAAGTAAACTAGCTGCTCAGCTTTCTCATCAAAGTTAAATCGTACCTGCTAAAATGCAAAGGAATAATCGTAAAGCATCTTCTCTTGCGTGTATAAGATTAGCGAGTGCATGAACAACCATCCGTGGTGCACTAAAAATATAAAATGCAGTCATAGACTTACCACAGACCTGTGTTTACGAAATTAACACGGAAAAACACGTCGAACGAGACTTGACAATTATTTGTGGAGGAGAAAGGATACTGAAAACACCGGCACGCAGGGGACGCATCGCGACGCAACATGCGCAAATAAACGCAGCTGCACTCAGCTCGGAATGCGATCAATGGAGCTTTTGCGCTAGACGTCGTCGACGGCGGAATCCACGATACTCAACACAAGTGCCGTGCCCGTTTCGTAAACAAGCCCTCACAAGAAAAGTGCGAATGGGCGGGTGGGCATAAGACATGTGAAAACCCATGTCTGTACAGTAATAAAACAGTGGGAAGGTGTAATTCACAATGTCAATGTTGAAGGTACGCGAAAGCTTTCAAGTTTAGCAAATAAACAAAAGTCTTCAGAGCTTGTAGGAAAAATCGTGGACTTTTGCTCCAAAGATCTCGATGTTGTAGATATCTTCATAGATGACTCTCAAACTACTGCAGACATCATTCATTCTCTGACTAAGTTACGCCAGAACGCTTTGCGTACAATTGATCAACAAGTTCATGAATGAGTTTTAACGCGTTTTGGTTGATTACTATCAGGAAATCGAGAAAGAACGTGTTCAAGCCAGCGTGGTTTAACGAGCTCAAGCATGTTCTTTCACGAATTCCAATAGAATCAACCCAAAACGTGTTAATACTCATTCATGAATTAGTTAATGAAATGTACGCAAAGTACTCGCGTCTCAGTCACAGAATAAATGATAGTTATTTACTGTAATCGTCCTTCCGCAATCACGACATATGCGCCGAAACGACGTTAAAATCCACTCGCTTAGGGATCGTTCATACCGCGCACAAAGGCGGACGAAGGCGGACGAAGCCGGACGAAGGCGCGTCTTGTCTCATCTCGTTTCTCTCGACACACACACACTCACACATGCCTTCGTCCGCCTTTGTGCGGCTTCGTCCGCCTTCGTCCGCCGTTGTCCGGCTTTGTCCGGCTTCGTCCGCCTTTGTGCGCGGTATGAACAATCCCTTAGGCTGCGTTCATACTGACCCGAAGACCGGGAACAGTTCCAGCACAGCGCTTGAAATGAGCGCTGTGCTGAAACTGTTCCCGGATTTCGAAATCAATCTGAACGCAGCCTTAGTGTGAATGAATCTCTCTTCTAAAAAGCAGTGCCCTACATATTATTTCCGATGGACAATGGACAATGCCTGAAAAGTGAAGCTTGTTTGGACCCTCTGCGAAGGAAGGTGTGTTCGACCAAAGATAAAAAGAACGTAACGTGAAACACAGCAGAAAAGAGAAACCCTTGACAATGGCTAAAGGCAATGCAAGAAATTTGAAATCTTTATTTCGCCGCATTCAGATGGCAGGTTTTCGCTCTAGGACGCCAGTCTGGACTTTTCGAGGAAAGCGGAGAAAATTCTTAGTGCGGTTGTCTAACTAATCACGTGCGGATTTAGCCATTGCTAAGAAGAAAATGCACAAAAAATGCCTGAATGCAGGGAGTTCTGCTTCTGCAAAGTCGAAGTACGGAGGGCCACTCCTATTGAGGCGTCCTTTAAATTTCTGCCCCTTCGTCGTTGTTTCTGATCTCGACGAGAAGGCGTTTAGTGTCTACATTCTGCTCATCATTCTTAGCAAGCAAGCATAAAAGCCAAGCATAAGGAATGGTTGCGAACCCACTCAAGAAAGCAACTATGGTACTCAGCAGCAATCGGAAAAGCAGGCTCCTTGGGTAGGGGAACAAAAGAAGAGAACACGTAGGGAAGAGAAGAGGAGAATTAATACTGTGTCACAATGCTGCCAACTTGTCATTGATGACTATGCCAATATCGTTTCAATGCCATCGAACTTTGTATAAAAGCTTCTGAAGTGCGGTAGAAGAAGAATGAAAGCGACAATCATCAATTTTACAAATATTTCCCATCAAGCAAATAAGAACCAGTGCTTTACCTCTGCTTCGCAGAGGCTCGCACTGGCCATCAAGAAACGATGGTAAACTTACGATGTGAAGGCTTTCTTTTGGATTATTGCCAGCTTGAATGCGGTGAGAGAGTCCTAATTAAAAATGAACCATACTCGCTATCACAACTCACATGCCCCAAAGAATTGTAAATCATTCCTCACTGTATTTTCGTAACAGACAGACTTACAGACAGACAAATAAGCGGCTTATTATAAGTCATGATAGGATGAGCAATACCGACAACTGTAGTTAGGCCCCGGCCAGTCTTCACTCAAAGCGCCCAAATTTCTCTAACCTCTCTTCTCTTTATCTTGTGAGAAGAGATAGAGGAAGTGAAGAGAGGTTAGAGAAATTTGTGGGCGCTTTTGGGCGCTTTCGAGCGCTTCTGAGCGAAGTCTGGCCAAAACCTTAGGATTCCTGTCAAGGAAACGTATAGGCTGTCTCAACCGCAGCATCGGTCCCGCGCTGGTATGCGCGACGCATGCCGCAGGCGCGACGTCGCATAACCGATCCGGTCGGTGCAGCCTATATCAGTGACCCACAAAGTTTGCAGAGTAGGAGCTACAACAGCTCGACGTCCGGAGTGCAAGTAAATTATACGGATTTTGAAAAGAAGTGCAATGATTGCACTGCAATCTAGTATTTGTGAATGAAAAGCGAAGAAAAAATGTGGAATTTTCAGAAAAGAGGGTGGCACAGTGGGGAAGTGGTACTAGACAACTATCCAATCAGCTTTTCGTAAAGAAAATTTCTACCCTTTGATTTAACAGGATTAGTGGCTGAAGGGCAACCGCTCGTACCATCGACAGTCTGCGTCTCTACTGAGAGCCTGCTTTCTGATCATTCTCTAGGCCTTGATTAGGCCTCGAAGCCCCGCCTTCCAGTCGGCAATCCGGTTGAATCAGAGGGCGCATATGTTGCCATGTTGGACGTTATATTTACTTTACAGAAAGCAGGAATTAATCTACTTTCATATCTCAGAAGAAGTTTTTTCCTTTAACGTTCTCCACAAAGATAAGGCATCCCTGCTTAGTAATGGCGGTCTCAAAAAAAAAAATTCTTTGGCAAGGGGTGGGGGGACGCAAGAGTGCTTTATCCCTGCGGGCATGGCTTTAGCCATGAATTTCAAAAAAGGTTTTGAGAAGCTCTCTAAGATGCGATCTTATAAAAACCTTGGAAAGAAATTTTCTCTACGAAGTTAGTTCAAATTTCTGAAGCAATTCTTCTGTACAAGTGAATCAGATCTGCACAGTTCTTTTACAGTGTAAGCCGCAGTCAAATTAGGGGGGGGGGGAGGGGTCCTCCCTTCCTCGCCCTTCTCATACCCTCGGGCCGTTATTGATTGAACATATGAAATCGACCTACAAATCTATCGGTTCATTTGAGACTAGCACCAACTCACAGCTTTCAACCAGTTAATGAAGAATGCGAAACCATTCCAGCCTTTCCACGGTCATAATAACTAAGAGCAAACCTTTGGTTTCCCTATAGTATTTGAAATGAGGAAAATTCAGCAGGGCGCAAAAAAAAAAATTAGAAATGGATTTTTATTCATAATTGTCCCAAACAAATGTGCACAGTGTTCAATCACCAAAACAAATTACTCCACTTCTGTTAATAAATTTACACATGCCTTATCATATTCAATTGTCAATGTTAAAACTTCCATTATATACAATGAGATTTCTGAGAATTTATAGAATCTGTGATAAATTTGGAAGGTTGCTACGCAGATTACTAATATTTTTTGAACAGCTAACACTCAGACCATACATCTAATGTAATTCGGTACTAGTTAACTAACAATCAATAAACATCTATTACATGAACAAAATTTTGACATCACCGACACATACAGATATAGAACTTCAGCTTTTTGAATGTTATAGACTTTGTAAAATTCATAGATAGGCCAGATCACTGCCAATCCCCTTGATGTTTTGCTCTACTCTCTCTTAGGTTCAATAAGTACTAAAAGGGGACCTAGCGTCTAAGCCCAACATAGAAGTGCCCTAACAGTTTCAGCGCTAGTAGTAGTAAGTAAATAGTCAGCATAGTAGCACGTCCGCAAAATTTGAGCCCTTTGGCTTCATTTTGAGCCGGGTTATAAGTTCGCGAAATTTCGTGCAATATATTGCTAGTCACCTCAACCAATGTAGGTATTCGGCACTGGACCATTATGATTAGTTAACCACTCTTCCTTGAAAAAGAGCCCCGGAAGTGGTTAATGCTTACTGTGTTCCTGAGGGGTAGAGACAAAACAGGCTTGAAAGTAATTTTTCATCAGTTTTTATCCATTGCTGAACTAAGACTTCATGTAAAGAAGTAGTTTAGAAGGTAAGTTCCTGAAATAAACTTCGCTTTCCAGCCACTGAAAATGGAATGTTTGGCCGACATATAGTTTGCCTTTGGGTAATGTCTATTAGCAGCAAGTTAAGGCTTCCCAGGAATCTTCAATGGCCTTAGAGATTTTTGCACAATTTGAAGAAAAAGCTGGTGAAAGAGTGTCACGCTGAAGTGTGTAAGGCGACCCTCGCGATATGCTTGCCCGTGAAATTTTATCTAATGTAAGTTGAAAATAATCGATTCCTGACAGATGACGACGATGACACATGTTGCACTTAAGTTCAACGCTAATATGTTGACTGATTGAGCAACTGTAGTCCTATTGTGTGAGTTTGACTTATCGTTCGAGGAAAAGTTTGAAAAGAAATATTCAAAAAGGGCAGTTTCATGCGCAGAAAACCCATATTTTTTGCTGGGAAAAATGGGTACAAAATTGAAAACTGTAATGGCGCAATTGCGGCGAGGGACACGCACTTTTTTACTGATTTTTTTGGAGATGAAAACATCAGCGGACTAATCAAATCGAAAACGAGTTTTGCAGAGTTTCGCCTTGCAGTCCTATTATTTCATAGTTGTTTTCTTTACATCAAACATAAGAATCCCTGGACTTTTTTGAGGTATACAGATTATGCACCGTATATATTCAAAGAACTTGCTGTGTTGTGAAACTTCTAGAAGTTTTATTTATGAAACATTAGCTGTCCCTGACATGCTTTGACGAGTTGGTATAGTAATTTTAACCTTCGATTTAACTGGATAGCGGCTGGAAGGCGGGAATATGACATAATTGAGGCCGCTCGCGCCCTCGATGCAGTCTGCGCCTCTCTCTCGCGCGCGCTATCTGATCATTCCCTAGCTTTATCTGGGTCACGAAGCCCCGCTTTCCAGCCGCCAATCCAGTTGAATCAAAGGGTAATTATGAAAGGAATGGAATAACTATCTATTGGCACTAAATGCTTGCCAACAAATTTTTTCAATGCATGCATATAATGGCAAATCTTACCATCCGCTTTTCTGAGACTTGAAAAACTTAAGTGCCAGATTTTTTCTCGTAGTACTTCGTACACTTTTTAGTTTGAAGACTGAGACCTCGAAGAGAAATGCCCTTCCTTTTTTTGCGGAAGCGAAAGAAGGAAGCGGATTTCCTGCAAGTTTTTTATTTGGAAGGCAAAGTGAATGAGTTTTTCAAATAGACTTCTACAGAAACCGCATTTGTGATTTGTCCATGCTCCTCGAATGCTAACAAATTATATGGTAAGCTAATTATCGGAATGCATACGAAAATGGTACGTGAACTCCAGGGCAGCATTTCCGCCCGGGGGGGGGTGCGAAAGGCAAAAATTTTTTTCAAATGAAGATGCGTGGCGCTAGCCACTCCGGAAAAATTATCGGTTGCTTCGCAAAATTTTTGCGGGCTCACAAGTCCCCGAAAAAATTTTTTTACAAGGCTAATTTGAACTTTCAAAAATTTTCAAAATTATTTTAAATTTTTTACAAGAATAAACAAGTCACTTGCACATTTTTATAACCCATGTAAGTAGATTTCGAAAATTTCGTAACCCATTCTCAGGGGAGGGGCTCGCCACTCCTCCCCCCCCCTCCTTTTCCCTTTCGGACAGCCACTGGTGACTCATACAAGTCATACAAATTGACTAGAATTTAATATGGAAAGACAAATACAATGTGCTTGGAGCGGGAAAGATCCATGTATTCATTGGAATTATCATCGAGTAGAAATTTTTTTATCTAAACAAGAATTACAGCAGTGAACACATATTCCGGAAAAGTCCAGCCCTTGCCCCTCACCTGAACAGTGAACAAATTCTAATACGAATTTGTTAATCAAGTTCACCATGACGAAAAAGTACATTTGCACGCTGCAATAAAAATGAGAAACTCGCAGAAGAGCGCAGCGACGTGGCGCAATTATCGGTTATTTTTTCGTTGTGCAAGTGAAAGAAAAAAAAAGAAGTAGAGCAAGTACCAAAGGCTTCACACATGAGAAAATCTTGTGAATAATCTTGCGTTTTCGTCGTTAAAAAGGTTTAAAATGAGAACATGTTTTTTAGAACAAAAAAAGCCAGCCGTTTGCTGCTGTTTAGAATATGTAAAAAAACCTCAAATTTCTGTCTAGAATTGACTATAAAAAATTAATCTTTGAAAACTTATATATAAAGCTGAATGTCTGTTTGTCTGTATGTCTGTCTGTCTGTATGTACGTATGTTCCGAATAGAAAATTCCATTTCTGAACCGATCCGGACCAAACTTGGCACACATACACTACGGGCCCCGGCGGGTGTCATAGGCTACTTTTCGTCATCGATCGATATCGATTTTATCGATTTTTATCGATTTTTTTGCTGAGTTCACCTACGGGGCTGGGAGTTGGCACAGGGGAGTAATCGAGCATGGGGATTCCGAATACAATATTGGTTTTCAGGATTATCGATTACTTTTATCGATTTTATCGATTTTTTTGCAAAGTTTGAGCTACGGGGCTGGGAGTTGGCACAGGGGGGTAATCGAGCATGCTGATCATCCCCAAGGGGGGTGATCAGCATGCTCGATTGCACTCCTGCGCCAAATTCCAGCCCCCTAGCTCAAATTTTCAAAAAATCGATAAAATCGAAAAAGTAATGGACGATCCTGAAAACTAATATTGTGTTCGTAATCAGCATGCTCGATTACCCCCTGTGCAAACTCCCAGCCCCGCAGGTCAAACTTTACAAAAAAATCGATAAAATCGATAAAAGTAATGGACGATCCTGAAAACTAATATTGTGTTCGTAATCGGCATGCTCGATTACCCCCCTGTGCAAACTCCCAGCCCCGCAGGTCAAACTTTACAAAAAAATCGAGCTAACAAGTCGTATTTACAGTCAACGGGGAAAATTCTTAGTTTGAAACATGTGATATACCGCGCCAAAACCTATAATCATGTTGGACACGAAAGATGTACAAAAATGAACAAGTATCAACTCGTTATGGCAGTGCACATATTAACCAACTAGATGGCCAGTGCACATATTAACCAACTAGATGGCTTACCCGGCTCCGCCCGGTCCTGTCAATAATATATTTGTAATCAGCATGCTCGATTACCCCCCTGTGCCAACTCCCAGCCCTGTAGCTCAAATTTTAAAAAATCGGTAAAATCGATATCGATCGATGACGAAAAGTAGCCTACGACACCCACTGGGGCCCGAAGTGTATGTGTGCCAAGTTTGGTTCAGATCGGTTCAGAAATGGAATTTTCTATTCGGAACATATGTACAGACATACATACAGACATACCCTCGATATCATCCCATATGTCTTCCCTCAACATGATGTGGATTACGTGGCTTGATTAGGCGCCGCCTCGCCTCGGGCTCGCGCCAAGTTGCGTGCGCATCATTTGGCGCGACGTGGCGCTCAACACAACGTGGCGCAGGCTTTTCCACGTTCTTCCTGTTGCCACACCACGCCGAAAATGCGCACGCAACGTGGCGCAAGCCCGAGGCGAGGCGGCGCCTCATCAAGCCACGTAATCCACGTCATGTTGAGGGAAGACATATGATATCGAGGGTACATACAGACATACAGACAAACAGACATTCAGCTTTATATATAAGATCAGAGGCGCGCCGTGATAGAGAGCGGTGCAAAAGGGCCGTTTCCCACACAAGCGTATTTGTTCCTTTTGCAAAAATTTCGGCACAGCACACGACTGGCAACGGAATTAACGGCAAGTCGCATAATCTTGAACAAATTTAAGAAATAAACCACTTTTTTAGATCATATTGTGCTGTAGATGGCTAAATCAGCTTTTAGCGGCATAGGAGGATTTTGAGAATCTATGGTTTTTTTCCTTTGCTGAAGATGCATTGAAATAAATTATTTGGAGTTCCCATCCATTGGATCGATGCTGCCGACACATATCTATCATTCATTCCCTGATTAAGAGACACGAGCACATGCGTAAGTCTGATTAACAGGTTCAAAAAGGCGTTTCGACACTTTTGGTAATTTACTACAGGCTGTTGCATAACGGAGGCGCAATACAGTGCTGGCCAAAACTATAGATCCACTATAAAAAAATGTCGTAGTTCACCTGCTTCTCAACGAATTGATCTGAGATTTGGTACAGTTGTGTGTTCAACAGGCTTTCATCAGTGACCGGAGCGGATTCCGTTTTCGCCAGATTATTCAAGAAAAAAATCAAAAATTTCGAAAAAAGCAGGCTCGAAGGCTGGCCAAAACTATAGATCCACCTAAAATTTCTGTCTGCTAACATGATTCTTAGCTTCCAAAATCTTTTGTGCATATACATAGTCGAAAGTCAAAGCAGTGGCTTTAGTTCAGCTGCGTCATACCTTTATAAGAAACGCTTATCTGCTTTTTTCCTCTTAAAAACTGCTTTCATGCGTATTTTGTTCCCGAGAATGTGTTTTTGTAGAGGATTCCGCACTTTTTTGACTGGTTTGAAAGTGATAGGGCTCCATCTATCTTATAGATGCTTAGTAGCGTGGGCAGCAGAAAAAAATTCGGGTTTTCGTATCTAAAGCGCACCTGACATAGACCTAACCGCAAACCTGCGTTCAAATTTATGCCTTCAAGCTCTTTCTGCAACGTTGTCATGAGCGTGAACTGGAGTAGTTACATTGTTGGTATGTATGAGAGTCCGTATGCAGTGGTTGCAGGTTTCTGCAGATCCTAGTATGCAGGCTAATTGAGAACTTCATCCCTCAAAAAGTGATTTGCAACAAGCCTTGAAGTTATTTCTGCTTCTGACCATAATGCTCATGTGAATCACAAGGCAACATATATTGCAGGGTGTATTCAATAGTTAGCAGCTAAAAAGTGGCAAAATTCAAAGAAGGTACCAGTTGGTAAGTACTTTGAGATTGCCGAACACACCGCAAGACTTGTGCTTTGAAAAAGAATTAAAGTGCGACTTCGCAAGCAATCGTAACTATAGTTTACAAACTTCTTTTTAGGTAAATAATGCTAAATAATGCTTCTACATTATTTTGAGCTTATAAAAATAGCGGATACCAATTTTGAAGGCAAAAATTCGAGCGCAGGCCTACGGTTATGTCCGTGTCAGGTGCGCTTTGGATACGAAAAACCGAATTTTTTTCTACTGCTCACGCTGCTAAGCATCTATAAGATAGATGGAGCCCTATCACTTTCAAACCAGTCAAAAAAGTGCGGAATCTTCTACAAAAACACATTCTCGGGAACAAAATACGCATGAGAGCAGTTTTTGAGTGGAAAAAAGCAGATAAGCGTTTCTTATAAAGGTATGACGCAGCTGAACTAAACCCACTGCTTTGACTTTCGACTAGGTTTATGCACAAAAGATTTTGGAAGCTAAGAATTACGTTAGCAGGCAGAAATGTTAGGTGGATCTATAGTTTTGGCCAACTTTCGAGCCTGCTTTTTTCGAAATTTTTAATTTTTTTCTTGAATAATCTACCGAAAGCGGAATCCACTCCGGTCACTGATGAATGCCTGTTGAACACACAACTGTACCAAATCTCAGATCAATTCGTTGAGAAGCAGATGAACTACGGCAGTTTTTTATAGTGGATCTATAGTTTTGGCCAGCACTGTATGTTTTGGGCGCGAACGCGGTTTCATTAGCCGCAGAGCGTGTGAGGCGCAGGATTAACAACAGTAAAGATACGCGTGCGCAGCGTTCGCGCCCGCTGAACTAATACTGCTTCTGTCGTCATGCAGCCTTTAGCAGGCTTTCGTGAAAGAACATGTTCATGCTTGCGTTGTTTAATGAGATCGAACGCGTTTTTTCACGAATTCTCAATAGCAATTTACCAAAACGCGTCAAAACACTCATAAACTTGTCAATCAGTAGTACGCAAAGCGTGCTCGCTCTCGTGGTCGCAGAATGAATGATTTAATCAGTACAATTGCTCAAGAAATTGCGATATCCAGTACTGAATTTCCTTCGACTCTGTCGTCGACCAACAATTAGAAATCAAAACATAATTTCGAGTAAACTCATGCACTTGTAATTCTCTAAGATCATCTACAGTACTTTCGTTAGAATTATTTATTAAGCAACTTGTAATAAATACAGTAAAAAAGAAGGTCGCGCAGAATATTTTTTTAACGGAAAGAAGCTCTCAACAGACTACAAAAAGTACTTGATAAGGTACACATTTGTGCTATCATCATCAAAAATTACATGCCACAAAATCTATCAATTTATGGTATGAATATTTACAATGTTTGTTCTAAATTCTTGTTCGACTATCTGAAACCTCGAGTAGTTTATACCAATATATTAGGAGACTGAAAGTTCTGTCGCACCATTTTCAGAAAATCGTGGCTTCTTCCTGTGACGATAGCCTTGCATGGCAAAAATGACAATAGAGAGAGTTGTAGAGAAATGTACTTTCTAATGACTTCCTGCCTATTCTCTATGAGCTCTTAAATGTAGACATGAAACTGGATAGAACATTACCCAAATTCCTGTGTAAAAGAACATTACCCGAATTTCGGAATCATGAGGTAAACAGCTCAATGAAATAACTGTGTCATAGAATCATCCGATATTAGCGTCTTATGTTTCCTGACCTCCTCTTCGTAACTGAGAGTGAACAAGCTTTGAAAATTTATGATTTTCGGAAAAAATGCCACAAATTCAATTTTAGTACGAGGTTGATTTATGGCATTTTCTCGAAAATCATAACTCTTCAAGCAAGGGCTTGATTAGAACAAACTTTGCTTAATTAGAAAGGAGGTTAGCAATCTAATCTCTTGACTGCTTGAGATTTTGTGGCCAGTTTCTCGAGTTCTAACAGGGGCTGGCACCTGGCATGGGGCAAGCTGGATATAGTTTTTGGATAAAAAGCAAAGGGGATATCGTTTTTGTCGACAAATTGCGACGTTTTTTTTGGCCGACGTTTCGTTTTTTTGGAGGATTTTCAGGGATTTTGGTCTGGGGTCAAAGAGGACTTCGTAAAAATTAGCAAATTTCAAGAGAGACTTCGTTTTGAAACCCTGTGCCAGCTCGTGGCGAGCCCCGAGTTCTAAACTGCTTGCCCAAATCAAACTCGGGTTATTATGTCCTTTATTTAGATTTATCATTGCGAGTAAAGCCCAGCTGGCGGTATCAAAGGCATCAATAATAAGTAATGAGTTGTTTTTCAAAATCAATTGATTTCACAAGTACATAATGAAGAAAGTTACGATTTTTTGAAAATAGTGCGCAAAACTTTCGTCAACGCAAAGAACATGCAAGAATTTCATATCAAAAAGCGAGCTTGAAGAAGGAGAGATAGGTATCAATATCGGCATTATAGTGCCTTCGTTTTTACAAAAAGCTTTGAATTATGCAACCTGTAGATCCTAGAGGAACATTCCTACATCTCTACCTACTATTTTCCTGCAGTTGTAGCATACTTATAGCCTAATGGAGTTCAACATATTTTCCATACTGACCGTGTTTTTCAAAGAGTTGGAGGTATCCGACTCCACTTCGTTTGAGGATGTTCCAGCGCCTTTCACAAACGAGGTGGGTGTCCCCTTAGCGCTCGACGATGGCCTGGGATAGCTGGCTATCTGGTTAGTGGCTTCTTCTTCATCCTCGTATATGTTAATGGGTAATGGTTCAAAGTCGGTCACGGGTGGTCTGGTTGCAAAGTCATATGGATTCCAATTTTTCAATTTTTCGACGTAGACGGGAGTGCCGGTATCGCTATAATCGTAGTCGTAATCAGTAACACCAGCCGGTCCACTAGTCCTTGGACTTGTGCTTGTCATAGTGGTTGTATATGGCTTCGTAGGTGCTGTTGTCGAATGAGTGGACTCAATTTTTCTTTTCCGTATGGGTTCGAAAGTTATGCTGAAGATCTAGAGTATAGATTATGCAGTTCGTTATGAAATTCTTTATGAAACTTCACTTTCTAAAGACACAAAGGACGTCCACCTTTTCGCGACTCTTGTATTCCATATAGTAGCACCCAAATCTTTTGACGTCTGGCTTCTTTTTCTGAAAAAAAAGACGGTAGAAACTTTTGAACCTAGTCGAGGTAAACTATATTGTGTACTCTGTTCATAACGCTTTCTATTGCACTGAGTGCTGGTTTGAACGGGGACCATCCAGAATCAACTCTTCTATAATTGAACATTGATGGGACATTTGCCAAATAATTTTGCAGAATTTTTCAACTTTTTGAGATGCATCGTGTATATATGAGGCATATGGTGTGGTGATTGAGTCTAAGGATACCTGTGGATAGTAAATGAATCAAATCCAAACTCTCCTGCATAGCCTGGTGTAAGCTGCTCTTGTCGGGCGACACTCTCGAAGTTGCAATCGTAGATCTAAAAAAAAGCTATATATGCGCCACTGCATCACTTTTTACTAAAACTGGGTTGCTGTCAAGAGACTTTGAAACCTACTAATACGAAAACAAGAACGGAAGTCCAAGCTCGATTATCGATGATTTTTGGCATGAGGTAGTTACTTTTATACGTATTCTATAGCCGATAACCAAGATGTTAACACGCTTTATTCAGTCAGGCCAACCTTTCGTGCCTTTACCAAAACGTAGTAGTCTAGCTTGCAGACGCTGTGTTTGGTGGTTGCTCAACCCTGATTCGAAGATTGCCGAGGCTCTGACGAAGGTGAAGGCACCGAAACGTTGGCTTGACTGAATAAAGCGTATTAACAATCTTGGTGATCGGCTATGGAATACGTATAAAAGAAGGGAAGTGTTGCATGAAGAAACAGCGTTATGCATGCTTTTTTATCAGATTTTTCAGAATGCGAAAATGGCGTGATTTTTCTGGGACTTGGCTTCGAAAATCTACCAGATATGCCTTCATGCAAATTAGGTTGGAAACTAAGTTTTGCAACTGGTTTATAATTTAACTCTCTTTGAACATGTTGCACTCAAGCTTTGGCTATATGTAGATCTCAATATGTGACAACCATGCACAAATTGTTTGATTCTTGAAAACGAAATTTAAATAATTACAAGCATTTGTTCAAAATAATAAAAAGGATTTACGAGCTTTTGAGCAAAAATAAGCCGTTCGCGACCCACATCATGCATAATGATCAGAATTTATATGTGAATTATTGCTTGAGGTTGACTCAATTGGCTTGATAGGAAAGGAATCTTTTGAAACACAAGTCGAATTATAGCGCCCTCTCAGATTTAAGTACGCAAGGCTGGTGGGGACAACCATCAATGACTAAGGAGTGGGAACGTCAAAATTCGCGGAGACTTCACGTAATGAGCTTATTCGACCTGACAAACACGAATATCATTTTCGTCTTTTAAATTACAGTCTTTTCTATTGCTTAAGGTGAGACCCCATACCGTAAAACAACAGTAATGTTGCAAAGAAGCCCTTACCATGCAAATTCAGCATGTTATTCGTGATCAGCATGTCGGACAATCCCCGCAATAACTTACAATTTTCCCCTTTATAGAATACTAGCTGGCTTACCCGGCTCCGCCGTATGTTCCGAATAGAAAATTCCATTTCTTAACCGATCCGGACCAAACTTGGCACACATACACTTCGGGCCCCGGCGGGTGTCATAGGCTACTTTTCGTCATCTATCGACATCGATTTTATCGATTTTTTGCAGAATTTGAGCTAGGGGGCTGGAATTTGGCAGAGGGGTGTAATCGAGCATGCTGATCACCCCCACGGGGGTGATCAGCATGCTCGAATACCCCCCCCTGTGCCAACTCTCAGCCCCGTAGCTCAAATTCTGCAAAAAATCGATAAAATCGATATCGATCGATGACGAAAAGTAGCCTATGACACCCGCAGGGGCCCGAAGTGTATGTGTGCCAAGTTTGGTCCGGATCGTTTCAGAAATGGAATTTTCTATTCGGAACATACGTACACACATACAGACAGTCATACAGACAAACAGACATTCAGCTTTATGTATAAGATAGATACCGTAATCCTCACTGCGACATCAGAATGTGCGAACAGCAGCTATGCTTGTAGCTTACGTTATAAGCAACAGATTGACAAAATTTAAGTGCTTAATATTAAATGAGAGCAAGATTATTTAGTGAGTTGTAAAATTTAGTTTTCAACTTGATAGATACATGTGCAATTGCAGAAGAGATTGCAGAAGAACAAAATTTTATGCAGTGTTCGTTAGAGGCGTACCAGCAACTTATTTCCGAACGTTTTGAGAGCTAAATTCTCAGCATCATCAAAAATTCTCATATGGATGTCCATTGATGTACCGCATACTTCGTAATTCTCTGAAAAGTTCGTGATATCCACGGCTCAAAAGCGTCTTCTAAAATTGTACTGACCGACTTCTCTAGGTCCGTCCCACCGAGGGCGAACGAAAGATAACTGATATGCTTATATGAAAATATAAATTTTCATAATTTACTTTAGAAGTGACCTACCAGACATGCGTAGATGAGGGTGAGTAGCTGCATAATGAACACAGCAGGTTATTATTTTTTATTTTAAACACACTAATTTCACATCACTCTTAGTAGCGATGTCCTTCTGTGTACAATGTTAATTGCAAATTGTTCGAAATTTCGCTTTATGAGCACAAGTAGATTGTTCCAAAATGGTAGAAGGCCTCCATCACTTAGTGTCACTCGCAATTAGAACTGTAGCCACATTTGTTCTTATCGAAATTGCTCGTATGCACGAATAGTGCACAACGTTTTTTTTCTGGACAATCCCCATAATGACTTACATCCTAGTTTCCTTCCAGGCTTGAAACTTCGTGAAATGATTCACGAAGTTTCAAGCCTGGAAGGAAACTAGGGTGGATGACGGAGCAGTTGTTACTTCATTGAAAAATTTACAGATAAGACACGTTTTTGCCAAAAAGGGCAAAAAAAAACGCGCGCTCGCATTGCCAAAAAATTTTGCAGATAAGCCCTCTTCGCAGGTGAGTTCGCCCTCCGCCAGATAAGTCCGCAAAGTCCGTCCCTTTTAAGGAACAAAAAAATGTGCAGTTGCACTGCCTCCTTTCAATGGGCCTCAACAAGCCTCAAAAACGAAATGACAAAGGAACATATCCTTATTCAACTTTCATTCGTGCTCATCATCATCAAACGCTCATAACCATCATGTCCGAAAGCATGCCTAGAACCAGAAACAATGATAGGAAAACTCTCTCAACTCTATCACTGACTCCCCCCCACAAAGCCTTTGTATGCTAGCAATAATTTATTCAGAAATAGCATTAAACCTTTCATGGACCAGAACAGCTACCGCGTAGTAGCTCATCGTCTTCCTGATGCGCTTTTACTTCTAGCACTTGCTAAATGGGCCATCCATCGCTCCCATCCTGCTTTCAAGTTATTTTCGCAAGGCTCGCTAATGCCAACATCGAGAGGATGTAAATGTTTGGTCACGAGCCTTTCCGTCCGACGCATTGCCTTGCTGTCTAATCACTCAGAGAGTCGAAGGAATACCTCCGGCGAACAAATGGCGCGAGTCTGCCACTTCGCGCTCTGGAGCGCTCCGGAGCCCTGCCATTTCACCTATTTTGCTGCTCCGGGGCTCTCCCAAATCTGGCGCACCTCCGGAGCAAAGATTTGCGCGTCCCGGAAAGGGGTCCGATTCGCTTGCTTGTAACATCACGGTGACGTCATAAGCACGGCTGCATGTGACAATTCTCATTGACTCCAATTTCGTGTCACTCTGACACTTGCAAATATGAAGACAGTGTGAAGACAAGCTGTAGATGCAGATGAGCTGTTTCTCCTTTCGAGCAAAACAAAATTCCAAATACCACAAAAATTCTTAGATGTTCACCACAAATGCTTACAAGGTCCCTTGTGCGGCTGCGAAGCCAAAAATAACATACGGCCCAAATTTCTAGTTTACTCCTTGTTTTAAATGTACTACTGGAAAAGCTTGATAATTCACTTTTTTTTCAATTTGACAAAAACTTTATGAAAGCAGAGCGAAAACTATGAGATGGGTCAAGAACAAAGACGTGATATTCGATCGTTAGAAGCAGCTTCCAGTACTTTCTTACAAATCTTTTATTTAAAGCTTTGAAGAATCATTTTTGTGCGTCTACATCGAAGGCTTCAAACAGAGTCAAAGCTCTTGGTTTCATGCACTGAGAATTCAGTCGTTTCTCCAAATCGAATGGGGTCTCATTGCTTGTGTGTCCTAATTCGTCTTTTATATACTGTTCGTAGTCAATGTCGTCAAAGTCATGCGGTTGTGGCTTCGCCTGATAAGGAAATTCGGTTGTCCAAC
The DNA here is from genome assembly GCA_958299035.1 of Cylicocyclus nassatus. Taxonomy (NCBI): domain Eukaryota; kingdom Metazoa; phylum Nematoda; class Chromadorea; order Rhabditida; family Strongylidae; genus Cylicocyclus; species Cylicocyclus nassatus. Next base: position 65,995,520 of record CATQJL010000112.1, read on the forward strand.
CCTCCAGATCCTTGATGTATTGAGGAGTGCCACCATCATTGTAGTCATAGTCATATTCTATGGGACCTGCAGTCACCGACCCTTTCCACCTGAGAGTGACATTAGACTTTAAAGTCGTTGTTGGTGCTGGCTTTGACAATGTTGTGGTTGTTGTAGACAAAGCCGTTGTACTCTCGACAATTAATATGGGACCATTATCGGTAATGCTGAAGTTATACAAAGTTATACAATATCGTCCTAGCTGTCAAAGTCAGCAAAAGTTGAACTCTCACTCTCTGAAAACGCAGAGGACTTTGACTGGAACTTCTGATTGGAACTTCTTGAAATAACATCCAAATCTGATCGCCGAAGGCCTTGCTCTCTAGAAAAAGTGTCATACATTATGTTTCGAGGAACAAACAAATCGTTCTGTGCACCCTGTTCGCAGAGCTTTCCACTGCGTCCAAAAAATTTGAAATAACCGAAATTCCAACATCCACCCTCCTGAATATTGAATGTACTGTTTATTTTATAAAATGCTTTCATGTATAGTTTCTGCAAAAAAACGATGAGTTGTCAAAGTTGCAAATGACTTGGAGAGAAGGAAGGCAGATTGTGAATGTTTTCACAAAAGCTTACCTGTAAAAGTAAATCAACCTGAAGCCAAGCCGCCCAGCAAATCCTGTTTCCACTAGCTCTTCACAAGCTACTTTCTCGAAATTACAATCGTAAACCTGCAAAAGTGCTTAGTGCTGCTGAGCATCCGCCCCTAAATTGAACTTTGAAAAGATTTTAAGTTTGCACACAAATTTTGCAGAGGAGTAAAACTTTTTGCAACATAATCTAATACCCATTCAATTCAAAAATTTTGCTTACGCCGTTACATACCAGATATCTTGCTCCCAACTCTGAGTAAGCTAAGTCTTCGGCATCATCATACAATCGCATATAAATGTCCAAATCGTTGCACTCCTCAATGTTTTCTAATAAAAGTTTCTGTAGACGCAACAAATCCAAATAAGGAAACTACTTGCCGACTTCTCTAGGCTGTCCCCAGTAGTAGGCAAAGCTTGCTTCCTAATGTTAATTGATGAGAAATCAAAAGACTGTAGATGAACAACGTACCACGCACACAAACGCAAGGACAAGGATTCGCATAATGCACTCCAAAATGAATTTCTATCATAGAGTGCCAACCAAGCGAAGCATTTGTCAGATGGATGCACTACCTTCAATAAAACTTTTGTTTAGCTCAGCTTTTGTTTTGTTCCGCTCCATTTTAGTTCATTGCTTTCGACGAACCGTATTAACAATGATCGAAGGTTTGAACGTATAAGTTTTGTTGGCTGCTTCTAGCAGTGTGGTAAAAGAGATTCTGTGCTGGAACCAATTGAAAGGAGAGAGAAAGCATTGCATTTCTACGGGCTTGAGGACCTCATGATAAACATTTGGCTGAGCATGCAGACACACTTTGAGGAAGGTATCAAAATCTTTTCGATAGAAATGATTTTTAGGTTTTCGTCATACCCGCATATATCCTCCTAGCGATCGCCATGCGATCTATCAATTTGGTTTGCACATGCCCCGCTTGCGGAAGTCAAGTGCATAGGCGCTTCGCTACTGTGAGTGTAACAAACGTACGTACTTGATTCTTTCGAACTGGAAGTATAACGTACTTTTGAACATATTTCACACTATAGAAGAACTAGAACGCTCCTGAAAAATAGAATTGCCTACGTTCTCGACCTAAATACCTCTGAAAAGTCCTCCAGAACAAACAGTAAAGAGCTTGCTTTCTATTGAACCACATGATGTGTTTACAGGGGATGTCGTGTTTTTCACTCGTTTTAAAAGGAATGCCTAGACAAAACTAAACATTTTGGGTGGTTCTGATATGGTAAATGCTTATATCCCCGCTATGAAAACATAACAAGTTCGAGCGCACAGCATGCTGCCCTCGCCATGAAAACTGACCCCCTCCCCCGGGTCGTGCACATTAGAATTGGGTCAGAATCGTTGAAAAAGCGGCGCACATTCCATCCTCGAGGAGGCATGTCTAGATTTTGTAACCACTCTGTAAGGACTCTCCGCTCCAACCTTAAAAGCAGTGTCCCTGCAGATTCGCGCTCTGGAGGATATTGCTATGGTAAGGTTCCTGGTCATCCCACTAACCTCCATGCGCAGTCCGGTTCGTTGATGTTCCCCTGGCCGAGAAAATAACCCTTAAACCGGCGCGCGCAATCCCAAGGGATTCCGCCTGCCGTTTGGCGCGGGACCCCACGACCGCTCCTCTGGCATTGTGCATGCTATCCAAAAGTATTCTTTTGAACAAATGATCTCTTTCGCAAGCGACCTTGTTCGATTGGCTCGGGGCCAAGGGGGGGGGGGGGGGGGGGAAGCGGCCCCGAGCCTTTGGCGGGATGACTGGTCATCCATGTGTTTTAACGCGTACAGAGCTCCAGCCGCCCTACGCGAGCTAGTGGTTTTCTCTTTCAGCACCTCGGTTTGAAGAAGAAGCGGCACAAGCAGCAGCGCTTGCTTTTCTTCAACTAAAAGCCTTTTTGAGAAACAATGAGGCTCAGGCCCTCCGGTCAGCAGACCTAAATTTTGTGGGAGGAGGATACTACAGCCCAATGATTCGAAAATCCAAGACGGACCAACACGGCAAGGGAGCGGCTATCAAGTTTCACCTGGACAAGGTAGAAATGGCATTGTTGCGCAAGTAGGTCAATGCGCCGGCGTGGTTCACATCTTTCACTTCATGTCCACAATAAGGCCTTTCTCAAGCGTAATCCTGAGGGATAGGCTTGGACTGCTTTTTAGGATTTGCAATTTGGAAAATTTTAACTTTACCTCTCATTCTTTCAGGGGTGGGGCAGCATCGCTCGCTCTCAGCCTAGGTGCCTAACAAACCGCGGTGGTGCTGGCCGGTAGATGGAAAACGATCTACGCCTTTCGATGCTACTTGGCTTCCAAGGCACTACCAAAAGACCCTACCTTCAGCTGTGCGTAGCTAGCAACCCATGTATTCTGTTGTCTTAAGTTTGCTCAAAGTCTCCCGGAACTCATGTATTGATTTTCACTTTTTATTTTTACTAGGTTTTTTGCACGAGAGGCTGGCCATCTTTGGGCTTGATTTTGCCTTGTTCATTTCATAGAATCCTTTGCCCTCAGTTGCATCTGTTTACCTCGCCTCTGTCTGGGCAGTATTCGCATTGTTTCATCGATAGTATAACCATTTAATATTCCGTTTCTTGTACGAAACAATCTCACTCTCGGGGTTGCCACCTTACATGTTTCTTCTGGATTCTTTCGGCTTCATAGGATACATCACTACCGTAGTATGTTGATTATTGATCCCGTGCAGCAGCCTAAGGGAAGATCATTTCTGCCTATATTATTAGGGGGTAAAAAATTGGACACTTACGAAATAACTGGAGATTTCTCAAGAAAGAGGAGGTGATCAGACATTCCAGTTTTGATAGATGTTAGAATATGTTATTCTCTTTCAGATAATGCCTGTACAAGGTCATTTACATGAATAATAATTTTTATACTTGCTAAAATGCAAAGTTAATCACTTCGACAAATTATAAACTTTGAGCAGTATCTGCGCAGTGAAACATGTGAGACCACCCAAAGTACCACTGAGGGGTGGGTGATGGGACAGTCACCAAACCCACGACAGCTCGGTGGCCTCATCTTCTAAAGTCAGGAGATATGGCCATTAGCAGTTTCGAGAACGAAGATACGCGTTGTTAAATTCCTTCCAGGTGAACGCATGTTTTCTAAGTAACATCTGATAGAGCTTTTTACGCTCTGTCCATCGATGTGCAACTTGCCGTAGATTTCATCTACAGAGTGTCCCAAATATCTTGTAGCCTAGTATTTTTTCTGATAAAAACAGAACGGAACAACATAGGGATATAAAATTTGGTGTACACATTATTCAAAAATTAGCAAATACATCACAGCATTCGAATTTCGTGGTAGCATCTTTCCTTGATAACGGAAGCCTTCAAACTGTTGGCGATTACCACCGCCGAGGCACGCGGGCAGTCGTCATCAATTTTGTCCCAATTTTTCATGAAAATAAATCCTATCACTTAGAAAATACCTTAATAATAGCTCCTACCCATTGTACTCCGAATATCCTGGTCGCTAGTGATTTTAATCTTCCCATGAGATGCTCTGGTGACTCGCTACAACATATTTACCCACAAGTTCAGAGATTTCTCGAGTTCTTTCGTATTCGTTACAGTACCCACCCGCGACGGTGCCATTTTAGATTGGGTATCAGGTGCTAACTCAGTACACAATTATAAATCACAAGCATACTCACAATCAGTTCTTTTTTCTATCCTCCGATCTGTTCATACCGACAACCCATTGATATTGAAGCTTTTATATAAAGCGTACGTTTTGCCTCACCTCGAATACTGTTCTGTGATATGGAATCCTTTTTCAAAAAGAGACATTTTGAGGTTAGAAAAAGTTCAACAAACATTTACTCGCATTTTGTTTCTGAGATGTCGTAAAAGATTAGCTTTCGATGAAATGCCTAAATATGAAGAACGCCTCAAGTCTTTGGCAATGAAGAGTCTGGAATTTAGACCAACTTATCTAGATCTTATTTTCGCTTTTCGCCTCCTTCGTAAGGAAATTAGGCTTAGCGCAAGTAAGTACTGGATTTTCAGACCTAGTAGTAGGAGGGTGGGTTTAACATCCATTACCCACGTATTTATAGGAAACGCTTTCTACGAACATTTAATACTCTTTTTTACAGAACACCTAGATGGCTTAGCAGGCTTCCACTTTCGACGTTATCATCAGTTGAATCAGCTGCTTTTGAACGTAGAATAGCGCAAGTTGACCTTATGTAAGTCAGGTTGGGAGCCCCTTTCTGAGGAAGCATAAGCAGGCCCTGGAGAACGTCCAGGAGGTTTTTACTCGCTTGCTTTTTTACAGATGTTATCCCAGTCGTGGTTACCCACGATCGCTTCCAAGCTATGGTGAACGAATGAAAGTCTTAGGTCTTAAAAGCCTTTCACATCGTAGGATCCTGCACGATATAATACTTGCTTTCAGGATTTTTAGAGGCGAGACTAAGCTAAGACCTTCTAAATACTGGGTGTTCAGGCCTAGTCGTGGAAGGACCACCGGGCTTTCTGTTTACTTACATTCAAATGGTGGGCGTAAACAATTCAACTCTTTATCAGAAAATAGTTTTTTCGCACGCACTTCAAAATATCTTCAGTGTTTACCTAAAGAGTTCTTGTCTTCTCCAGATAGTCTCACTTTCAAACGAAAACATAGGAAGTTAAATTTGACTGGTTTTCTCCAAGAAGTTGAATTTGACTGATTTTCTTCCAGAGGACTTTCTTGTCATCGCTCGTATAGTGCTACCGTTTGTCGGCCAAACCCTGCCGAACCCTTCCCACACCCACCGCTATGCGTGTTGCGGGCCTACTCCAGTACTTGTTATCGACCAACTCTGTCAATCTCTCACTCATCGCGCAGAAGGTTTTCCAGTGATAGCTCTCTCATGTACCAAGTTTGTAATCGACGGACCTTCAAGTCGCTCGCTGTTCGGATTTTTACTTCATCCACACGTGGTTCGGGTCCGGTTCATCCTTCCGTAGTTATGTGGGAATAGCTTGTCTGACCTGACATTTTTTACATCACATTTTTTATCTTGGAGTTCTGCTCTCTCCCCCGAACTCAGTCGGGCAAATTTTCAATATTACATCTGTTCCTCGCATACTTGCTTGTTGAATAATCTAAGAGCACTTTTGCTGCAAGCGGGGGGCATGGGACAGACTCCACCGAGCATCTGCACTGATATTCATACACGGTACACAGGCTTAACCCCCTTCCATTCACGGAGCTGGACTCGAGCTTTTGGGATGTTTTGTTATTTTCTTTACTGTTCAAGCTCTAAGTATTCGTTTTTTGTTTCAAATATGGCACGCCTTGTGCGTATTGAATAAATCTTATATATAAAGCTGAATGTCTGTTTGTCTGTCTGTCTGTCTGTCTGTCTGTCTGTCTGTCTGTCTGTCTGTCTGTCTGTGCGTATGTTCCGTAGAAGATTCCATTTCTGAACCGATCCGGACCAAACTTGGCACACATACACTACGGGCCCCGGCGGGTGTCATAGGCTACTTTTCGTCATCAATCGATATCGATTTTATCGATTTTTTGCAAAATTTGAGCTACAGGGCTGGGAGTTGGCATAGGGGGGTAATCGAGCATGCTGATCACCCCCCCCCCCGTGGGATTACACCCCTCTGCCAAATTCCAGCCCCCTAGCTCAAATTTTGCAAAAAATCGATAAAATCGACATCGATCGATAACGAAAAGTGGGCTGTGGCACCCGCCGGGGCCCGAAGTGTATGTGTGCCAAGTTTGGTCCGGATCGGTTAAGAAATGGAATTTTCTATTCGGAACATACGGCGGAGCCGGGTAAGCCAGCTAGTAAATAAATAAATAAAAATGTGCCGTATGATAGAGCACGCTTTCAGCTACATCATACCATGATTAGAAAAATTTGTGAGTTTTATGGTTGAAATTACGGAAATTTGAATGCAGGCACGTGTAGATCTCATGGTGAAGTTTTGGACACATTTGCGGAAAATGAAAACAGAAAATCGGCCACAATGTGATTCAAAACCAAGTTCGTCATCCGTGTTGCATTAGATTCCCATCTAGAAAACATGCGAAGAGGATATTACTCCAAATTCAGTGACTGCTGCAATTCTACAGATTTGAAACAAATTCCAAAGACATAGTTGCAGTGGCACGCATTGAAAATTTGCAGTGGCACGCATTGAAAATTTCCAGGTTTTTCGCCTCTCTTGACGAAATAGAATTAAATGCAGCCATTATAGTGATAGTAGTGCAAAGCCTCCTCTATATTGTGGATATAAATTTGCACCGCGCTGTACCAAATCTTTGCAGTAGCGGAAGAAATAAACTTTTAGGAAATAACTTTTTGCGTTTTGAGGTAGAAATGGTTTGATAATTTTATTTTTTTTCAGTCAAACATGGAGATCATTTTTTACCCCCAAGGGTGTAGTTTACGAAGAATGATTGGAGGATTCTGTGGTGAGTAAGTTGAGATCAAAATCACCAGTGATTGTTGAGTTAAAGCAGTGCAAAATTAGGCTACAAGAGTTTTGGGACACCCTGTATTTTCGGAAAATATAGGGCAAAACATAATTTTTTGATTTTTTTTATTGCGCCAAAAATAGCTATTTTTCAGGTTTTTTCGCTTTTTTTCCCGAAATTGAGAAGAAATCTTAGGCATCATTTAACAAATTGTTTGAAAGAACATGAAAAGCTCTTTCGAATGGTTTGTCATTTGCTTTACGACTTTACAGTATAGCAGTGAAAGATTGAGAGTTGTTCAAAAAACCCTGTCTGAGTTCTTCATGATGCCACGCGTACGGTTATGAGAGGAGCGGTAACGCGCTGCCAGAATAGTACAATGATAAAAACACTTCATGCACTGCTAATGCAAAATACAATCATAACACAATTACAAAAAAATAAACGAAATACCAGTAATATAGTGCGTTTTATGACTATACGACATTCCCGAAATTATCTAAATTTGGCTCTGTAAAGCAAATGGACCAAAGTTTCAGTGGTCCTTTTCAATAAAAAATCGAGCGACGACAACTGAACGATTAAAACACTTATTCACGCAATTTGAGATGAAGTTCACAACATCTCGGCAAATGCAAATTTAGAGGAGGTTTCCGCACAGTTTTGGGCGTTCGTTATGCTCAACAGCTCAATTTTTGAGAAAACTGAAACACAGGCTGTCAAGAAATACGCAAAACCATGCTGCCCTTTTTTTATAAAGCCGAGAGCAGCACTATTGCAGCACAATGCGTGTACAATGCGCAAATCAGGCAGCACAGCCAATTAAAAGCTTCGGCGGTGGTGACTTACGGTCCTGAACTAAATGTTGCAAAGAACCCAAGGAATTACTGGCAAGGCGTTCCTGCGCGGACACAAGCGGCACGAGGGCATGAAAAGTAGAAACTGAACCGGGCACTGTCATAACCTGTCATTCAAATAACCCTAGCGAATCTATAAAAGGTACGGTGACCGTAATAGTTACACAAGCCACGTTTTGTGTTCTTTCTTTTTGGGAGAAATATCTTTCTCAAAGGTGTCGTATGGTAGTAAAACGGCTAAAGTAGACATGCACATGCTTTCAAAATAGCAACTCAAAAATAGGTGTTGTACTCCTATTCCATTGAAAAAAACATAATGCCATTGAATCTCAGGTGTAGATTACAGTAGTAAGGATGCTTCATCTCTTCTATGGTTCCAAAAATCTCGGACTTCCTGAAATGTCTTATACTTATGCAAAGCACTATACAGATAACCGATAAATGACATACTAACTACAAAAAACTAATTTGACTTGATGGATCTCGACTTGAATTTTTATTTTAACTTCAGTCATTGCTTCATCGCTATGCGCTCTTTTTGCACCTGAAAACGGTTGCTCAACAGCTGACTGATTTGAACACAGAAACGTTCTAATTGGGAATAGTTACGAACAATCGTTTGCAAAGTTATAAAATGTGCTTATCGATATTATCAATCACAGATTTCATTCATACATTATTATTTCACATTTCATTTACAGTCGCTTCATTTCGTACGATCATGTGTGTCGTTGCACACGCAGTCCACCTTTGGCGTTCTCATCCTGGATTCTTGGAGGAAACAACCTTTTAGGTAAGTGTTTTCAATGTGTTCTCAATATTTTCCTTCCTTTTTAAGTAATAACCACTTCAAACTAAGTAATCGATAAGAATCGGTAAGTCTCTCGCGTTTTTGCGATTGCAAAGTTTGTGCTGAACAAACGCTGCTGCTGCAAGCACGTTTTCAAGACAAACTTCGCAGCTCGTGCTTTACTTTTGCTGATCCTCCATTGATAGCCAGCCTCACTCATAGAATCTCAGTGTACAGCACATTACGAATCAAAATCTCCATTATTCAAAGTCTCACATTTTCCCGAAGTTGTAATTTTAATGTTATCTCCGGATTTCACCCTTGATAACCCCACATAAATAGTACCATGAGCAAATGCAGGAGTACGTAAAACCACACCAACTCTGTCAAAAGTCTGACCTTGACTTTTATTAACGGTCATACAGAATGCAAGGCGAACTGGGAACTGAAATCTTTTGAAAGCCATTCCTGACATTTTATCCTCATACGGATTTTGCATACGTAGACCACGCACGTCTTATTAGAGGTAAGGTTCTTGCACCGCAGCAGGATTGGAATGTTCCTTTTATTATATTATGCTCTACATCCAAAAGCTGGAGACGTGTTCCATTACACATTTGTGACGTGATGTCTATATTACGCAACAGCATCAAGATGCATCCTTTTTTCAATTTTAACAGGTAGAGTGGCATACCCGAAGGTGTTTCGCGATGAATATCTTCTTCATCGTCATAAAGTAAACCGTCAATACCGTCCTTGCACAGATTAATCTACACCGTAAGCGTCTATGTACTCACCTCTCAGCTTTTCCACTATCATGTGGTTTTTACTCAGCACGTCATCGTTACGAATACTCAACAGTGCAACTTTTGACAGTTGCTGCACATCTTCAATGAGTTCCGGTGTATACAGCCAGTCAATTAACTCCTTCTCCTTGAGAATCACCATTGATTTTGGGATTCGCAAGGCTACGCTCGAGAAGATTGTGCCTTTCACCAACTCTTCTTAACCATCCAGCAAACTCTTCGTTTCCTGGTAAAACACGCATATTCGTTTCTAATGTCAGTACATCCATCAATTGCCAAAGTCCACTGTACTTCAGCGTATGGTTCAAGATTTCCGGTTTACTTCCATTTTCAACAACCGGTAAGAACTGCGTAACCAATATCCTCCGAAAACCATCATTATACCACCGAAAGCTGTGTCTTGGAAATGCAAAACAACTCAACATCTTCTCGGCACACTCAACTGCAAATTTTGTCTGCATAGAGATCTCGTCCCATACAATTACATCAGTACTACGGAATCGCTGCGCTAATAATGACGATGCATCGACGTTTGCAGTACTTTCAGCAAACAGCCCCGAAACCGGCAGGCGAAAAGCACTATGAGCAGTACGTCCATCCTGCAGTAACGTTGCTGCTATACCAGTTCAAGCCACTGCGATCACATTTCTTTTGCGAGCACGAAGATTTTCGATAAACTTTTGGAATAAAAATGTCTTGCCACACCTGCCTTCCCATATACAAAGAAACGTTTTTTCGCACTCTTCTTCTGCAGCGCCTCCCTCATCAGTGTATCCAGTATGCGCTGCTGTTCCATGCTCAATTCTTTACCTGCTTCTGAAAATGCCACCTCATCCATATCAAGCTCGTCTATGTCAACACTTCCCTCTATAATCTCGTTCTCTACCTGCAAGGTGGAGAGACCACAGTCACGCAAGCTAAATCCATTGGCCTCTAAAATCTTTCTTATATGTATCAATGAGGCTGCGTCTAACTCGTCAGCCATCTTCTCATCCAACTGTTCACTCCCTGTTCACTCCTTTTTTCGACGCTATCCAACTATTCACTCCCTTGATTTCATGACCGTCAATGTGCTCACTAGACATCTTGGAAGAGATCCTGAAAGAGAGAAATGAAAGAGAAAGAGAAACAACCGATTTTTCGAAAAAAAGATCGAAAAAAGGAAACATTTTAGGCCACGACACGATGAATGATGATGGCGCTAACATTAGATGTTCACGCGCGCGCTGGGACCGCCACGCGGTTTCCCGCTATTAGCACATTTTGAATTGCGCTTGTGCTTCTTTATATATTAGATATAGATATTACGTTCAAAATGGAAAAATACTCCGATCACTTTTCTATTAAAATAAGGATGTGACAGTTTCACAGGGTAAGAGGAGTGGGGAAGATCAATTGAAAGTTACTATGAGAAAGTTTTTTGTTTACACTCAGATAAATCTATGGGAAAGTGCAAGGTTGACAACGCAAGTGCAGATTTGCTCAGGTGCAGGGAAGTCGGTCATAAGAATTGAAGTTTCGAACCCCTTGAATGACATCGCCTTGCTAAATTTATACGCTGCTGCATGACGATGGCACAATATCTTTGGGCGCGAACGCGGCTTTGTAGTCGCAGAGCGCATGAAACGCAGGATTAACAATGGTGAAGATGCGCGCGCGCCGCGTTCGCGCCCGCTCAACTAATACTGCTTCTTCGCCTTCGTCATGCAGTAGCCTTTTGATTTAAGTGAAAATCGACCGTCTCTGTTGCCAAACATTGGTTTTCTGCGGTCTCATTGAGAAAATGACGTGAAGCTACTGCTCACCTCATGTGATGCAAACTTAGTGATGGTTTCCACAAAATTACTACCATTCCTGAGTTTCAAAAGGAGCTCAGAGTGAACGTGAGCTTTGAACTCGGAATTTCAATCAGATTACTACCGATCCTAGTTTCCGCTCTAATCGGCTATTCATCAATTGTCTTCAACGTAAAGTTGTTTACCCGCAGAACTCGCGGGTCTTTTAAGTCTTTTTAGCATGAGACATGGTATAGGCTACCCGGCTGTCGGCGGAACTCGCAGGCACAGTAAGAAAAGATGCCAAATGCCTATGTTGTTCGATGATTGGGCTAAACGTTTATCTCCAGTGCTACAAAGGTTAGAACAAAAGTTTAGGTGCGAAAAAAACTATTTGAGGTTACCATTTATTGCAGAAGCAAGAAAGGCAACAAGTTAGCAGCACACAAAAGTATTAGCTTATAGCAATAATTGTAAAAGGCACTTTATTACACTATCATAACATATCACAGCTCAGGCGAAATTTTTCCTTTGAGGTAGAAAAGATCCGTTTTTTTGATGGGCAAGTCGGGAGCATCGCCGTTATCAGACCGCAGTAGTTGCAATGCATTTTCCCATTCCTTCCGGTATGTAGGGCAGAGCTTTTTTAGAAGGAGCTGAAATTGCATAGTAAAACACAAAATTATTAGGGCTCAAACCTCACCTTAATGTCGCATTCGTTATTGACGATAGGAACTGGTTGTATATAGAATTCTGTGGCGGGGAGTATGGATGTTTCAGAGTCATCTAGCTGAAGTAAAATGGCACTAGACATGTTGTTTGTCAGTATTTTTTGCAGCAATACAGAAAACAGAGATCATAAGGGAAGAAACCAAATGATGAGTTTTGTTCCATCATTGACTAAATTGACCTGTAATTCACGAAAATGCTTAAAAAGATGGTAACCACGCTTTGACGTACATTCCTGATTTGAAAATTATTTTTTGAACTTTGGGATTTCTACTCACCTCTCCCTCCCCCTCCCTCTCTTCTAGCCTTACCTCGAATGTTAACCTGCCTTTTCTAGATTTTGGGAGTGACTGAAAATTAGTATGCACACACCAACAGTGTAGTAAGGTGTATTCAACCTTTGATTCAACTGGCTTGGCGGCTGGAAGGTGGGGCTTTGTGACCTAATTAAGGCCGCTCGCGCCCGCGACGTCGTCTACGTCTCTTTCGCCCGCGTGCTTTCGAATCATTATCTAGCCTTAACTAGGTCACGAAGCTCGGCCTTCCAGCCGCCAAGACATTGTATCAGAGGGTACGCTAACTGATGCTATCGCTACGGCAGGGTAACCATGGGGCTAATTTTGGACTATAGCCTCATAAATCCTTTGAGCGATGCCTTGAAGAACCTGCGTAAAGTGTCCCAAAAATATAATGCAAGACTGAGCCAGACAGTCAACGTTCTATTGCAACTTCCACCAAATCCACTCACACAATCGCAAATGACTTCCGGGGCAAACTGAAGTTCTAAAAACTTCCGGAGGTAAAATCCTATGGAGTTGCCAGGTAGGGCGAGGCCAGGTAGGGCTGGCCCCACCCACACGGCCAATAGGAGCGTCCGCCCCGGAAGTTTTAGAACTTAAGTTTGCCCCGGAAGCCATTTGCGATTGTCTGAGTAAAAAAGCGAAAAGACGTCAAGAAATCAGAATCTTAAGAAAACTTTCCTTTTTGGAGTGTGTGTGTCTCGTAATTATCTAGTTCATGCGATACAGTCGAAAGAAGCGCTGGTTACCCCTGGAATACTCAAAGGCAACGACCGGGCAGATACGAAAATGTAGAGTACAGGGGGGCCCGTCCTGGTAAGGCTCTTGGCCAACTGGCAATGCACCAATTTGCTTCTAAAGCAGAAATCCGCTTCAGAAGTGGCGACCGGAACGCCCCGGCGATCGGGCCGTGTTACTTCGTTGGCCAGAGTGCGCATAGCGCACACAGTCAGAATGTAAGGTCCCACAAAGACTCTGCGTTTTAACCTTGGCGGCAGGCGACAAAATTCAAATCAAGAACTTCTGAAAAAGCCGTTTTCGGCGTTTTCGTGCCTTCCAAGTTGCATTTTAAGAATCAGCGTGGAGGATAAACCCAGGTAAGCGAGGAAAATTCCATTCGAAATTTTGCTCGGACGCTGCCTTCAAGAATAGAAACTGTTTTCGTTTTTAATTTTTGAATTTCTTGTCTGCTGCTGTCTTGCTTGCATATTTACCAAAGCAAACTCGGAAATATTTTGAACGAGTGACGTTGATTTTCGTTATAGATTAACCAAAACCTACCACAACTGCATGCTTTGGCGTTTTATACTGATAGCATCTGAGACCTGCAGCCATCATCTCCTCTTCAATACCCTAAAAATGCCATACTTTTCTCATCTACAGTTTCCACTGGAGCAAACCTCATAAGAAACATTATAAGGAGCGAATCGAATATCGCTGCACAACCTTACAATTGGAGGATGAAATGAGTGAAGGAATACGGTAACACTGGAACAATTCCAGAGGTAAAGCTGCTTGCACGCAACGCTTACGGCAGTGTTGTGTACCTGAAAGCAAGAAAAAATCAAGAGGGAATTAGCAAGAGGTCCTCTTACCTCTCGAAGTATGACAGAGCCATGGGTAGGCCCAAGTACCATAGCTGGGCAAAATTTTACATTATCAACAATTATCGAGCGGCATCTCCAAGGCACAATGAACATCGACGATTGTGTTTTGTTGGAAAGTATGCGTAAATGGACATCTTTATAGACAGGCTGCAACTTTAGCATATTTAGGAAAAATATTGCGCCAATCAGTCACCAACCTTAGACAATAGCTGAAACCTTTCCCAGCCAGAAACAGTGACCTTTCGCCGAGCGCCAGCCAATGAGGTTACTTTGCGCGGAGAGCACGAAGGCTGAAACGAGAACTTTCTTTGTAAGAATGGTCTTTCAGGAAAAATTGTGACGTGGCAAACATACCGTATTCACAGAAATGTCATCTATTTGAAAAGGATCTTGAACAAGGCACTGCCGCATGTTGCTAATAAATTTGCGAATAGAAATCTGAAGAAAGCAAAAAACGATTAACAGAGTTTGATGTTGCGCCCCATTTTTTTCAAAAATTGTTTGGCATTGCCCGGTAATTTTAGCGTTTGTTTTTTCAGATGCAGAATTAAAGGAAGGTTCTAGGTATGTCAATGTCCAAGCGGCAGCATATACATTTTCTCGTGGGCTAAAGTTTGTAGAGTCTCGTCCAGTACCGTACTCTTCCCGACCGGACCGACTACGCCTCTTCGAGGATGTTACTGGGCGGAAATTCAAGATGAATTTTTCCCCTAAGATTGAATCCTATAGCCCTGATGACTTATTTGAAGCCTCTCAATCATTATCCATGAGGCCTCGGGCATACTTCACGCAATTTCAGTCGCCACGCGATCTGGTTTGCCAGGTTTTTTCAAATCAAACACTGATAGATTACAAATGTATAGCCAGTATAGCTCTCGTAGGCTGATATAACGCCCTACTTTCTTACTTTAGAATGCGTTCGACGATGAATTACAAACAATTGGAATATTGCGAAATCGCGCCGCGACTGAAATCGCGTGAAGTATGCCCGAGGTCTGAAACAAAGCTAGGTGTTCATTCTGCCTTTAAAAATAAGATTAGTGTAGTTGAATAAAGAGTTAAGAAAGTCGTTTGCTGTTTTCATTCTCGTGTAACTTACACAACTTAATGGCAGTAAAAATAAGCAAAGAGAGAATGATAAAGTTTTTTGCTGCTACTGTATTGTGATGAAAATTCCCAAGAAACAATTACCTCGCCATTTTTGAGCCATAATTTTCCCGCAATTGTGGACACTTTGATGATGTCATCATGACTGTCACCGTCTTCATCATTCTCCGTCATACCTTCGAACAAAATGTCGACCATAGAGAGGAACTAGAATGTTCAGAATTAGTCGTGAAAGTAACACTGACACAAATAATGAGTTTTCATACCTTTTTCATGTGGGGACCGAACACTCGCAATTTCTCCTTTGTAAGGCTAGCGCGAGGCAGACCGGTAGCGCACCGATACAGCACAAAAACAAAATCTTCTGGAATAAAAAAATTTGTATTCTTTTAGCGACCTCCTTCCAAAATTGATACGACTTACCCATTTGTTCGTGGACCATCGCCGTAACAATATCACCTCTGGTGTTGATCGCCCTAAACAAGGTAATGTTGAATAGGTAATATAGGTAATATACAAAAGTAAACTTACTCATCTGTTTCATACGAAAAATATTCCAGCCCAACAAGGAGCATATGCAAGGCGAGTACATGTAAGGTAGCGAAACTCTGAAATTCTCTTATATGTCTAAATTCTCTAAAGTAGCAATTTTCTCATTTGAATCTCGGAATAAGGTAAAATATTTGAAAAGGAACAAATGGAAAACGCTACCGTATTCTTGATTTCTTGAACCTAATTTGTAGTTGAAGCGTAAAATGCAAAACGTTCTGCAAAATGCAGCAAATATATGGTCGTTGCAAAAATAATGTCCGTTTTGCAAATTTTCACACTGAAAGGCTATAACTCTGTTCAGCCTTTGTATTTTTGAATACGATCAAGACCATCAGAAGCAGTAAACTTTTGGTAACCTAATGGATACCTGCATATACCGAATCGCAAACGGGAAGAAAGCCATGCCTTCAAAAATCAAAAGTTTCTTTTTGAAAACCTCTCTTTGAAAGATTACAACTCCGTTCAAATTTTGTTCCTAAGGCTGCTTACTGGCTTATTTTGTAGACGCAAGCCAGTAGTATACTCTATTAGGAAAAAAAACTTCAACGAAGGGGATCTGCGAAAAGAAAAGATAGGAATCCAAAAATTTTCATTTTTTTAAGCCTGTTTGCGGTAAGCCAGAGGGCCCCAACTATGAAAATTTGGAATTCTTCATGCTTTGAATAGCTTAGTGCTTCTTCAAAAATTGTATGCAAGATGTCCTGACCTTAAGCATATGGAAATGAGCCAAGCTTCTGCGATTGCCTTGATTAGGGAAAATTTTTAATCCATAGAGTGCCATGCATCGAGTGTCTATTTTGAGGCGTCGATTTCTTAGTCCAGATGTATTCAAAAAACTTATTCAAACATGCAATAGGAAGCAATTTCCCCCATACAGAAGCTATGTTTTTGAAAGAATTCGTTCATTTGCTCCTGAAATGTGCCCAAGGAAGTTAAAGCAACGATTTGATTTTGAGTGCAGCTGTGCGAGAAGATGTTAAAATTTTCACAGATAAGATAGAAGCTTGGTTTCACGATTTTTAGAAAATACATGAGGAAAGCTTTCCAGTATTATGCAGAATCTATATCGAGAAAGAAATTTTTCGAGAAAAAAGTTGTTGGGAATGCAGGTATAGAAAAACGACATTATTCTTGCAACACCTTAATATTTTGCTAAACATGTATGCTTCTTTATGCAACCTAGAAAATCTCTGGACAGGGTTGAGCTTGAACATAACAAAATGATCACTAATCAGTGGAGTAATCACTAAATTTTACCAAAGCCTACGTCACTTACTTCGTCCCCAGATGCATTCCGAAAAACTGCTTCGCTTAGGGCATTGTCCAAGCCAATTTCATCGACAATTTCAGTCCACTGCGCTACCCTGAAATGAGCGCTTTAATAAAATTCTAATTAAAAAATTCGGCGCTCCAAGGCTAACCCGAGACGATCCCAATTCCTCGCTTGGCACACGTCCAACAGCGCATGTGCACCTTCGATAGCTGTACGACGACCTGGCGATTCGGTTTCTTCCGGAACTTCTCGAGCACTTGGTGTTTTGATGAGAGTAAATTCTAATGGGAGAAATGATTCCAAGAGAAAATCGCCGCGTAGCCAAACCCATACTTGAATCGTCATCTTGTTTACCTGTGTAAATAGGTAAGGTGTTCAACAGCATTGGGGTAAGAAGAACAGACCTAAGAAGGATAATGAGAAAAATAAATTTAGTTAGAACTGCAGGGAAAAACAAGGCAATTCATATGAAGAAGCATGATTTTTGGTTAATTAAAGGCAATTAACTTGGGTAAATGCTATATCTGCTTTCCTTGCAGAAAATTTTGAGAAAGAATTCTGCTAGAGTTAGTGCAGAGATAGCATATAAGAGTATATGCGTCACATAACCATTACTCCAGTTTGGAAAGGGTGTCAACAGAATCGAATAAGCTAACACCTGAAAAAAGCGATAGAATTTCAGCGAGCGTAATGTTGCGCAGTAAATCGTTGCCATGACGACATGCCACATTGGTGCAAACAAGCGAGCGCAGTGGATGGTGGGTAAGGGGGAGATAATTGAAGCTACAGAGAATGTGAGTACTAGCGAATTCTGAAACGAGATCCTGCTATACGAAACTTGTTCTAATCGTCCGTTTTTATATAAACTTTCAATTTTTGAAATTTGTTTTACATTTGATTTTATTCAAAATTTAATCTATGAAATATATGCTTATATACGACATCCATGATCAGAACAAGAGTATATGAGTATAGAGAGAAGTTTTAAATGAAAGATTTTCATTTTTTTCTTATAAATCGACCTAGGAATTTAATAGTAGGTCGTTCCGAAAGTAATGTCGCTTTTTTCAAACAAACGCCAAATTTCGCGAAGCCAAAATTTCTAGAAGATTTTGCATTCGATGTAGAATTTAGTCCCCTTTCTAATGTTCATAATGTCATTGCATAGTATTCAATGAGCTTTTGAAAATTTACCAAAATCTGCGACCCATGCTTTTGAGATGGTCAAATTCCACAACTTTTTAAATTTTTCTATTAGTAACCCTAACCCTAATAGTAACCCTCGGAAGTAGTCCAAGTGATGGATGGATAAAACAAACACTACAAAAATGGGCACAACTTTTTTTCTTTTTTCCATAGCATGTTTTTTAACTGATGGTACCAATTTCCATATTCGGTCAACTTATTCCTCATAGAGTCAAAGGCCGAGCAGCATAGGTGCTGTTCGATGCAGCATTTTCTTCTCTTTCTAACGGTTTTGCTTCCGATTCGTGAAGTCTTAGGGAAAAATCATTATGATTCATTTTTTCAGCGCGCCCCAGGCTGTACCAGAAAAGATCGAAAATTGATATTTGGAATTCATAAACACTCCCTTGTTTTGTAAAAATAGTGTCAAATGATAATTCTTTTATAGAAGTGCCGAATTCCGAAAGTTTCATGGTGTTTGCGTTTTTATCTGACGGCCTGCCAAAATCCAGGCCCTTTCGATAAAAATCTCATAAAACTCATGGTGAGGTATAGGCGAAAGGTGCACTGTTTCTAATAGGTTTGTCCTCATCCACTACTTGAACTCCTTCAAGGGGTTATTAAAAGATTGAAACAAATTGTGAAACTTGACCATCTCAAAAAACATGGGTCGCAGATTATGGTGATTTTTCAGAATATTGAATACTATGTAGTGAGATTATAACCATTAGAAAGTGAATGAAATACCTTGTCGAATGCACCCAAGACCTTTCAATAACCTGGGTTCCAGGAAATATGGCGTTTTTGAAATAAAAACGGCATTACTTTTGGAAATCTTGATATATTTATTTTTTTAGTGATGTATAAATATCAATATACGACATCTACAATCGCGACAAAGATATGCAAGGTATAGTATATTTCAGAATAGCGAATTGCTCATATATTTTGCTGCAGGACTGCTCATATATTTTGGATGGCTCAATGCGTAGACACACAAAATAATAATCAAGATGCATAAGATACGTATATTCTATAGTAAAAGATGTTTCATAGTTTTATAGTAGGATTTATGAGGGTGCACTTATTTAGAAGTAAGAAAAACGCCAAAACACATCCAACAAACAACACAAATCAAATGGTAGCAGATGCTTTGACTTTTAATTATATTACGGATGCTGCTATGAAGAAGAGCAGCGAGTCCCAGAGACTCTCAACAGATCCGAAGAAATTGCTCTAGCATTTTTTCTGTCCGAGCAAAAAATGCTCCAAAACAACATCTCTTCTACAAGAAGTATGCTAGGAACATCAAGCTCAGGCTAAGCGCGAGTCTATTCGCTGTGCTCAAAAATCGCGGAAACTGCAATTACCAGAAAAAAAGGAAAATTGCTAGGGACAATGAAATGTTGTTGTCAGTATGTAAAAAGAAAACCTCAATAAGACTCTGGACTGACGATCGACAGCCCAGTGTCAGCCCTCATTGGGATTCTGGAGATTATTCGCTGCCATAGTAAAGACAATTACTATAGACGGATGATTTAAATGCGTGTTGTAGATCTAGCAAGATATTTTAAAGTGAGCGAAATATTGTAGCAAAACTATTTTTTCAATCAAAATAAGATTCCTACAAGCGCTGAGCAGAAATGACTCGAAGAAAATTTGGATTACCTCTGCTTCACAGATTATTGTTAAGTGCGTCCATCTAACGGGTGGGACCTTTGTGAGCAACTGGCATACGATTTTGTTCAGATCCCACGATAAGTCGGTAAGACTACTTGCGCAGCTTATAATGGGGACTTTGTGCATTCCCGGTGACATGAAGCTAGTCTCTTGAGTAGCTAATTTATGAGTTTTTATCAGTGATAGAATACAAAAAGGTTTGGATTGCGATTGTTCACTTTTAGTTTCCTGATAAAACTGTCTCAAGACCTGTTGCTTTACTAACACTAATCCAAACTTCATGCCTTTTGTACTGCTCTTGAAAATCTCTTTGAGTGGCACACTAGTAAATCATCGTATCAGATAGATGCAAATGTGCAGTCTTTCTTAGACTTTGAGGTATCACTACAAGCTCGCCGTCTGTGTCGCTTACTAGTAAACGGAAAGAGCACGTGGTCAACAATTCGCGCACCTCTTTGTTCACGTGTCAGGTTTGTAAGACTCCTCTGAAGTTGTTTGAAAAAAAATCTCAGCAAAGAGAATGCAGGATCTTGTATCAGCTGCGAGCACTACCTCAGATTCTTTGTAGGATAAGCGAGAAAAAGATATCTTTGGCAGCAATCATTTCTCTGTTAAAACCAAAGCTCTGTTAAAACCAAACATCGAAATTTAAATCAGAATTCACCTATAGAAAAACACGGAGAAGCGCAGGAGGAGCTGCTGGCAACTTCGCGAGCTCTTGCCGGCAACCTGTTGGCAGCTCGTCGAAATTTGCAAGGTCGCAGCTGCCGGCAGGTTAGAGGAAAGAAATTTGCCGGCATCTCGACGTGCCCCACCACTTCGAGGTGCTAGCACCTTGCTGACGGCGTCTGTGAATTCGCTTAATGCGGTATTATCACAAGGTTTTGAGGAGTCATTCAATCACGTACTCCAAATTTTTCTCCTTGTTGAACTGGTCAAATTTGTCATTATTTAGGTTTTGATTAGTTTAACCGTTTTGTAGGTAAGAAAATTTTCTATTATAGCTTGGTCTTGATCTTGTCACGCACTACCTGTCCACTGTGGATTGGTATGCTTCTTTTAACGATGTTAACACAGTTGATGAGATGTATGAACTATTCCTTGGGGTACTCCATCGATCTATATCTTGCTCTCGCTTGTCGCTCTTCGAAGTTATCTGAGATATCTGATTACCTCAGAAACCTTGATCAAAGAAGAAAGCAAGCATGGGGAAGGGCAATGAGTGGCAGTGATAGTATCTGTTGGGAGGCATTTCGAAAACTGAAGAAAACTTAATGAGAAGTTCAACAAAAGGCTTAAAAAATATTATTCGGCGCTTGAAATGAAGGTGATTAACTCGGGCAACAGAGCTTTTTTCAGGATGCTTAACTTGTGGCTTAAAAATAAAAGAGAAGTTGGAGTTTTGCTTACTGAAGACGGTGAACCCATTTATGGGGATAGAGAAAAAGCGGACTGCTTTGCAAGCATGTTCGAAAAAACTTTTGTGGAGGAAGATACTTCGAAAACAATAGAAAATTCTTCCGAATTTCAGCAAATGAGCGATGGAGTTTGGTTTCAAAGTGAAGAAATATATCAGCTTTTAGTCAGATGGCCGAAATCGTCCTCACTTACATAAGATTTTTTGCCACTTCAGTTTATCAAGGCCATAGCTCATTATTATTTGTGGTCCTTTGAGAATAATGCGGAGTGAAGCCCCTTCTAGATGGAGGGTATTATTGTTACGCCAATCCGACTGAAAGCAGTCGGTGTGCATCCACGAATAGTTGTTTGGATAAGTGCGTTTCTAGATTGTAGATCTTTTGTGGTCCGTGTCGGCAAAGTTTTCTCTGAACCTAGAATGATGCGATGTGGTGTACCTCAAGGAGGGGTATTATCTCCCATACTTTTTAACATTTATACCCATGAACTCCCACGTATACCATTGTCGAAAGGTGTATCTTGTTCTGCTTTTGCGCATGATTTCAAGTTATATGGTGTCGTTATGGATGTTGCCGATCGCGATCGTTTACAGAGTGCTCTTGATGAGATTTATCGGTGGTCGCAGGATTGGGGCCTTCCAATTTCGAAAGAAAAAAGAAGAGTAATGCACATTGGGGCAAGTAATCGTAAGCATCTTTACTCACTAGGGGAAACTTTACTTGAGTCTGTTGAGGAAAACAGAAATTTAGGGTTCCTGATCAAGAATAATCTTTGTTTTGATGACCACTGTAAAAAGATAGCTGATAAGGGTACAGCGGCGGTGTACAATCTGTTTAGGGCGCTTTCAACGAGAGATCCGGTAGTTCTCTTAAATGCTTATAAAAGTTACATAAGGCCTACGCTTGAATATGGTACGGTAATATACAACCCCTTAAAGCGCAAAAGTATCGATAGTTTGGAGAAAGTTCAAAATAGTTTCACACGTAAGCTATTGATTAGAACTGTTGGGTTCGTCTATGATCAGATTCCAAATAGCAGAACCCGGAATAGAAATCTTGGGTTAATGACCTTGGCCTGCAGAAAGAAAAAATTTGACCTTATCATGGCTCATAAGATATTTTATGAAGACTGCGGATTGAATCGTGATACGTTTTTTGTGACAAAGATATCTAAAACTAAGGGCGGTACAAGAAATTGATTATTCCAAGATCTAAGCTCAATGTACCAAGGCATTTCTTTATATGTAGAGTTTTGCCTGATGTAGACGTACTTATACGCGAACGAGTATTTGTACCTAAACTGGCTTCGTTCAAAAGATTGTTAAGGAGCTATTTACAAAAAAAAAAATGAATCTCGTTAGTTGTTTTATGACGTTGTGTTGACGCTTTTTTGTGTGTTGTTAGTTTTGTTGCTTTTTTTCGTAGGGTCTTCCTACGTGATAAAATAAATAAAATAAATAAATTATCGCTTGGTCTTGGTCTTGTCATAACCTTGAATATCGTCCGAAAACTCGTTCTTAACCATATTTGTGTGTTCCTGGTGCAGGTCGATCAGCTGCTTCCGCGAAGTCTGAGTGTACAACACACGGCTTTCATCGCACGCAGCACTTTCTTGCATGTTCCCTACCATGTTTTACAAGCGCAAGGCGTGCACGCGTGGTCGATTGATACGCGCCGGTGCTCGAAGTCGATGCATGCAATTTTAAGCGCAGGCGATGCGAAGTTATGTGCGCCGGTCTACCTGTGGTCAGTCCGCGTGCTAGCATCAAAGTTGCCAATCTTCCGCGATGTGTGCCAAGTTGCCGCTACATCACGCCGCTAGGTAGTATAGATTACTACCAACCCTGGAGTATGACCAAATCGCGTTAAGTATGGCCACACGCAATTTGGCAATTTGTCACGCGACCTAGCAGTTTGCCAGGTGTCTTCAAATCCAACACTGGCAGGCTACAAGTGCATAACGTGTAAAACATTTGTAGACTGATAAAATGCCCTATCCTGTACATTTAGAATGCGCTTGTTGGAGTGTTGCCAAATCGAGTCGCGATTACCGCGTGAAGTATACTCGTGGCCTAAGTCAATGGGTGCATGCGAAAGGTTGAGGCTAGCGTACTGTGACTGTAATTTCTTGAATTCACCAGTCTTTCTGTCTAATCATTTCCAAATGTTTTTAACGAACATATCTTTATTGTTTACATCTAGGCCACTTATATATAAGCAACTCAACAAGAGCAAAGTTCATTTCTTCTAGATGCTAAGCTACGAGTGGGACGAAGGCGAGCCGCTGTCGGCACGTGGAGATGACTCTACCGGACAACTCACCGAGCGAAGAAACCACACTCTCCTGAGGCCCATCTACATCAACGCTGTTGAAGTCGGCTACGCGTCAGTATTTGGAGCAGTACTTTACAAGGATTCGCTGAAGGGTTCACACCTTTAGAGTCCTTTTGTTAGAAAAGTCTTGAAACGCTATGAAATTTCAGCTATACGCAGTGTGACAAAGACAAGCGTCTGAACGTGCGCGGAGTAACGATAGCTCTTTGGTACTTCATATCCAAAGGCCATCAGGTTTGAATGAGCACAAAAGAGCTGATCTAAGTTGGATGTTCAGACTGTAGCAATGCTACCATACTGCTTCAAAACATATCCGGACAAGTCATCTTCCTGGCCTGAGCTGATGGCTCTTTTTAAAATGAATCTTATCGAATTCACTCCTGGTGCGTTCATGAGCTTCAGGTATGGTTGTAAATTCTTAAGCTTTTTCCAGGATATGGCAGCGAAAAGTACACGGAAGTAAATCGAATTTTGGCTAATCGCGCGGCAGACACCGGAGGTTGTATCGTTGCACGATCGCAGATGCATAATATCATAGAAGAAAGGCCAACATTGGACAGGACCGTAGAGAAAAGGTGTGCCAAAGTTTCATGGCAGCTTCTGCATTTCCAGCATCAGAGGCAGCATGATGCTGTGTTTGGACACCTATTTACAAACCGGGTATACACCCCAATTTCATCAGTTCGCGATTTTACAAACAAGGCAGTTGATACACGATCATTGCATGCCGATCATCTCGCATTCCGGTTGGAATAATTTTACCACTCGACTGTTCACGACAAACTATCACAACCGAAATGCAAGATGAGCGGCATGCAATGGAATCGTAACAACTGTTTTGTTGGGAGAATCGCGAGCTGATGAAATCGCGTAATCTGTGCCCGGCCCTTTAAATACGCAGGTGATGACATTCCATCACGCTGTATGCAGCCTCAACGCAAGTTTCATACATGTTTTTGCA
Source organism: Cylicocyclus nassatus (assembly GCA_958299035.1). NCBI lineage: Eukaryota > Metazoa > Nematoda > Chromadorea > Rhabditida > Strongylidae > Cylicocyclus > Cylicocyclus nassatus. The sequence continues at coordinate 66,019,982 of CATQJL010000112.1, forward strand.
TCATCTACGTTCTTCGTCAGGCGGGATGGGAACAAGGTCAAAGTTTTATTCAGCATTCTCAGCTAGTTCATTCGTTGCAACCAGCTCAAGCATGTACCAATCTATCGTCTGCTTTACTCGTAACGTGACCCCGCATTTGCTTCATACGATGGAGCATTTACAGAAAATTTTCATTAGCGGAGTGATTATCGCAACAGTGGCAATCATCACTGCGGCTGAATTTCTGCCTTGTTTAGATACAGCAGAAATAAGCTCTCATATGTCACCATTTTCAAAGCGCAAGGAAAAAGCGTTTGTTGAGCTAAGAGACTGAAAAATTAAGCAGACACGTCTTCAAAAACCATGCTTGACAGTAAACTGGGACACTTTTTCTGTGTAGATTGAAACAGTTCCACAAATCTTTTGGTATAGCCCTCTTCAAAAGCAGCACCTAGCTAAGCCAAATGACCATATACTTATGAAACTAGCTAATAGAGACTCGTATAAACGCCATTCAGACTTCTCATGCCATCCTTCAACCACAACGACATCATCTTTCCTGTAGACGGACCCCTTGGGAGATGTGGTCCATCACTTCGGGTGCGCTGAGAATGGGTCCATCATGATTTGCACCAACTTCCAATATTACAGTCTACTCTGGAGTGTCCCCTATCTGATCCTGATTGGCCGCGATGTTCGGCGCAACAAATGGTATTGAGAGATCAGCGGCATTGGCTTACCAGACTATGTGCGCTCGTGCCCGACCAAGGTAAAAGTGTGAGTTCATTGAATTACGACTTGTTTATGGCTTTCAGTGGCGTGGCGCACTCTTTTGCATGCAGTGATGACATTCAAACCCTCAATGCCTCTTCCACCTGTAAAGCTACCGCCAAGATGTCTAACTCATGCTCATAGAAGGGTTTATCCTCCCGAAACAAATCCCATTGATGGAAAAGGTTACAGCTATGCAAGAGGCCTAACGAGAAGATATAGTTATGAGTAAGCCATAGCGCATGAAACTCTTCCCAATCAACGCATTATTTGATTTCGTATTTGCAGACCTAGTGATGCTGTTTCGGGCCTCAATCGTGGAACAGAATGGTATGACGTAAATTGGGATATCTTCGTAAACTACTCAAATTCTAGTAAGTACAGGCGGTCGCCGCGACCCACCGCTCTTGGAGGACGCCGTTTTGTTAGAGAAGTGCACAGACGTTATGAGACAGAGTAAGTTTTGACCTTGAACAGGCGCCATTCTTTCTCGCATAGTCGATCAACCACTTCATTATTGGTCAGATCTTGGCCAATAAATCTTTTTGAAGCTTCTAAGCGGATAAGTCTGGCCTCTGCCTTAACCTCTCTTTGATTCACGCTATCGTGCAGTACAGCAGTAGACCTGAAGAGCACAAGCAAGATAAATTCGCTTCCATAAAACTTTATTGTAGTCACGCACCGAGCACATACCGTCAGCACGAATCCCGAATTCTCGGATCCGGTGACAGCGACAAGCGCTTGGACGAATTTCTGCCTGAGTATTTGCGACCACCGAAAGATCCCTTCGAAGTAAGCCATTTTGACGTAAGAGCTACCAGCAGCCATGTGCAAAAAGAAAGATATACGTGTATATTACAAGCCCACTGACAGATGTTGATCTCTAATCTAGTTCGAAATTATTCAACGCTTTTTTGAAAAGAAGTTAGCTTGTAATTATTAACCAAACGCAAAAGCTTTTCCTAAAAAAATTGAAGTACCATCTCTGGGCAATGGGCAGACACACGTAATCAAAGCCATTTGATCATCGAAAACGGTAACTTTAATCCCACAAAGAAATTCAAAATTTGACGGACACTTTGCAGATGAAGATAACTGCGATAAGGGGTTTGCTACTGACTTGAGCGATACATCTATTTACAACTGGCCAGCTCAACTGAGAGTGCTTTTTCTATTAGTTCTAACCTTTGCTTACAATTTTAGGAAGAGCCTCGATTTGCCGACTCAGCGACATTGCCGAACTACTTGGGAAACCCAAATTCTATTTATCGCCTTCGCCCTCACAAAAGCGGTTCATTTGGCAGCTCAGAAAATTCAACGGGATCAAGTTCGTCGTCTAACCGTTACAATGGGTACTTCAAAAGTTCTGCTACCTCTACAGAAAAGGCTACGGACACTGAAAAGACTAGAACTGCAGAAGAAAAGGTGTGTAGACAACGGTGCTTGATTATGCAGAACTACCGGCCAGTAAATGATAACGCAATTTTTAGATAATCAAATCAAAGACCACTTCTGATGAGCAAACACTAGACCCACTAAACCCGGTATACTCAACGGAATACGTTGGATACTCTGCTACTTCAGATGTGAGTTAACCAAAAAATCCATGATGAAACCAGATGAGAATTCTAGTGGCCAGCTGAGGTGGAATTAACGAATGAAGAAAAATGTGCAATAAAATTGTCACAAATTTTTGGTTGGAGAAAGGCAAGAAGAATTTTTGTTGTTTTGCTTTTTATGTATCATAAGTGCTATACCAGGCTGTTCGTGTCGTCAAAAATCACCCACGCGTACGTATCGTGAGTCGTTTGGTTGATTTTGCACTTGTGGAAGCAGATGAGGATGATGACGATAAACCTGGAGAAGATGTGATAAGCTACACAGATCTTGTCAATATGCTAAAGGGTTCTAATGTGAGTCAAATGAAAAAGGCATTCTTTTGTATAACTCTCTGTTTCAGTCACCCGTACCCAGCCCTTTGGAGGCCGACCAGGGAAACCTAATCGACTTTTCGGAAGATGTTTTAATCTCTACAGCTAGCCCATCAACACTCAACACAAACATGGCCGAAACCACTACCCCTCAACCATTGTCACTTCTAGATATGTAGACCTGTTCAACTGTTTACAATTAATGGTTAAGCACTACGCCACCACTCTTGTACCTTACATCTCTAAGAGCGCATTGATCGCTGAGATAGACAGATATGTCATGTTTCTGTTTGAGCTAATTTATTGATTGACGTGCAAACTCAGACGTGTCCCCGATTTTTTTGATTTCTGAATTTTAATGAAATCCTGTAGATGATCTGAATGTGGTTGAGGCTAGTGTAACATCCTTCTGTACTAAATATGTGTTGACAACGGAGTTGTTGCTTACGATTGTTATCACATGGATAATAAACATAGTTAGTTTCGTGTAGTTGGACTGGGTTTGTTAGCTTGGCTTCGGGGCAAGTTACAAAAATTTGTCTAAAGGCTTGTTAGAATATTCTTGCAATAGTAAGCACCACAGCTTAGTGCCGTTCTTGAGATACGCTTCCGGATTAGACTTTTGATGATCTGGTATAAAAGCAAATTAGGTTTTGCGCTCAAATTTTGTCTTTACGAAATACGATGCCAAAGTTTTCGAAGGCAAGAGGAAATGTTATAGGGTGGGGAGGGATAAATGACTGGATCCCATAAGAGCTGATACAAACTGATTACCCTTTGTGCTTCATAAGCTATCTCACTGATTGATAAAGACCCTGGACTATGGACCCTCGCTACAATCATAACTTATAATAACGGGCTAAGGATGTTTACGTGACTTTGTGTGTCTGTGTGTGTGTGTGAGTGTGTCTGTTACGAAATTCGTAGAGCGTGTTCCAGTCAACCTCCTGGGCTCAAATTTTGCACAGTGCATGCTATTCGCATGTAAGGCCAACATGCAAAAGCACGAGCAGATCCGTTTAGTGGATCCCTCAAAAATTGCGCGCCAAACGGGTCCACCTGGCTTCTGTACCGCAAAATTCGGTCCGTATCATTACTTTTTGCAGAGTCGTGGATGAGTTTGGTAAGCAAAGGTGCAAGCGATAGAGCTTAGTCGGAAAAGTGGTCGAAAGTTTACTACATAACGAAAACGGCGCCAGAAAGAATTGATTGTGTAAATGGCCAATTTGCCAAGGTTCTAGCTAAGCGTTTGAGAAGAATTTCGCACAGAGATATAGCTCATGGTTACTATTACCTCTATGGCGACTATCAAGCCATGACAAATCCGAAAACCTATTCAAATTTGCGTTTGTCTTCCTGCGAAAAGTTTCATCCACGCGAAATCACCGATCTCACGTGAAAAAACTTTCTAAATGAGTGGTTGTTTACATTCTATTCGTGGTAGTCGGCATAGCGCGGTGAGTTCCAATGCCACGATTTTACGAGAATGAGTAAGGCACATAGATAGTAGAGCCAGTGCGAGCCTCTGCGAAGCAGAGGTGACGCACTGGTAAAGATATAAATGCGTTAAAGAGTATAGAAAGAGAAAATGCCAAACAGATTGATGAAAGCAATTTTTACGCAATATACCCTTAACAACTTGCCGTCACCCTGTTGGCTCCCGAAGGCTATCACCGCTCTAAACGCATATACTCCTCAGCATTTTCAACGGTTTTGGTGAACAACTTCTTGATGATTTTCGATAATTCTATGGACTCTAAGTAGGGCCCGACACGAGGTGGCCAATGTAAAGCTGAAAATTGTTGAAGAAAGCAAAGGGGATATCGTAAATGCACGTTCACGTGTACATAAATTTCGACAACTTGCTATATGACTGACATGGAAAAACACGGTCTTGCTCGCGCGTCACCTTCAATCTAAATTTCTTTCCATTGAGACAATTGGTTGTCTCTTTTCAGTGCTCATGTAATGATATGACTACAAATTGGGAGTACAAGCGGACAAGGGCTAGGAAAACCGTGATAAAGAGTACCTCAGACAATCGCTGGGGGCAGGCGGGCACCGGAAAAATAGATGGCTGATATCTCGCACCCCGCTCGCGGATTTTTCGGGAAGCAATCAGGACTTTTGGGAAAACCGCTCGCTGAGTTCTCGATTCCTCAGAGATTCAGCAATATATCTGCAAAAGATAAGAGCGGAAAAAATTTAACAGGCGGTCTCTCAAACACCCGCTGACTCAGCAAGCGGTCTTCCGAAAAGTCCCGATTGCTTTCCAAAAAATCCGCGAGCGGGTGCGAGAAATCAGCCATCTATTTTTCCGCTGCCCGCCTGCCCTCGGCGATGGTCTGATATTGTGGAAAATTTATGTGACTGAAGGCTATAACAAGTTTTTTTGTGACCTACCATTAAAAATGGAAAAGTGACTTGCTTATGAAGCACAGGTGACGATATGGCACGAAATTTGGTGTGTGCAGGTACTAAGGTACAAAGTTTATGAAAATCTCAAAATAAAAAGCATGCTCAACTCTTTTCCAGATCAGAGGGGTTCACTAACCGGTAACATTTTGGTACTAGTAATGATTAGTACTAGTGGCACTCGAGGACGGCCGCATTCAACATCTACGCGGCAGCGGCGGAGGAGGCCTTTGAAGAAGACGATACAGTCGAAACGTCAGGCCGCCACCAACTAATGTAGTACTAACCTCGCTCGGCTTACTAACCTACTAAAACATTGGTAACATTTTGATTTGAAGCTCTTCTCTCCTCCTCACTGAAGTCAGGAGTCGCAACGACGCCGGTTTTCTTGAGGAAGGAAGCGCGCTCCAAAAGATTTACCCAAGCAGCTGGCGCGATGAAGATGAAAATCTCGAAAATTCAAATGGCAAATGTAAATTCATTTTATAGGCGTTCATTAGCCTCCCTTGTGCCGAAAATTGGCTATAGAACAACGATCCACGTTGAAGCGATGACAGCCAGTGCAACTTCTTAGGTTTGAAGTAGTTACCATCAAAAACCAGGATGCCACGTTAGGTCGCTCAATAATAATGGACACTTCAACTACTGCAAATTATAAGTTTGAAGGCGTGTGATGTTGCAGCAGCATGGTTTTCCAGAGTAACGTTGACACTATCGGGGTACACATCAATTTTCTTTTGGGGGGGGGGGGGGGTGGGATACTTCGGTCGAGCCCCTCGATGGCTTAAGTGGAGGCCGCCAGAATTTGTGATAACAATCTCTCCCCTTTCCACTTTTACGCCTTGAGATCTCCCTCCCCCTCCCCCCCCCCCCCCCCCCGCAAACATTCTATATCATCTGAAAACTCTTATATAGGAAAATTCGACTGATGAAATCGCAATCGGATTTATCAAGAGCTGAAGAATTTGTGAGCGTTAAATTTTGAAGCCCGTTTTGACCGTATTCATCAGCTAACCCTGGACGTAAACCGTACCCTCAAAGGTAGCTTTAAACCTCAGGGTTTATTGGCTGTATTTATGAACGCACCCTTGAGAGTAGGGTAGGGTCTACCCCGGAAAAAAATTAACCCGTATCGATCAACGAACCATGGGAGTAAATCTTAAATCTTACTCTTGAGGGTACATCTCATCCTCGAGGGTAGGGTGAATAAAATACCTGTCCGACTAAGCGCTCTAATATGCGGAACATCAAGCTCAACAACTCGGACAATTTTCGTAATATGGAGCTCCGCCATTGTAATTTTAGTCCGTCAATATACTCGTTTGGTAAATGATTTGATACATGATCATACCATCGTAGCTCAACTAGAAGTCGACCAACAAAATAATAAAATATAATAAATTTACCCTTGTTTTGTAATATGATTGAACTAGAGAGAAAAAAAGTTTAACAAAATTGAGAATAATAATTAGAATTATGTGTTTGTTGTCAAATAGTATCGTTAGGGCGTAGTGCATCGAGAGATCACTTTATGGTTGCAATAAGCCGGTAATCGTTAGGGCTAAGTAGTGCATCGAGAGATCACTTTATGGTTGCAATAAGCCGGTAGAGTTAACCTTGTTTTATGCTAATGTTAAATTTACCCTGATAAATCATGTTTATGAATACGGCTTAATCGCTTTCTGGGGTAAGTTATACCTCCAAGGGTGGATTTGACCCTCAAGGTTAAGCCTACCCTGTGCTTCGTGAACAAGGGTTAATAGCTTTCGAGGTTGAACTTACTCTCCAATGTAAGTTTAAGCCTCAGGGTTCGTTGATGAATATGGCCACTAGTTTACCAAAACCGTGTCATCGTCGATGTGTTCTTGAATTCATGCCTGATATGCTTTTTGATAGAGCAAGCCTTATGTACAAAAATATGGAGTCTCAAAACTAAACACCTTCATACTCAAGATTTATAAAAGTTAAAATACCAGCTGAAATTAAGTACTCTAATAAGGCGATTTATTTTTCAAATTTTGGTTCTCGGCAATGAACTCTTGGATCGACCTACTTTTATTGTACTACCGGGTAGAGGAACATATAACCTTTACAACCTATGAAGTCGCAGCTGCTGTCTTATTTATATAAGTTGTAATTTCATCCGTAAGCCTGTCTCGGCAAATACTTCTTGGACTTTTTTTCAAATATTGTTGCAACAAAATCAACCACTCGCAAGTCTATGAGTTTCACATTCGCGCAGCATCAATTAACAAACACCTTTGTTTACTATATTTTGCGGTTGTATTTATTACATTAGTGGACGACGAGGGTCTTTGGGTTATAGTTGTCGGTCTTGAGGAGAACTTGAGTTAGAGTCCTTGGAGTTATGAAAAGTCATGAGGAAGCCCTGTTCTTCAAAAATGTGTGCTGAGGCGAAGATACGCGACCAAAGCGTTGATGGACTCGGGTGCAGTGTGAGCAAACAAAGCCCTGAAAGGGCATTTACTGAGCTCCAGCGGCACTGCCAACTCTGCGATTGTATTTACATAAATCTCTGTCTATATGATTCTTTAACCTGTACTGGTTAAAGAATCATATAGGCAGAGATTTATGTAAATACGATTCGCGACGCTTTGAACTGACTGTGTGTGTGTGGAGTAAGAAGTGTTCAAAAGTTAGAACTTGTGATGTTTTGTCTTCAAATTTTCGTAGCCGAAAGTATAGCATAAAACCTTTCAAGCACGTGTAGAGAGCATCGAATCGTAGTAAGTTACTTCCTAGTCTCTAGGTCTTCAGCAAAATTGAATATCTTTAGCTGATTTGGGCTTAAAAAGCTCTATGCCACATGCTACCTTAGCACCACTACAATCTTCTTGAGTCGGATTGAGTGTGCTACTAAATGTTTGAATCCACTGCAGGCTTTTTCTGTCTGTGTCATAGTACCTTTCTCTCCCCTCTCTTCTCACCCCTACCTTTGTCCCCCCCCCCCCTCCTCTCCAGCTCCCCGCACCCTACTGGTACAGAACAGCGTGAAATTTTCCCTGCCCCCAACCCTTTTCCCTCATTAGTTGCCTACTTAAGGAATAGCACTTTTCGTTCCCTTCTCTTCCCATCCCTACCTTCGTCTCTCCTCCATCCTCCCCTCTCCAGCTCCCGCACCCTAATGGTACAAAACAGCGTGATCTTTGTCCGCCACCCCCCCCCCCCCAACCCTTTTCCCTCATTAGTTTCCTACATCAGGATAATAGAGCACGAATAGATTACGAATGAAATAATTAAACAGTTTCCAATGAAGTTTTTTTTAATAAAAAAATATTATATTCTAAACTTTTTCCAAATAGAAATTCTATTGAATATCTCTACAATTTCTGTCCTAACTTTCGGTTTTGCTTCTCTGACGCTGCCATCGCAATATGTAACCTCAAAGTTGCTTATCGGAAATATGCCTACGCTCTTCGCCAAGTTTCAGCTTTTTCTAGAGTACCACACCGAATTTGCTGGCTAAGGTGCAGGCTTTTCCATTCTACAAAAAGCTCCATCTGCGGTAGTTCATCATAATAAGAAATCGAATTTCCCTCTTCTTCCCTCTCTCAAATCGCACCTACTGCTCAAAACATCCTTTACCAAGTTTTCGAATAAAATTCGGACTTCTCACTGTTGGTGGATTCTATGCTTGATCTCACAGTCAGAAAGTACAATCATCCAACCCCACCTCCTTTCCTCGGACTCTTTATGGAAGTGCTTACGATTTAACTTCCATCCACGAAACTTTGACCGCCATATTTCAATTTCAACCATTTTCCTTCCTTCTTAAAGGCCTTTCCAGCCTGTCACACTCCCTTTGGTTACCATGCGGCCAGAATCGCACTTTTTGCTCACACTATGAAATGTTGAACAAATAATAAAAATACGGCCGTTGGTGTATCAAAATTGAGAACTTTTTTGAGGGAAATCGCATCCGGAATTTCTGCTGCACCACTTACAACTTTGTAAAGCAATGCTTTTGTACAATTAAGTTGCAACTGATAACTAAAATAAACTGATACTAAAGTCGACCCATCCCCTAATGCGCTAGTTAAACTGGAGCGAGCTGTCACTCGTTGACAATAATGCTAACCAATATTACTGTTTATTTATGGAGCTGAGCACGAAAGGGCGTTCCAGTCAACATCTAGGAAGGCAGACATCCTGGTGCATTGAGTGCATTCGAGACATAGCGACAGACGCTCCCCCCTCCCGCATGCTCCCACCCCTCCAATCGATATACAGGGTGTTCGAAAAGTAAGTACACACTTTTCAATCGTAAATATCTCTCTTCCCAATGGGTCCTTTTCTGCCATACAAGTACCATTCTGTAGAGGAGGCTTCAACTTAGATTCACAGTATCGACCGAATCACCAATCGCTCTTCGTTACTGTAGGATTACGGTAAGAGCTTCCACCATGTGGAACGATTGTGAAATATGCCATTTGGCAAAATTTTTTCAAAAAATTTGAAAATCGGTGTAATAGGGTTTTCGCGCACGCTGATTCCACTACACAACTTTTCACGAGTGTTTTCAGCCTTTTTGACCGTGTAATCACATTTCTGACAAATATTGGGAATTCGGTTGTTACGGTTTACCTGGGATAACTTAAGAAGCATCACAGTAAAGTGGAAATTTCATATTCGAAATCAGCGGCTTCCATTACCATAGCATAAGAGATCTTGGCTTGTTCGGTTTTGTTCCGAGGAAGAATACAGCTTTCAATGGCCTAAAATCCTTGTCCAAGTTCCTACAGTAATCCTACAGTACTGAAGAGAGGTTGGTAATTCGCTCGACACTTCATATCTACGTTGAAGCCTCCTCTACAGGAAAGTACTCAAATGGCGGAAAAAGACACAATGAAAAGAGAGATATTGACGATTGAAAAGTGTGTACTTACTTTTGGGACACCCGGTAATTGGGCAGCATGGTTCCGGCTACCACCTTCACTTTTGGCGGTTGATGGTACTCGATTCCCCTACCTCACCTCTGGTCGCTGCTAGAAAAAACGATTTAGAATGTTTGATTACTTGTGTTTCCTTGCCCTTGACGCTCTGAGATCTCGTATTATACTCCTGGAACTCAAGCTCCATTTCCGATGGTAGTCATCTGCTATGTGTGTACGCTTTACAAAAATCACGTGTTGTTTTTACATCAACTAATGATGAGGAAATTAAAAGAGAAATTGATGGTATCTGCGGTAAAAGTGTGAGGTTCTTTTTCCATAGCGCGTAAACAGTAGGTGCTTTCTTGGTGCAGGACAAAAATAGAAAGCAAAAAAATGGCGAAAAGTTCTTGATGGGATGTCATGTACGTATCAACCCACCTACAGGTACACTATTCTAATGATCTTGGTTTAACAGCAAATGGGAATAGCCTTGAGCGTAAAGATCATGGAAGAAGGATGATGGGGGATTATGGAGCACATACAGCTATCGAAATTTTGAAATTCATAACAATTCTGGACCGGCTTGAGCCTCAAATTGATTACGCAAAAAAAATGATTTCGCAGTTCCACTATTGTTCGAAACACACACATGCATCATAAAAGAAATGTTTGTGTTCAAGTAGGTGTTGATCAAGCAAAAAGTGTTAATAATTAAGGTCCAAAATTGTTATAGATAAGTGGTAAAGCAAGAAACAAAAACATTTATGGAAGTAAAAATAAATAATAAAAAAATGATCTGTTCTTGTCTTCTTTCGTTAACAAAAAATCTGAGCTGAAAAGAATAATTGCTTAATATCTGAACGATCAGATGTCAAATCATACCTGTGCTACTGACCAAGTTTGACAAAGGTTTTTTGAATGAACACAATCAGAATAACCATCACTTGCACCCATAGAATGACTACTACAGTGAAGACAAGGACATATACAGGCGCAGTTTCTGAAATACAAAATCAATTGCATACTGACAAAACGGAAACCATATACTTTTTACAATTGCTTTTTTTCGAAGAAGAAACAAGAATATCGTTGATTTTTACATGAGCATGCTATTGTCTGACATCGGTCAGTTACGGAGATAATTTAGATTTTACGATGCTTCAAACAAGATTGTCATATATAGTTGGCAGAACAGACACCAAGCAGCACATATTAGAGAATTAGGTAAGTTCAGCATATGTCCCCTTCCCTCATTAGATAAGAGATTGCTGTTTTGGAACTTTAGGACGGTGACATTATGTTCTACCATAATTCTCCTTGATACATGTTCTGTACAGGTTCTCCTCCCTTTTTAGTGGCGATATTTTAGCAGTTTTTAAGCAAATGACTGCACGAGATTTATGTGGAGACTGACTAGAAATCCACAAGAGGGCCGTCCAAGGGACAGTTTGAATGTTTTATCTGCGGCCGTTTCGGATATTCAAGTTTGAAAAACTCTCGCTCAGTATCTTACTCTTTCCGAGCGAATAAATTAGCTTTCTGAGCGCGTTACTGGGCGAAATTTAGTTAAATCGGCCACTAATAAAGCATACGAGCTATTGTTTGAGCGATGTGGCTTAGTTGGGCCTTCCAATTAGCATGCAATATGTTCAAGTCCCAGATTTTCTATAAGAATGGGCGCTAGATATCTTGGGTCATGTGATTGGACCGATTACCCTTTGTTTTCCGGCTTGGAGGCTGGAAGGCGGGGCTTCGTGACCTAATTTAGGCCAGGTAATGAGAGCACGCGCGCGAGAGAGAAACAGACTGCTTAGCGGGGCGAGCGGCCCTAATTAGGTCACAAAGCCCGGCATTCCAGCCGCCAGCCAGTTGAAACAAAGGTGACTTACTATCGTAGCAGTCTTCGTCAGTGGTGTAAATCAGACTGGTCCCGTCTGCAAATTCCACATCCAGGTTATAGATGTAACAATCAGTATCGAGCGTGTACGCTGGAGATGTCTGAAACTCATTCTCTTATGAATGAAGCTGAATGTCTGTTTGTATGTCTGGTATGTATGTATGTATGTCTGTAAGTAAGCTTCCAATAGAAAATTCCATTTCTGAACCGATCCAGACCAAACTATGCATGCATACACTTCGGGGGGGGGGGGGTCATAGACTACTCATCGTCAACGACACACTAATTTTATCGTTTTCTATTGATTTTTTGCAAAGCTTAAGCTACGGGGCTGGGAAGAGTTGGCACAGAGGGTAATCGAGCACGCTAATGAATACAGTATTATTTTCCAATTTATCGATTACTTCTATTGATTTTATCGATTTTTTGCAAAGTTCGGGCTACAGGGCTGGGAATTGGCACGGAGGGGTAAGTGCTAATTACTAACACAGCGTAGCGACTGACATATAGAAATGCGCACAGAGAAAGGTTGTACAGGGATGGGGATGGGACCTTTATCCAATGTTTTGACAGGGCGGGCAGAGCCGGGTAAGCCAGCTAAAGTTTAATAAGCATGAGCATCTAGCTAGCAAATTCTTTACTCAAACTAAGAATTTTCAATCTTCAATTTTCAAACACTAAACATATGAAATTGCCGAGATTTGTATACATAATTATATAGAAATGGCTTGTTTTATTTAGCTGAGAACAATTTACAGTACCAAAATCTTGTTCAATAACATTTTCAATTTTTTGATTTTTGATTTCATATTAGTATCACAGGTACTATTCGGCAGCTGATTAGCCAAAGAGCTCGTTTTTGCAATAAGCACTGCAAGTACGTTTAAATTGGTTATCGAAATAATCGCAGTGCACCCAAAATCTACTCAGCTTAGCAGTTTTTCCGTCAGTGATGGCAGAGGTTATGAAAGAATATCGTTATTATACCGCAACAATGTAGCCTGTAACTGATGTGAACGTAAAATGGCGCATACTTCTCCGAAATTTTCCTAGAATATCATAGACTGTTCTGTAGCACTTTTTTTTGAGCTAATGACCAACCCTCCTCGCCCTTAGGCATTAGGTTTCAGGACGGGGTTACACCGATGAGCAATTATGCGTTAGTCGTCCAATGAAAGGACTGGCCGTACCAGCAAACTTGCAAATAAAAACTCGACTTTTTAATAGTTGGAGCCGTTGCGATACGTTGGAAAATATTTTTTTGATCAAAGCATCGAAAAGGCTTGTTAGGCTATTCTTAATGTATGGAAAAATGTGCAAAAGGTCAAAAGCGTACAATTGAGGTAACAGATTATGACAAGCATTCCCCTGAATGTACATATTATTTGCATAACTTTAGCTGCACAAGGTTTAATGTACGAATAAAATGTTTTTCCCATTTTTTTGGCTTCAGAGAAAAAATATTAGGTTGTTACATAAGTCTTGTTACACTTTACTTCTTACGGCGATAAGTCATGCGCCTCATATTCTTCACAGGGCCTCAGGGTACCTTTTGATAGAGCAAAGCAAGCTTTACAAAATGGTATGCAAAAGTTCGCACCAACTTCGATCCACTATAAGTTTGCACCCAAAATGTGAGTCGTACTGAAGGCTCCAAAAACGCGAAAAATTCATATCTTCGCTCACAAAAGTTCTACAAATCTCCAGCTTGCTCATAAAAATTGCACACTATATCAGACACTCACTTGTACCGTTGCTGTATTTTTTCCTCATATAGAAATCGAGAAAACCAAAATTTCCTTGTTTTTACAAAAACGAAGCTATGCTGTTTCTATTTATGTAGCTGTATACTACAAGTCCTTGTAAGTATAACCGTAAATTTTCAGCTTTCCAGAAGCCCTAGTTTTCGAAAATTACCTATTTTAGCATTGAACACACGAGTGAAAAAAGCTAAATTCGGTATTTTGCGAAAACTAGGGCTTCTGGAAAGCTGAAAATTTACGGTTATACTTATAAGGGCTTGTAGTATACAGTACATAAATAGAAACAGCATAGCTTTGTTTTTGAAAAAACAAGAAAATTTTTATTTTCTCGATTTCTAGATGAGGAAGAAATACAGCAACGGTACATGTGAGTGTCTGATATAGTGTGCAATTTTTATGAGCAAGCTAGAGATTTGTAGAACTTTTTTGAGCGAATATATAATTTTTTCGCGTTTTTGGAGCCTTCAGTACGACTCAGATTTTGGATGCAAACTTATAGTGAGTCGAAGTTGGCGCGAACTTTTGCATACCATCTTGTAGAGCTTACTTTGCTCTATCGAATGGTACCCTGAAGCCCTGTCAAGAATATGAGGTGCATGACTTATCGCCTAAGAAGTTGAAGTGTAACAAGACTTATGTAACAACCTAATAGTATTACTACTTTTGGCTACAGTACAGGAATATGAAATCATGAAAACAATGCCAAGGGTTACCGATAGTCAACCTTGGAGCGTTGTGAGTTGCATTGCAGAATAACTGACAGAAAAATCAATAAAAAAACGCAAAAATTTTTTGGTAGCAAATATTTTAGTCACTCCATGATTTTGGAACGGAAACAGCATTCGGCACGAGTGGGTGCGTGCGAACTTTGGTAAAAAGGTGGGAAAACAAAGTCATCTGTTTAAAAGAGCATCCTGTATCAACATACACGCATTCTTATGTATATGAAAGAGTGATCTTATTCAAAGTTGTTTCACGCTGAATAAAATAAAACAACTGACCCCAATCACAATACCATCCTTGCTAACTTTTCGCGCTACCATAAATGGATCCTCGATGTCGTAAGGCTAAAAAGTAGGCTTTCTGATTTGTGTAGAGACTTCAATTGGAAGTGCATTAACACATTGACGACCGCTTGACAAACATGGTGTGCCAAGGCTTGACCACCATTACTCCCATTGGAATGGCTACTAATTTGTGTCGAGCCAACTTTGTGAGTTTTCTTTTATGCTGGATTTGGATACAACCTCTACTGTTTTTGCCAGCATTCCAACGCTACTGTAGGTGTACTGTAGACGGAATTGTGCGTGATTTTATTTAAAAAATGTTGGCTGGTCCGCGAAAGGCTTTGGTCGTCAATGTGTTAATTAGTGAACTCAGATTTGAACTTTTAAGCGATAAAGTCCAATAGTTTCACTACAGTGACAACTTAAATTATTGATGAGTAACCTCATTAAATACTTGTAGATCTATCCTTTTCAAATAGGATCGTGGAAATGTAGTTTGATTTTCAAATGCAAAGTTCCAGGTCAAACGCCATGAGCTCCCTTCTTCCACATGTACATACACATCAATCCCTCTACCCTGAAACATAAAACATCGTTTATTGTCATCTATATCACTTACATTAGAAGTGTATAGTTAGACTTGTGAACATAAATGTCAAGAAGTTCATCTTATCAGACTGACAAAAAATATTTTTATGTATATTATCCAATTTCTTCTTCGCCACGACAGGTTTTTATAGCAACGATTTATTGTGCTGCCTAACGTTTCGGCGGATACGCCGTCCTCAGAGGCCTGAAAGTGAGTCAGTCATCTTTATCAAACGCATTATGCCATCAAACGCTTCGACCAACTCGTACGTTTGACTCGTCCAACGCAACCGCAGTCCAGCGTCCAAGCTCGATCAACTCACCAAGACTCCCAGAGAAGAGCACGATAGAGGCTCTTTAGGTCGCCTACAGTGTACGGTAGCAATAAACAGTCCAACTGGTTTGGACATGTTTAAATAGTTATAGGCTATCGAAATCACAAAATGATAAGAACGGCTTCAGATCATTCGTTACAGACAACTGTTCATTCTTACTATTCATTTTCGGGTTACGAGCAAGAATGAACGCCGCTTCTAACACCTTTCGAGCAGAGATGTTATCCTCGATTGTTAATATGCTGCAACTTATTTCAAAGTCTTCGCCGCCGTGATCTTCCTTTCTATGTTTCCCCAATGGGCCCACAAGGCTCTGTCTTCTTTTGCTGGCCAGATGTTCATTTACACGTACAAAAAGCGGTCGACCGGTCTCGCCGATGTAAATGGCCCGGCATTTTCGACATTCCAACTGGTAAACTACACCACTTTTTGAGCAATCTTCTGGCCTTCCGTTTGTGCACACAACACAGTTTTGCGATGTGCAAGCTCTATCGTATAATCGATTTCGAACCAGTTGTTTCTTGATGTTGTCTTGTGGTAGATTTACTAGAACAACATCATTATCCAACTGTGCTTGCGCTATACATCGTTTGATTGCGTTGGTCACTCTGTCGGATATGAACGGCAAGCATAAAGGAACACGTGTTCGACTTTGGTTGCTTGTGTTCATGTGTGTTCGTTTGGAGGCTTTGGATTGCAGCGAGTATCCATTGTTGGAAGCTATGACGCGTGCCATCTCTAGAGACTCGAGTCTCTCGCTTTCTCCGTTGCACAAACTGCTGGCTGTCTTAAACATGTTACGGATAACCGCACGTTTTACGGCAGTTGGGTGAGCGGAAGTGGCATGTAAGATGATGTTCTTGCTGCTCTCCTTCCGATACCATTTAATGTGTACAGCGCTGTTTGCCATCATCACCTGTGTGTTAAGGTAGAGTAACCAGTCATCGTGTGGTCTCTCTCTAGTCAAGCTAATGTACTACGATTGTTCATTGAGGATCTTAAAGCACTCATCCATCTCGGACTGAGTCGAAGTCACAATGAAACAAGAAGTCACAAACGTACTTCTGGGTGAGCGTAAGTCTAGTCTATCCAAGCTTGAACCAGACGATCCAGAGACTCAACAACGGTCAGTCATTATAGATCAATCTCACTTTGATAAAACGGCCAAGGTCACTATTTTAGGCAACGTTAACATCTCTTCTAACGCTATAGACCTCCTAAGCTTGGGACCATCCTTTGCGCCTGCGCAAAATGTGGATTTCAAAGTCTTTCGCAAAGTAGTAGGCTCCTTGCAGCGTTTTAGAGATCAGTTACGGACCAAAGTCAGGCTTGATAATAACAACATACAAGCTTCTGTTCTTTGTAGAAGACCGCTACCTTCAATACCTTTCCCTTCGTCGTTCTACAAAGAACCCGGTCCCTGCCATGAAGCTGATGTTAAATTTCGGATACTGTCGGCGAGCATTTTGAGCATTCTAAATAGAAGCCGCAGTTTCAAACACTCTAATTTGACTCAAGCACAAAGGCAGGGTTTCAAGGAGCTACGTGAACTGACAGCGAACGGCACCCTCCGGCTTTCAGTCAGCGATAAGGGAGGTGAATTCGTCGTCATGCCTCAGACACTGGACCGCGATATTACCGAAAATCACTTATCTGATGATTCAGTCTATCGTGTTACGACGGAGAAAGAATTTCTTTCTCAATGCAAGCGACTGAACCACATCTGGATGGTGATTGGCAAGCAAGCCGGTATAGAAGAAAAGTTTCTCAGTCGGCTCAAACTTGAAAACCCAAACTGTCCTGTCTTCTATGGCCTCGTGAAAACGCACAAGCTCTCGACCGACCCACAAAATGTGTCAGCCGCAACTTGCAAGATTAGACCAATCATCAGTTGTGTTGGAGGGCCAACAGATAGAATTGCATGGTTTCTAAACAAGATTGTCAGCCAACTCTTAACTAAGATACCCGCCCATTTACCGAACACCAATCGCTTTCTTGAGCAATTACACAATACGCATTTCGATCAAAACTGTGTAATGGAGTCGTTTGATGTGGAGTCATTATACACAAACGTGTCTAATAATGACGCCCTGCAAGCACTTTCTGAGCTCCTCGATACGCATATTGCGAGTATGGAAACGTACGGACTCAGTAAAGTGCGCATCATCACTCTTATCAAGGAATGCCTTGGATGTAACATCTTTAAATGGTCGGGCAAATTTTACGCACAAGTAAGAGGGCTGGCGATGGGGCAAAGACTAGCACCAGTTCTTGCTATCTGCTTTATGAGTAAGATAGAAGAGCCTGTATTGACGCGATGTCCCCTAATGCACTGCCGCTATATAGACGATTGTTTCATTGTGACTTCGACTCAGTCCGAGATGGATGAGTGCTTTAAGATCCTCAATGAACAATCGCAGTACATTAGCTTGACCAGAGAGAGACCACACGATGACTGGTTACCCTACCTTAACACACAGGTGATGATGGCAAACAGCGCTGTACACATTAAATGGTATCGGAAAGAGAGCAGCAAGAACATCATCTTACATGCCACTTCCGCTCACCCAACTGCCGTAAAACGTGCGGTTATCCGTAACATGTTTAAGACAGCCAGCAGTGTGTGCAGCGGAGAAAGCGAGAGACTCGAGTCTCTAGAGATGGCACGCGTCATAGCTTCCAACAATGGATACTCGCTGCAATCCAAAGCCTTCAAACGAACACACATGAACACAAGCAACCAAAGTCGAACACGTGTTCCTTTATGCTTGCCGTTCATATCCGACAGAGTGACCAACGCAATCAAACGATGTATAGCGCAAGCACAGTTGGATAATGATGTTGTTCTAGTAAATCTACCACAAGACAACATCAAGAAACAACTGGTTCGAAATCGATTATACGATAGAGCTTGCACATCGCAAAACTGTGTTGTGTGCACAAACGGAAGGCCAGAAGATTGCTCAAAAAGTGGTGTAGTTTACCAGTTGGAATGTCGAAAATGCCGGGCCATTTACATCGGCGAGACCGGTCGACCGCTTTTTGTACGTGTAAATGAACATCTGGCCAGCAAAAGAAGACAGAGCCTTGTGGGCCCATTGGGGAAACATAGAAAGGAAGATCACGGCGGCGAAGACTTTGAAATAAGTTGCAGCATATTAACAATCGAGGATAACATCTCTGCTCGAAAGGTGTTAGAAGCGGCGTTCATTCTTGCTCGTAACCCGAAAATGAATAGTAAGAATGAACAGTTGTCTGTAACGAATGATCTGAAGCCGTTCTTATCATTTTGTGATTTCGATAGCCTATAACTATTTAAACATGTCCAAACCAGTTGGACTGTTTATTGCTACCGTACACTGTAGGCGACCTAAAGAGCCTCTATCGTGCTCTTCTCTGGGAGTCTTGGTGAGTTGATCGAGCTTGGACGCTGGACTGCGGTTGCGTTGGACGAGTCAAACGTACGAGTTGGTCGAAGCGTTTGATGGCATAATGCGTTTGATAAAGATGACTGACTCACTTTCAGGCCTCTGAGGACGGCGTATCCGCCGAAACGTTAGGCAGCACAATAAATCGTTGCTATAAAAACCTGTCGTGACGAAGAAGAAATTGGATAATATTCATCAATTATGCCAAGGTTTAAAGAAAGGAGAACTTTTGAGTTATTTTTATGTAATTCTAAGTAAGCCCTATAGATATTTAGCCATGTCAATCAGTTAAGGCTTTTTGTAATGAAGCAGCTTTATTATAAGGTTTTCAAAATTTCTCTAAGCAATAAGGACCAAGCATTTTTGATTTCAAAAACACACTTTAGTAATTTGAAAATTTCTTTTACACATTGTGAATGCACAGAAAATTAATTTGATGAATAGACTCTCAATGGCATTACTCACAAAGCTAATAACTGGTGCCATCTTTCTTCCTTCAGAAACCAAATACTACTAGGTAACCTTTGATTCAAATGGCTTGGCTTCGGGAAGGCGGGGCTTTGTGATTTAATTAAGGCCGCTCGCGCCCGCAACCGCACCTGTGTTTCTCTCGCTCGAGTGCTTTCTAATCCACTACTAGCCTTAATTAGGTCACGAAGCCCCGCCTTCCCGAAGCAGCGAGTTGAATCAAATGGTAATATCAATATTATTACCGTCTAATTTCTGTCAAACTACTCTCTCCTAGGATTATCTTTTATTTGTAATATGTCTAAAAAAGCAAGAGATATGAAAAGTTATTTTTAGCCAGTCTAACGCTTCGCATTGATGTAGTTACCGTATCAAAGCCTATAAGGCAGAAAATGTGAATGGAAACTAGCAATATCCTGAGCGTCTTGCCAAATGCTAAAGTCTAGCAGTAGTTCACCTACCGATAAGTCGAGCTTCTTAGGCAAATTGAGTCGTGGACGTTTTGGCGTTTCAATCACTATCCATGGAGAATGAGCACTGCGTCCCATCAATGAATAGCAAAACGTTGTGAGGTAGTAACGAGCTGCAATGTGTTTTGTTAAATGACAAAATGTTTTTATCAAATTACCATTGTGTTTCAATTGCTCAAACATTGTAGATGTTTCGTCTATAGACAGTTGTTTGGATAAACATTTGCTTGCCAAATTTGCAGATTTGCACAGGTGAACCTGAATAAAACATGACTGCTCCCCTGCTATGCCAAAATATGTGCCTATTCTTTGTATGTGATAATCCTGTCATGAAGTCTCTAAAAAAGCTTTAGGTAACATTTCTTAGAGCTGGGCTAAAGGCTAAACTCAAATTGTCGTAGGGAGTGATTATTTGAACCCTTTTCGTCACTGTAGGCTTACGTACAAACTTCCAGAATACGTCGCCGTTGTGAAAAGACTTCGAAAAAAGTCCCGAAAAAATATGAAAATTTGCGTTGCAAGGAAGTGCGCACGCTCACTTCGTTATACGACTTTTACAAAATTTGAGCTTTTTAATTGGAAAAGCAGTAGTTACGGTTTATCTGTAACGAGCTGGCATTCCGGGTTCTACCCGCTCCGGAGCCAGTCCTGCTCCAGAGCGGGTAGAACTCCATCGTGCTCCATCGTGCTTGATCTCTCATGCAGCAAAATTAAATCTTCATTTGATTCCGACTCGCTTCCTACCGTCCTTACCATATATTGATGACCAGCAGATATGAGCTTCACCGCTCATCCTTCATGACTATGGGAAATGGGAACAAAGACACAAAGCAGATTTTTTGCCTTTATATAAATAGAGATAAGACGAAGCGTGATTGTGATGCGCAAATTTCGTATTTGAAACGCGACTTCGACTAGCCCGGTATAAAAGTTTTTGCTTGTTCGGATTTTTTCGGAACGAGATGCGACCTTTGATGGCTTAGAACTATCTTCAGTATTTCCATCATATCCGTTCAGTCTACACTTTGAACCTAAGTTGAAGCCAGCTCTACAATATGATAACTAATGTTTTTCTTCTAAAGACTCCATAAAAACAGACTTATAACAGTCGAACAGTAGGCACTTTTTTAAGACACCCTCTATAGATTCCGCCTCACCTCACATCCATTTTCCTGATGCGAAATCCATTTACCGACGTGCGACTTGAAACTGACCGTTATCGCTGATGAATGTTCAAATTTCACTCTGACGTTTGTTGGCGGAACAGGAATTTGGACAGGATCTGAATCACTCAAAGCTGAAAGCGCTATTGGTAAAGATGGCTCAGCACTGCAGCAGAAGCATGTATAGGCCCTTAATAAACCCCCATCAGGGCATTTCTCTCGACGCGGACCGGCGTTGATCTCATCACGCCTCAGTCTAGCATCCGGCGAGCCATTGATCTGGATGCGCATTGCTTCCGAGACATTACAATCAAGTGCGTTCTTGAATAAGGAACCACTTGAGTTGTTTGGTCAAACAGGTAAGCGATTGGAATTACATGCGCGCGGCCGTGGTTCGAGTTCGACTAGCGACACACATTTTGGTGCATCGCTGGGCAATCTTTGATAGCGGCCACTACACAATCGATGATGACCGCTATCAAGGATTTCGCCTAGCAAATGCACGGATAAAATAAAAACAATTACGAAAATTTTATGAAAAAACGAAATGATTGCAGCGTGAATTCAATGAAATGAATAAATGACTTCTTGTATTGGACAGCTAGTGAAAAAAACCAGTAAGGTTTACAAAAAAGAGAAGAATTTGTTTTTTTGTTATCCTCGCCAAAATCAGCTGTTCATCAATCCTCTCCTTTTCGGGCGCGGTGCAGTTTTGCGCCGATTTTGTCTGCATTTTTAGCCTGACTGATGTGTATCGTAAGTTACTCAGGAGCAACTTACGGGAGTCTTGTCTGCGCCTCCTCTTTTACACACTATTTGCATCACTCTAACATCAGTTCACGTTTAGGTCACTTGAACATGAACTGATGTGGAAGAGTTGACTGTAGCAAGTGGACAGATGGTCAACTATCAGTTCACTCGCCATTCTTATAGCATGGGAGGGTGGGCGGTCATCGTTCACCTGACGTGAGCTGAACTAATGGGATAAGTTCAGTTCACCTGAACTGATCGAGCTTTACTACGGGCCATACAGTCATATGAATTTTGGCAAACGGCTTGAGTGGTGGAAAGTGAAGTAAAGTTGCTCAATGTATTTTTAGACTGGATAATTCTTATCAGTAAAAAGATTTTTGAGTGAGAAAATTCGTTTGTATAAACTACACTACGTACCAGAAAAATACACAATGGTAAACTAAAAGTAAAAATACCAAAAAATCGTCTTAACACATCGTACTCATGGAAAACTTTCTGCGGATGGTATCACAAAGTGTTAACTTTCGTGGCAAGTCTGCACAGTCTTTTATAATGGGTGAGCGTCAAAGTCGTTGAAAGGGTTCCCAGTCATTAACGTCAAAGCCCAAATGGGAACGATGAAAGGGCCAAAAATCCTTGGAAGGTTGTCCCGAAAGTTTTGTCCGTTTTTTCAACCTATCATAAAAACGCGCGGAACGAAGATAGGGAAACGCTCTAAGCATTATCCGACGCACCTTTTCCTTCTCTTTCTAACTGTTAAGCCCACATGCCGATTACTCTTTTGGTCACTGAGATTAACACCGAAATTTTGAACCCATGGTTTTTACTATGTCCAAGTTTGTCTATTTTTCACAATCTTTATTTTTGACTTTCGGATAAGCTTTGGCAACAGTT
This sequence comes from Cylicocyclus nassatus, assembly GCA_958299035.1. Classification (NCBI taxonomy): domain Eukaryota; kingdom Metazoa; phylum Nematoda; class Chromadorea; order Rhabditida; family Strongylidae; genus Cylicocyclus; species Cylicocyclus nassatus. The sequence continues at coordinate 66,042,739 of CATQJL010000112.1, forward strand.
AGATAGAGCAAACAAAGGACAATATAATGCAATTTTGCGGCATCTATAGCCAGCCTTGAAAATGTTTTAGAATTATTTTTTTGATGCTATCAAATTCCACTTTTGGTGATCCAAAAGCCAGAGATCATGAAACGGCGCACAACTAAGGTGTTATTCGATGCAGCTTTTCCTCCTCTTTCCAGTAAGTGTATTTTCTCTCCAATTTGCGGGGTCTTTGGCTATAAAATTTTCATAATTCTTGAATTTGGCCCCACTCCAGCGTGTATATGTAAAATGCAAAATCTTATATTTCGAAGCGGTAAACGCTCATTTACTTCGTAAAAATAATAAATAATCGTAATCGGTTTTTGAAAGCTTCAAAATTCGATGATTTGTTAGTATTCGAGGCGTTTCTGTATTTTAGAATTCGCAAAAGTGAAGACTTTTGAAAAAATTATCTTTAAAAATATTGAAAGCCAGCTAGATATGCCAAATAATTGCATTGCATTGCCCTTTGCTTACTCTATTTGAGGGCTATCAAAGGTCTTCCAAAAGTTGAAAATGAAGATTGTGAAAAATTGTCAAACTTGGACATAGTAAAAACCATGGGTTCGAAATTTCGGTGTTAATCTCAGTGAGCAAAAGAGTAATCGGCATGAGGGCTTGACAGTTAGAAAGAGGAGGAAAAATGCGGCGGGTAGTGCTTAGAGCGTTTCCCTATCTTTATTCTATTCTTATGATAGGTTGAAAAAACGGACAAAACTTTCGGGACAACGTAATACTTGGAAATGGCAAGTAAAAATTTTGCAGTTTTTGTCCTTCTTTTAGTGTTAATTTCGTTTCTCCATGCATTAGATTTTCGCAAAAATTATGTTCGCAGCTTATGCCACATTATATGTGAACATAGAAAAATATGTGGGATGCATCGGATAGAGCGAAGCAAGCTCCAAGAAATGAGCACTATGATTGCCTAAACTGCTGATTTACGTAAAGTTTGTAACCAAGCATTTGATCAGGTCGAAAATCTGGTCTGGACTTTGATAATCTTACAAACTTATAAGTAGGTCATCACATACAGTGCTGGCCAAAAGCTTGCAGACACTTTAAAAATTAGCTATATTTTACCCTGCCTCGTAAAGAACGAATCCAAGTTTTGTTAATATGTGCAAATCACACTGCTTTACACTGTGTAAAAAAATTTCGCAGTCTCGTCACACAGAAGGAGGTTCTAGGAAAAATTACGAAAACGGCAATTTCCATGACGTCAACTTTGATCCGGAGCAATTTTTTGCTTGAAAATGGGCTCAGCGGTTCGCAGAGTTTTCAAGGCTGATGAAAACCCTGCTTCTACAAAATCCAGTACTGGTCCGGAGCTCGCAGAGCTTCATTGGAGATATGGCGCTCGTTACTGGCATAGAAAATCTCGTGTTCTCACATCTAGAAAACGATCGATTTACTACGGGAAATCATTAGTTGCGAAATTTGCGCAGTCTCTTCTCTAACAGTAGAGGCTCCTTGTTTCCAGTAAAGTTCTGCAAGTAGGCCAGCACTGGTCTCTGTGGAACAAAATTTTAAGCAAAATTTTAAGCAAGACTTCGAGAGCTCTTTAGACCGCCGAGCCCAATATTTGAGCTGAAAATTGCTCCGGATCTTAATGAGGTAACGGTCAATTTTGAAGGTTGTCAAGTGACGCTTTTACTGCCATATTCGCAAACCGCCACCAATGGTAGAGCATTTTAGGAGCATGGAGCAGCCAATTCTCAACAACCTTATAATTTACTCAATTTTTGCGGTCATGACATGCTCCGCATAGTTTGCTTTTTCGTTTGATGAAAGCTTTTGCATTGAAAATTTCAATGGCAGCGTTCCGACAAATTTCACCTCCTAGTTTTTCACCTATTCGGAGCCTTTTCGCCATGAGCAACCCATGTCTGAGCTTTACAGCGCATAAAATGGTGAAAATGGGCCTTTTTCGAAGCCCTAGGTCCGCATTTAGTAGCAATATGCCAGTAGTTTTCCGCACCCCGCTTTCCTGTTCTGGGCCCCGCCTACTTAAAGGCAGCGTGCACCCAAAATTTCACCTTCGATGTTTTTATCATTCTGGGGCCTTTCCGTGCCGCTGATTACAGTTATGTCATTGAAATCCTCCAAAAGTCTCAAAAAACTCCGATTTCCGGGGACCCTCTCTTCAGGGGCGGACGAGTTTCGAACTGCTCGTCCCCGTCGGCATGCCACCAGCTGCAACAGCATGACAGTCTGCAGTTGCAACTGCAACTGCTGCATATGCTGTCGTGGTTCGTCGCCCGAAGGAGGAGCACCGCAAAAGGCAACTGCACTGTTGCAACTGCAGTTGCAGATGCAACAGCATTGCAACATCAACTGCAACGGCAACTGAAGCTTACGCTGTCGTGGATTCGTCCGGAGGAGGCAGAGTGAAAGAAAAGGGGCGGGGTGAAAGAGAATTGAGGGGGGTTTTCTCCGCTCAGAAGCAACATTTGGAGACCGGACCAACGCAGTTGGTCTTCTTCTGGGCCCAGTATATACATGGTATAGAAAGATCTAGGAAATTCGGTAACTTAGATTTTGGGTGTACGCTGCCTTTAAGCGTATTTTCCACTGAATGCGGGCCTGGAAAATCGGAAACGCTTTTTTGCCATATTTGCGCGTTGAAAAGCTAAAATATGAATTTCTTATGGCGAGAAGACTCCAAAAAAGGTAAACAACCAAAAGGCGAAGTTTCGTCGGAACACTGCATTTGAGGCTTTGGCTCCCGCCAGAGTGCCGAAGCCACGCCAGCGCTGCGCCGGCACTGAGCCAGCGCCGAGCTGTCCCGGCGCTGTTTCGATCGTACACATGCTTTCGTTCGGGGCAAGGCTAGCTGACCCTATGCCGGCAATGCGCTATCAAGCTTTTCACAGGGATTTCGATCAGTAGTCGGTGCATTTACCTGGGTAAAAACTAGGTCAGCTAGCCCCACCCCGAACAAAATACACGTGTATTGATGAATCAGCGCCGCGACAGCTCGGCGCTAGCTCGGCACTGACTCGACGCCGGCGCGCGCTGGCGTGACTTCGTTTACTCTGGCGAGAGCCTTAAGGGTGCAGCTCAGATACTGGAAGGTGACAAGTTCTATTCAGACGTTTAGCAGGAAGTGGCTGCAAGTTTTGACAAACTTCGGATTTGTCGTTTTCGTCGTTTTCCCTAGGGCCTCCTTCTGTGTGCCGAAGTTTTCTTACACACTGTTAGGCACTGCAATTTGCACGTAATATCAAAAGCAGATTCATTCTTTGCATAGCAGAGTGAGATGTAGCAAGTTTTAAAGTGGCTGCAACTTTTGGCCAGCACTGTAATGACTTCTATGGCTCCTTGTCAACTTTTCCCGCTTTTCCCGCTTACAGAATCTGAAAAAACGATAACCGAAATTGAGTCGCCGCTATACACTACCGAAATCATTCAACTGCTAGTAAATACTCTGCTGAATTCATATTTAGATCCCAAAAAAGTACGTAAACACTAAATTCCAGGAGAGCAAATCGTATATATGTTAGGGTGATCCAAAAGTAATGGGCCGCTTAAAAGATGCGATTTTCGAAAATGGGAAATGATTGAGTACACGAGTTTTGAAAAGTCTTAATACATATCAAAATTTCTATTCAAATCTATGGTTGAGCATTGTCGCATTGCGTTAGTTTTATAAGTGCTTGAAATCAAAGCTTGTCACTTTAAGTAATTACGAACTTTGAGCAGCATTGCGGCAGTAAAAGAAGCGAGGTTACCAAAAACATTTGTGGCGCAAAGTGTGTGAGGAGACTGTCACCAAATCTGCGATAACCTGATGGTTCCAATGCTTTGCAACAGAAAATATAGCTTGGGTCAGGAGACATATTGTTCAGTCTCTCATCGAGGTAATCGAACGAGCTCATCTTCTTACCGCCTGATAGATCTTCTTCGTTTATCCAAGTGACCTACAGAGCTTATCAAACGTAGTGTCGCTTGCATCAGCATCTCCACTCCTGCAATGGACTTTGCGTCTCTTCCGCTAACATGCTCTCTAATCACTTCCAATCGATTGAGGCTCCGCCTTTCCCACGCTCGCCCTGGGAAAGTGATCAGAGAGGATGTTCGCGGAAGAGATGCAGACTTCAGCGTGGGAGTGGAGATGCTGATGCAAGCGACACTGCGTTTGACAAGCCCTGTAAATATGCAAGCGACTTCGACCTTCCCTTCATTTCAAATTTAGGTCAAACACGTTTCGTAAGCTAAAAAAACTCTGCGCAAATATCGAATTTATCCGAACAATCTGCCCCTTCTATCAAAATGATCAAGTGTTTTTGCATTCTAGTAAGCATTAAGATGGAAAATAAAATTTGTTAAATTTGCATTTTGAATTTCCTAAAAAGCATTAAAATGGCTTGAAAAGCCATTTCGAGTGAACTGTGTTCAAACTTTAGGGTACAGCAGCACGTATTCAATAGCGTTCAAGAAAGTTCAATTGACTTCTTCGAAGTGCGGCTGAAAGGCTTATGGGAGAGTAGCTTTAAGGTGCTGTTACGACAACACTCAAAAACCGCTGTTAGTTGTTCATGTTGATCAACAATAAACCCCTCAATTTGTAGAAAATAATCCTTTTGATTCACTACTTCTAGATCAACCTAGTATTTCTTAATGCTAACATAATTAAGCACATCTGTAATATACGGGAGACAATCTCTTCGCACGGACAGTTTGCGCCACCTTGATATCTTGTCCCATTACGTCACCCTGTGCTTTGATTAGTCAAAAGCCGCAGTAGAGTTTTCGCGCACGAAAGGTGGTCCTTTATGGAAAGCATTACGGTCGTGCGAATCGCTCTACAATCGACGTCAACCAAGTGCTCCCTTTTCCGTAACAGTTGCGCGTCCGCACCGCAAGGGCATAGCGCGGCGTCCCGATCGATGAGGCGTTCTCGAATGCGCAGCTATACGCACGCGAACGCCACGCGAGGCTCCGGCAATGCGATTCGGTTGGTGGAAAAGGGAACTCAAGGTTGACATGGACTGTACACCGCCAAAGTATACCAAGCTCAACAATGTTACAAAAATCACAACTCACATTCGTAGCAAGTAATGTTGGAGCTCCAAAACGAATATGTTCCGTCTTTGAAAGTCACATTGATGGCATAGTAGCGGCAGATCGGGTCAGGTTGTGGGTCCGGGATATCCTGTTAGTAAAGTTTTTCGAACTCATAAGGCAAGTAACAAGGGAAGAATACTAGGTCGCGACAAGAAAGGTATGAGAGTACATAGCTCTTAAAACACTGATCTTGATCTATCTTCGTTAACTGCAAAGTCTTTCTATGAAATGATAATGAGATTCCAATTGGGCCGCCAAATAAAATGATTATTTCCAAACATTGTTTACTGTTTGAAAATACTGTTTAAAAGTTTTGTTTACTTCTTTTTGCAATCAGTACAAAGAACTACTCCGTCTTTGTCCCGTCTTTTTAGAAATCCACTTTGAATAACAGCCAAACTACGAGATTAGACGTCAGGTAAATCATGTTTATTCCAGTTCTGCTCTTATTGTTGGAGCTTGTGCATTCTAAACAACCATTACACAGATCAAAGAGCACAAATTAGTTTTAAGTTCCTCCTGTGTAAACTAGGTAATTCAAGCTATTTATGTATTAGGTTGGACTGAAAGTTCGCTCGCACCAAATTCAAAAATTCATAACTCTTCAAATTCTCAACGAATTTGTATGATCAAAATTTTGTATAAGAGAGGAACTCATGCTCTTTGCACCTGTACCTGAACTGTTCGTTAATGTATAGGAGATAGAAGCCCAAAACCAAAACCACTCAAAATTTGAATTTTTCGTGTGGGGTCATAAAAAATCGGAAACTTGCAACGAAAATCGGAGCAGTCGGTATTGTGGGTTCCTTCACCAGCTCTTTCTAACAGTGCAAAGTTTGCGCCGATTGAGCGTCTCTATGAAAAGTTATGATTTCCCTGAATGCCAAAATAAATCAAATTCGCCCTTTTGTATTGCTTGCTCGAAAATCATAACTTTTCACAGAGACGCTCAATCGGCGCAAACTTTAGACAGTTAGAAAGAGCTGGTGAAATAACCTACAATACCGACTGCTCCGATTTTTATTGCAAGTTTCCGATTTTTTGTGACCCTACACGAAAAATTCAAACTTTGAGTGGTTTAGTTTTGAGCTTCTATCTCCTTCATTTGTATACATTAACGAACAGTTCAGGTACATTTGCAAAGAGCATGAGTTTCTCTCTTAGGCAAAATTTTGTTCTTACAAATTGGTTAAGAATTTAAAGAGTTATGAATTTTTGAAAATGGTGCGAACGAACTTTCGGTCCAACCTAATATTTGTACATGTTTTCTTAAGCCGATAGCCAAATTGTTAACACGTCTTCTTCCCCAGGCTAACGTTTCGGTGCCGTCACCTTCGTCGGAACCTGGAAAGTTGCATTCAAGTGGTTTGTTCCTTTAAACATCTTGTTCAGGCCAAGGCTACACTTGACATTAGACTGAAGTCCGTGGCGGAAACCATCGTCAATGCTCACGTCGGCAGTTTTCGAATCGGGATTGAGCAACCACCAACCACAGTCTGCACAGCTAGTATAGTCGTCCTCTCCCCATCAAACACTTAGTGGAGGAAATCGAATTTATGAGCACGTCGACTGCGGCAGAGCGAAGGCTCCTTCAGCCCTTATTTCAATATTGAATAGATCCTTTGTGATTTGCCGACGTTTCATTCTACTTCTAAATGTCACCAGTATTCACAATTGGGATTGAAGATTTTGTTCTTTCGCGGGATGTTTCTTGCTGCTACGCTCGTTTCTTCGACTTTGATTTCGGAGAAACGGCTAAGTTCGAAAGCTGTGCTAGTGAAATCCTATCTTGGTAAGTAATTTTGAAGTGTTGCTCCATTGACCTTTATGTCAAAAGTTCTCATGTGCGTCGATTTTCGAATTCTATCTGGAAATAGTACAGAAACGAGCATAGTGGTATGAAACATCGTTGAGCCAACAAACTCGTCGATTTCGATCACAACGTCATAAAAAATCATCATGCAACGTCAAGAAAACGCAAAAGAATACTGGTCTGAGCTTGAAACGGATCTGACGGTGCCGCGCTCTCTGCCGCAACCGGCGTGCTCTAGTTCAAATTTTATTCAAATTCGTCCACTAAGTGCTTAGTGGGGATCGACGACCAAGAGGTGACCAGTATTATCTTATATATAAAGCTGAATGTCTGTTTGTCTGTTTCTCTGTCTGTTTGTCTGTACGTATGTTTCGAATAAAAAATTCCACTTCTGAACTGATTCGGACCAAACTTTGCACACATACACTTCGGGGCCGAGCGGATGTCACAGGCCACTTTTCATCATCGATCGAAATTTTTGCAGAGTTCACCTACTGGGCTGGGAGTTTTCACAGGGGGTAATGGAGCATGCCAATTACGATTACAATATCAGTTTTCAAAATTATCCATTACTTTTATCGATTTTATCGATTTTTTGCAAAGTTTGAGCTACGAGGCTGGGAACTGGCGCAGGGGAGTAAGTGGGCATGCTGATTTCGAAAACAACACAGGGAACGAAAACTGAAGGTGGAAGTAGGCACAGGGAAAGGCTGTACAGAGATAGGAATGGGACCTTTATTACAGTGTTTTCACAGGGCCGGGCGGAGCCGGGTAAGCCAGCTAGTTGTCTCATATATATGACTCTAATTTCAATGTAGATCAAATCCGCTAAGGGACTGATATGGGATCAAATCACTATTCATGGCAATGCCCTCTTCTTTGCGGTCCATGGCAGGAGTTTTGAATGTTATCCAAAGTGGTCCCAGCGTTTTACAATCATGGCCTCTAATTCAACTGGATTGGCAACTAGAACGAGGGGCTTTGTGACCCAAATGGTCTAGAGAATGATCGGAGAGCACTTTTGTAAAAGAGACTCAGACTACGCGGGCGCGGGCGGTCACCTTCCAGCCGCCAGTCTCATTGAGTCAAAGGGTGCTTTCTCAGAAGTCGAAGGGATACCGCCGGCGGGCAAATGGCGCGAGTCTGCCACTTCGCGCTCTGGAGCGCTCCGAGCCCTGCCATTTCACGTATTTTGCTGCTCCGGGGCTCTCCCAAAACTGGCGCACTTCCGGAGCAGAGATTTGCGCGTCCCGGAGAGGGGTCCCATTCGTTCACCGTGACTTCGGTGACGTCACGGTGACGTCACAAGCAGACGAATGGGACCCCTCTCCGGGATGCGCAAATCTCTGCTCCGGAGGTGCGCCAGTTTTGGGAGAGGTCCGGGACAGCAAAATGCGTGAAATGGCAGGGTTCGGAGCGCTCCAGAGCGCGAAGTGGCAGACTCGCGCCATTTGCCCGCCGGAGGTATCCCTTTGACTATCTGAGTTGGTACACGCGTTAAGATTGTGACAGCTGTATTGAAATGCTGATCTGGGTGATTTTCTCTGCGATGTACGCCTAGAGAGGTTTGGATTTAGATCTTGTAAGACCACCTCGGTGCTTTTTGATTCTTACATGTAAAGGCCTGCTAATCCCTGCTTCGTACTGTTTCCGGCATGTTCGACATGTTAACTAGTAAACTACTCCTGTCTCCATGTATAGTCCCCTCCACAGATCGTGCTACCCTTGGTCTGCGTCTCAGACCTGCCACATGTGGCTAACATGTTGGCAACGTGCCCCAACATGTTGGCAGAACATTTTGGCCACGCCATCATGTTGCTGCATGTTGCCAACGTGTTGCTGCCAACGTTGCCAATGTGTTAGTCACACGTGGCAAGTCCGCGACGCCGCAAGGGTAGCACGATCTGTGGAGGGGACGATAAATGCCTGGCTGACCAATTGAGCAATTAGTATTCATGCATAATCAGGCGCACATCTCAGAAAAAATTACCAGATCAGCATTTCAATATAGCTGTCACAATTTGAACGCGTGAACCCGAATTAGTTCCTCGCGAAACGCTGGAATCATTTTGGATAAGATCCAAAGTTCCTGCAAAGAAAAGCCAGGGAGAAGGCGCCGCCATAAATGGTGATTTGATCTCATATCAGTCCCTTTGCGGACTTCATCCACACTGAGACTAGGGTCATCTATACAAGGCAGTTTCACTGATCTCTGCTATCACTAACTGTGCAGACGCTGTGTTTGGTGGTTGCTCAACCCCGCTTCGAAGACTGCCGAGATGAGCACTAACAATCTCCACTCGGCCTTCAGCCTATTGTTAAGAGCAGTCTTCTTTTAAAAGAGATGTTAAAAGGGGAACAAATCACTGAATTGTGCGACCTTCCACGCTCCGAGAAGGTGACGGCACTGAAACGTAGTCTGACTGAATAAAGCATGATAACAATCTTGATCATCTCTCCGCCCAAAAAAACAGATACAAACAACTACATTATGCCAAGATCCATCAATAATCGAGCTTAAATTATATATATCAATCCATGAAACTTTCTTCGAATGTAAATCAATGGGGTGTGGCACAACTACAAAAAAGTGCGCTTACCACAATTCTTCGTGATTGTACCACACTTCATTAACTTACTCAAAGCATTCATACATTTAGATTCTTTATCTCTCAAGACTACTATACCTTCTTCTCCTCAGATTAGCAATTCCAGCCGAAATTACTATTCCTAAGAAGACATGGGTGGTTCCGCAACCCTATGTTGGCAGATAACAGGGTAGGTAGTACGATAAGACTGCGTGACCAAGCCTATTGCAACGGAAGGCGGCAAAAATTACATATTCAAATGATCAGACTTCCCAGTCCTCACGAAAGTGATTCGTTTTCTTTAGTTTGATAAGTAGCTGAAAACGATCACTAAAGACATAAAACAAAGTAGATTCTGGCAACAAAGAAGCCAAACATTCGTTTACTGTGCCAATTTGTAAAGAATGCGGAACAATGTGCTTTGAGCACTCAGACAATTACTGCGAGCACCCGCGGCCCCTAACGGTACGGCGGTGAGCGAGCGTAATTATTGACTGACCATCCGCGACCCTAGATTTGTTTTTTGGCCACCCGCGGCTCAATGTTATCGCTAGAGACAGGCGCAAGCCTCCAGAGTTTTATCGGAACGTCCGCGGCCCAAGAAAAAGCACTCGGGCGAGCCTCGTGCCTTATCACACTAATTTATTTTTCGGGAAAGTCGCGGCCCTTTTGGCGACCGCCAGACAGTATCACTCCGGCAAGCCTCGGGTTTTGCTGGAAACCACAATTAATACATGCTGTAGGAGAAAAGGCAACTCACGTGAGTACGCCGCGGTGATAGGGTTACCCTCAACATTTGCGTCGTTTGACAAAAGTCAAGTAGCGTCAAGTTCCGGGCCACCAATGGTGTCTCGGATAAGCTCCACAGGACTACTTGCTTCTGGTACTAGGTGGGCTGTTGGAAACTTTGGTATAGGAATTTGAACATGTCTTCGTAGAAAGTTTAAAATTTAGAAATAACATTTACAAACCTCATTGCTTTATGGTATTGAGGCACCCGCAGGTGCATCTTGCGCAATTATCGGGCTTAGGGCGGGTGACCATGCATGGTCACTCTGATATTTTGCCATTGAGTTCTTCAAAAGCTATATAGAAGTGCGACGATCCTTAATTAGATACTGAAATGGCCCGGCTTCACGTTACATGCGGACCCAGCACAGAAGTTTCCATTTCTCCCTGTCACTCGCTTCAGACATGCGCAATCTTCTTTGCAGACGTCAATCTCATTCTCTTGAATGTCAGGGAATTCAATTTTTTTGCTTTTGCTTACGATTACAAGGCTCACTATTTTTAACTGACAAAGATAAACTCGCCGCTTCTCTGTTTTCTTTGATACCTATGAATTCCAATTTTCTCAACTTAACATTTCGGTCATGATTACAGTGAAAAAAATGAGTTGCTGTGTTACACAAGAATATCTAACGTTGTTTAGAATGTTTGGGCAAATTTTTAGCATTATTGATGCAAAACTCCACAACAGTACTCAGTTGCGAGCAACTGCGTTTAATTCTTACTTTATTAGATACTGAAATGGCCCGGCTTCACGTTACGTGAGGATCCAGCACAGAGGTTTCCATTTCTTCCTGTCCCCCGCTTCAGACATGCGTGATCTTCTTTGCTGACGTCGGTGGCTACGACCACGAGTTCCAGGCGCGGAAATCGTATTCGGCTGCTTTCTCAGCTGGTCCATCCGTTCCACGAACACTTCTGCCCATCTCGTTGGAGGTCTGCCTCGGGTACTTTTGCTTTGCGACGAATCCACTCCAATGTTCTTGATGTGCATCTGTCGTCTGTTCTTCTCATAATGTGAACGGCGTCAATGCTTCGCCTTCCTGTTCCGCTGGGTCATGAAGACGGGGCATTCTTCTCATATCCGTACTGCGAAGTCCGACAAGATGTGGTTTGTGTTGAGCCATCTTTAGAAGACTGCGCTCTAACGACAAAAAACCTCCGCAAATATCGAGAGAATTTGAAATTAGCATTTAAGAGCTACGTAACTTCATTTCCCATATAGCCAATTCGACCAACGTCCTTTCTTTGTAATTCAGCTGACTTTTTGAGCTTTGTTTCGATTTCAAATCATAGTATCTCATGCAGTTATGTCCCTGCATCTCCAATATTTTCCAAAGGGAGCAGCTCTACTTCCGTGTACTCTGAAGTCAATTGCCAGACAAAGACATATTAGCAACAATTGAGTGGCACGAACGCAAAGACATAGTTCACGCCGGGTGCGATGGCACCACTGCGTGCGGGATGGCCTTTTAGTTATATGCATCAAGTAAAAGTACTTTATACTTATCAAAAAGAAAGCAGAACAGAATACAGAAGCATTAAGTATTTTAAATTGGAGATTTGTGGATAAAACTAGTTCGCGCATAGTGATGCGCATCATGAACCTTACCGATAGAAAAAAAACTACGTTCGCGCCTCTGGTTCTTGCAATACGTCAAAGGCAACCTTAAAAGAAGCCCAAAAATGCTAGACGTGCACCCCTGTTTACAAAATAATGCAGAGGTTGTTTTTTTTCGTAGAATCAAACGCCTTTTGGACATGACAAAAACGACACGTTTGCCGGACGACACGCCATGGAGACTGTCTCATGCTCTGCACCTACAATTGGTTTTGTCGTCCATCCATCTGTCGTCTATCTTGTCATTTTGTATGAGATCCTACCACCTCGACTAACTATCCTACGACTACGACCTCCACATCAGAAGACCATCAGCATCATCAACTACTACTCCCCAACATCAGCAGCAACGAATCAGAACTAGATGATTTTTACTAAAATGTGGAAGAGGTCGTCTGCGAGAAATCCTTCTATAAGTTTGTTTTGGGTGAATTCAACGCGAAAATCGGAATGCCACTATAAGAGGAACATAGGATTGGGAAGCTTGGATATGGGCTCCGGAACAAAAACGACAACCGTCTTGTTCGGCTTCTCCCTGCCGCACAACTTTTCCATGGAACTTCCATCTTTATGAAGAAAGAACATCGCCGGTGGACGGGAGCCCAGCGAAACGACTCACGTGGAGATCGACCACATTCTTACCACCAAAAATGGAGCTTGCTTCATGTCTCAGTAGTTTCATCCTTCTGCAGTGGCCCCGGCCGCCGCCTCCTTTGAGCGATTCGTCAAAAGCTGGAAAAGAAAGTCTGTCATAGCGTCGCGAAAAGGAAGGAAGTCGCTTATGACAGTGACAGGCTGGGAGAGCTTACATCAAGCTGTGACTGGCTCATCGAGGAGGACCCAACATACGACTACGACCGGCTTCTGAGAGGATTGCGAGCCTGCGGAGAGTGCGCCTCAGTGACTTCCGAGAAGAACGTGGAACACATTTCGAACACCACCAAGGAAACGCTCGAAAGAAGAAGATTTCTGAGGCAGGATCCAAATGCAACCCATCTCGAGCGACTGATAGCCAACGCCAGTGCAGAACAGCTTTACAGGAGGATCAGGAAGTACAGGCAAGCCAAGATACTGAAAGCAGCCGAAGAAAGACGAAGTTTCAAGAAGTGCCGAAGAGACCTCTGTGAATATCACGTACCGCTGGGTGCACTATTAAACGAAGACGGGACTCCGACTTCTTCCCGATACAAGTTGGAATCTATCGCGAAGAACTTCTATACCAACCTCTTCCGCCCATCAACACCCGTGCCGATGCCCGTTGTTCCCACTAGAGAAGTACCACCACGAATTCTACCTGCTGAAGTGCGCACAGCGATTCAGACCATGAAGACGTCCACGGCTCCAGGACCAGACCATCTTTCCGTCGAATTTCTGTGAGCTGGAGGACAACGTCTACACGAGATTCTCGCGTCGCACCTGACATCTTACCTTCAGAAGGAGAGGATCCCCGACCAGTGGAGAATATCAAGAACCGTCCTTCTCTTCGAGAAGGGTGAACGAGAGGATCTTCAGAACTACCGTTCAATATGCCTGCTAAATGTGCTGTACAAGCTTTTCACGAAGATTATCCTCGCTCGCATATTCTAGGACACTGGATGAAGTCCCATCCCAAGAACAAGCTGGATTTCGCAAAGGATTCAGCTGCAGCCCTCGATTTCGAGGGTCATAGAATTCTGCCGAGAGTATCGACTGCCTTTCATCCTAACCTCGTCGACTATGAGAAAGCCTTCGACAGCGTCGAGATCAACGCCATTCTGTCAGCGTCAGTCAATCTGGAAGTAGACCCAGCTTACGTGGGGGTTGTTGTACAGTCCTTTAGCCGACTGCTAAAAGACTGTACAACGACAATGCAGCTGTTCCATCGCTCCCTGTTCAATCCAGCTGGGAAGGGAGTCCGCCAAAGCGCCAACAGTTTCGCCAAAGCTGTTCACCGCGACTGCAGTAAGTCTAAAGCCACTGGAATGCAAACGAGTAGCATACGAGTTGATGGCAGTTTCCTGTCAAACCGTCGTTTTGCGGATGACATCGTTCTCTTTTTGGGCAGTGTCAAATATTGAAGCAGAGACGATGCTGAAGGAACTAGAAGTAGGGAAGAAGATCGGATTGCGAATGAGTCGAAAGAAGACTCAGTTCGTGAAGAGCGCGATGCGGGAATAGAATTGGAAGGTACCTCTATAAAGGAGTCGCTTTTTACATTGTATCGCGGACGTTCGAATGATGTATGACTTGAGGGAAGGACTTAACAGGAGAACAGGAGCAGAAGAGCCTGGGCCGCCTTCGGGCCTCTGTAGGAGACCACCGACCAACTAATGGACCCGGAACTTCGTCCCACCTGTTTGACTCAACCGTTCTCCCGGCGCTCTGTTGCGCAGCTGAGACTGGGGTGACACCGTAGCCACGTCGAAAGCTCTAAGGAACATCCACAGAGCGCTAGAGCGCAGTCTTCTGAAGATGGCCCAACACAAACCACATCTTGTCGGACTTCGCAGTAGGATATGAGGAGAATGCCCGTCTTTGTGGCCCAGCGGATTACGAAAGCAAAGCATTGATGCCGTTCACATTATGAGAAGAACAAACGACAGATGGACATCAAGAACATTGGAGTGGATTCGTCGCAAAGCAAAAGTACCCGAGGCAGACCTTCAACGAGATGGGCAGAAGTCTTCGTGGAACGGATGGACCAGCTGAGAAAGCAGCCGAATACGATTTCCGCGCCTGAAATTCGTGGTCGTAGCCACCGACGTCAGCAAAGAAGATCATGCATGTCTGAAGCGGGGGACAGGAAGAAATGGAAACCTCTGTGCTGGATCCTCACGTAACGTGAAGCCGGGCCATTTCAGTATCTAATAAAGTAAGAATTGAACGCAGTTGCGAGCAACTGCGTACTGCGATGGATAAAGTTGATTTATAAGTTTTGCATCAAAAATTCTATCTTTCACTGTAAGCATGACCGAAATGTTAAGTTGAGAAAATTGGAATTCATAGGTATCAAAGAAAGCAGAGAACGCGACGAGTTTACCTCAGTTAAAAACAGTGAGCCTTGTAATTGTAAGCAAAAGCAAAAAAATCCAATTTCCTGACATTCTAGAGAATGAGATTTGGAAAATTACTTTAGGTGTTACTCCTAACCATTTCGTAGTTGCCTGATGTGTCAACATGGATTTTTGCTTCAAGCACTACTATGAGGCGCAATATTCTCTCCCTATATGTCGAACTGAGCTAATAAAGTTGCAAGATTTACGGACCACCCTAAATGCATGTCAGTTGAAAGCCATTTTGCTTACAGTTCGATTCAACAGTGAAAATTCACATTAACAGACCTTCCCGGTAAGTGATTCAGACTTCTTGCAGCACGAATGCAAAATGCTTACCTCGATGACGAATTGGCTTTCTGTTTGGAGCGTTGCCATCAAGTCTGCTACAAATATTTTTTCAGAGTGTAGCTGAAATACCCGTCAAAGTAGCTAAACGGTGATTGTGGCATGACTCTGATATCATGTATGCTCAATAATGTCTACATCACTCACTTTTTCATATTTATAAACATCAATTGATGCAACAAATCTCCTCGCAAATGAACGCATGTTTCTGTATGAGAAAGACCATTTGAGAGTGTTTCCTTTCACACTAAATTTTCCTTCTATTCCGTTCTCCTGTAAATAAGGAGAGTGTGTCTTTGACATTAAAACATGATAACGATATGCAAGATTTAGGTTACACTACATGTCAATGGCTTCATAGAGGATCACTAAAAATGCAAAATTTTCTCTAATAGGCTATCGCGCGAGCTGTGAGCAACACTTGCTTCAATGTTACCAACTATGCGGGGGTTCAAAGGACTGTTCGTGCATAGCGCAGATGATATATGTTTACAAATGGTGATTAGCATTGCTGTTAATTTCGCTCAAAAAATCGAAACTTCATCTTACATCAAGTTTGCAGAACTAATTAAGCGAAATTAGTAAAAGTAGAAAAAGGGTATTTGTAGAGAATATTGTTCTATTTTTTAGAGAAGCCTGCGCGCAAAATTTCGTCAGTCAAATTGGACGTCAAAATTTTGATTTTTGCGCTTCAACATGGCCGTCCCACTTCAAGGCCTATAGTGCCCCTCGAGTCGTGACGACTCGCTCGGAGCGCGGCAGATGCCCGACCATTGCCTTCTTGCTGCGCCCCATGATAAGGAATAGGCGACGTGACCGGGGCATGTGACCGGCGTAACGCCGCAGCAACGCGGTCGGCACGGCAGCGTGCCCGTCATGCAGACATCAGGAAAATAGTGTGTCTTGGGTGGAGACGCAGGAAGGTGGTGGTGCCGACACATGACTAGCAGTCGAGTAAGTACGGGGGTTGTGCTGCCGCCCGCTGTTCGTAGATGCACGCAAAGGATCTTGTACCCTAAATGAAGACATCTCACTCCCTTAATTTCTGATTCCACTTCGTCTTCGTTGTTCGTTCTATTTGACCTTGAGCCGTTTGTTTTTCACTTTTGCTTTCGTAATCGGGACAATGCTCTTCGTTGCAGGTGGTGCCGCTAGGGGAAGATCGACGAGTCAAGAATTTCAATTTTTTTCGATTTTTTTCGAACTGCGAGTTTCGAAAAAGAAGTGCTTCTGTTATGTCAATGATAATCTGCCTTCTAACTACGTTTTTTAGATCAGGTCAATGTTCTTGAAGCTCAAACCGTACGTTTAACTGCGACACAAGAATGTAAATGTCTGTTTCTGTACCAAAAGGATGTAGCCGACAATAATGTGTTTTTCCTTATATGTCGGCAATGACAAGTGGTAAGCTGCAAACACAGGTTATAATAAGTACTGTCTTCCGGGCAAGTTTGTGCTGATTTCGATAGTTTTGGTATCAAGCAATCACGATATCAGCTTTAGGGCCATACTTTTAGCTTTGACACATTGTCACGACGTCAAGGACGGACGTCAAAAACGCAGTCAAAAAGACTGCTCTCTACAATAGCATTACCAAAAACCACGCATGCAGTATGACGAAAGGATCATTCCTTGGCAGTAACTGACAGTGTTGTGACTTTACGTTCCCTGTTATTGGAAGTCAAAGCCCAAGTTCGTGAGCGAGAACCATCTTTTGTGGTAATTTCGAATAAATACAAAGCAAGCCATGAGGATGACGTTTAACTCATTTTGATTATACGTAAGAAATACAGATGCTAAACTTATCCAACTCTCGTAAGTAATTACACTTCAAAAGTGAATAGGTTCTAGTGACTTACGCAAGCAAAAGTAATACAGGGAATCGTGAATTTATTTGTAGGTTTTCAGTTGCTCAGCATCAAGAAGATAAAATATGCTCCACAGTAGCCTGCTTACCAAAAAAAAAGTTCCATCAAGAAATCTACACATTCAAAAAAAAAGTTACGGGATAAATTTGTCATGTATATCATCTCTATTATACCTGCTGTCACTGTTATCTCCAGTATGAAAAATGCGTCTAGATAAGCAGGCCATCATTCACGCAAAAAGCGCTTGGTTTCCTTGTGATTTTTCTGCAAAGTGAGTCCTTTCACCTTGAGCTCACTTTTGCCGCGATGAAACTTATAGGGAGTGCGCAATAAATCGACGGGATTCCCGCGCGGAAGCAAGATTTGCATCGGG
Source organism: Cylicocyclus nassatus (assembly GCA_958299035.1). Taxonomy (NCBI): domain Eukaryota; kingdom Metazoa; phylum Nematoda; class Chromadorea; order Rhabditida; family Strongylidae; genus Cylicocyclus; species Cylicocyclus nassatus. The sequence goes on from CATQJL010000112.1 coordinate 66,060,262, forward strand.
GCATGGTGCGCGCTCTTCGCACCATTTGTATAACTATAGGTACGAGTAGGCAATTTTCTTTGGAAAGTTGGAATTTACTAAGAGGCTGGATTTGATATGTATTTATTTATGGTTCGTTTTTATCTTGATTAGTTCTGTTCTTTTTTATGTAGCGCTGTAGCGTGTATTTGTGCAATTTTCATTTTCAGCCGGGTGCAGCGTGGTGACCCGGGTCATGCATCCGCTTGCATGGGGGCGCAGCGTGTGGTGACCCGAGCCATGCATCCGCTTCCACGTAGGGTAATATGCGAAATGCACAAATGCCCGCTCTTTTTTTTTTTTCAAGAAATCAAAGAAGGAGCATTTGAGAAGATTGTTAAGCAATCGATTCCACATTGGAGTCGAAATGAAAGACGGAGGCAAAACCAGTCTAGCTAAAGCAGTCTTCGAAATCATCATAGAAGAAACGCTAAAGCGAAAAAAAAACACTCTTGGAACTCAGCTCAACACGTAGAAGCAATGCGAATCGAAGGAAACTCAAAGCTTGGGCACAATCAGGACACGTCCTGCTTCAGTGCAGATTATTGATGTCGATTAGCCCAGATAAAACGGGCCTGGAGAGGGCGAAAGAGCACATGCGAGACATATTGTTTAGAAAAAAAAGGTAATGAAAGTTATATACTGAAGATCACAGTTCTTGGTTTTTTTTGCAAATACAGGAGCGCAACCGGAGGCGGCTGCGACTTCAGTCTGTAACGAAGGTTCGCTAAAGCGTCGGTTTCTTTGACTGAAGCCGAGATTAAGCTGGCCCGGTGTTTTGGGAAAGAGGCGGTGATGTGTGGCTTCGGTCACATGGAGACTTTTGAAGATAGAATAAGTTACTATTGATACGATGAGTTCTATGCATTATTTATACTCCAGGGGTGTGATAGCGATTCCATGGATTCGACGGAGGGGATAATCTACCAAATTAGACGAAATATTCATTGTTTCAGAATTCAACTTTCATGCAAGGTCAAGAAACGCGTTGCCCTGTGTGCATTTACAAGTGAATAGACTTCTTCCAAAGCAAAGATCAAACAAGAGACATAAAATACTTCCAAACATAGGTTTTGTATCAAATAAAATTGTGACTTCAAAGATTGTGAACTTAAACAATTTGCAATAAAGTATGTTGTTATCTTTTCATTGTTATCTAAAAATTGGTGAGCATGAGGAGGGGGAGGGTAAAAAATAAGGTGGGGGGGGGGGGAGTTCGTATCCGATGGTCGTGTACCGTACCCCCACGTAACCCTGGTTGTGACGACTTTGGGGGGATTACTACGGGACCAAGCTTCTGCAGTAAAAACGGAGAGCTTGGGTTTTGGTCAATACGAAGAACACGATATTGTAGAGAACACGAAGCGGGAGGGGATTGAGGACAGCATCTCACCAAAATTTGAACTCAAAAATTTTGCAAACGGCAAGCCTCTCTTCTGAAACCTCCAACGAGCTCGAAAACGCACAAAAATATCGCAAACTCCGTCATTGAGGGCGCCGTCGAATTATTTGAACGTTGTTCATCTACGTTAGTTTGACCGCAGGGTCAGACAAAAAGGATGGTCGAGAGAAAATTCGGCTGCGGCCTTGTAAGAGTAAGATTTACAAAGATGAGCTAAACGCAAAAAGCTCAAGCAATTGAGGATATATGTAAAAATTTTTCAATCGGTTAAGATTCTTTTCAATTCTTCCTCTTCCGGAGGAGTAGATTCTTTCAGCTTTTGGCTTCAAATTTCGCGTGGATCAAGATTAGTGCAAATGAATATATCTTGCAGAGCTAAGTTTGCTCTATCAATCGTTCCGAAAGTTTCTTTCCTTTCTCTCAACCTATTATAACAACTCGTGAAATGAAGGTAGACAAATGTTTCCGAATCATTTGACTCAGCTTTTCTTCCTCTTTATAGAAGTCATGGACTTGTGCTGGTTATCTTTGTAGTTACTGAAATAAATGCCGATATTTTGAACTCATGGATTATATCTTAAAATCTCCCTTCTAAACATCTAAAAGCTTTGTTAACAGTTAGACGGCAAGTGCAATGTGCAATGCGGCGCAGATTTTTTGTGACCTATGGCTGGCTCTCAGAATTTTTAGAATTATATATCTGATGCTATCAAATTCCACTTCTCGTCATCTTAAAACTCATGGAACATCAAAAGATGCACAACTAAGTTGCCATTCGATTCAGATTTTTATTCTCTTTCTGGTAACCTTTATTTCTTCCCAATTCGTGGAGTGGTTGGCAATAAAGTCATTATAATTCGTGATTTAACCTGCCCCAAGCTGACTGCATCCGTAATGCAAAATTTGATATTTCAAAACGATGAATGCTCTATTGCTTTGTAAATCTAGCGTTCATTTTAGATTTTTGAAAGCTCCAAGTTCCGAAAGATTTTTGGCGTTTGGAGCGTTTCTGTATTTCGACCCCGCAAAAGTAGTGACTTCTAAGCAAGTATTCCTAAAAAAACTGAGAAGCTGATTGGAGACGTCAAAAAATCATATTGCATTGCACTTTGTTTGCGCTTTCTGAATGCTATCAAAGCTTTTTCAAAAGTTTAGAATGAATTTTTTGAAAAATTGCCAAGGCTGGACATGGCAAAAACCATGATTTCAAAATTTCGGCGATTATTGCAGTGATTACAAAAATAAAGCGCAAGAACAGAAGAAGAAGAAGAAAAGCTGCGTCGGATAGTGTTTGAAATGTTTGTCTAACTCTTATCTTACGAGTTTTATGATGTTGAAAAAACGAAAAGAACTCTTGAAACAACCTATTGAAGGTTATCTAGGATATATGAGATATATCCTATATCCTAGGGCTGTTTATGGCTGTTGATGCGAGACTTAATAGATATGATAATCGAAACTGATAATTTAATACATATTTTCGCAATTTTTTAAGCCGTGATTGCATGAATATCCTGTCCTCTCGGAAGTTACATGCAATTATTGAATTATAATGCCACTCACATAGTTGACAATCTCTTGAGGTATTTCATTCCTTGTTCTCGAAGGAGTGGTAAATCTGATCCATGAGCTCTCAGCTTTTGCTTTGAGAGAAGAACATACGGCGCGAACATAGTTTATGGCTAAAGAATTGCTATAACTTGAGAAATAACTTTCACCCAAACTAAGCATAGGGAAAAATCAAATAGGACAAAAGTGTTTTAAATTTATGTACAGTATTCTGATTGTTGCTTCAAAGTTCAAATCACTTTCATCGTGAGCAAGTTATACTTCTTGTAGTGACTTTATGCAAAGGCGAGAGTGCGATACTCAAATTGAATATATTTCTGGCTACCGCATCTCAAGACTATTTTTGTTGTAAGGTCGTTTTTGTTGCACAAGTTGTTGTACTGTGATTCTCAGATAACCGCCGGGGGCAGGCAGCCATGCGAATTTTGAGCAAGCGCGCACCGGAAAAATAGTTCGCTGATTTTTTGCGGCCCGCTTGCAGAAATTTGGAAGAAAGTTGGCAAAATTAAAGACAAATGCTTGAAGAACAATTGCGGTTTCTTTATGGATTAGCTGCGGCGCAGTGGCCGCATTCTCGCGGAATTTCCGCTAGAATATGCAAAAATCTCGAGGGCCGCACGTTCCTTTGTGGAGGACCGCGCAACCCCCAGGTACTTTCCGCTGAGAGAAAGTACCTCAAACTTGAGTAATTAAACCAACGGTGACACCTCTGCCACACAGAGTCTTACCTGCGCTCGACGTACGCCCGAAAATACCTAAAAAGAGTCCGAGCGCTTGCTGAAAGTTTGGCCAGCGCTCGTTGGAAGATATTATTTGACGAGCGCTCGCAGAAAATTCTGTATTGCTGCCCGCTGGCAGAACGCGGAAGTACCGCCCGCTGAAGGTTTGGCCACGCCCCAAAATTCTGCTGACCGCCTGCAGAAAAGCGCGAGTTTTTACCGCCTGCCCCCGGCGATTATCTGAGTTATTGTAATTACCGCAGTACGATAAATGACCAAATAAGATTTGAACGGTAGTAAACTCCTGTTCAGTGTGTCTTGGGTGGGCGGGCCTGAACCTAGGACGCCTCAGTTCAGCATCCGGTGAGCTATTGATCTAAATGCTGATTGCTTTCTAGATATAAAAGTCTTAAGCGTTTTTGACGAAACTTTCTGAGCAGGTTTAGTTGAGCGGTAAGTGAATGGGATTCAACGCAGGAAGGCATTGTTTCAGGGCCGGTTAGGGCGGGTTTTTGCGATCTTCGGGCTTTGATAGCGGCCATTAACGAAGAAATCGATGGTGACCGCTAGCAAGGATATGGTTTAGCAAATGAATGGATAAAACCAGTACAATTGACAAAGATGTTATTTAACGGAATAAAAGAACTAGATGCGTTCTTTTTTTTCATGCAGCTTTCAAAAAACCCTAAGCGAACTTTGTGAAAAAAAACTTGTTTCCTTCTTTCCGTCGCCTAATCAGCAGTTCATCGATCCTTAACGATCTGAGCCTCGGAATTGTGCAGTATTCTGAGATTTGCACTCAAGGCCACGACAACTAAGTTCCGTAGGATACTTACGAACAACTTACGGAAATATTGTCTGACTCTTTTCTTTTGAAACTATCTCCCTTGGTTCACCTTAGGATCTACCCTTGACTAAGTGGCATTACGTTGAGCTGACCATGAAATTTTACGGCCATTGTTCTGATGTTCAACTGACTATCCGTTTAGAAGCAACTGAAGGCGGGCGGATTTGAATTAACCTAAGAAGTTTCTCTGAGTGGCTCATCTCAGGTCAACGATGAATGAGGGTTTACTACGGGTCAAACCTCAATTTACCATATATCTACTGTGACATTACAACTTTAGCAACAATACCAACAAGTCGAAAGATTTTTAGCTATCATCCTCGCGTGTGTTTCTGGATTTTTAGAGGAAGGATTGGAGTAAGAAATAGCGGAATGTGCTGTCTGTTCAATAATAACAGACCATAGACTATCACCTATGAACTGGAAAACTAATGAGAAACAGCGTTCTATTTAGATTCCAGTTACAAAAACAAAAAATAACTAGTTTACCTCAGTGAAATCTGACCATTGACGTGTCAACATGTGACAAAGCAGATACCGATATCAGTCAAATAACTGAAGCCTAATCATATTCATCTTCATGACCTAACAATGCATAGGGCCTATCTTTAGCACTATCTTCTGTAGATGAACAAAAAAGTAACCAGTTTATTTTTTGATTTGTGTACGAAATATAAGCTGTGTTAAATCTGAATTTACAGTATCTCAATGTAAAAGTGCACAATCAATGTAAACGAGATTTCCAAAACTGGCAGATTGTCGTTACGGGCATTGAGCAACGCACCTTCACTTAGACACACCATGCTTGGTCCACCTGTTCCCCTGAACCATTTCGTCCACTTTGCTATTCCAAAACAATGAGCTGACCAATAGCGAAGTGGATGGAGTGATTCAAGTGGATCAATTCTGGCGTTTGCCTCAAAGTTGATCATTCATTACTTTTTTAATGCTGGCTTCAAATAGATTGATTCTGGCCTGTGCTTTGAAGTACATCATTTTCATCGCTCTTATTAATGCTGGCTTATCCAGATCATGCTCAGCGTTTTTATGAATAACAACAAAGCAAGTACAGAAATTTTTGAAAAGGCTGACCGCTCAATATCTCTAGCAGCAGCCGTTCGCATTTACTCGTGTACTAGCTTGCTTACCCGGCTCCGCCCGGCCCTGTCAAAACACTATGTTAAAGAACACTATTCCTATTCCTGTACGAACCTTTCCCTGTGCCCACGCCTACATGCCAACACTATTCCCGCTGTTTTAGTAAACAGCATGCTCGATTATCCCCCTGTGCCAACTCCCAGCCCCGTAGCTAAAACATTGCAAAAAATTGATAAAATCGATATCGATCGATGACGAAAAGTAGCCTATGACACCCGCCGGAGCCCGAAGTGTATGTGTGCCAAGTTTGGTCCGAATCGGTTCAGAAATAAAAATTTCTATTCGGAACATGCGTACATACAGACAAACAGACATTCAGCTTTATATATAAAATAGCTGCAGCACAGGCTCTTAAAATTTCTTTCTTATAGTCTAGTTCAGGGTGCATATGATGCATGTTCGAGTGTAATCAACACACTCAAATAATCTTTTGCTGTTAGCAGGCAGATCGTGATCTGCAAAAAACATAAGGCGGAAGCGATTAACTGTTTTGAGTATCCTACAGCACTTGTATGGTTATGTGCACAAAGATGGGCCAATGGTCCCATCAAAATTTTCTAGCATACATACAGAATGATACGTAGATTGTAGGCTGTCTCAATGTGAGTGTTAAAGCTTTAGCAGCTCGGTCGTCGCGCTTTGCTTAGGTCTTTTGCTGCATCCGCCGAGGTACCTGAGGCCATCTGATTATGCTTGAAGCAGAGACCGGATACTAAAGAGCGCGAGAAAATTTTCGAAAGTATACGTTTGCAATGCGGCGCAAAGCTGATCAAGGCGCCGAGCGGGAGCCAAGCCGCCAGAGCTTCGATATTCGCACTCAGACAACTTATATATATATATATATATATATATACATATATATATATATATGTGTGTATTTTTATCCTCGCAAGTGTCCTGCTTGAGCAGGGTATGCTTTGATTGTCAGATGTCTCCATGTCATCCTGTCTGAGGCAGAGTCTGTTCACATCCACCTCATCTTGGATCTACCTCTGAGTCTTTTGCCTGGTGCCTCGATAGCCAAGGCCAACTTTGTGATGTGACTTTCATCCACATTCTCTTACATTCTTGTATATAAAATAACCATCTGTATGTAAGGCGCTTTTGAAGCAAAAAAACACATTTTTATTGAGTGTATTTAAGAGCTATTGTTCATGTTTCTATGTAGTACCCATCTCAGGGTAATTTTTATGCACTCTTGCTATTGAAGTTAAGCTGTTAATAAGTGCTGCTGTCCCTCCCCGTGTAACCTTTTCCATACCGTATTTGAGAGCAACCGCTTCGCGAGAACGTAGTGCAATGTAAACTTCCGCAGTAGGTGTGCATGTATGGGTTGTTTCATACTGTCGCTGCAGCAACGGCAGTCAATCGATCGATATCTTTTGCCCGTCCCCATATGACTGCAGTAGCTGCATCGACTGCAGTATGAAACAACCCTATGAGGACGTATTCTACTACATTGCCAACTATGTAATTTCTATTATGCATGGTTGCATTCAGTGGTATTGCGATATTCTGCACCCAATTCGCACCTGTACCGGGGCCAGCAGCAGAAAGAATGGCTTGCAGAATTTTCCTCATAGAAATGACAGTACTCGCAGTTTTCCCACAATGTTAATTATCTTTCATGATGGGTAAGCTCCACTAGTTGTTTTAAGGTCGAAAAGACGATGAATACGAATAAATGGTACGGTACGAATAAATGTTGAAGTCTGTTGATACGTTCAAAGTCACAAACTCAAAATACCTTATGTTGATCAAAAAGGTAGTATTTGTATCTTTATGCAGTGCAACATTTCATACAGCACAAGTTTGAGCAATCTTATGAAGCGCTCGTAAGAATTTCTCGCTGAGGGGCAAACGGAGTGATGAGATAACACCAGACCTTTTGGATAGCTAGTGTTTTCGATATATTAATCTCATAAAGATCAATCTATGGAAAACGTTGAAAGTCCTTGCAGGTCTTCTTCATTTTAGATAAAAAAATTTAGAACTGTCTTTCAAACAGTCTCACGCACTTCATCTATAAGTCTAGACAAAATCCTTTCACGCATCCAAAGCGCAAAATGTGCGCATCTCGTCGGATGGAGCAATGGGAGAAGCTGCCATGCGGCATCGGAGGTACCCTTTTGAAACACTCTTCAGTGATAAATTCGTTTGCCAGGAAAGCGCTAAGTTTTGGAATCCCCCACAGTAACAGAGCGCAAAATAAAGTAGGACATTTAAATGGCTGTGCTAGAATGAACAGTGCTGAAAGATGCTGCATTAACATATTAAACTATGATTTGCTATGTTTTTCTGACCCCTGCCCTATTCGTAGGAACTGACAAATTTTCTGCTTCAAACACAATAAGATAATCTTCCCTACGCCTGTCAGATTCTTTACTCGACATATCTACCAAGCACGGGGACGAGAAGGAAGTGCACTAGGATTTCCGATATTTGAAATGAAAAAAACTTCCAAACCGATTGAGAATAAGGACCAATTGGAGGCTTTACGCTTCCTCCGCGTAAGCACTCAATCGTCGCCGCAAGAAATCTTTGCTTAGGAAATGAACATGAAAGCAGATAAAATGAAATGATCTTTTATCAAATACGCTCTTTACACAATGCGATGCATGACATTGCGCATACAATTCTAATGAAAGTTTATATTGTTTACATGAAGGTTGCTCAAGTGTGACATTGTTGGTGCGACGTCGCAAAGCGCTAGGCTAAACAAAGCTGCCAAAGCTGCTGATATCAGACCCGTTTTGCTGAAGAATGGTTTTGAGGCTCAGACGCGAATTAGGCATGCAAAAACCGCAGCACAGCTGCTCAACAGCCAGCCATAGCAGCATATTCTGCGATTCGACAATTTTGTAGGTTGAGCCAGACTGCGCGGCCTGCACGGCATACGCGATGCACACATGCCTCATACCTTATGCAAATGTGCGTACGTTGCGTATGCCGCGCAATCTAGCCAGATCCGTAAAACCTACGTACTTGCATACATACTATCCACGGTAAGATGTTGCGATGCGACCTCACCTCTGTTCAACTGGCTTGGCGGCTAGAAGCTTTGTGACCTGATTGAGGCCGCTTCCGCCCGCTACGCAGTCTGTCTCTCTCGCGCGCGTGCTCTCTCACCAATATCTAGCCTCAACTGGGTCACGAAACCTCGCCTTCACGCCGCCAAGCCAGCTGAAGCAAAGGGTATACAGTGACCGCCAAAAAGTTGCGGACAAGTCGCCTTCATTCTTTCATCGCTCATTTTCAGATGGAAAACAAAGATGAAAAAATGTTTGGATTGCATGTGGTGATAGAGCTCTTCAAGAGCTACAATCCACATACGCGCTTTCCGGAAAACATGTCTTCTAAAAATTTTAAAAATCCTTCTATAAAAAAGGTCCAAAAATGGCCGTGTAACAATGTCGCGGACAATAATTCTTTGAACGCGAAAATCTTCTTTTAGGTCTTTTTTGCAGCAAAAACAAAAGTTCTCCGGACATGTAAGCATACTATATTGTAGAACTCATCGAGGACAATGATCGAGTAGTGGTTACTTCCAAAAAAACCTGAGCTTGAACTTTACTTTGCCTCTCTCCAAAAAATAACTTCTAATTCCCTGCTTCAAGCCAAATTTCTTTACAAGGATACCTATTCAGGACATTCCAACAGTGCTATTTGGACGAAACGGATGCCCTTTGCCATCTTCTATGCATCGGACGTGTGCTGGTGAGTTTCTTTGCTGAAAATAGCTTTTGACAGTGCGTGCACATGACCCCACCTGCACCTCACCACTGACTTGCACCGCTTTGCAGGCTTGTAGCTCGGCCGGCAGTCACTCTACAAACCTGCTCTCATTCGAAAGTGCTTGACTTCCTGGACAAGACGGTATGCAAAAGAGTTGGGTAGGAGAAACAGCGGATGGGGTGAAAAAGCGCAGCCTCAGTGGTAGGCTAAAGACTTCCAGCTAAAGTTGAACAGAGCTTCTTTCGCTACAAGTTTTATCCTGAAAGTGGAAAACTGTCAATGTTCTTCTAATAGATCCGTTTCGAAGCTTCAGGAATGTTCTGGTGTTGATAAGAGCCTCCACTCCAATCACCTCTGACGCTGCGCTTTTTTACCCCATCCGTAAAATTTCCGTGGCTTCCCAGGCTCAACTCATTTGCACACCACCGTGTCGAAGACGTCACCCTTCCGAATGAGCCTGCCTGCAGGCTCGCAGAATGACTGCTGACCGAGCTACAAGCCTGCAAAGCGGTGCAAGTCAGTGGTGAGGTGCAGGTGGGGTCATGTGCACGCACTGTCAAAAGCTATTTTCAGCAAAGAAACTCACCAGCACATGTCCGATGCGTAGAGGATGGCAAAGAACATCCACTTTCTTCGAATAGCTCTGTTGGAATGTCCTGAATAGGTATTCTTGTGAAGAAATTTGGCTTGAAGCAGGGAATTAGAAGTTATTTTTTGGAAAGAAGCAAAATAAAGTTCAAGCTCAGGTTTTTTGGAAGTAACCACTACTCGATCATTGTCCTCGATGAGTTCTACAATATAGTATGCTTACCTGTCCGGAAAGCTTCTGTTCTTGCTTCAAGAAAGGGCCTAAAACGAAATTTTCGCGTTCGAAGAATTGTTGTCCGCGACATTGGGACGCGGCTATTTGCCAAAAGGCGCACTATGTGAATTGTAGCTCTTGAAGAGCTCTATCACCACGCAATCAAAGCATTTTTTCATCTTTGTTTTCCATCTGAAAATGAGCGATGAAAAAATGAAGGCGACTTGTCTGCAACTTTTTGGCGGTCACTGTATATTAGGTTGGTGCAAAAATAATTTGAACCAAGGGTATATACTAGGTTGGTGCAAAATTAATGTCTGTTTTTAGCCTATTTTCCGCACAACTTCTGTCCATCAAACTTCCTTTTTCGACAAAGATTTAGCATATCATTGAAGGCTTTCTCAATGTACTTTTTGATATTGGCGCAATTACATCCTTATCTAGAAGTCCACCATCAAACCGGCACTCAATCGAAGTTTTATTGCTTTCTTTTTTTGGAAACAATTCAGGCGCAGATGAACGAATTCTTTTGAAAACATGGCTACTGTGTGGTATGAACATTGATTAACTAATGCATACTCGAGTAAATTTATCGATAATTTCTGGACTGAGAAATCGACACCATATAAATCTAACAATCTTTTGCGCCAAAAATTTCTCATGATTAAAGCAGTGGCCAAATTTGGGACTTCCAGGCCTACAACAAATAAGCTTAAAAAAGCAAACAATTTTATTTCTATCTTCTTCGCAGAATCCATTTCTTTTCTATATGCTATACATATACTACCGCCTTGCGGCTACAAAATAAGCTTATTTTCAGCCATACAGGGTGTCCCAAAAGAATGTGCCCACTGTTTGACTGTTAATAATTCTCTTCTAATGAAATCTTTCGATAAGCTTTGGGTACCATTTTGTAGAGCTGGCCTCAACTTGAATTCACAGTATAGAGCGAGTCGCCGATTACTCTTTATTACTGTAGGATTACGGTAGTTCAAGCATATGGTGTCAAGTGAAAAAAGCTGCCGTTCAAAAAAATATGAAAAATTGTGTAATAGGGTTTCCATGGGCGCTAAGTTCAATACTCAACTACGTAGAAGACTGCTAAGCTTCTTAAACGGTATAACCCGCCTTTTGCGAACATTGAAAAAAACGGCAGCTACAGCTCACCTCGCATAACTTTTTTATTAAAGCATCTGATAAGTTGCGAACTTTACATTTAGAGTCGGCAACTCTAATTAGCCCAGCGTAAAAGTTTTTAGTTTTTGTTTGCGTTCTTAGGCAAAATATGGCCTTTCATGGTTTAAAACCTTCTTCAAAGTTTCTACCGTAGTCCCACAGTAATGAATAGCGATCGGCAATCCGTTCCATACTGTAAATTCAAATTGAAGCCAACTCTACAAAATGATACTCTAAGCCTCTCGAAAGACTTCATCGCAAGTGAGTATTAACAATCAAACGGTAGGCACATTTTTTGGACATCCTGTATTGACAAAACTTAAAAGGAGTTGTAATTTTTCAAAAACGAAGTTTTCGAAAGGAAAGGTTTTAGTTTTTTTGACGCATAGTTTCCTTCCCGTTTGGGTATCAGTATGAGCAGGTGCGCGCTATTTAACGAAAGGTTTAATTTTGATGGTCTTTATACTTAAAAATTTGAAATGTGAGCAAAGTTATAGCTTTTCAGAATGAACTTTGCAAATGGACATTATTTTCGCACCAACCCACACGCACAACTGTCGTTCTAGAGTAGAATTCGTTAGATGCTGAGCAATGAAAACTGCAGCAGCTTGAAAAGATCATCTGCATTATCACTAAATCACGTCTTCTCAAAAATGGCAATAAACATACCAGTGTGGTTGAGATCTTGAAAACAGCTAGAAATAACTGGTAGTGTCGATTCCTCATCACTTATTGTTTGACTCAACATCCGCTGTTTTTCACATTTATCCGACACTAGCTGGCTTGCCCGGCTCCGCCGGGCCTGCCAGCTAGACCCGTGTACGTATGTTCCGAATAGAAATTTTTATCTCTGAACCGATTGGGACCGAACTTTGCACACATACACTTCGGGGCAGGGAGCGTGTCACAGCCCACTTTTCGTTATCGATCGATGTCGATTTTACCGATTTTTTGCAAAATTTGAGCTAGGGGGCTAGGATTTTGCACAGGGGGGTAATCGAGCATGCTGATCACCCCTTCGGGGTGATCAGCATGCTCGATTACCCCCCTCTGCCAAATCCCAGCCCTCTAGCTCGAATTTTGCAAAAAATCGGTAAAATCGATATCGATCGATAACGAAAAGTAGCCTATGACACGCTCCCTGCCCTGAAGTATATGTGTGCCAAGTTTGGTCCCGATCGGTTCAGAAATAAAAATTTGTATTCGGAACATACGTACATACATACAGACAGACATACAGACAGACAGACAAACAGACATTCAGCTTTATATATAAGATTCGTGGTCTGTCACAGAGATAGACCTAAATTTGCGCAATAAATAAGCATAAATTCTTATAAAATGGCTGATGCCGCATAGCAACGCGTTGTCACTTGCGTGATATCAGATGATGAGCTTCATATGTACTAATGATGAGGAAGTTTTCTCACCGCACATCCTGCCTCTTCATCTTCGTACCATTGATGGAGCGACATCTGGACGTTGACTATGACTTTGAAAGGCGCAAATTGGAGGAGAAGAATTTTTGGTTTGGGCACTTTTTGGTTTGCTGAAAATCATTTTTTTACGAAATAGCAGACAAATCACATCTTTCATGATTGCATTTGTATGCATTCTTGCAAAAATTCTGCAAAATTTTGTTCGGTTCCTTCAATGTTCTTTCGAATAATCGCCACAATCTCCAACACATGTATTTCATGTGCCACAAATCTAATTACTTCTTAAAGTTTTCGTTTTCGAGTTAAAAAAAAGCTTTAATAACAGTTGAATAGAGTATTTAAAATGCTACAAACCCGATTTTTGGCATCGTTGCTTACTTATCAATATTTTCAAAAGCAAGTTTCCCAAAGGCGTCATATTTTCGTAGTCGTAAAATATATAAACGCTTGAAACACTATGAAATCTTCGCAAATTGAAACTTCCAAAAATCGATTATGATCAAACAATAATTTTAACGAACAATAATGAAGACGGAGAACAGCAAGACAACAGGCCCGGACGACATCTCCAGCGAAATTTGGAAGAGGTGCGAATAAGCTGGAGTTAATTGGCTAACACAGCTTCTCAACCAGAGAGTCACAGTCAAGAAGATGCCGAGCGACTGGTCCAAAAGTACAACGATTCCAGTATGGAAGAAGAAAAGCGACATAGCTGATTGCTCCACTTAACTTCCATGTTTCCTCCTTTCTTAACCTCGGCATAGTTAGTTGTATTGTGGTGAGTAGTTAGTATGCCAGCACGAGGTTAGTAGATTTATTGTTAGTAGTGGCGGCCTAACGTTTCGACGATTTCGTCTTCTTCAGAGGCCTAAAGTGGTAGGAGATTTAGATCTTATGCTCTACCCCACCACAAACCTCCCCCACCCCTGGCCAGCCTCGATTCCACCCCCGAATGTTACAAAGAAAAATACGCAAGTACGCAAAAGACGAACTGACCTCCTCCGCCGCTGCCGCCCAGATGGATGTCGAATGCGGCCGTCCTCGAGTGCCACTAGTATGGAATACAGTGTATACCATATTGGTATTAATCAGTGGCATTCTTTAACTCACATAACGCCATAAAAGGCATAAAGTCATTCGTGATTGACGCGCACTCATTTCGGTTGTTCATGCAGGATCTCTTGCAAAAATCCAGAATGCCTCGAGAGCTTTTCTACTAGCAGTATCAGACTCGTATGCCAGTATAGTGCACGTAATTTCGAAGTCTTTACCACAATGGAATTCAACCCTATGTTTACCAAGCGGTGTGGTAAGGCTTCCCCGTCCTTTGCTGGCAAGATGTTCTTTTATTCTTACCCAAAGCGGTCTCCCAGTTTCTCCGATATAAGTGGCGCTGCACTCGACACATTCAATCTCATATATAACACCCGTTTTACCGCAGTCACCAACTTTACCGGATGGACAAACTACGCAGTCTTGGACTCTGCAGTAGTTGTCGTATAATCTGTTACGAACTAGCCGCTTTCTGATTTTATCACTAGGAATATCAACTAAAATGACATCGTCTTTCAAGTTCGCACGATCAATGCATCGCCGCACTGCAGCACTAGTCTCGTCAGAAACGAAAGGAAGGCAAAGAGGTACTTTCTGTTGGTGCTGATTGCTATGAGTGGAAATGGATGGTCTTCTGCGTCCTTTTTGGGGTGCGTAACCATTCATTCGAGCAATCTCCAGCGCCCTACTTTATGATTTATTCCGTTCTTCTTCTCCTGTGCATACGTTCGTTGCCGTTTTGAGCATGTTACGAATGACAGCTCTTTTAACAGCGATCGGATGTGCAGAACGAGCATTGATCAAGATATTCTTGGAACTCTCTTTACGATACCATTTCACGCTCTCAGCGCCGTTGAACAGTTTGATTTGTGCGTTGAGAAAGGGGAGCCAACCATTTTTCGGTTGCTGCCGCGTAAGCTTTATGTGCTGTGACTGTTGATTGAGTAGTCGAAAACACTCATCCATTTCGGATTGTGTTGATGTTATGACGCAACAGTTATCGATGTAACGACAATACATAAGAGGCATACGTGACAGCACCGGTTCTTCTATTCTGCTCATAAAGCAGATCGCCAGTACTGGAGCTAGTCTCTGCCCATTGCAAGACCTCTTAGTTGAGTATAGTATGTTCCTGACCACCGAAAGATGTTACAAGAAAGGCATTCTTGGATCAGGAGCATAACCGATCTTGTACTCAACCCGAAGGTCTGGATGTTGTTACCAAAGCTGTCCAACATTTCCGAAACTGCCTGCAGAGCATCATCATTTTGAACATTCGTATACAGAGACACGACGTCAAAAGATTCTGCTATACATTGCGTTTGCAAAGTAGTGCTGCGAAGGCGTTCCAAGAAATGATTCGTATTGGTTAAATGAGACGGAACTTTGTCCAGAAGCTGATTAACAATCTTATTCAAGAACCAGGAAATTCGGTCGGTTGGTCCTCCTACACAACTTATGATCGGTCTTATTTTCAACTGTTCTGCCGTCAAAATGCGCGCGTCATCAGTAGCGGTTAGGTTATGGGTTTTAACAAGACTAATATAATAATAAGATTGTTAACCAGCTTCTGGACAAAGTTCCGTCTCATTTAACCAATACGAATCATTTCTTGGAACGCCTTCGCAGCACTAGTTTGCAAACGCAATGTATAGCAGAATCTTTTGACGTCGTGTCTCTGACACGAATGTTCAAATTGATGATGCTCTGCAGGCAGTTTCGGAAATGTTGGACAGCTTTGGTAACAACATCCAGATCTTCGGGTTGAGTACAAGATCGGTTATGCTCCTGATCCAAGAATGCCTTTCTTGTAACATCTTTCGGTGGTCAGGAACATAATACTATACTCAACTAAGAGGTCTTGCAATGGGACAGAGACTAGCTCCAGTACTGGCGATCTGCTTTATGAGCAGAATAGAAGAATCGGTGCTGTCACGTATGCCTCTTATGTATTGTCGTTACATCGATGACTGTTGCGTCATAACATCAACACAATCCGAAATGGATGAGTGTTTTCGACTACTCAATCAACAGTCACAGCACATAAAGCTAAGCGGCAGCAACCGAAAAATGGTTGGCTCCCCTTTCTCAACGTACAAATCAAAATGTTCAACGGCGCTGCGAGTGTGAAATGGTATCGTAAAGAGAGTTCCAAGAATATCTTGATCAATGCTCGTTCTGCACATCCGATCGCTGTTAAAAGAGCTGTCATTCGTAACATGCTCAAAACGGCAACGAACGTATGCACAGGAGAAGAAGAACGGAAGGAATCACAAAGTAGGGCGCTGGAGATTGCTCGAATGAATGGTTACGCACCCCAAAAAGGACGCAGAAGACCATCCATTTCCACTCATAGCAATCAGCACCAACAGAAAGTACCTCTTTGCCTTCCTTTCGTTTCTGACGAGACTAGTGCTGCAGTGCGGCGATGCATTGATCGTGCGAACTTGAAAGACGATGTCATTTTAGTTGATATTCCTAGTGATAACATCAGAAAGCGGCTAGTTCGTAACAGATTATACGACAACTACTGCAGAGTCCAAGACTGCGTAGTTTGTCCATCCGGTAAAGTTGGTGACTGCGGTAAAACGGGTGTTATATATGAGATTGAATGTGTCGAGTGCAGCGCCACTTATATCGGAGAAACTGGGAGACCGCTTTGGGTAAGAATAAAAGAACATCTTGCCAGCAAAGGACGGGGAAGTCTTACCACACCGCTTGGTAAACATAGGGTTGAATTCCATTGTGGTAAAGACTTCAAAATTACGTGCACTATACTGGCATACGAGTCTGATACTGCTAGTAGAAAAGCTCTCGAGGCATTCTGGATTTTTGCAAGAGATCCTGCATGAACAACCGAAATGAGTGCGCGTCAATCACGAATGACTTTATGCCTTTTATGGCGTTATGTGAGTTAAAGAATGCCACTGATTAATACCAATATGGTATACACTGTATTCCATACTAGTGGCACTCGAGGACGGCCGCATTCAACATCCATCTGGGCGGCAGCGGCGGAGGAGGTCAGTTCGTCTTTTGCGTACTTGCGTATTTTTCTTTGTAACATTCGGGGGTGGAATCGAGGCTGGCCAGGGGTGGAGGAGGTTTGTGGTGGGGTAGAGCATAAGATCTAAATCTCCTACCACTTTAGGCCTCTGAAGAAGACGAAATCGTCGAAACGTTAGGCCGCCACTACTAACAATAAATCTACTAACCTCGTGCTGGCATACTAACTACTCACCACAATACAGCTCCACTTAACGTCCCATACGTCTATGAGCCACACGCTGGAAAACTTCGAACGAGTACTAGAAACGAGACTTCGAAGCATCATAGAACTGGCACCCAACGGATTTGTGAAAGGCTGCAGCAAAACATATGCAATCCATGACGCCAAAATAATAGTAGAAAGAAGTAGAGAGAAGCAATGAACTGCATGCAGCGTTCCTCGATCTTGAGAAGACGTTCGATAAGGTAGCGCACGACATTATATGGTGGACATTACGAAAGCATTAGGTACCAGAAGAATATGTGCAAAGGACGAAGATGATCTACAGGGACGTGACCAGCCACGTACAGAAGCAGCGGGATGTCAAAAGAATTCCAGTCACTTGCAGGAGTACATCAAAGCTCTATACTGTCACCGCTACTATTCATCACCGTCATGGATGCAGTAGTCGACGGTTTCATACAACAACCACCATGGGCACTCATGTACGCAGATGATGTCCTCCTAGTGGCAAAAAGCAAGAAAGAACTTCAGATGCAAGTATAAAGATGGAAAGATCAACTGGAGGTACATGAACTAAATCTGAACACGGCGAAAACGGAATATATCGAACTGAGACCAGACAACAGGAACTATCCAGATTGGAAACACTTTACTCAAGAAGACAACTTTTTTCCAGTATCGGCGAAACCGATCCTCCGCAGATGGCAGCCCCACGACGAGTTATGTAGCAGGATGAATGCAGCTTGGATGACTTAGCATGACTCTTACACGAAGCCCTGCGATAAAGTGCTAATTCCAAATTGGAAATAAGCAGGGTCAAGCAAGATGTGTGGCACACGATCACTGGTTAAGACTCCCCCCCCCCCCCTCTCATTGCTGTCTCAATAAGACCCCCTAAACTATATACCTAAGATAGCATTACTTGAAGGTCCTGTCAAACATAGCAACATATCAATAATTAGCATGTCAATTAACCCCTGCAGACAATGTTTGAGCGAATTCTGAAGTTTTAAGATACTGGATCACCTAAGGAAATCGCCATTTTCAGGAAATCGCCATTTTCCAGCATTATTAACTTTGTTTAAAAGGTGAAGTATTTTAGTTTTTTTGGCCATTTTCGCACTTAAGCTAAAGCACTACTCCTTCTTTGGCCACCCCGGAAATCTCGCTTCAATAGATCTTCTAACTTCGGAGTTAGAAGCCAACCAAAATCTTGTTTTTCCTATTTTTCGCTTTTAATGGCTATGGTTTCACCAAATATTACTCAGAGCTAAGAAGACGAATCAGGCCCAAGTCACTCCTATGAAATCTACGAGGTTTAGGCTATCGATTCATAAAAATAGCGTTCGCTAAAAACGTTTTTCTATGTAGTTAATGGGGTGTGGCTACATTCCTTAAAAGCTGTGGCTGCCAGAGCTTTCTAGGGGTGACGCCACAGCCCATTAACTTACCTTCAAACAAAATAGCTGCGTTTTTTATACTATTGTGACTGTTTAACTTCTTTCCATAGCAGAAATTACATATGAAAACGTTTATTTAAGAGCAAGATGCAATCGTTTTTCCTTACCTATGCAAATGTAAAATACTGGTAAAATACTGAGAAAATATTGGGATACGGTAACATAACTAAGACTGCGCTACTATGTGAATCGCAAGGGAAGGCGAATGTATATATTCGATAGTTTAAGCCTCGTAATGTACATTAAAGTGATTTAAGCCTGATTGGTCTTCTCTAACCTGAGGTATTGAAAACGAAAAATGGAACAAACAAGATTTTTAGATTGCTCTTAATTCCTTAATTTGGAGGTCATATAAAGTGGATTCCTAATATGAACAAAGAAGTAGTAGTTTTTTGTATTAAGTGCAAAAAGAAGTAGTCATCTTATTTTTGAAACAAAGTGACGTGTTTAAAAACGACCATCTCACTTAGGTGGTCTTGTACTTGGAAAGCTCAGAATTCGCTGAAACTTGGACCACAAAGGTTATTTTACTTGCTAAGTACAAAACGAAGTTCTTAGCTTTATAGATCTTTAATTACGCTTACGTACGTATAATTATGCTTATGTACTGTACAATATTGGGTCAAACAGTGTGCTGGTATTTTGCATGACGGGGTTATTTGACATTGTTAACGAATATCATGTTATGCGAACAGCGGAGGCGGACGCCTTGATAACGACCTCCCCCTCCCCCCTTCCTGATTCCTCATAAGACCCCCCAGGTGTGGCATGGAACATCCCACCCCTGACCCCGGAAATAAGCGAGCTGATCAACCAAGATGTAGGAGTTTTTGGGTTATTTGGTTTCCATTTTGTGTCAAAATATCGTTCTTGATGGTTCGAAATTGTCAAAATTTTCTATCGCAGTCCTAAAGTAATAAAAGTAGGTTATTTACTACATAATATGGATGTATATTAGAGCCATCTTTACGGAATGAGCTTATGAGCTTTGATGGCAAATAAAGCATACTTTTGAGACAACCTATATGCATATCTTCTAGAGCGCTAGATCAAGTTAGGTGCCTCCCCTCTGAGGCCCCGGTCAGACTTCACGCGATTTAATCGTCGCGATCTAATCGCCAAGATTTCCATTCATTTTCATTTCACATTCAAAAATGTCGGGCTGGAAAATTATACAACCGAATGCAAGTTGATCGGCATGGAATGGTGTTGTAACAGTTGTCTCGTCGCGAGTGAGTCGCGACGATCAAATCGCGTGAAGTCTGCCCGGGGCCTAAGCACTCATGGCAAACCTTCACAATCTGATTCTTCTGTAGTGACAAATGACGTCGTATTGTCTTCGTAGACTGTGGTTAGGGCGTAGAATGAGTGGTTTAAGAGAAGAGTGCGACAGTGATCTATCTAAAAGAATTCAACTGATGCAATTTAGGGCGCAAATTTAGTTACCACATAAATTGATCCTCGAGCTCTAGTGCTATTTTCCAATAGCGTTTTTGCATATGTTTCAACATGTAAGGGCTGAAGAATTCGTTTCAATAAAAGTTTCCAAACTGGTAGAATACAAAAAGATAAGTATAATTAGTGCAATTTAGAACAAGTCAATGACAAACTCGAAAGTCAGTTATGGCATATCAAGACAAATGTTAGAGTAACACTTTCGTTTGGGGCATCAGTGCATGCATAAATTAAAATAAATGAGTAAATAGCTTTTTTTCCTTATTCTAACATCTCATTTAGATTTAGGTTCTTTAGCGTGCATTTGGAAGAGTTGTTAGTTTACGTTGCTAAAAGCTCAATCTAATCTGGCAAATTTTGCATAAAGTCTGTCGGTCGACCAAAAAAGTAGTAAATCAGATAAAGCTCATTCGTGAATAGTAAATAAAACTAGTCGTCCTTGAAAGGCCTCAGTTTCTTTCAAAATTTCTGGAAGCCAATTACAGATATGAACAGCCTGCGGTAAGGGAGATTTTCGAAGGTAAGAGTTCGTAATCGTTCTCTTTACAACTGAGATTGAGAAGAAATGAATCAAGTTGAAAACGGCGATAGAATAAGAATAACAAGTATATAAAAACAGACATTCTCGACAACAAATTGGCCATATTTTAAGATTTTGAAATTTATATTACCATATAGTATTCCTCTAACGTGACTGATTTCACAAAGTTCTCAGGGAGCGGATAACCGTTTTTCAACTCATGGAACCAGCGCAGCATGAGCATATTGAAGTCTTTCGAATGTTTTCCAATCTTCTCGAAATGAACATTAACATTTGCCTGAAGAAAAGTAGGTAAATGTCGTGATTTCACTGCCCAAAGGACTTGAAGGCACTCTCTTAAGATGTTTGTGCATGAATGGCGTGTCATTCAGGCAGGTACAAGCCTACAGAACCGATATTGGGGCAGTATCGGTAAGATTTTCTAAATAACAACAATTTATGGACCAGAAATCTTTTTCAAACTTATGAAATCTATGCAGCATGGCACATTGAAGTCCAAATCAACACTTCGAGGACAAGAGAATTGTGACATGATAAACTCGCATGCCTTAAGAATGCGAAGTCTCAGTCTAATGATAGTATGATGCGGACTTCAATCCATGAGTTTATTAGCTTGAATTTTGAAATGACGAATTTAAGGATATTGAGGGGGACGAACGGGAAGCGAAGCCATGATCCGGTGTGATCGAGGTTTGTTCCTCGCCTTTCGGCCAACCGAGCTTTCTACTTCCTAGGACGGTCGTTTTGTATTGAAATAGTATGTGAGGATAAAACTGAAGTGGTAACCAGCTATCTACAGCAGTAGTTGGCATGCATTCAGGACTCATATCCGCGAAAGTCCATAATGGAGGAAAATGGACTTACTTAGTCCATTTTATTCGTTCGCGTTAGAAAGTGGTCGAAATCGGCTCCCGCTTACGATATCCAAAATTTTTCATCCCATCGCACCCGCGAGGCAAAGCGGTGAAATGATAATGATTCAAGCTTACTTGAGCTATCGCTCGCGGAAGATGACGTCAAAAGTCCATTTTAGAATGGGGCAAAATGGAGTTCACCTCCATGTTTATTCTCTCACACCTTTGTGATAAGCCCATTTTACTCCCAGCAGCCAGATGTGCTGGGACTAAGCCCATTTTTGACCTTCTTGCATATTTTTGATCGCGATTTTTTGAGAATATGTTCCCTAGCCCATTTTAAGATACTAAGCGAACGGAGAAAGTTTTATCTTCTTTGGAAGGGCCAAAAAACTAGCTTTTCAAAACAGCCTTGAAATGCTTTGAAAATCATAGAAAGAATTTTTTTCGTAGACAGTTGAGACAGACAGACAGACACAAATACTTCAAATCAAAATCCGCGATTTTGAGTTTGGTAGCAAGAAGTATTGAAGTACCGCTAGCAAGTCAGAATATTCTGTGAAAAATTTCTTACTAGCTATAGTCTATACATTAGTCACTTCTTGCTCTCGTATGGAAATATTGAAAAAATCGCGTACCAAAATTAAACAAGTCATTTTATAAAGAAAATCTTCTCTACGTCATTTTGTCACCGAAAACACTTTTCAATACCCAAAACGACGAAGCCTCTGTCTTGTTTTCGATTATAGAGCATCACATTAGGGTTGAGAAAAAAGGTTACCTGATTGGTACTGGATTATGCGAGAGCTTTTCCAACAACCGGTTAAATTGAATTCTGTTCAAAATCTATAATAAGGTTGCCAATAGCAAAAGGCATTGGTTCAAGCATTCCCTATATGCTGATCAAGACGGATATAAGTCCGCTTTGCTTCAGTTGTTCGTAGCACTTCCCCTAAGCAACTTTGATTATCAAAAGCACATATGACTTGGGATCAGAGTATATGCCTAGATAAGTTCTAAACGCAAGATTGAATTTAGTGGCTTTGTCATCATTCTAGTATCCCCCCTCAAACTCACACAGTTGATGCAAGAAAAACAGCTTCATATATCAAACGCCATATTTGCATGAAAGTTCTGGGGTTACTAAAGTACAGCATGAAAAGCCATCAATTTTTTGCAGATCCAAAGTTTTTCCAGCATAAAAGCCTTTGTGTTTTAGTGTAGTACAAGGTTTTCTGTGAGATAAGCATTTTGATTCACAAATTGCAATGCAAGTCTAGCCAAAGTTTGCTTTCTGCTGGAAACTCCACATACGAATTTGATTCAATGCAGATTCATAGAAGTTTTGAAGAGCGAATGCCCTGATATTACTTGGATTTTAGATGGACTAAAACTAATTTAGATGCATAGTCATAGTCAATAAATGGCTTTCTATGAGGTGTAATGAAATGGAAAAGAACGGAGTATCCACGTGGCTGATATAGTAAAGTTAGATCAGCCTAGATATCGACCACTTGGTGGGAATGAGTTTGCAAGAGTGAGTAAACAGGTTGAGGCAAGTTGAAGAAAGGTTTGCTTAAGCATTTTTGTATGGAATGAATGGATTCGCAAACGCGATATCTTATCGCACCGCAGGGACTAAGAACATTTTATTCGCGTTTCATTCGCGAAAAGCCCATTTTTAAATGGACTTTCGTGGATATCATTCCAGGAGCCTCATTGACTATGAATCGGAGTGCGCGCATGCCCCACCATATGAAAAACCGAGTCGTTTTTTTTTTCAATAAATATGGAAGTGATTACTTTTAGCGGTGTGAATGCAAGACTGAAAAATTGGAGACAGTTTCGTACCGCTTTCTTCCTTTTTGCTAGAGCCTCGCATGCCTTGGCCATAAAGTGCTTTCAACAACTTCCCTTTACTTTGCAAATTAAAGCTGATTGTCTAAGAATGTTTCCATTTGTGGTCTCCAACTAAACTGAGTGGCGTCTTATGAAGTTAAGTTCTATATTCATCACTGTAACTGCTAACAAAAATGAGTTTAACCTGGTGGAGACTTCTTAGTTTGGTCCAAGGGAACAGTCATGTAGTTCATTTTCTTACTTCCCTGTTCCATAGTTTTGTAGAACCGAATGAACTGTGAGGTTCATAAAGATGTGAGGCCCCAGAAGATCATCTTAGCAACAACTATTAGGTTGTAAAGAAAGTTCCTGGGCACTTGCGAAATTTTTCTTCAACACATTCACGAAAAGGCCGATTTTTCGATGACTCGAAGTGGACGGTCTTCTCATTAAAGGCAGCGTCCAGGCAGATCTGGACCTATGAGGCTTTCACGTGGACAGTAATTTTGGGCCCTAACTAAGGCACTGCCCATGTGGCAGCGCAGGTGATTCCCTAACGGCCAGGATATACGCCTCCAAACTGGACCCCAGGATCGTATTTCGCATCATGGCGCAACCATCAGTTTCGCGCGAGGACCCACGCATTGCGCCATAAGTCCATGCGAAATACGATTCTGGGATCCATTTCAAGGGGGATAATTTATCTCAGCCGTTAGAGCACTACCTGAGCTGCCGGTTGGGCAGTGGCTTAGTTAGGACCCCAAAATCACTATCCACGTGAAATCCCCACGTGTCCAGATTTAC
Source organism: Cylicocyclus nassatus (assembly GCA_958299035.1). Lineage (NCBI taxonomy): Eukaryota > Metazoa > Nematoda > Chromadorea > Rhabditida > Strongylidae > Cylicocyclus > Cylicocyclus nassatus. The sequence goes on from CATQJL010000112.1 coordinate 66,084,365, forward strand.
CTGGACGCTACCTTTGAGAGTGATCAGCCCTTATATGCTTGTTTGTTCACTGCGAAAAAATGGCAGCGGAAAGAAAAATTGTGAGATTTTTATGGCTGTACAGACTTATTTTATCGGTGTGTAGGCGAATTACGGTTTTACATTAATGGAGATTGGTTGCAACTTCAAAAAGCTTGGGCTTTCTTCTACAAAACCCTTCAAAATGCTTGTCTTGATTGAACCGAATGCGAAAAAAATTAGTTTGAGAATGAAATTTTTGAAACTGCTCGGGAACTTTCTTTACAACATGATAGTAACCGACCATTACAACCATGTTCACAAAACAACACATTTCATGAAGGTTTCGACCAAATCACTATTATTCCTAATTTCTCTAAATAGGTTTCATTCTCGCTGATTCTAGTAAATGACTTCATACATGTTTTTGGAGTAGTTTGTGTGACATAAATAGACTTCCAAAGTCACTGTAAATTCGCTATCACGGTATACCCGTCTTAAATTACAGATTAAAGAATACGCTAGGAAGAGCTTACATATGGGAATAATGGTACTGACCGACTTGGCAATCACTTTTGTCGCTGTATGTTGTTTTTGTTTTATGTTTTGCTCTCGTTGGTTCAAAACTCTTTAGAAAATCCTTACTATAATTTCGCTTTAGAGGCAGTGTCCCGGCAAAATCTCGCTCTCCGGTTTTTCACCTTTCGGAACCTCCTCGTCATGCTGAACCCATATCTGGGCTTCGCAGCGCATAATAGCGAATTGTTCTCTTTTCGAAGCTTTTTCTTCCCGCACTTGCTGCAAAATACGTGTGAGTGAGCGGGGTCTAGAACGAAGGGCGGGGTCCGTATGACTTCCAAAGTCGATTTCAGGCTTCCTAAACGCCCCTTCTCGTTCCAAACTTCACTAGTAGATTGGTTGTGGGGCCTGCCACTGCAACGCTGCAAAATCCCGGTACCCATTTTTTGCCGCGACGCTGCCTTCAGTGAGGAGCGAAGGGTAATCACTTGATCACTTAAATCCAAGTCGAATTGAACCTTACAATACGATACTAAAAGATCTGCAGAGGCTTACCATACAAGAATGTTATTTGCGATTGAACAGATATATTCAGGACACAATTTTGTTTTCGTAGTTTCGCATTTTGATTTGAGAGAAAATGGGAACACTTTAATAAAGCGAATACGCCTTTTTCATGCAGCTCAAAATCCGCAAAGCCCTAGCTTGTTCAAGATGCAGTGACACCTTGTCGAGCGTTGCAAAAAAAGGAACTGTAGGTGTTGTTGAGAAGGTCTCTATTTAAAAGATAGCGTACCACCGATACATTGAAGGGTACCAAATAGCTGTGGTTTCGTGCGGAATCCTTGTAGCGTCTGACAAGCGTGGGCGCATGAAAGAATATCCATGGATGGAAATAAGGTACAAGTTTTTTGGGAGAACAGCCAATAGTCAGAAAATACTTGCCTGAAACATTCAAGTCAAAGTGAAATGGAAAACATGTATATTTACAAAATTTTATATCATAATAGCTTTTTTGTTAAATGTGTTATCTGTTTCGAAAGAAAATTGAATTTGGCTTGACATCTAACAAGTGAGATTCGATTACAAGAACTTGAAGGCGACTACTTCTGGTTTCAATAGCGCTTCTGTCTCAACATTTCTTGCAAAATTTACCATTATATGAGGTGGGGGTGGAATCACAATGCCGAAAGTACTTGTACAGCTAAAGATCAGCACAAATTTTTCCTGCAAGCATTTTTTTCTAACCTCTTTGAAATCTCTCTGAATCCGTCAAGTTCATTGGACATTTTAGCGTAGAAATCCGTCTTTTGCATGTAAGAATCTTTCATGTTGGACTTTCTATGAATCTTGGCATATTGTTATAAATGTTGTTGTTGCTGTAGCTGGCACCAAGATTGTTGAACCGTCTATCTGGCTAACATTTTGGGCTTAGTCGCCTTCGTCAGAGCCTATAAAGCATAGAACATTTGCATTTATCCTACCAAACATCTCATAACTTGCAGAAAAATCTGGAAAGTGGACTAGGCTCCCGTCTAAACCTAGAGCATAGCTCACCTTAGTTGATAAAAGACCACGCTGGTTGGTATACGATGTGTTCTAAATGAGGTCGGACTCCGGAGGTTGAGATCGAAATCGAAGCTTGCAGAAATCCAGGAGCGGCGCGAGCTAGGTGTTACGATGCATCCATCCTTTCGATTTATTTCAGCGTTTTTGGATGAAATCCAGCATGCCTCAAAAGTCTCTGGCGCTGAATCAGACTCCCTAGTATGCTGAGTGAATATTGGACTCTGCGTTTTGGTGACACAGCATACGGTGGGTGCCCAAGGGAGTTGACAATCGTGAATTTTGTAACCCATCCATGCGCTCCTTGTTTTGACGCATAGCGGCCTTCTCGTCTCTCCCATAGATAAATAGTTCCTGAGCACATACAGTTCCCATGCCTGTTTGTCTCGCAAATGACAATTTGTGCTGTTGCATGCTCTATCGTGTGTTATTTTCGCACTAAACGCTGTTTTGAGCTTTCGCCGTTCCCGGATTTATGCAAGTTTTGATCTCAACCTCCGGGGGCCGACCTCACATCGCACAGCGCATACCAGCCAGCGGTGATCCCTAACGAACTTTATCGGCTAAGGTGAGCTACGTTCTAGGTATAGACAGGAGTCTAGTCCACTCCCAGATTTTTCCTGCAAGTGATGAGATGTTGATGGGATGAATCTAAAGTTTTATGCTTTATAGGCTCTGATGAAGGCGACTAAGCCAAAACGTTAGCCGAATAAACGGTTAAACAATGTTGGTGCCGGCTACAGCAACAGCAGCATACCACATAAGAATGAATATGAACCAATTACTGTCATGTATCAAACGTGGAGGCTTGGTTTGTATCACTACACGACTGACGTGCTTTGGCTGGGTGGAAACATATCGTCCCTATTTCACCATTTACCCAAAACAATGCAAAAAGCGAAACGTCAGATTTTTATTGATTGCCTAAATATGGAAAACCCAGTCTGAAGAGTCACCTGCTCAGATAATCGCCGGGTGCAAGCGGTCCGCAAACTCGCACTTTTCTGCAAGCGGTCAACAGAATTTTGGGGCGTGGCCAAACCTTCAGCGAGCGGTACTTTCTTTACTGTCTAATGTTCTGCTAGCGGGAAGCAACACAAAATTTTTTGCAGGCGCTCGTCGAATAATCACTCTCAGCAAAGCTGACCGAACCTTCAGCAGGCGCTCGGACTCTTACTGCAGTTTCGGGCTTACATCAAGCACGGATAAGACTCTGTGTGGCAGAAATGTCACCGTTGGTTTAATTACTAAAGTTTGAGGAACTTTCTCTCAGCGGAAAGTACCTGAGGGCTGCGCGGTCTTCCACAAAGGACCGTGCTGCCCTTGAAAATTTTGCATATTCTCGCGGAAAGTCCGCGAGAATGCGGCCACTGCGCCGCAGTTAATCTATAAGGAAACCGCGATTGTTCTCCGAGCATTGGTCTAAAATTTCGCCAAGATTTTTCTAGATATCTGCAAGCAAACCGCATGAAATCAGCGAACTATTTTTCCGGTGCCCGCCTGCCCAATCGCATGGCCGCCTCCCCTGGCGATTATCTGAGTGAAAGCTAGAAATATACCAGTCTTAAGCGAGCTCTGCCGGAACATTCTTTAGCGAGAACCTATAAATATTAGTCTGGCGAGAATGTTTTTGCATAATATAAACGAAAATCCATAACTTTTCAAGTTCTGAACTTAAATTCATAGTTCAGTATCCCAAAGACATTGCAAGGCCTGCACTTTTTATAGATGTTCAGGCTTAACGTTTTACAAGTTAGCCACAGGAAAGAAGAGGTTTCAAATATGACATTTAATTCTTCGACTCTGAGTTTAATACTAGAAAATCACGTAGGGCCGATAGATAGCCCAAAGAATGACATCTTACACACCAAAAGCCCATATATTACTTTAAAAAACTTCAATCTCTTATGGAAATGTATAAGCAAACTCCATCGTTGCACTTTTCAAACAGAAACAGTTTTTAGAGAAAAAATCGAACCTATTGCCTATCTAGAGCACTGTGACTTTTTGAAGCTTTAAACAGTGTTCTGGCCTGAAAATGCAGTAAAACTATTCGAACGCTAAAAAAAGCATTGTACTTGCAACTGTCGCTAAGGCTTGTGTATCGTTTGTGTTTTTGTTAGAGAACGGTTGTTAAAGGCAGTGTCCCGCCAATATTGGGGTAAAGCGGGTCTTCACATATTTCGTTAGAGTACACCCTGAACAAACGAACGCTCCAAATCCGAATCGATACGATTCCTTCTACGCCGATAAATTTGCCCCTTTGCCCATACACACATAAACACACATACACACAACACATACATACATACAATACACACCAGTGGCGTACCGAGGAGGGCGGGGGGGGGAGCGCGCGCCCCCCCTCCGAGAATGGGTCGCGAAATTTTTGAGAGTTACTTATACGGGTTATAAAAATGTGCAAGCAACTTGTTTATAATTGTAAATAATTAAAATACAATACCGCTCACAGAATGTGCAAAATTTCCCTGAATATCGCAAAATTCCGAAAATTCCGCGAAATTCCTGGAATTTCGCGAAACTTCGCGAACTTTCAGGAGTTACGCGAAATTCCGGAAAGTTCGCGGAATTTTCGGAATTTCGCGACATTCACGGAAATTTTGCAAGTTATGTGAGTGGTATTGTAGAATGCAAGAAGATGCCCAACGATTGTTACAAGAGCGCAACGATACCAGTATGGAAGAACAAGAGGGATATAACAGACTGCTCTACATACAATACCGCTCACAATTCGTCAAAAAAGTCGCCGGACTGCGGCGGAGTGCGCTAGAGTGCGTCGGAGTGTGGCGGAGTGTGGCGCAGTGCGCCGGAGTGCGTCAGAGTGTGGCGGAGTGCAGCGCAGTGCGCCGGAGTGCGGCGGAGTGTGGCGGAGTGCGCCGCACTCCGGCGACTTTTTTGACGAATTATGATCGGTATTGTATATGGAGTGAGTGAAAGGAAATACACATATATTAGGTGTATAATAACATCAAAAGTGGGCGGGGCTTACAGTTCACAGCTCAACAGCGATAAAATCGATATTTTGAGGTTAGAGAACTATCAAAATCTGCAAAAATCGATAAAATCGATATTCTGGGGGTTTCGAAATCCCGAAAATTGGCAAAAATCGATAAAATCGATATTTCTCAAACTCCATAACCTCAAAAATCGTTAAAATCGATATTCTGAAAGTTGCGAAATTCCGAAAATCGATAAAATCGGAGATTTGAAGAATTTGGAGATTTCGCAACCTCAAAAACTTCGATTTTGCCAGTTTTGGAGATTTACACCCTCACCTTTAGACCCCAAGGCTCCATCCACTTCACGAGACTCCGCCCACTCAACCGCAAGACCCGCCCACTTCTTTTCAGACAGCCACGACTTCCCCATTGTGAGCACCATCAAATCCCCATCAACCACTGCAAAACTGTTAAACCACCGACCAAAGCCCCGCCCACTTTACCCAAACACCTTCAAATGAAGCTCTACCCCCTCTTCCTCCCAACTCTACAAAATTAGCGAAAAATTAAGCGAAAGATTTGAAAAAGCGAAAAATAACCTCACTTTCAGCGCTTTTACACAGCTAAAACTCCTCCAAACAAGCTCCGCCCACTTTATACCCCCACATCACGATCGAAATTGAAGAAAATAAGAAAAATTAAGAAAAAATGAGGAAAAATAAGGAAAAATCGCGTTTTTCTAAGCTTATTTACCCCTTTCTAGCCGGTTTCAGCCCCCTGACCAGGTCCAGATGGCCGCGGGTAACTATCACACGCGCTGCGCAAATAAAGAGAGGGTAAAAATGAGGGGGGAGAAAAGTGAGAAATTGCGAGACCCTGAACTAAAAAAAGTCCGGGAAGGTTAATAGATGGGCTCCCACAGGCGGAGCCCCTGCATTTTCTCCGAATTATATGTGGTGTTCCCCTCGAATACGAATAGAAGAACGGCTATCCCAGCCCGTCATCCCCACTCTCCACGGAGATAAAATTCAAAATATGCATCATCGCCTTTATATAGCGCCTCCTACGTTGAAGCTATGGGCATGAGCTACGCCTAGAAAAATGGAGCTACCAAAACTACACGTTAATAACCGTATGAGATTACATCAGCCCTGCAACTCTTAGAAATATAAGCGCGCAAAATCGCCCTTTTTGACAGATTTCCCAACTTCGACTGTCAATTAGGCACTTTTCTTGGAAACTTGTTATCCTACAACCTTTTCTCTGAAAATCGTATTTTCAGAGATCTGTCCAACAAAACAAATACTAGCCCCATACCTGTAATATTCGCAGAGTTATTAGCCCCCCAACATGCAAGCTCAGGCCGTAAAATTGGCTCCCCCAAAGTTGCTCCGTAATTCCCCCAAAAATCACGTTAGACACCTGTCTCTTACTTATACATTACATATTTTTTCCAGCTTCTTAGAAGCAATACACATTGATATAGCGCGATCGCTCCTCACTCTTGGCCTCGGCGCAAAATTTGGTTAAAATATTGAGGTTTTCGGATTGACCGCAAACTTCACTCATAGTGGTTCTTGGCCCCGATCTTTACGAAAATCCTATTTATTTTGCACTAGAGAGTCTTACAGTAAAGCTAAAGTGAGATAGAAGTAGCTGAACCAATCAAGATTGCAACTTCGCCTGCACTTTTCCCCTATCTGTTGCGGAAATTGTCTGCAAATTTTTGTGAGTTGAAAACTTTGTGAACACCTCTATCGGACCATGCTTAGCACAGGTCTTTATTTGAATTGTTCGTCAGTTTATGATGTTACAAAATCGCCTTCTCATGAATTGTCTTTCAAATTCGAAAGTCGTGTAATTTGGCAGATATTCTATCCTACAATGTGCCACCAGCAGCAAAACAATGTAAAAAATGTTGTTAGCACGTCGAGTACAATACCGCTCACAGAATGTGCAAAATTTCCCTGAATATCGCAAAATTCCGAAAATTCCCGCGAAATTCCTGGAATTTCGCGAAACTTCGCGAACTTTCAGGAGTTTCGCGAAATTCCGGAAAGTTCGCGGAATTTTCGAATTTCGCGACATTCACGGAAATTTTGCAAGTTATGTGAGTGGTATTGTAATTTTTAAAAAATTTTTAAAATTCAGTTTAGCCTTGTAAAAAAAATTTTTCGGGGGCGTGGCTGACGCCAAGCCCCTTTTTTTCCAGATTTTAGGGGTTGGGGACCTGCAAAAATTCTGAGAAGCACCCCTAAAATTTTTTCGGAGTGCGTGGCTAACGCCACGCACCTTCATTCGAAAAAAATTTTTGTCGCCCCCCCCCCCCCCCTGAGCGGAAATCCTGGGTACGCCACTGATACACACATACATACATACTCACACATACACACATAAACACGTACAGACATACGCACGCACATGCACACACATACATACATACGTACATATACACATGCACAGATACACACATATACGCACATACACGCACACACGTGGTTCCCTAACTATTCATGCAGTTGTAAGAGTAACTTTTTGGTAGGCATGATACTGGATAAGCATGGAACTCTCATTGTTTAGAGAGGTGGCCTCTAATTATCTAAATCTTATATATGCTGAATGTCTGTCTCTATGTGCAGTCGAGTAGATTTTCCGCTTGATATAGTGTGCTTGCACTAAAAGTGAAATGCGGTAAAATTTGCGCGTGAACAAATAGCTGGTGACGCCGGCCAATTGCGCGCGCAAAAGGCTGGCATTACTGGCATGGCTAATTGTTCATGCGCAAATTTCAACGCATTTCACCTTCAGTACAAGCACACTATATTAAGCAGAAACTCTACTTGACTGTATGTATAGTGTGGACCCCGGCCAGGTTCCCATAGGTACTTCCGCGGCGCGCACGCAGCGCGCGCCCTTCTTAATGCTTCTCGCCTCACTCATGAACAGTAGAGCACATTTATGCTCACAAAGGAGAAAAATGTAAAGTGGAAACCTTAGGTTCGCTACGAAAGAGACGTATGCAAGAATGAAACGCAGGCAACCTCCATGAGCACCTCAAATTCAATCAATGGATGCATATTCCGAACTTGCACTGATGGATAGGTTGTAATAAGTAAACGTAGGGAAATTAAAAAACAACAGCATTTTCAAAACATTTCTCTTCGTAGACGTAGAAATTAAAGTGGTCAAAGATTTCAAAAAAAGTGGACATTTAAGTAAACAAATGCCTATTGGCTTCTCGGAAGGCTCAATTCTGACTTGAGACACTGTCTACACCTTACACATCAAACCAAGAGAGACTCTTATTTTATGCAAGAAACTTTTGAAGAGGTATTATCTTAATATCCAATCAAATTTCAATTTTTCAGAGAAAAAAGGGAAAAGACAAGACTACTAAACATGACTGAAGATCCTAGAACTATTGGAGCACGTGAAATCTCGTCACCGGTCACCGCGAATTGTTTATACCTGCTATAGAGAGAATATAGTACACCAAAAACAAAAAAAAGAGAAAGAAAGGAGGATTTCCATCGGAAGCTAGGACAGGAGACGCACTAAAGGCGTGCGTTGCGGGTGCGTCGCGCAGGTACCTATGGGAAGCTGGCCGGGGTCCACACTATGTGTATGTCTGTCTGTCTGTAATGCTCCGAATATGAAAATTCGATTTCTCAACCGATTCGAATTAAACTTGGTACACATACTTTTCGGGGCGGAGCGTGTGTCATGAGCTACTTTTCTTCGTCGATCGACATCGATTTATCAATTTTTATCGCTTCTTTGCAAAGTTTGACCTACGCGTATGGGAGTTTGCACAGGGGGATAATCGAGCATGCTGATTACCAATACGATATTAGTTTTCAAATTATCCGCTACTTTCATCGATTTATCGATTTTTTGCAAGGTGTGAGCTACGGGGATGGGATTTGGCACAGAGGGATAGGTGAGCATGGCGATAATTAAGACAGCGGGAATAGGGAATTGGCATGTAGAAGTGGGTAGGGAAAAATTGTACAAGGCTAGGGATAAGACCTTTATCATAGTCTTTTGACAGGGCCGGGCGGAGCCGGAAAAGCCAGCTGGTGCTCTATAGATAAAAGGAAGGTTCTCTTCATGTGCAACAGATTGAATGCTATCTTTTTCGAATCGAGTGCAAAGGAAGTTTCCAAATTATTTTGTGGCATACTTCACTTTATTCAACTTCATTGTCAATTGTTGCAGAAGAGAAATTCTAGTTCAGGCAGCTTAGATAGCTCAAATTCTTTTTATGGAGAAAAGAATTTGAACTATCTAAGCTGCCTGAACTAGAAGATAGTTGCACTCATGCGAATCCCCCGAAAGCTTCTAAAACAATAATGCATTCTAGCCTAGCTCCATGCGGAGAATAATTAAATTGATACTTCAGAATTACTCAGAACTCATAGTTGCTTTGAATACTCCAATTTGACCCCCACAATGGTCGGTCGCCCCATCGTGGCGTGGGGGTGACACTGGGTGTCGAACTGCGATGCACAGCCGAGTGTATACTCTGGTAGAGCCTCCCAAGCTGTAAAGTAGTTCGACGTTTCCGGTCTCGGTCGGATTGGCTATGAACCGGCCACGTCAGATCCCCCGCCGTCTGGCTTCTTCTGGTCGCTAGGCGGTTCTCCCCGCTCCAAGCCTGGGGTCAGCGATCGCCCCGTGGAAATCAAGAGTTGGCATAGTAAGTCTGATCTTGTAGGGGGACAAATTTTATTACTCAGATAGCAAGAAGACTTAGAAAAAACCCTGTACATCGAATCCCGCCTACTGCGCCGGGTGGTAGCAAGAACGATGTCAGGGTCCTTAGGGCGCCTTTTGGATCGGACACAAACGACACGTCTGCCCGGACGACATTACATGGAAACTGCCTCATGCTCTGCACCTACAACGCCAGGACAGTCTCCACGAACGCCGACCTCCACACTCTTCTCGACGCTGCAAAGCACATCAAGTACCACATCATCGCTCTGCAGGAAACGAAGTCCAGGAAGAAGGACGTGCGACGGATGAGTGATGGAACCGTCATCATACGTGGTGAAAAGGTTCCATCACAAAACCCGGGAGGCGTCGGCTTTGTCGTCCACCCATCTATCATCCACTTGTCGATTCGCACGAGATATTATCACCTCGACTAGGTATCCTACGACTACGACCTCCACATCAGAAGACCATCAGCATCATCGACTGCTATTCTCCAACATTAGAGCTGACGAATTAGAACGAGATGCTTTCTACAAAGATGTGGAGGAGATCGTCCACAACGAGAAGTCCTTTTACAAGTTTGTTGTGGGCGACTTCAACGCGAAAATTGGGATGCCACTGGAAAAGGTATATAAGATCGGGAAGTTTGGATATGGCCTCCAAAACGAAAACGGCAACCGTCTTGTTGGGCTTCTCTCCGCCGCACGACTTTTTCATGGAAATTCCATCTTCATGAAGAAAGAACATCGCCGGTGGATATGGGAATCGCCCAACGGAACGACTCACGCGGAGATCGACCACATTCTCACCAACCGAAAGTGGAGCTTGCTCGATGTCTCAGTAGTTCCATCCTTCTGCAGTGGCTCCGATCACCGCCTCCTTCGAGCGAAGATACGATTCAGTTGCAGTCTAGAAAAGAAAGTCTGTCACAGTACCGCAAGAAGGAAGAATGTCGTTTATGACGGTAACAGGCTGGAAAAACTCATATCAAGTTGTGATTGGCCCATCGAGGAGGACCCAACGTACGACTACAACCGGCTTCTGAAAGGATTGCGAGCCTGCGGAGAGTGCGCCTCAGGGACTTCCGAGAAGAACGTGAAACGCATTTCGAACACCACCAAGGAAACGCTCGAAAGAAGAAGATTTCTGAGGCAGGATCCGAATGCAACCCATCTCGAGCGACTGATTGTCAACGCCAATTGCAGAACAGCTTTACAGGAGGATCTCAGGAAGTACAGGCAAGCCAAGATACTGGAAGTAGCCGAAGGAAGACGAAGTCTCAAGAAGTGCCGGAGAGACCTCTGTGAATATCACGTACCGCTGGGTGCATTATTAAACGAAGACGGGACTCCGACTTCTTTCCGATACAAGATGGAATCTATCGCGAAGAACTTCTATACCAACCTCTTCCGCTCATCAACACCCGTGCCGATGCCCGTTGTTCCCATTGAAGAAGTACCACCACGAATTCTACCTGCTGAAATGCGCACAGCGATTCAGACCATGAAGACGTCCACGGCTCCAGGACCAGACCATCTTTCCGTCGAATTTCTGTGAGCTGGAGGACAACGTCTACACGAGATTCTCGCGTCGCACCTAATATCTTACCTTCAGAAGGACAGGATTCCCGACCAGTGGAGAATATCAAGAACCGTCCTTCTTTTCAAGAAGGGTGAACGGGAAGATCTTCGGAACTATCGTCCAATATGCCTGCTGAGTGTGCTGTACAAGCTTTTCACGAAGATTATCCTCGCTTGCATATCTAGATATCTAGGACACTGGATGAAGCCCAATCCCAAGAACAAGCTGGATTTCGCAAAGGATTCAGCTGCATGGACCACATCCAAACGGTTTCGAGGGTTATAGAAGTCTGCCGGGAATACCGACTGCCTCTCGTCCTAACCCTTGTCGACTACGAGAAAGCCTTTGACAGCGTCGAAACCAACGCCATCCTGTCTGCGCTAGTCGATCACGGAGTGGACCCAGCTTACGTGAGGACGTTAGCCTACTGTTACTAGGCCTGTACAACGACGATGCAGCTGTTCCATCGCCCGCTGACCATTCCGATCGGGAAGGGGGTTCGATCGACAAGGCGACACTATATCGCAGAAGCTGTTCACCGCGGCCTTGCATTGGGTGATGAAGTCACTGGACTGGGACGAGAAAGGCATACGAGTTGATGGGAGATTCCTGTTCAACCTTCGTTTTGCGGACGACATCGTTCTCTTCTCGAGCAGTATCACCGAAGCAGAGACGATGCTGAAGGAACTGAACGAAAATGGGAAGAAGATTGGACTGCGAATAAATCGGAAGAAGACTCAGTTTATGAGAAACGCCCTTTGCGAAGATGCAGAAATGGAACTGAAAGGCACCTCTATTATGGAGACGTCTTTTTACGTGTATCTCGGACGTTCGATGAACATGGAAAACGATTTGAGGGAAGAACTTAACAGGGGAAGAAGAGCAGCCTGGGCCGCCCTCGGGGCCTCTGAAGGAAGCCATCGACCAACTGACGGACCCGGAGCTTCGTGCCCACCTGTTCGACTCAAGCGTTCTCCCGGCGCTCTGTTACGCAGCTGAGACTTGGACTGACACCGTCGCCACTTCGAAAGCTTCAAGGACCACCCACAGAGCGCTAGAGCGTAATCTTCTGGAGATGACCCGACACAAACAACATCTCGTCGGACTTCGCAGTGCGGATATGAGGAGAATGTCCCGTCTTCGTGGCCCAGCGGATTACGTTGCGAAAGCGAAGCATTGATGGGGCCGGTCACATTATGAGAAGAACAGACGACAGATGGACCACTAAGAAAGTCGAGTAGGTTCCTCGCGAAGCAAAACGTCCCCGAGGAAGACCTCCAACGAGATGGGCAGACGTGTTCGTGGAACGGATGAGCCAGCTGAGAAATTAGCTGGATACGATTTTTGCACCTGGAACTCGTGGACGCAGTCACCGACGTCAGCCAAGAAGATTGTGGATGTCTGAAGCGAGGAACGGGGAGGAATGGAAACTTCTGAGCTGGGGCCAGTACGTCACGTGAAACCGGGCCATCTAAGTATCTAAGTAAGTATCTAAGTACTTCAGTTTGAAGAAAAATAGAACCATTAAGACGTCTGAGAAAACGGACGGAAGTATTACGTTTTCAGAGGTCCATCACATTTTCTCGATAGAGCATTCAGAATGAGTAAAGGATTTGCTACTATTATGCATGTGTAATCTATATGAAATGATACATGAAGCGCCGAGAGCGCGCTTTGTAGTAACGGGGAAAGAACACTTCAAATATGGGTCACATTTAATTTTGATGTCACTCATCTATTGTTTCATTCAGTGCAATTCGGTCAACCTTGACTCTATTCATTTTATCCTTTCTTGTCTTATCTCTTGATTGTTAGCAAGACACTCACCATTCTGTACCACGTCATGCTGGATTGTTCTTTCAGTTGTGTGTTCCCAGTCAATTTTTTTTCCTAGCGGAAATTTATGACCTTTCCAAAAACCGATCTGAATGACGTTATCAGTAGCGATATATTTGTAGTTTATTTGTAATTATTATCAGTTAGATGGTATGCACTACCTTTCTATTTTCTTGAATTCTGAAGGAACTCATCATTTTGTTTTAACGCGTTGGCGACATCGCGCATTTTTATTAGGTTGTCAAGAAAATAATGTCCGTTTTTATTTGCTTGCTTTAACAAAGCAGCCAGACTCAACCCAACAAAGGGTAAGGGGTATTTTTCGATAGAGCAAAGCAAGCTCTACAAGATGGCACTCATGTCTTTGCGCCATGCTCGATCCACGGAGAGTTCGAACTCAAAATCTAACGATTTCCAAATGCCCAAAAAATCGAAAAAAATCAGATCTTCGTCCAAATAATTTCTACGGACCTCCCACTCGCTCACATCAATGGTATCGATATCTGATACCATATGTGCGATTGCCGTATTTTTTCCTTGACTAGAAACTGAGAAAACGAAAATTTCCCTGATTTTCTCAAAGCAATGCTGAGCCGTTTTTGCATATGTAGTTCTATACTACAAGCCTAGGTAAGTATAACTGTAGATTTTCAGCCCATTCCAAGCGGTAGTTTTCGAAAAATAACGAGTTCGGATTTTTTCGTTTCAGTTTCAGTGCTAAAATCGACATTTCTCGAAAAGTACCGCTCGAAATAGGCTGAAAACCTACAGTTATGCTTACCTAGGCTTGTAGTATAGAACCACATATGCAAAAACGGCTCAGCATTGCTTTGAGAAAATCAGGGAAATTTTCGTCTTCTCAGTTTCTAGTCAAGGAAAAAATACGGCAATCGTACATGTGGATATCAGATATAAATAGTATTGATGTGAGCGAGTGGGAGGTCCGTAGAAATTATTTGGACGAAGATCTGATTTTTTTCGATTTTTTGGGCATTTGGAAATCGTTAGATTTTGAGTTCGAACTCTCCGTGGATCGAGCATGGCGCAAAGACGTGAGTGCCATCTTGTAGAGCTTGCTTTGCTCTATCGAACAGTACCCCTTACCCTTTGTTGGGCTGAGTCTGGTTGCTTTGTTAAAGCAAGCAAATAAAAACGGACATTATTTTCTTGACAACCTAATAGTTATCTACCTTGTGGGACAACGCTTTCCAAGAATAAATTGGAAATTATTGACTAAAATCGCGGAGGCCCTCATCTTCAGTGTAAGAGAAACGTGGGAGCAACGTTCAGATCCAGAGCGCAAGATATCTTTCGAAACGAATGTATTGCAACATAGTACCCAGCTCTACAAAAATCGAGCTATGAGCCAGGGTCGCATTGTCTCACCATGTGGGTCATGTGTCAAAGTGTCAATACACCTTTCCTTTGCTGTAAAATGTACTAAGAATATACGGCACTGCTAAGCATGTTTTCGAAAGGAGAAATGGAATCTGAGGGCTGTGATTTTTTCGAGAATCCCTAACTCGCGTGCTGTTGTTCAACGGTTGCGATTTCCTGAGGTTTCATTTACTTCTGCTATAAATCTTTAGCAGTGTCATATCACATTCTCAGCACAATTCTACAACATTTTCATTGAGTTTATAAGAAGATGAACAACTTTGAAAATGATTTTCTGTGTATCCCCAGGGGATCACAAAAAATGGTCTGATCTGATCTTGTACAACAATACCCTGGCAAGCACTATGCGAAGGTTTCAAGGTATGGGACCTTTCATAACCCAGACAGAAAAATAAGAAAAAAAGAAAGGTGACTAGAGTAGCAAGATATGACGCGTCCCCCTTCAGATCCCTTTTCCTCCCTGCGGGATGTATGTGCTTACGGGCCTAAACCGACGTCCAATCTACGAGTGCGCTAACCATGATTGCGTCTCAGATCTGCAGCACGCACGGAATATTGCATCACGCAGAGTGTATGTTGAAAGGCGCGCATTTCGGCAGCTGTCATTGCTAGACTGGCTCCGTTTTCTACAAAAGCGAGATTTTCAGATTTTGAGACTATTGTCAGTACATTAGAAAATGTAGGAGTTTCATACACTACGCCGCAGGACGCGGCGTGCGCCGCAGGAATCGCTCTGAAAATATACGTTCACTGCAACGCCTTTTCGCTGGTTATGTATGTATGAACGTGAACGTGCAGGAGATATAGAGATACATACATAACCAGCGAAAAGGCGTTGCAGTGAGCGTATATCTCCAGGGCGATTCCTACGGCATAGTATGAAGGAACCCTAAGGAAATATAGACAGTTGGAATTTTAAAGTAGCAAAATAAATTTAAACTTGTTTCTTGCTTCTCTCAACTAGTAAGAATGTAACGTAACGTAACGTACGAATCGATCAATATATCCCATTCGATTGTCTCCCAACAAGCGTGCAACAACATGTTGTCCTCAAAGTAACAACCATGCTGTTGCCGACATGTTGTTGCCGACATGTTGTTGCACGTTGCCAACATGTTAGCCATGCGTGCCGCATGTCAGAGACTCAGAGCAGGAGTAGTAGCAATATGGACTAAACGATAACTTTATGCGATCAAAATTTTTACAATGTTCAAGATCTGAGCAGGAATAAAACTGCATTGCAACAAATAACGCCGAACCTTGTTTTCCATTTCACTTTATTATTGGGTGACAGGGGAAATGTATTGGTTGAGATGAAGCTTGTAATCCTCACCTGGCAAATTGAATCGACCAATTCGTGTGCGTAATTAACATTCACTTTTATCCTTTCATCGGACTCAAGTTGAAAGTCAAGGCGAACATCTTTAACCAGCGGCCCTAGAAACTTCTGTTTGGTTACAAGGTGCAAGCCTTTATGTATTCTAAAATTTTTCGTATTTTTCCAATTTATTAACATCATCTAAACTTATTGTTTTACGAATGCGCTGCGCAAAAGACTCGGTGTTCAAACTGCCTCGCAACTCCTGATTGTAAATGGATTTAGAGCACAGATGAATATGCGCCTACTAGGTGCGCCAAAATTATTTGCATTCTTATTGCAGTAATGTTGCAATAAACTTTTAGTTTTAGGGTTCAGAATCATGTCACAGAATTCTGCAAGCATTCTCTATGCAATATTGTGAGCCCAAAGCGCTAGCGTGCGTCTTTGAAAAATTGTCGAAGAATTGGAAATTGCCAAACCCATTTGAAGAGCGCAAAAGCCCATTTTCTGATGTTGACATTCTATCACAGCTTCAGACGCGCCTTCCTGCGTCTTCACGCTGGGTGTACTATATCTGTTTGTTTGCCCCGCAAGTGACGACGTTCATTACGTTCATTTTTCTGAATGTAATTTCATTGAATAACGCAAATTCGCAGTGGATGCGAAATTGCTCAAAATTTACCTCCTCAAAGGTTTGAAATGTACTCTCCAACCGTGTCGAAGACGGAAGCAAAAGTTCAAAAGCTACTCGGCTTTATTTGTCTTACAGTAAGTTATTAAACTGTGTGCAACTTAATACCAAACAGACTCTTGTAACTTCAAGTAAGTCGTCACGTTTGGGAGGTAGAATTAGATGTTTCGTATATTTACCAGTACTCGTCCTTTTTTCATGACCTTCCATTTGGTACATTTCAACTTGTAGAGCATAATATATACTAAAAGTTTTTTCAACTTCTTTTATCCCATCATAACTTCCCAAACTAAGTGATTTGGCAGATTTGATATCGTTTCAAGAAAAGAGGTTGTGCATTTATCACGTATTTCGAAAGCTGCAAAAGTTTTTACATGAAAAGAATCTAGCTTTCTACATGACATAAAAATCGATGGGTCAAAATTCTGTTTTATCCATTGATTTTCTGAAGCGGCGGGAGCTGCAAAAGAACACACATTACAAAATCCGTTCCTACTACGAAAGAGTATATCACTTTAAAAGCTATAAAGTCTGGTTTCAGCCAGGCCGCCAGAAAGAAGGAGCGATGCTGCAACGGATGCATTTTCGACCTTGGCCATTAGTAATCCCTGCTCAGCGCAACTCGGCTGAGAGCGGGTCAGTTGAACGTAGGACGCCTAGTCCGGCTTCCATATTACTGATTAGGCTGCGGATCGCTTTCTAGGCCTAAAGACCTTGTGCATTCTCAAACTGGGAATGCTTGAGTAGGAGTGGTCGAGCGGGTAAGAGTTTAGGATTCAACGCGCGATGCCATGCTTCGAGGCCGCCTAACGGCGAACTTTTTTCGTCATTGGCGGGCATCTATGATAGCGGCCACTATCTGAAAAGATGATGACCGCTATCAAGAATATTACCTAGCAAATGGACAGATAAAACAAAACCAAATAACTTGAGTGTCGAATATTGTTGTGCCGAACAGGTTGTTAGGTGGCCCTATTGTTGTCAGTACTCTTCGGCCTTACGTTTCGACGCTTTCGTCTTCGTCAGAGGCCTGGAATGGTTCAAAGCTTCATCCGTAACTCCAGCCCATCAAACGTCTCCACCAGCCCTTGCCAGTTCTCGGCTCTTCTCCCAATCTAGTGCTACAAAAATTGTGATGACAAAAGACATACCAGGGAACCACCGGTTAGATGTCCGCACCGGATGTAGATGTTTGCGACGGACGACTGAGCTATACTGAGGGATGTCACATAAACACTTTGTGACATCCCTGTTATGTGTGTTATTTGTTATTTCATGATTTTATTTTATTGTTATTTTTTTATTTTTTTATTTTTGTTTCCATCAACAGTTTGTGACATCCCTGTTATGTATGTGTTATTTCATTGTTATTTCATTATTTTATTTTATTGTTATTTTTTTATTTATTTTTTATTTTTGTTTTCATCAACTGTTTATGTGACATCCCTCAGTATAGTTCAGTCGTCCGTCGCGAACATCTACATCCGGTGCGGACATCTAATGAAGCGGTGGTTCCCTGGTATGTCTTTTGTCATCACAATTTTTGGAGCACTAGATTGGGGGAAGAGCCGAGAACTGGGCTGGCGGAGACTTTTGATGGGCTGGAGTTACGGATAAAGCTTTGAACCATTCCAGGCCTCTGATGAAGACGAAAGCGTCGAAAAGTAAGGCCGAAAGTATTGACAATAAAAGGACCACCTAACAACCTGTTCGGCACAACAATATTCGACACTTGCGAACATACCCAGGTTTGATGACTACGGAACATGAAAATTACCAAATAACTTATTTTGACGAAGATTTCGTGGTAAAAAACTGAAAATTTTGGAACACACATCGAACAAAACAAGTAAAGAGATTCTTGTCATAACTTATAATAACGGGCTAAGGTTGTTTACGTGTTTTTTTTTTGTATGTGTATGTCTGTGTGTCTTTCTGTAACGAATCATAGAGCGAGATCCAGCCAACGTCCTGAGCCCAAATTTTGCACAGCGCATACTACTAGCGTATAACTCCATCAGACAAAAGCACGAGCGGATCCGTTGAGTGGATTCCTCAGAATTTTCGCGTCAAACAGATCCACTTCTGGCTCACAAAATTGGGTCCGTACCACCACTTTTTGCAAAGTCATGGAAGTGTTTGAAATGTTTTGAAGTGCAAGCCATGAACTTTGGTCCCAAAAAGTAATTGAAAGTGTAATACTTTACGAAAACGACGCCAAAAACATTAATTGCGGAAGCGGTCAATTTGCCAAGGTTCTACTTGAGCATTTGAGAAAATTTTGCACAGAGATGTATCTCACGGCGGTTACTGTCCATATGGCGACTACCAAGCCAAAAAAGTCAAAAACCTATTGAAAATTTGCATTTGTTATTTTGCGAAAAGTTTCATCTACGCGAAAGCACCAATCTCGCATGAAAAAGCTTTTGGATGAGTAGTTGTTTACATTTTGTTCGTGATGTTGACATTGTGTGCGGTGAGTTTCAATGCATCATTAGGCGAGAATGAGTAACACATAAAAAGTGGGGCCAGTGCGAGCCTGACGCACTATTTTTTTTTTGTATAATGCAGCTATTTCGAAAAATTAAGCCTGCTTTGCAAAAAAGAAAGGAATCTTTATCCTTGCTTCCCCCGCGCCGCGATCAGCTATTAGTTGATATTCTCCCAATTAGGCCCCCGAAACTGCGCAGTTTTGCAAGCTTCGCACCGCAACAATACGTGGACTAAATTATCCCGTAAGTTACTCACAAGCAACTTACGGGAATTTTGTCTGATTCTCCTTTTTTGCACGCTATCTTCCTCGGTTCTAACCCTGCCCTCTGCTAAGTGCATTCTGTTAAACTGACCATGGCACTTTGCCTACAGTCTTCAACTGATTATCCTAAAGCACGGGAAGGTGGGCGTTATTAGGTTCACCCTAGAAAGCTCTTCTGAATGAGTGATCTCAGATCAACTAACAAGGGAACCCCGTCGAGTCGAAGTGGCCTTT
Source organism: Cylicocyclus nassatus (assembly GCA_958299035.1). Taxonomy (NCBI): domain Eukaryota; kingdom Metazoa; phylum Nematoda; class Chromadorea; order Rhabditida; family Strongylidae; genus Cylicocyclus; species Cylicocyclus nassatus. The sequence continues at coordinate 66,103,942 of CATQJL010000112.1, forward strand.
CTAAATAAAACCCTTAGTGCTTTGAAGAGCATTAATCGGTGATTCCAAACCTGCCAAGCGCCTCTGGAGTCGAGTTATGCTCGTTTTTCAGGTCAAAAAATTGAACGCAAAATTGAAGCAAAATAGCCCAAATTTGCTCAAATGGTCCAGTGTCAAGTATCAGAGCTGTTTATGCAATGTATACATTTTATTCAAAATGCTAATACTTTACACTGCTTTATCTGAGCGCTGGAAAGATTGTAACAATCAATTTTACCTAGATTCTGCATTCATTTTTCGTTCCAAAGAACGGTCATAACTCGGCATCCAGAGGCGCTTGGCAGATTTGAAAGCAGATTTGGAATCGTACTTAATACTCTTCAAAGCAGTATGGGTCTCATCTGGAAAGGCTACTTCGACTCGACACGGTTTCCTTGTAAGATAAATGAGGGTTTACCATGGGCCTTGTTCGGTTTTTTGCGATATTTGGGGTGAACTCAAGCTTGCTACAAGAAAAAACTCCTGATGTCAGATATTAAATGGATCAAAGCTTGTAATAAGTGTGCTGCCAAATTTCAAACACAAGGAAAGTGAATCTTTGATAGGCGTCATCAAACAATTTTCACACTTTGAGATCAATAGCAGCGTAAATTTTTACGTGTATGAGGTGGAAAATGTTGCTTCTATATATACATCTGCAACTGTGTTATGCAGCGGACTATACTTTGAAGGGAGGAGAAAAAAAGGAAGAAAGAAAATTAAAAAGTGGGAGAGCTTAGACAAATTTGCCAGAGGCAGGCGGACATCAAAGCAACCTAGCTGGCAGATTGTTAGAAAATCAACCATAGCTTTTGCAAGGCTTCCGCAAGTTTTACGACAAAAAGCAGAAATATATCTGCAAAAATTAGATAGAGAAAGGGATCAGGAATCGGCATCAATATCTGCGTGTTCAGTTTTGTTTTTCTGCAAACGAAGTGGGAAAAATTGGCAATGCAAATATTCCAATGACCACCAACTGCAGGCAATTGCCTGAGAAAGAGGAAGCAAGGGATGGCAACAGGGACACTATGGCATTTGCATGTTCCAGGGTACGCAAACTTCGGCTGATTGTAGATCAGGTTTAACTAGATCGGGATCATCACTCAACTTAACGAAATGTGAAATTGATCTCTTCGTCGTGTTCCTTACTTTTCCAGAAATAGGGTTTGGTGTATACAGTCTTGCACGGATACTTCACTCCCACATACAGACGACAGATAGTAATTGCGAATATAGCATTCGGTGTAGGATATAATCTTGCCTGTAAATACTAGAGTTTGCATTTGTTGAACAACTGCCAAACTGCGATCAACTTATCGGCAATTTTATCAGCAACTAACTAGCACACCCAGCTCTTTCATTACAATGTGTAAAATGCTATTTCGGCTTTTTATATCGCCCCCGTCCCAGCTCTATATGCCAGTTCCCTTTCCCGCTATGTTTTCGCATTTAGCTTGCTCACTTGCCACCTTCAGTGCCAACTCCCTCCCGCCGCTCAAAAGCTTTCAAAAAATTAAAAGTTTTGAAGGATTATTGATAATTTTCGAGATGAATATTGTATTTGCTATCAGCATGCTCGCTTATCCTCCTGTGCCAACTCTCAGCCCTGTAGAACAAAGTTAGAAAAAAAATAAAGTAATGATTGAAGACGAAAGTTTGAAGTGACATGTTCACTTAGAATTGGGGTACCATTTTACCTTAAATATGCCGTTGGATAAATTCACCTGTGCGTTGAGATATGGCAGCTAACCGTCGTTCGGTTTTTCGCGTGTGAGTCTGATGTACTGCGACTGCTGATTCATGATTTTTAGACACTCATCCATTTCAGACTGAGTTGATGTAATGACACAGCAGTCGTCGATGTAGCCGCAATATAGCAGAGGCGTACGAGCTAACACTGGTTCCTCAACTTTGCTCATAAGACAACCGAGGACTGGCTCCAGTCTTTAGTCCATAGCTAGTCTGCGAGCACTTTGTCAAGTCCAAACATACTTATGGTATTCGCATACTTATCCAACAATTCCGACAACGCGTGTAAAGCTTGGTCGTTCTGCACATTAGTATAGAGTGATGTTACGTCAAACGACTCTATAACAGCGCTGTGTCAAGTTTGGCGTTGTAAAGATTTTCGACGAATATCTGTGAATGTGCTGGTACTCTAGACAGCAACTGGCTCACAATTTTGCAAAAACCATGGAATTTTATCGGTTGGACCGCCAACGCAACTGATTATAGGTCTTATTTTGTAAGTATCCGTTGACATTGAGTCCATGTTTTGCAGAAAAGCTTGTGCGTCTTTATAAGACTGTAGAAAACCGGACAACTTGGATTTGTAATCTTCAGCCCGTTAATAAACGTGTCTTCAAAACCTGCAGACTTCCCTACCGTAGTCCAAGCGTCGTTGAGTCTTCTATATTGGGTATGATATTCTTTCTCATCAACTACTCTATAAGTCGTTGTGTCTGCGAGGTGGGCTGCTGTTATACAGCGATCCAGTTCTTGCGGCATTATCGCAAATTCTCCACCTTTATCGCTTACAGATAGACGCACGGAACCATTCGAAATGAGCTCACGTATCTCTTTGAAGCCTCGCCACTCTTCAGTTGACAAATTGTTTTGGTATTGTCGTTTTGACTTAGTCAGCATTTCTAATATACCAGAAGAATCTATGAATACTTTTTCAAAAGTAGTTGTATAATTGGATAGATTGGAATGAGCTCTTTCCAGTGAGACCTCTTTCTTTGTGGAAATCTGGCTTCCAGCAAAGTTATACCGAAGCAGCGCTTCCGACGCATGTTTTTAACGGCGGCACCGACTGTAGGTAGAGCACAGAAGCCCCGATCTTAGCAGATCGCTCTGCTGCTTGTTTAGGCCATGTGCCCCAAACTTTCATAAATCACGCGTTGAGCGCTACCGCCTATCGGGGCCGCGCATAACGGTAAAACGCCTCAGAACAGCAAACGGGAGATTAAAATACAGGGCTTATCAAACGCAGTGTCGCTTGCTTCAGCATCTCCACTCCCGCCCTGGACTATGCGTCTCTTCGCAAACATGCCCCCTAATCACTTCCAGTCAATTGAGGCTCCGCCTTCCCCACGCTCGCGCCCTGGGAAAATGATCAGAGAGCTTTTCCGCGGAAGAGATGCAGAGTTTAGCACGGAAGTGGGGATGCTGATGCAAGCGATACTGCGTTTGATAAGCCCTGTACCGCTTCTGATGAGCTTTTTCCAAATCTTGCACAACCATATACTGGCGTCTTTGTAACAGTGTGACAGTTGTTCATGTTTTAACTTTGCTGCATATTGAGAATGCAATTTTTGCAAAAATTGTGACTAGCTTTAACCTCAAAGATGATTTACTAAAGTTCATGCTGTCAATAAGTACGCCCACTCAGCACATTCGTATTGGACATAATGACAGGGTTTTCAATAAACAAACTCACCTCACGATCTTTCTCGACAATAAATTCATAGCTGTGGTCTTCAGCTCTTATGCTAAAGAAAGAACATTTCAATGGGCATGAAACGCAAAGATGTTTTTGGCCTTCCCAATCAAGTTTTGTCGCAACTAGGTGCCCGCTCGCACAAAAGAACTCTCTACATACCCGGATGGAATTGCTCATAGACTTCGAGATACGCGAAACATAGCAAAAGTCTGAATTTGTTGAATGTACTTAAAAGTGGGCCAAACATCAAAAAAATAGCGAATAACGTTGCAGCTATCGCAGATGCTACGAGATGAGCTAGACTAAATGTTACCTGGAGTGCACTGAAACAGAACTCGACGCACACGTACAGAAACCGGATGCGTAAGAATATATAGCAAGGGGTATTCTTTTCGGAATGAGTTGGATTTCGGAAGTAACAGAAGTGCGCCAGCACTGAACTTCAGAGAGGTCACTCTTCTAGATCCAACAGTATATTCTTATATATAAACAAATTTGAGTCTGTCACACTTGCATGCGTACACAATCTCGTACACAGCGGAAATTCGAAATGTGCTCCAGAGAAACAAATGTTTTGCTTACAACGTACTGCTGGCGCATTTTTGTTGAGTTAATTATACATTAAGTTAAAATTCAAAATCTCAAAACCTTCAGAAGTCCAAAAGGAAATTTAAAACTTCGCTTAAAAATTTTCTAGAAAACGCTAGCTTGTTCGCGCATACACAGTTTCCATCCAATGTGTTGTGCACGTTTGCTGAATTTTTCCAGTGCTAGAAACTGAGAAACAGAGATAGCCGAGTACAAAAATGGCGCTTTTGGGGTTTTTACGCTACATTCGAAATCTTTCAAAAGCTATCGCTCGCAGAAGGCTGGAGATTTGTAGTTATACTTCTAAAGGTTCATGCTATAGCACTACATATTGGGCAGCTCAGCATCGTTTTGAAAAACATGCCGAATTTTGTTTTCTCGTTTTCCAGCAATGGAAAAAGGCAGCAAGTGTGCATATAAATGCTAAATAAGAGTAGTGCTTGTGTGAATAAGTCATAGCTTCTCAGGATTTTCTTAGCAAAGTTCTTTTTCTCGAGTTTTTGTGCTTTTGAAAGTTTCTAGATTTCAATTTTCTAATCAATGTGGATTGAATTCTGGACTCATATCCACGAAAGTCCATAATGGAGGAAAATGGGCTTACTTAGTCCATTTTATTCGTTCGCGTTAGAAAGTGGTCGAAATCGGCTCCCGCTTACGATATCCAAAATTTTTCATCCCATCGCAACCGCGAGGCAAAGCGGTGAAATGAAAATGATTCAAGCTTACTTGAGCTATCGCTCGCGGAAGATGACGTCAAAAGTCCATTTTAGAATGGGACAAAATGGAGTTCACCTCCATGTTCATTCTCTCACACCTTTGTGATAAGCCCATTTTACTCCCAGCAGCCAGATGTGCTGGGACTAAGCCCATTTTTGACCTTCTTGCATATTTTTGATCGCGATTTTTTGAGAATATGTTCCGTAGCCCATTTTAAGACACTAAGCGAACGGAGAAAGTTTTATCCTCTTTAGGAGGGCCAAAAAACTATCTTTTCCAAACAGCCTTGAAATGCTTTGAAAATCATAGAAAGAATTTTTTTCGTAGACAGTTGAGACAGACAGACAGACAGACACAAAGCCTTCAGTTCAAAATTCGCGATTTTGAGTTTGGTAGCAAGAAGTATTAAAGTACCATTAGCAAGTCAGAATATTCTGTGAAAAATTTCTTACTAGCTGTAGTCTATACATTAGTCACTTCTTGCTCTCGTATGGAAATATTAAAAAATCGCGATTTACCAAAATTAAACAAGTCATTTTATAAAGAAAATCTTCTCTACGTCATTTTGTCACCGAAAACACTTTTCAATACCTAAAACGTCGAAGCGAACTCTGTTTTGTTTTCGATTATAGAGCATCACATTGGGGTTGAGAAAAAAGGTTACCTGATTGGTACTGGATTATGCGAGAGCTTTTCCAACAACCGGTTAATTTGAATTCTGTTCAAAATCTATAATAAGGTTAGCAAAAGGAGGCCAATAGCAAAAGGCATTGGTTCAAGCATTCCCTATATGCTGATCAAGACGGGTATGAGTCCGCTTTGCTTCAGTTGTTCGTAGCACTTCCCCTAAGAACTTTTATCAAAAGCACATATGACTTGGGATCAGAGTATATGCCTAGATAAGTTCTAAACGCAAGATTGAATTTAGTGGCTTTGTCATCATTCTAGTATCCCCCCTCAAACTCACACAGTTGATGCAAGAAAAACAGCTTCATATATCAAACGCCATATTTGCATGAAAGTTCTGGGGTTACTAAAGTACAGCATGAAAAGCCATCAATTTTTTGCAGATCCAAAGTTTTTCCAGCATAAAAGCCTTTGTGTTTTAGTGTAGTACAAGGTTTTCTGTGAGATAAGCATTTTGATTCACAAATTGCAATGCAAGTCTAGCCAAAGTTTGCTTTCTGCTGGAAACTCCACATACGAATTTGATTCAATGCAGATTCATAGAAGTTTTGAAGAGCGAATGCCCTGATATTACTTGGATTTTAGATGGACTAAAACTAATTTAGATGCATAGTCATAGTCAATAAATGGCTTTCTATGAGGTGTAATGAAATGGAAAAGAACGGAGTATCCACGTGGCTGATATAGTAAAGTTAGATCAGCCTAGATATCGACCACTTGGTGGGAATGAGTTTGCAAGAGTGAGTAAACAGGTTGAGGCAAGTTGAAGAAAGGTTTGCTTAAGCATTTTTGTATGGAATGAATGGATTCGCAAACGCGATATCTCATCGCACCGCAGGGACTAAGAACATTTTATTCGCGTTTCATTCGCGAAAAGCCCATTTTTAAATGGACTTTCGTGGATATCATTCCTGTGCAAATGTTTGCGAGCCACCTTGTAGAGCTTGTTTTTTTTTTCTATCAGAAGATTCTCAAAGGCTTTTTGGCGACTGAGAAACAAAGAGTTTTTGAAGTGAGAACGGAAGACGGATAACTTATGAAACATCCCAATAGATATGGCAAGAACGAAGAAATTTTGGGCATTGTCTGAATGCTCGCTATAAGTGTCACTTTAAGTACATATATTGGAGAGAACAAAAAAAAACTGTATCAAGTGCAAATTGAAGCGCTTGCAGATCTTCGTCCCTCGATAGTAGAACAACAACTTCAACAAGAAGTAAGAACCTCAGAACCCGCCAAAACTGCGCGTAATGGTATTGTTCTCGTTGATCAGCTTTCCTAATATCTACGCCAGCTTTCAGCCAAATTTGTGTGAACCTGCCATTTTTCACTTATTTATCTTTGACTGCAAGCTGCCCTCACTGTGACGTTAGAGTCTGAAAGAAATGAACTGTGGCTGCGCCTGTAGCTTACGTCATAGCCTACACATTGGCTTAATTCGAGTGCGTCATACATAAATTTCGAAACCTGATGCAAACTTACTTGACAACTCTATACCTTCAGAGATTTGGGAAGCTAGCTATGGATGCCAAAAAAAATATTGTACTGCACTTTGTTATTCTATCAATTACTAAAGTTATTCTGAAAGTTCGAAGCAAGAATTCACAAAACTAGCTAAAATCGGGTGAATAAAGCCATGTTTTGGATTCCTGACAATCACTTAGACGATCGGCGGATAGACGACTACCGGAAAACCCAGCTTACTGGTTATTCGCACTCCGAAGAATACCCAGCGAGTTAGCAAGTTTATAAGAAACCGCTTGCTGAGTTTTTTCGCTCTGATTTTTCGCAAAATCTCGTGTCCGCTTTTTGGAAAATGGTGAGGGGAGTGCGAGAAATCAGCCACTTACTTTTCCGGTGGTAACCTGTCCCCGGCAATTGTCTGTCAAGCAATCTTCAAAGGTAGAAAGTAGGAACAACAACATAAAAGCTAGAAAGAAACAGAGATTCAGTAACGAACATTGATTGAAGCGATCGTCTACCTTTATTCTGTGCAATCCATAAGTCTGAAAAATTGCACGAAAAATATTCAATAGTCGAAAGTAAAAGAAGAAGCTGCTTCAAATCTACAAATAATCTCTTGTCTAATGAATTCTTTTCAATTCTCACTTCTTTCCTATGGATTTCAAAGTTATCACCAAAAATGACAAATTTTGAACATTTGTTTTTGATATTTTAGTGTTTGCCGCTTTTTTGAGTTTGGGCAATAGCGCCACATCTTGATCTTTATTCGGCGCAAGCAAGCAAGAACCACTAGATCGAAATACGAACATGCACGATAGACAGCAAAAAAAAGGAGAGAGTTGCGCCAACGTCCTATAATCGTGCACAGTCGTCAGTTAGGAGTATATTGTACTTATCTCCACTTTTGAATTTGACCTTCACTTGTCTGCGACAATCGATCTTGAAACAAAAGTGAAGCTTCGTAAGGTAACACTGCGAACTCAGTAGCTTGATCTCAACCACTCGTGAATCTCTACAACTAATACAGTCTGCCGCAATCGGGATCAGGCCGAACCGTAAGCTGAATTTGCGCGCTCGCAGCGTTAGGGGATTGCGCTGCATACGCGCGCTGTCGCAGAGAGTGAAGAGATCGGTGAGAGAACAGACTAGCTAGCCGCAGATGTGGCGCGAAACTCTCGCAGCGCGGACTCCCACCATGCCGATTTTGACCTGGTTAGGATTGGGGCAGACTGTAAATTGACAAGCTTTCTCTTATCATTACCCTAATTTCACGCGTACAAGGCGCGGGGTGGTCCTAGCTTTCATCGAGCTGCTCAGCCGCCCCAACATGTTTTAAGAAGCGATCCTTATGCCGCACGATTCGTCAGGCAAAACGCAGCACGGTATGGGGTTCCTTTGGTTGCGAAGTCCTTTGCCGTGTTCGATCTGGTCGATGAAAGCTAGGACCACCCCGCGCCTTGTACGCGTGAAATTAGGGTATATGGATTAGTGCTTCCTAACAGGAATTTCTTTAGGTATTTTCTTTCACATTCAACTATCATTTTGTTCGCAAAATTATTGTGTAAATATGTATTAGCGAAATTGAACGCAACGATCCTGTCTTTGAGATGTTAGACATGTTGTGAGATAGATAAATCAGCTTGAAGCTGAAGTAGGCTGTGAGAAAAATGAAAGAAAGCAAGACATGTCCGCAGCACTCATGCTCTACTATCAATCGATACAAAAGTGGATGACCTAATTCTTCGACGCCAATTTGTTTTTTGTATTGTCAAAAAAACATGTGTGTGTCTAACCTTAGCTCATAATCAAAATCCTTCGTGGCCTTTTCTTCATAGGTATCCAATGTCCAATAAATAGTATATATGCCAATATCATCCTTGAATTCCTCAATTATTTTGTCCACTCGTATGTTTATGTTACCTTAAAAAGCAAACTATAGCAACCAGTGCAAATCTGAAGTAAGTCTTACGCAGAACATCAGTATTAAATATATTGTTCCAAAAGCATTACGCTTTTCTCAAATATACGTGACATCGCACAAAACAAATCTTCAAAAGAGTCTTTGAACCCATTCAATGCAGCTTATCATCCCTTTGCGATTCCCTTATTCCACATTGACTGATGGGCTTTCAGAAAATGACCAAAAACAACGACCCAGTAATGTTGTCACGGTTCAAACTTCGCTAATTTCCCAAATTTTACATTTATCACGTAAAGAAATTCAGATAACAAATGAATAGAGCTACCTCTGCAGGATACAAAACAAATCTTATCTTTTTATGGCTTGGGACTGACGACTGACCGATCAATGCGATTTTGTTCGCGGTCTGATTGCGTTGTTTGGGAGTTTGCGATAAAAAAGAGGAGAGAAGATGTATGAAGCGTATTGGTAGCTTACAACATGCAGATTATGTATGAAAGTGATTCAGCGGCCAGCTAGCCGGACTTAGACCTGGCACGTTACCGGCTGGATTTACTTTAACAATGCAACGTTGTTTGCGCGCAGATGTGCACCAAATTTGATGTCATATCATCGGCAAATTGTGTGAAAACTTCTATTCAGCTGGAAGCTTTAGATTGCGACCTTAGATTTCAAAACTATTAAGCTTTTTTCGTAGTGAGTGAAGATGTTAATGGTAATCGCAGACTTAACAGGAAAATAGGAAAAAAACATTGTTACCATAAAATATTCCTCTCACACTTTTCACTTTTTTCCTGCGATTTCCTTGAAATTTGAGATCTGAGGTCCCACTGTGCCGCTGTTTCATTGCCCTTTAAGATGGAGCATGTTTGACGTGAGGTGCCGACCTACAGTGCACAGCCAAGGGTATTCTCTGAAAGGGTCCCATGCTGCGGACCGAGGTCTGTTTTCGACCGGATGCCTTGCTGAGAGCGAACGAAGCCAGATCAGATCATCTCGTCTGCATTGGGTTAGGCTTAGCAGGCAATTCCTATTCCGACTCTGAAGGTCGGCGATTGCACGTGGAAGGCAAAGGCATAGCATGGTATATCTGCTCTTATGAAAAAAAACTCTTTCTGATCAGCAAGAAGGGAACACTGCCCATCGGAGCCTACTTGCGCGAGGCATTGACAAGACCAATCAAGTTACACAGGACACCATCTGGATTGGACAAATACGACATCTGCGACAACACGGCATAGAAATCGTCCCATGCTCTGCACGCCAACTCCATGACAGCCTCCGATCGCAGACCTCCACTCTCTTCCCGACGCTACAGAACACATCGAGTGTCACGTATCGCTCTACAGGAATAACGTGCGTACAAAGCCTAAGAAGAATGACGTGCGACAGTTGAGTGAGGTGATGGGACGGCCATAAGGTGGTGGAAAAATCCCATCACGAAGCGTTAGAAGCGTTGGTTCTGTCGTCCAGACGTCATTAGAATTGGATGCTTTTTACGAAGACGTTAAAGAGGTCGTAACTAGGGAAAACTTACCCAGCGTACGACAACGACCGGCCTTTGAAAGTGAAACACTAAAAAATTGATTGGAAGAACAGAGTTCTTTGGCAGAACCCATTTGCAACTCATCTCGAGCGACAGCGGGCCAATCACTTGCGAAACAGCTTTTCAGAAGGATTTTCGAAAGTATAAAAAAGCGGAGACTGCAAGCAGCCGAAGGAAGACGCAGTCTTGAGAGGTGCCTAAGGGACCGCTGTGAGTATTACATAACGCTGGCTGCACTATTAAACGGGTACGGTACCCCGACTAGTTTCCGATATAAGATGAAATCTAATGTAAAAAATCTATACTAACCTCTTCAGCTTATGGTGATGCGCGTTATGTTCATTGGGGAAGATACATTACAAATTTCACTGTTGCTTACCATGATCTAAGTTAGAAAGACGAGCATTCTAGGATCTTACGAACTTAATATGCCTGTTGTGTTGTACAAACCTGTTACGAAGATTACTCTCGCCATATCAAGAACATGGATAAAGCTCAACTCCAAAAATAAGCTGGATTTCGTAAAGAATTCGGCTACGTGGGCCATATATAGACGATTTAGGTCGAAAATGCCAATTGCTTCTTTTCCCAATTTTCGTCGGCTACGAGAAGTTTGTGATAGTGTCGAAACCAGCGCTTTCTGTCGGCGCTAATCGAACAAAGAATATACCCAGCTTACAGAGGATAGCCGATTGCACAAGGATGTACAACGACGATGCAGCTACTCCATCGCCCCCTGACCGTCTCAATTGGGAACAGAGTTCGACAAGGCAACACAATTTCGCCGAAGCAGGAGGCACACGAGAATGGGATATTTCTGTCAAACCTTCGTTTGGAGAGCAACATCGTTCTCATTTCAAGCAGTATCAGTGAAGCAGAGGTGATGCTGAAGGGTTTAAACAAAGTAGGGAAGAGGATTGGTTTGCGAATAAATTGGAAGCAGACACCATTCATGAAAAACGCTTTTTGGGAACATGCGAAATGAATCTGAAAAGCACACCTACCATGGAGACCTCTTCTTACGTGAATTTTGGAATAAACATGGAGAAAACGAGAAGAACTTAACAGGAGAAGAACAGCAGCCTGGACCACCTAAGGAAGCCACCGAAGGCAGCTGAGACGCAGTCTTCTGAAGATGACCTGACGCAAACAGCATCTTGTTGAACTTCGCAGTACGAATATGAGAAGAATGTTTTTCGTGACCCTGGAATACGTTGTGAAAGCGGAGCACCGATGAGTTGGTCACATTACGAGAAGAACAGACGACAGATGGACGCTGGGAACATCTGAAGGTCACGCGAAGACGGGCCATGTATGTAATTTCTTTGGAGCGCGCTACAAGGAACAGTGGAAGTTTTTACAGTGACAAGGGAAGGATACTTCGTCGAGTGGCGTTTCCACAAGACATGTAAACTGTCTTATAGAGCATGGAACGCTGATTCCAAATCTGCTTACGGTATCTGCAAAGCGCTTCTAGGAGGGAAAATATGGCAATTCCTGACGCAAAAATTTCAGGACGCAACCACAATAAAATCATTTAAAACTGTAGTAAGTGAGCTTGGAGGGAATCATGTTCACTGCCAGGGTGCTTCGTGCAGTTAACACTTTTAGTCTAATAAGTTTGAGCTAGTCGTGACTCCAATCAGGCGCCGAAAAGACCTCAACTTTCACTTTTTACCTTAACCAAAACCTTGAATATTCCCCAAAAAAAAACGCTCAATACTCCCATCCAAAAGAGCTTTGCAGATATAGAAAGCAGATTCAAAATCAGCGTTCCATGCTCTATAAGATGATATACGTCTCATATGGAAACTGCACTTCGATCAAGTGTTCTTCCCTTGTGAGACCCCCACGTTACGAGAAGGCGAGCCATCTAGGTATCCGAGTAAGTAAGGATATGATGAATGCACCAACTGGCTGACTTGCAAACACAAAATGCAGTTAATAAGTATTAGTCAATTTTTAGTGTCATAATCTCATTATGTGCTATAAAATTATGACCAGTGCTTCACCTCTGCTTCGCAGAGGTTCGCACTGGCCATCATGAACCCGTGATAAACTCACTCTCTGAGAGCTTGTCTCTAAAATCATTGTTCGGTTGACTGCAACGTGAGAGCCGTACTTGAAAATAAACCATCTCGCTATGTGAACCTCACTTAATGTTTAGTATCGTAAATCATGCCTCACTGTAATTTCGTAACAGACGGACTTACAGACCGACAAATTAGCGGCTTATTATGAGTTATGATAATATCAAACAGGCTTTACTTGATCAGGAGCAGTAATGGATCATTTCTTGATTTAGTAACGGTTACGTGTTTGTTCTTTGATTTGAGTGTGTGTGGTGTATGTGTATGTGTATATGTGTATGTGTATATGTGATGTGTATATGTATATGTGTATAGGGAACGGGTCGCGAAATTTTTGGAAGTTACTTAAATGGGTTATAAAAATGTACAAGTAACTTGTTTATTTTTGTAAACAATTAAAATAATTTTTTAAATTTCTCAAAAATTCAAATTAGCCTTATAGAAAGACTTTTTTCGGGGCGTGGCTGAGGCCACTTAGGGCTTGGGGCCCGCAAAGATGAGAAGCCCCCCTAAAAAATTTTAGGAGTGCGTGCTGACGCCACGCACCTTCATTTAAAAAAATTTTTACCGCCCCCCCCCCCGGAGCCGAAATCCTGGATATGCCACTGGTATATGTGTTTGGTTGTCCTAAAAGTTCTTGCGCCGGATCTTTAAAAAATCATAACTTCCTTTCTTCTCAATGAGTTTTCTCAACATTAGTTTTATGTGAAACAAGAAACCCTTTTCTTTATATCGGTGCCTTTGACATGAGTTAGCGTTGGTAAGTTGGAGAGTTGAAAGCAATTGAAGGAAATTAGTCAAGATCGACATTTTTCAAGCTGGATCACGAAAAATTGTGGAAGTATTTTTATTTGATAGAGAAAATTCTGCACATTACAGTAGTACCTTTTTCATGAATTAAAATGAAGTGGATCGAGAGTTAGAAGCAAATGAAGAGAATTTCTTCAGTTTTGCAATTTTTGAGCATGATCAAAAAAGCTTGAAAACATCACAGAATAGGCGAAAAAGTCATAAACTTGGGTTTTGTAAGGCCTTTTCTTTCTAGCTGAGTAAAATTCGTGCCAATCGAGAGCAATTTTCATTTTCGTGAGAAACGCAGACCCGAAAATCCGAATAAATCACGAAAATGAAAATTGCCCCCGATTGGCACGATTTTCGCTCAGCTAGAAAGGGAAGGTCACAAAACCCATGTTTATGACTTTTTCGCCTTTTCTTTGCCGTTTTCAAGCTTTCTTGAGCATGCGCAAAAGTTGCAAAAGTGAAGCAATTCTCTTTATTTGCTTCTAACTCTCGATCTACCTCGTTTTAATCCGTGAAAAAGGTACCACTGTAATGTGTAAAATTTTCTCTATCAAATAAAAATACTTCCAGAATTCTTCGTGATCCAGCTTGAAAAATGTCGATCTTGACTAATTTTCTTCAATTGCTTCCAACTCTCGAACTTAGCAACGCTGATTCATGGCAAAGGCACCGCTATACAGAAAAAGGTTTCCTCTTTCATATAAAAATAATTTTGAGAGAAATCGTTGAGAAGATGGGAAGTTATGATTTTTTGAAAATCCGGCGCCAGAACTTTTGGGACAACCTAATAAAAGAGCGAATTTGATTTATTTTGATTTCTTTCAGGGAAATCACAACTTTTCATAACTCAATCGGCGCAAACTTTGCACAATTAGAAACAGCTGGTAAAAGAACCTACAATAATGACTATTCCGATTTTTCTTGCAAGTTTCGATTTTTTATGACCCTACACAGAAAATTCAAATTTTGAGTGATTTTGGTTTTGAGCTTCTACCTCCATTATTTGTACACATTAGCGAACAGTTCAGGTACAGATGCAAAGAGCATGAATTCCTCTCTTAGGCAAAATTTGCTTGCACAAATTCGTTAAGGATTTAAAGAGTTATGAATTTTTGAAAATGGTGCGAACGAACTCTCGGTCCAACCTAATATATTAGGGTTGGCTCGAAAGTTCTTGCGTAATTCAAACAAAATTCAATAACCTTTCAGTGACTGAACCTAACTTCATAATCTTGTTCTCTAAAAATATTAGATGGTCAGGGCTCCATGATGGATGTTTAAGCGCAAGATTTCATGAGCTAGCCCCCGAGAACAAAGCTCTCAAATATGGGACTTCAAAATTTGCAATTTTGAGTTTGGTGCCAGAAAATCGCAGAGTGCCGCTAGCTAGCCGAAAAAAACCTGTAAAAATTACTCACACTGCAGAAGTCCATAAGTTACTTTGGAAGGCTTTGGCCTCGGGGATACCTCTAGCGATTTCAGTCGCGACGCGATTTGGCAGTACTCCAGATGTTCATAACTCATCGTACGGGGTTTCTGAATGTACGGAAAATGGAGCATTTTATCAACCTACGAAAGTTATACATGCTGTGCATTTGGGCTCTAACAGAACTGAATTTGAAGACATCTGGCAAATTTCCATATTGCGTGGCGACTGAAATCGCATGAGGTATGCCCCTTGCCTTTGATCTTGCACGGTGAAGCAAAAACAAAAAATTCTTAAAATATTCATTTTGCGAAAAAAATCCATTCATTACCGCAGTTTTTCGGCAAAAAGAATTTTACACTCCAAAAAACGTCGCAAGGTTCTAAGTAGGCAATATGTCTTATTTCTGGTTGCAAACTGTGTTTTTGTGGAAAAATTACATCGATAAGGGGATTTATCTTGTGAAATGACAAATTCCACAAATTTTTTGTTTTCTCATTTCCATGCGAGATTAAAGCCTGCTAAACGTATGGACTTCTGCAGTGTAAGAAATTTTTACAGATTTTTTTCGGCTAGCTAGCGGCACTCTGCGATTTTCTGGCACCAAACTCAAAATTGCAAATTTTGAAGTCCCATATTTGAGAGCTTCGTTCTCGGGGGATAGCTCATGGAATCTGCATGGAGCGCAGGCCTTCTAATATTAGGTTGGCTAATAAATAAGTTCGGTCGCTTTTTCAGCTCTTACAAATGCTGTAGACAAATATTTGTCCAATGTTTGGTATCTCTGAAAAGAGCACTTCACTGGGTATTGAACCATGTATTCTGTTTGAGTGAAACTTATCTTCCCAGGAAAAAAATCCGCAAAGAAGTGAAAAATCGCAATTTTCCCATAATGCGCAAATATGAGGAAATTTGGTTTTCTTGGTGAAACATTTTCAAAATGGCAGATCACAGTTCTTTTTGCTGCTCACTAAATAGGAATGACTCCTTTGTATCCAAACACCAAACTTCTGTTCTTTACATCCATTACAGCATGAAAACGAAGCTCAAGAAGTCAAAGAGTTGAGCTTTTGGAAATTCCGCCATGTTGAGGCATAACTGTCTTTACTCACGATAGAAAATTCTGATTATTTGATATGTGATAGAGGAAGCTTTGAGCTACTTTTCCACAAGAAATCATAGATTGAAAACAACAAGAAAATTTTTTATGACAATTTGTATGCCAAAACGAACTTACTTTTTAGCCAACCTAATATTTTCAGAGAACAAGATTGTGAATTTAGGTTTATTCACTGAAAAGTTATTGAATTTTGTTTGAATTGCGCAAGAACTTTCGAGCCAACCTGATACATGTACAGTGACCGCCAAAAAGTTGCGGACAAGCCTCCCTCCCTTTTTCATCGCTCTTTTTCAGAAGGAAAACAAGGATAAAAAAATGTAGTGATTGCACGAGGTGATAGAGCTCTTCAAGATCTACAATATACACTTTGCGTTTTTCGAAAAACATGTATTCTAAAAATTTTAAAAAACTTTTTCTAAAAAAAGTCCGAAAATGGCCGCGTCACAATGTCGCGGACAATAATTCTTCGAACGCAAAAATTTTCTTTTGAGTCATATTCTGAAGCTGAAACACAAGTAATCCAAACGGGTGAGCATACTACTATACAGAGCTCGTCAAGAACTACACACTGGTTATGGTTGCTTCCCAAAAAACACAAGCTTGAGTTTTATTTTGCTTTTTTTCCAAAAATAACTTCTAATTCTCCTTTTAAGCCAAGTTTCTTCACATGGAAACCTATTCACGACATTCCAACAACGCTGTTCGGATAAAGCAGATGCTCTTTACCATACTCCATGCATCTGACGTGTGCTGATGAGTTTCTTTGCTGAAAATGGCTCTTGGCAGTGCTTGCACATGACCCCCACCTCACCTCACCACTGAATTGCACCGCTTTGCAGGCTTGTAACTCGGCTTGTAGTCAATGTGTGAGCCTGCAATTAGGCTCATTCGAAAGAACGAGACTTCCTCTACACGATGGTATGTAAAAGAAATGGGTATTAGAAACAGCGGAGATTTGGCGGATGGGGTGGAAAACGCGGCCTCAGTGGTGGTTGGAGTGAAGGCTCTTATCAACACCAAAACAGTTCTAGAGCTTCCAAATGGATCTATTACAAGAACATTGACAGTTTCGAGCTTCCAGGATTGAACTGGTAGCGAAAGAAACTCTATTCAACTTTAGCTGAATATCCTCACCCTACCACTGAGGCCGCGTTTTTCCACCCCATCCGCCAAATCTCCGCTGTTTCTTATACCCATCTCTTTCACATACCATCGTGTAGAGGAAGTCTCTTTCTTTCGAATGAGCCTAATTGCAGGCTCACACATTGACTACAAGCCGAGTTACAAGCCTGCAAAGCGGTGCAAGTCAGTGGTGAGGTGAGGTGGGGGTCATGTGCAAGCACTGCCAAGAGCCTTTTTCAGCAAAGAAACTCATCAGCACACGTCAGATGCATGGAGTATGGTAAAGAGCATCTGCTTTATCCGAACAGCGTTGTTGGAATGTCGTGAATAGGTTTCCATGTGAAGAAACTTGGCTTAAAAGGAGAATTAGGAGCTATTTTTGGAAAAAAAAAGCAAAATAAAACTCAAGCTTGTGTTTTTTGGGAAGCAACCATAACCAGTGTGTAGTTCTTGACGAGCTCTGTATAGTAGTGTGCTCACCTGTTTAGATTACTTGTGTTTCAGCTTCAGAATATGACTCAAAAGAAAATTTTTGCGTTCGAAGAATTATTGTCCGCGACATTGTGACGCGGCCATTTTCGGACTTTTTTTAGAAAAAGTTTTTAAAAATTTTTAGAATACATGTTTTTCGAAAAACGCAAAGTGTATATTGTGAATCTTGAAGAGCTCTATCACCTCGTGCGATCACTACGTTTTTTTATCCTTGTTTTCCTTCTGAAAAAGAGCGATGAAAAAGGGAGGGAGGCTTGTCCGCAACTTTTTGGCGGTCACTGTATGTAGGTTAGTGCAAAAGTTTTGTCAGTATTTTCGATCCATCGGCAACACACTAGAATGAAGATAAACAATCACTTCAAATTGTATTCGATGCAGAATTTCTTCCTCTTTATAGTGGCTAAAATCTCATTGTGATTCGATGAGAGAGTGATGAGATATTCGCTGGGACCTGTAACAATTCGTTTTTACCATGTTCATATTTCAATAATTTTCAAAATTTTTGTATGAGACTTTCGGAGGAGCCCTGATAACCATCAGATAGGGCAAACCTTTTGCCAACTCATGCAATTTTTTCTTCTTTTCAGCTGCTTTTTCAGATTTTTGCTAAATCTCATATATAAAGCTGAATGTCTGTTTGTATGCATGTCTGTATGTATGTACGTATGTTCCTAATAGAAATTTTTATTTCTAAACCGATCCGGATCAAACTTGGCACATATACGCTTCGGGTCCCGGCGGGTGTCAGGCTACTTTTCGTCATCAATCGATATCAATTTTATCGATTTTCATCGTTTTTTTTCTGAGTTCACCTACGGGGCTGGGAGTTGGCACAGAGGGGTAAATGAGCATGGGGATCCCGAATACAATATTAGTTTTCAGGATTATTGATTACTTTTATCGATTTCATTGATTTTTCATGCAAAGTTTGAGCTACAAGGCTGGGAGTTGGCACAGGGGGGTAAGTGAGCATGGGATCCCGAATACAGCATTAGTTTTCAGAATTATCGATTACTTTTATCGATTTTATCGATTTTTGCAGAGCTTGAGCTAAAGGGCTGGGAGTTGGCACAGGGGAGGGAGGGATAATTGAGCATGCTGATTGCGAATGCAGCATTAGGTTTTGGTATTACCTATTACTTTTATCGATTTGATCGATTTTTTTCAAAATTTGAGCTGAAGGGCTGGGAGTTGGCACAGGGGGGGGTTGTAAGTGGGCATGCTAATTTCGAAAACAAAACAAGGAACGGCAAATGAAGTGTAGAAGTGGGCACAGGGAAAGGCTGTACTGTACAGGGATAGGGATGGGATCTTTCTTACAGTGTTTTGACAGGGCCGAGCGGGGCCGGGTAAGCAAGCTAGTAATTTTCCAAAAGTCTTGTGTTTTGAAAATCGCATAACCTGTTATTGCACCAAACACTGCAAAACCTGCAGAATACTGACTTTTCAACACTTGATTATTGCTACCGCTGCCATTACAAAGTAAATGAGCGACTTTCGCTCTAAATTAAGAAGATTATGAAACATAGGTTACGTCAGTGCGCACTCCTGAAATTGATAAATACTGCAGTTTTCCCCACAAATTTTGCCTGTCTCAGCAAAAAAAAGACAAGTGTTAGAAGGAGGAGAAAAAGTTGCATCGAATGATAACTAAAGTGTTTAACATTTTATGTTCTACGAATAGGCTGAATGTAAAATTTGGTTACTTCAAAAAATGAATCGTAGAAATTCTGCAAAACAAGCCATAGGGCTACAAAAAACTTTTGTTGGCAAAAGGTTTGCCCTATCTGGTGGTTATCAGGGCTCCTTCGAAAGTCTCATACAAAAATTTTGAAAATTAGCGAAAGTTGGACATGGTAAAAACGAATGGTTGCAATTTCCAGCGAATATCTCATCAATCTCTCATCGAAACACAATGAGAGTTCAGATACTGGAACTGCATCGGACACATTTTGAAGTGTTTGCCTGTCTTTATTTTAGCGTGTTTGCCGATGGATTGAAGAAACTGACAAAACTTGCGCACCGACCTAATATATTATATATTAGGTTGGCTCGAAAATTCCTGCGTAATTCAAACAAAATTCAATAATTTTTCAATGACTAAACCTAAATTCACAACCTTATTCTCTAAAAATATTAGAAGACTTGCGTTCCATGATGAATTTCTAAGCGCAAGATTCCATGAGCTAGCCCCCGAGAACGAAGCTCTCAAAAATGAGGCTTCAAAGTTTGCGATTTTGAGTTTGGGCCCAGAAAATTGCAGAGGGTCGCTAGCTCGCCGAAAAAAATCTGTAAAAATTATTTAGACAGTAGAAGTCCATATCTTATTTTAGCAGGCTCTGATCTCGCATGGAAATGCGAAAACAAAAAAGTCCTGAAATATTCATTTTGCGGAAAAAAAACCCTTATTATTGCAGTTTTTCTGCGAAAACACTTTTTTACACTCCAGAGAACGTCGCAAGGTTCTAAATAGGGACTATGTCTTATTTTCGATTGCAAACTGTGTTTCTGTGGATAAATTACAGCGATAAGGGGATTTACCCTGTAACACGACTTATTTACGATTGCAAACTGTGTTTTGGATAAATCACAGCGATAAGGGGATTTATCCTGTAACACGACAAATTCCATAAATTTTTTGTTTTCGCATTTCCATGCGAGATCAGAGCCTGCTAAAATAAGGTATGGATTTCCACCGTCTAAGTAATTTTTAAGGATTTTTTTCGGCGAGCTAGCGACCCTGCGCGATTTTCTGGGACCAAACTCAAAATCGCAAAATTTGAAGCCTCATCTTTGAGAGCTTCGTTCTCGGGGGCTTGCTCATGGAATCTTGCGCTTAGAAGTCCATCATGGAGCGCAAGCCTTCTAATATTTTTAGAGAACAAGACTGTGAATTTAGGTTTAATCATTGAAAAGTTATTGAATTTTTTTTGAATTACGTAAAAACTTTCGAGCCAACCTAATATATTAGGTTGGCACGAAAGTTCTGTCGCACCATTTTCAAAAATTCATAACTTCTAATTTTTCCAAAAGACTTGACTGTTTTTCTTTTTATATGAAAGAATAAGTTATGCTCTTTATAAAGGCATCTTTGCCGCTTATTAATGGTCATCTGTTGCATAGATAGGAGCGATAGAAGAAAATCAGTCAAAATTCGAATCTTCTGTGTAAGGTCATAAAAAATCGTAAACTTGCAACAAAGATAGGAGCAGTCAGTATTGTAGGTTCTTTCACCAGCTCTTTCTAACATTCCAAAGTTCGCGCTGATTGAGCGTCTCTATAGAAAGTTATGATTTTCGTGCACGCAATACAAAAGGGTGAATTTGATTTATCAGGTTGTCTCATAATTAATGCACGTTTTTCTAACCTCTTTTTGAGAGAGCTGATTTTCAAAGAAAAAACATTGTTTTCGAAACCTCTTATAGAGTCAGAAAGCGCGTTCCTCTAGTTTTTAACATGTGCTTTCGTTTCCGCAAATCTTTGCTGAAGCCGAAGCTTCATGCCTTCGAAAACAAGTGATCAAATTATGAAATTCTTTCCCTTCACTCTCCTTGCTCTAAGTCTCCATGAAAAGTAGAAGGATTTTCTTCAGAAAGATATGCGTAATGATCGCGAAGCTTTGCGCTACAAGACGCTTGTTACTATGAGATTTTTGAAAAATTCCAAGTCGGGAAATCTTGTCTCAAACTTGGCTGGTAGCTGAAGCCCATCTAAGCCGCATAAAAATCTCAAGCGAAAAGCGACTGTATAAATTTTGCTATATTCACGTAGAGTAGACCTAATGCAACTGATGCTAGAAAAATGGCAGTATTTCATCGTCTTTTCGAAGAGAAAAATCCAAAAAATCCAAAAAAGGCAGTATTTTGTATCTTCCAAAATATTGAAAAAATGGGTACTTCCAGTATTTTTTTTGCAAAATTTTCAACAGAAATATGCGGTAAATTTCGAACTTCGCTCCATTCGCACAACCGGCTATCGGCTACATGATGAGCAAAGTTCGCGCGATTCTAGTACATTTAAGCGAAAGTTAAGCTCTCTCAAACTGTAGGTTTCTAAAGAAAATGTTTGGGAATTTTTTAGGCTATAAAATCTTTCTTAAAGTGGCTGCGATCCAACAAAAGCATGCCTTCTATAGTCAAAGGTTTGTTGTTTGCAGTGATTTTTACTGCGCTCAAAAAGATGATTTTGGAAAAGAGTTATCTTGATTAGAAGTTGAATTTCATGAAAAGTGCATTAATTATGAGACAAACTAATATTTTGGCATTTTCAGAAAAATCGTAACTTTTCATAGAGATGCTTAGTCGGCGCAAATTTTGTACTGCTAGAAAGAGCTGGTGAAAGAATTAAAACACCGACTGCTCCGATTTTTGTTGCAAGTTTCCGATTTTTTATGACCTTACACAGAAAACTCGAATTTTGACTAATTTTCTTCTATTGCTCCTATCCATGCAACAGATTACCATTAGTAAGCAGCACAGATGTCACAGAACTTTCGTGCCAACCTAATATTAGGTTGTACCGAAAGTTCTGTGGTTGCATTTTCAAAAATTTGTAACTTCGCGAGATTTCAACGGATTTGCTTGCTTGTATTTTTCTTAGAAAGATTAGGTCTTCCGCTTTCAATCGCTGTTTTGATGAGCATCTGTTTCACACTGAGTGCAGAGATAAAAATGGAAAACTAAGACCATGTAAACTTTGATGATTTTAAGTTAGGTCACCAAAAATCTGGAATGCTGCAGAAAAATCTTAAATCGTCAATACACATGTTTTTTGGCCTATTCTTTGCAATTGTGAAGAGTTTGTGTTGTTTGGACGTCTCTGTGAAAAGTTATGAATATCGAGTTTATTATGGAAAACGCCAAAATTAATTAATTTGTCAATTTTCGCGAAAATCATAACTTTTCATAGAGACGTCCAAACAACACAAACTCTTCACAATTGCAAAGAGTAGGCCAAAAAACATATGTACTGACGATTTCAGATTTTTCTGCAGCATTCCAGATTTTTGGTGACCTAACATAAAATGGTCAAAGTTTACATGGTCTTAGTTTTCCATTTTTATCTCTGCATTCAGTGTGAAACAGAAGCTCATCAAAAAAGCGATTGAAAGCGGAAGACCTAATCTTTCTAAGAAAAATACAAGCAAGCAAATCCGTTGAAATCTCGCGAAGTTACAAATTTTTAAAAATGCAACCACAGAACTTTCGGTACAACCTAATATATTAGGTTGATGCAAAAGTTTTGTCCGTTCTTTCAATCCATCGGCAAACACGCTAGAATGAAGATAAACATAGCTCAAAATGCATCCGATGCAGAATTTCTTCCTCTTTCCAGATGTTGAATTCACGTTGTGTTTCGTTGAGAAAATGACGGGATATTTGCCGGAAATTACAACCACTCATTTTTACCATCTCCAACTTTCGTTAATTTTCAGAATTTCTGTATGAGACTTTGTAAGAAGCCACAATAGCCAGCAGATAGGGCAAACCTTTTGCCAACAGAAGCAATTTTTTTCTTTTTTTAGCTGCTTTTTCGAACTTTTGTTAAATAATTTTCTAAAAGTCTTGTGTCATGGAAAAAACGCATAATCTGTTATTGCACCAAACACTGCAAAACCTACAGAATACTGTGGTTTCAACACTCGATTATTATTACCGCTACCATTACACAGTAAATGAGCGATTACTTACTTAGATACTTAGATGGCCCGGCTTCACGTGACCTGTAGGCCCCAGCTCAGAAGTTTCCATTTCTCCCTGTCCCTCGCTTCTGACATCCACGATCTTCTTGGCTGCGTCCACGAGTTACAGGTGCAAAAATCGTATCCAGCTGATTTCTCAGCTGGTCCATCCGTTCCACGAACACGTCTGCCTATCTCGTTGGTGGTCTTCCTCGGGGACGTTTTGCTTCGCGAGGAATCCACTCCGATGTTCTTAATGTCCATCTGTCATCTGTTCTTCACATGATGTGACCGTCCCATCGATGCTTCGCTTTCGCAACGTAATCCGCTGGGTCACGAAGACGGGACATTCTCCTCATATCCGTACTGCGAAGTCCGACGAGAAGTTGCTTGTGTCGGGTCATCTTCAGAAGACTACGCTCTAGCGCTCTGTGGGTGGTCCTTAAAGCTTTCGAAGTGGCGACGGTGTCAGCCCAAGTCTCAGCTGCCGGGAGAACGGTTGAGTCGAACAGGTGGGCACGAAGCTCCGGGTCCGTCAGTTGGTCGGTGGCTTCCTTCAGAGGCCCGAAGGCGGCCCAGGCTGCTCTTCTTCTCCTGTTAAGTTCTTCCCTCAAGTCGTTCTCCATGTTCATCAAACGTCCGAGATACACGTAAGAAGACGTCTCCGTGATAGGGGTGCCTTTCCATTTCTGCATCTTCGCAAAGGGCGTTTCTCATAAACTGAGTCTTCTTTCGATTTATTCGCAGTCCGATTTTCCTCCCATTTTCGTTCAGTCCCTTCAGCATCGTCTCTGCTTCGGTGATACTGCTCGAGAAGAGAACGATGTCGTCCGCAAAACGAAGGTTGAACAGGAATCTCCCATCAACTCGTATGCCTCTCTCGTCCCAGTCCAGTGACTTCATCACCCACTGCAAGGCCGCGATGAACAGCTTCGGCGAAATGTGTCGCCTTGTCAAACCCCCTTCCCAATTGGGATGGTCAGGGGGCTATGGAATAGCTGCATCGTCGTTGTACAGTCCTTGTAACAGTCGGCTAACGTCCTCACGTAAGCTGGGTCCACTCCTTGATCGACTAGCGCAGACAGGATGGCGTTGGTTTCGACGCTGTCAAAGGCTTTCTCGTAGTCGACAAAGGTTAGGACGAGAGGCAGTCGGTATTCCCGGCAGACTTCTATGACCCTCGAAACCGTCTGGATGTGGTCCATGCAGCTGAATCCTTTGCGAAATCCAGCTTGTTCTTGGGGTTGGGCTTCATCCAGTGTCCTAGATATGCGAGCGAGGATAATCTTCGTGAAAAGCTTGTACAGCACACTCAGCAGGCATATTGGACGGTAGTTCCGAAGATCTTCCCGTTCACCCTTCTTGAAAAGAAGGACGGTTCATGATGTTCTTCACTGGTCGGGAATCCTTTCCTTCTGAAGGTAAGTTGTTAGGTGCGACGCGAGGATCTCGTGTAGACGTTGTCCTCCAGCTCACAGAAATTCGACGAAAAAATGATCTGGTCCTGGAGCCGTGGACGTCTTCATGGTCTGAATCGCTGTGCGCACTTCAGCAGGTAGAATTCGTGGTGGTACTTCTCCAGTGGGAAGAACGGGCATCGGCACGGGTGTTGATGAGCGGAAGAGGTTGGTATAGAAGTTCTTCGCGATAGATTCCATCTTGTATCGGGAAGAAGTCGGAGTCCCGTCTTCGTTCAATAGTGCAGCCAGCGGTACGCGATATTCACAGAGGTCCTTTCGGCACTTCTTGAGACTTCGTCTTCCTTCGGCTGCTTCCAGTATCTTGGCTTGCCTGTATTTCCTGAGATCCTCCTGCAAAGCTGTTCTGCAACTGGTGTTGGCTATCAGTCGCTGGAGATGGGTTGCATTCGGATCCTGCCTCAGTCTTCTTCTTTCAAGCATTTCCTTGGTGGTCTTCGAAATGCGTTCAACATTCTTCTCGGAAGTAACTGAGGCGCACTCTCCGAGGCTCGCAATCCTTTCAGAAGCCGGTCGTAGTCGTACGTTGGGTCCTCCTCGATGGGCCAGTCACAACTTGATATGAGCTCCTCCAGCCTGTTACCGTCATAAACGACATTCTTCCTTCTTGCGGTACTGTGACAGACTTTCTTTTCTAGACTGCAACTGAATCCTATCTTCGCTCGAAGGAGGCGGTGATCGGAGCCACTGCAGAAGGAACTACTGAGATATCGAGCAAGCTCCACCTTCGGTTGGTGAGAATGTGGTCGATCTCCGCGTGGGTCGTTCCGTTGGGCGATTCCCATGTCCACCGGCGATGTTCTTTCTTCATAAAGATGGAATTTCGGAAAAGTCGTGCGGCGGAGAGAAGCCCAACAAGACGGTTGCCGTTTTCGTTCCGGAGCCCATATCCAAACTTCCCGATCCTATATTCCTTTTCCAGTGGCATCCCGATTTTCGCGTTGAAGTCGCCCACAACAAACTTATAAAAGGACTTCTCGTTGCGGACGACCTCCTCCACATCTTCGTAGAAAGCATCTAGTTCTGATTCGTCAGCTGCTGATGTTGGAGAATAGCAGTTGATGATGCTGATGGTCTTCTGATGTGGAGGTCGTAGTCGTAGGATGCCTAGTCGAGGTGATAGGATCTCGTGCGAATCGACAAGATGGACGATAGATGGGTGGACGACAAAGCCGACGCCTGCCAGGTTTTGTGATGGAATCTTTTCAACACGTATGATGAGGGTCCCATCACTCATCCGTCGCACGTCCTTCTTCCTGGACTTCGTTTCCTGCAGAGCGATGATGTGGTAGTTGATGTGCTCTGCAGCGTCGAGAAGAGCGTGGAGGTCGGCGTTTGTGGAGACTGTCCTGGCGTTGTAGGTGCAGAGCATGAGGCAGTCTCCATGGCGTGTCGTCCGGGCAGACGTGTCGTTTTTGTCCAATCCGAAAGGCGCCCTGAGTACCCTGACATCGTTCTTGCTACCACCCGGCGCCGTAGGCGGGATCCGATGTACAGGGTTTTTTCTAAATCTTCTTGCTGTCTGAATAATAAAATTTGTTCCCCTACAAGAGGTGGCTTACTAGGCCTACTCTTGATTTCCACGGGGCGATCGCTGACCCCGGGTTTGGAGCGGGGAGTGACCGCCTAGCGACCAGAAGAAGCCAGACGGCGGAGGATCTGGCGTGGCCAGTTCTTAGCTAGGCATCCGGCCGAAACCGGAAACGTCGAACTCCTTCACAGCTTGGGAGGCCCTACCAGAGTATACACTCGGCTGTGCATCGCAGTTCGACACCCAGTGTCACCCCCACGCCACGATGAGGCGACCGACCATTGTGGGAGTGAGCGATTTTCGCTTTAAATTATGAAGATTTTGAAAAATAGGTTACGTCAGCGCGCACTCCTGAAATTGATAAATACTGCAATTTTCCCTCACAAATTTCGTTTTTCCCGGCAAAGAAAACATGTATTAGAAGGAGGAGAAAAAGTTACATCGAATGGTAACTGAAGTGTTTAACATTTTATGTTTTACGAAGTTAAAATAGGCTGAATGTAAAATTGGGTCACTTCAAAAAATAAATCGTAGAAATTCTGGAAGACAAGCCATAGAGCTACAAAAAATTGCTTTTGTTGACAAAAGGTTTGCCCTATTTGCTGGTTATTAGGGCTCCTCCGAAAGTCTCATATAAAAATTTTGAAAATTAGCGAAATTTGGACATGGTAAAGACGAGTTGTTGTAATTTCCAGCAAGTATCTCGTCACTCTCGCAACGAAACACAACGGGAATTTAGCAGCTGGAAAGAGGAAGAAATTCTGCATCGGATACACTTTGAAATGTTTGTTTATCTTCATTCTAGCGTGTTTGCCGATGGATTGAAAGAACGGACAAAACTTTTGCACCAACCTAATATATATATATCAGTGGCGTACTCAGGATTTCGGCTCGGGGGGGGGGGGGTAACAAAATTTTTTTTCTAATGAAGGTGCGTGGCGTTAGCCACGCATTCCGAAAAAATTTTTGGGGTGCTTCTCAAAATTTTTGCGGGTACCCAACGCGTGGCGTCAGCCACGCCCCCGAAAAAATTTTTTTACAAGGCTAATTTGTATTTTTAAAAACTTTATGAATTATTTCAATTATTTACAAGTAAAGACAAGTTCTTTGCACATTTTTATGTTTTTAAGAATTATTTCAATTATTTACAAGTAAAGACAAGTCCTTTGCACATTTTTATAACACATATAAGTAACTTTCAAAAATTTCGCGACCCCCATTCTCGGGGGGGGGGGGGGCCTCGGTACGCCACTGATATATATATATATACAGGGTGTCCCAGAATAATGTGCACACTGTTTGATTTTGAATAACTCTCCTATTATGAGGTCTTTCGGGAAGCGGTAAGCACTATTTTGTAGAGCTGGCTTCAACTTAGATTTTCCGTATAGAGCGAATCACCGAGAACTCTTCACTACTTTAGGATTACGGCAGAAACTTGGAACATGTGTTGTCACTGTGGAAAAAACTGGCGTTTCAAAAATTTTCAAAAAGACGTGAAAACTTGTGTAATAGGCCTTTTAGGGACGCTGAGTTCAATACTCATCTATTCTCGAGATTGCGAAGCTTTCTAAACGGTGTAACTGCACCTTTTAGGAACATTGAGAAAATGGTCGCTACTGCTTACCCTCGCATAACTCTGCAATGAAGCATCATAATAAGTGGGGAACTTTACAGTTATAATCAGCAACTCAATTCAGCATAGTGTAAAAGTTTTCAGGCTGTTTTTATTCCTTTCTGAGGCAAAATATGGCCTTTCATGGCCCAAAACCGTCTTTAAAGTTTCTACCCTAATCCTACAGTAACGAAGAGCGTTCGGTGATTTTCTCTACACTGCAAATCTAAATCGAAGCCAGCTCTAAAAAATGGCGCTTACAGCTTCTCGAAAGACCTCATAATAAGAAAGTTATTCAAAATCAAACAGTGTGCACATTATTTTGGGACACTCTGTATATCATTACTTGTAATAACGGGCTAAGGATGTTTACGTGACTTTGTCTGTGAGTGTGTCTGTTACGAAATTCGTAGAACATGTTCCAGCCAACCTCCTGGGCTCAAATTTTGCAAGGCGCATGGTACCCGCATGAAAGTTTAACATGCAAAAGCACGAGCAGATTCGTTGGGTGCATCCTTTAGAAAGTGCGCGTCAAACGGATTCACTTTGCATTTAGGCGGCAAGAATACGTCCGTAAATCAACTTTTTGCAGAGTCGCGGATGTTTATGCCAAGTAAATGTGCAGCCATGAACTAAGGCCTAAAAAAGTGATCAAAAGCCCATTACTTTACAAAAACAGCGCCAAAATGTATCGTTTGCGTAAATGGTCAATTTGCCAAGGTTGTACCAGAGCATTTGACGAGATTTTTGCACAAAGATGTAGCTCACAATGACTGCTCTTCTTATTGCAATGTCAAGACCGTGGGAAAATCAAAAACTTATAGAAATTTGCGTTTGTTTTCGTGCAAAAAGTCTCATCCACGCGAAGTCACCGATTTAACATAAAAAAGCTTTAAGAAGTAGTTGTTTACATTTTGTTCGTGATAATCGATTGCTCGGTGAGTTCCAATGCCATCATTATGCGAGAATGAGTAGGGCCTAGAAAGTAGAGCCAGTGCGAGCCTCTGCGAAGCAGAGGTGATATATATATATATATCAGTGGCGTACCCAGGATTGTGTGTGTGTGTGTGTGTGTGTGTGTGTGTGTGTGTGTGTGTGTGTGTGTGTGTGTGTGTGTGTGTGTGTGTGTGTGTGTGTGTGTGTGTGTGTGTGTGTGTGTGTGACGAAATTTACAAAACAAATCGCAGACGAGGTTCCAAGCCGCAACTTTTCGCACAGTACACAATGCCAGCAAGAATCTAGAATCACTATGCAGAAGCACGAGCAGATCCATTGAGTAGATTCCTCAATAATTGAAGGTAAAACGTGTCCACTTAGCTTTTGGCCTGCAGAGCTGTGTCCGTATTATCATTTATTGCAAGGTCGTGGTCATGTTTGGCTGGCGAATGTGCAAATCAAAACCTGTAGCCCAAAAAAAGTTATCAAATGTCCAATACTTTACGAAAAAGATGCCGAAAAGTGGCCGTGTAACTAATGACTTTGATTAGGTTTTAACTGAGGATTTGAGAGATATTTGCACAGGGCTATATCTCAAGGTAGTAGTTTTCATTTTAGCGGCCAGTGCGAGCTTCTGCGAAGCAGAGTTGACGCTGTCTTCCATAAAAGGAAACGCGGTTATTCCTACTCACTGTAGAGAGAAAGAAGGCAACATTGGTAAACAAAAGAAACAGAAAAATAGCTATCTCGTAGCCGAAAGTTCTTTGTCTAGAACGTTGGAGAAAATGTATTTGTAATGCGCTTAGCAAAGGCAGAAAGCAGCCTTAGTCAGATTTGCCGCCAAAAAAACCCATTGATGCCACCCACATTCTGGGCGCAGGTGAGTGCGCAACCAACTTCGAACATTATTTGCAGTGCTTATGCGTGCTGAAGCAATGTTTTCTGAAGTTTAAATGCAGTTGATAATATGACACCGAATCTGGTTGTAAGTACACAATATGACTCCAAACCAAATATAATCATGTAAAAAGTCTTAGAAACTTGAATGTCGTAATATCAGTTTTAGAATTTGATGGTAAGACCACCACCAAACTGGCTGACTGGCCACCACCCGGTTGATAAACTGGCTTGGTTCAGACTAAATCGCGGAGAGCTTATGTAAGTTTTGGACCTTTCGGGCTTGGAGACAATTTGGAAGCTCGAAAATCTATCATTTAGCGAAGAGAACGAACCAGACTATTGCCTACCATCGTTTTTTGGGGCCATGAATAAATCAAAGTTCAGTAGATATTGTACTTAAATTCACGATGAGGAGAGCGTTTAGAGATGCTTTAGATGAGACAAGGCTTTGAGCCATGAATAAAAGATCTATAGATATCTCATTCAAATTTCGATTGAAAGAGCGTTTAGAGATGCTTGAGATGATGAAAGGCTTTCACTTTCTATGTTATCTCTCTTTTTATGACACATTGCAAAGCTGCAGAGAGATTGCCCTTGCCATAAATGTCTTTTGATTCTGATCAGCTAAGCTTTATCTCAAATTTCTCTTTGCTGAAACTCTTGTCACTGGACACATCCCTGCAGAACATATTCATGTTTTAATCGTATTTCATTTCTGCACCTTGTCCATCTCATAATCCGAGGGGATTTTAGATAGATTTGAAATAACATGGGGGACTTTGTTTTTAAAAGTGCCCGATGCCAATACGGGCAGGGTCCTGCTTTATACCTCCGCAAAAAAGATGAGCAGAAGTGTTCATGGAGCGACAAATGCATGATGCGGCGAATTCAACTTGCCACGATTTTACTAACGATTTCGGAAGGCCGGCTAAGAAAAATCATAGACAGTTTGTAGACGTAAAATGAAGGGAGAGAAAACAAACAAGATCTTTAAATGCGTGCACACTTGAATGAGATAATTTACAAAGCATTTTCTCTAAAAGGTACTTTATTTTTAAGCGTACAGACAGAGCACTCTTTCTGCATTAAGTGCGACAAGTCAAGGCGCTTCGCTGCGCATGTGCCTTGCGAAGCAGTCGGCAGTCGCTTTGTCCCACATTGCTCTCATCACCGCTCGCCGCAAAAAGAGGTTCTTCAAGGGTACCTTGGCGTGTTCGTAAGCAACTAAGATGCGGCGTACATTTAAAAATGGGACAACATTTTCATGCTTCATTTCACATCTTTTCCGCAAAGATGTGAAATGAAGCATTGTGTGCTGCATCCACTGTCTTCGCAGAATTTGAAAGAATGTGAAAAGCTTAAAGGTTACAACATGCGGCAGATTGAGTAGTGGTGGATATGAAATTCCAGTCGAAGCAGGTAAAGCTTACGAGGAAGAACTCCTTGAGTTTTTGTCTCACAAGAATGCAATGCTTTGTTCTCTCCCACCATGCAAACCGTGAAATTGTGGCGACGTCCGTTATAGACCGGAACAAACTGTAAAAGTGAAAACATTAACAAAACATGATGTGTATTAAGAGCGGATTGATACCCTACTTTCAGGTGTATAAGCCGCACTTTTTTTGTTCTAAACGCGAGCAGACCCAGGCGTGCCGCCGCGCATATGTCTCGCGAAGCGGTCGCCTTATCGCGTACTGCTCTCACTTAAAGGCAGCGGCTCGGCAGAACAGACCTACCTCAAATTTTGACACAGATGAATAGGAGGCCCTCCAAGTGAACCAAAACAGCAACTCCGCGCCGAAAATGTGAACTCTGCAAGCCAGGGGGGCAGCCCAAGCGCCGCTCCCCTTCCTCCTTTCGCTTCCCTAACACCTTGTTCGGACGAGTGTGTTATCCGCTACAAAACGCGCCTTTACTCGTAGCTTCGTAGGGCAGAATTGTGCTAGCGCTCTCTACCTCCTTACTCTGCGTCTCTGACGGCAGAGAAAATACGGCTCATTCGTCCGCGCCCGTCTCAAGGGGGGTTTTAAAAAACGGGGTTTTCCCCATTTTCGCGCTAAGGATAGTTCATATCGTGATTCAGGGGGCCGGAATAGCCCCAAATCTGCCAAAACCCCGAAGTTGGAAATCTGCCGAGCCGCTGCCTTTAAGGGCACCGTCCACCCAAAATGGAGGTTGGCGAGATTATGATGGCATACTAGTGTGGGCCCTCATACTAGACAAACCTCCAAGCTTCGCCGCAAAAGATTGCTTCTGAAGGGAGAAATCCGCTCCGGAAGTAACAAAGTGGACGGCGGGCCCCCGGCGGTCCACCCAACTCGAATTCAATTTTTTGTCGCATTCAGGCCTTCTGAAAGCCCTGATTCCAGTGGCGTACCGAGCGGGGGGGGGCGGGGGGGGGGCGCGCGCGAAATTTTTAGAAGTTACTCACGTGGGTTATAAAAATGTGCAAGTGACTTGTTTATTTTTGTAAACAATTAAAATAATTTTTAAAATTTTTTAAAAATTCAAATTAGCCTTGTAAAAAAAATTTTTCGGGGGCGTGGCTGACGCCACGCCCCCTTTTTCCGGATTTTAGGGGTTGGGGGCCCGCAAAAATTTTGAGAAGCCCCTGTAAAAAATTTTTGGAGTGCGTGGCTAACGCCACGCACCTTCATCTGAAAAAATTTTTTGCCGCGCCCCCCCCCCCGAGCCGATATCCTAGGTACGCCACTGCCTGATTCCGAATATGGAGTCGAAAATTCGCGAAACCCCCAAAAATCCCTGTTTCGAGAACCCTCTGCAACAAGTGCAGGCGAGATAAAGCTTGCAAGTGGGCGGGGCGACCGGGGCCGCCCCGCCCACTTTTGTTACTTCCGGAGCGGATTTCTCGCTTCAGAAGCAGTCTTTTGCGGCGAAACTTGGGGGTTTGCCTAGCATGGGGGCCCACACTATATGCCATCATAATCTCGCCAACCTCCATTTTGGGTGGACGGTGCCTTTAAAGGCAGCGTCCAAGCAAATCTGGGCATGTGGGTTTTTTGCCTGGAACTGTCGAAGAGACTCTAGCTAAAACACTGCCCAAACCGCAGCGCAAATTGATCATTCGCGGCTGAGAAATCCATCCCCGAAAACCCCGCACCTGCGCCGTGACCGTAACCCGAAAACGACTTCGCTCACTTTAACACTACGTTCGCCCTACCCATCCCGAGTGTTACGGTCACGGCGCAGACGGGAGGGTTTGGGGACGGATTTCTCAACCATGAATGTTTACGCTGCCCCTTGGCAGTGCCTTAGGTAGAACCCTCTCATCAATTTCTAGGCGAAAGAGCCATGCGACCAGATTTGCCTGGACACTGCCTTTACGCGCTCCATGATGACAGTCAGTCCTTTGGCGTGTTCGCCTTGGCGAAAAGGGTGCGGCTTATACACCTGAAAATAGGGTATAAACGTTGCGCCTTACTAGCGCTAAAACTCTTTAGAAAGATGAAGTAAATTAAAAACGAAAGCTACTCTGCATAAACTAATTTTCACACACCATTATAACTAAGCAAGTCTTGAAATTTAGCTATCTTCACTGTGCGATACCTGAGTCTTCAACATCACTCCTGCTTAGTAGGGAATGGTCAGAGCTTAATCCAGCCATTCCAAACGAGCTGTATATCACCGCATATATATTTATTATCTGCTAAGCGACTGTCTGGAAGAAGTTATGAGCGTCTGAATATGAGGATCGTCAACTACTGTATAGCACATATTTCACGAAAGAAGTTTTGAAAACATATATTTAGGTTTCTAGTGGATGCGCGACTTTCTTGTAATTGGAATAACAATAAAAGTGTTTTTACGCGTCTTCAGGATGCCTTTTCATGAACTTTCTTCTCTGAAAGTTGAACAAGTTCTTCTCTTACTCATACGCTCATAAGTCTTTTCAGATATCGCTTGGCAGATAATAAGCATATACTTGAAATCAGAGTTTCAAGGCGAGTCCAATGATGTACAGCTTTGGAATGGCTGGGTGGAACATTCCTTATTCAATTTAACTTGTATAAACCAAATGTCTGCTTGCATTTATATATGTACGTGTGTACGTATGTTTCGAAGGGGGGGGGGTGTCCTAAACTAATATTCTTTATCGAGAATTTTCGTTAACGAAAAGTAGCCTCTGAACTTCAGTTAAAAGAGCATAACGGCGTGATGTTGAGTGTATCGACTACAAGGAAGGAAAACTTTTCCTATTTATTGAAAACATGAATAACTGTGAAAAAGCAAATTAATTTACCATGCTCCTTCCATACGCCTTCAGTAACCTACGCAACCAGACCGATCGCGACACTTCTGTAATTCAGCAAATGTGCCTCGCCGAGCTGCATCGAACGGCTTCCTTAGAAATCGTCCATTGTGAAACGAGATATGACGATGCGACGCGGATTCCGGCGGACTTTCGCGGAGTGCACCTCACTCCGCTCCACTCTAGTGGACCACGGCTAGTGCAATTCATTGCACTCTGGCGCACTCCGCAGGAATGCGCCGCAGTTTGGCGACTTTTTTGACGAGTTATGAGCAGTATTGTATGTTTGTTTGTATGTATGTAGGTATGTATATGTGAGCGGCTCCACAACTTTGGCGAGGCGGAGCTTACCTGATCCATCGGTCTTTGGTGAAGATCACGATCCCGCCTCGCCAAAGTTGGGGAGTCGACATTACGCATATTCTAGAAATTATTATCTCTGAACCGATCCGGACCAAACTTTGCACACATACACTTGGGGCGGGGTGGGTGTCGTAGGCTACTTTTCATTGATCTATATCGATTTATCTATTCCTTGCAAAGTTTGAGCTAACTGGGAGTTGGCACTACTCAGCCACTCGCTGCGGCTGCGCGCGCACCACATCCCCCGCCGCCGATCGTGAAAATGGCGCGCGCGCCGCGTGTAATTGGAACGCTCCACGCAAGTAAATGATACGCGCGTTGCACGCAAATGGCGCGCCGCTCGCATGGTACGAAAAAATACCATTCGCATTTGAAGCACTGTGAATCACGGGTGAATGTAATAAACCTGAGACGACCCTTCAACTTCAGGCAAAAAATCAAAATTGGATTTTGAATTTCTCAAATAAGAACTTGAAGTTTCCAAACTTTGAATTTGAAAATTCGAATTTCGAGAATTCATAATTTTTTTCCAAATTTGAATCTGCTTTTGAAGACCGACTCTCAATAAAAGACCTACTTCTATTGAGACAACTCTAAAGCAAAGCAGGGATAATCTCAACAAATTAGCGATGAAACACCCAAAACACTGCGTCGTACTTCACGCGGGTATCATTTGTGCTTATAGCGTGTGAGAATGCGGAAGACATCATGGCACGCCGCTCACTGACAAGTTGCGCGCCGCTCGCAGTCTCAACTAATGCGCGGCGCTGGCAAGGCAGCCTCAAATAGGGCGCAGCTCACACTGTAGCGCCATTGTGGCGCGCGCGTGGTCGCAGCGAGTGTTTGAGAAGGGAGTAAGTGAGAATGCTGCTTACGAATATACAGTGCGTTTCATAATTATACGACACCCCTCAATATATCCGGATTTATGGGGAAGATGGAGCAGTATTATCAGTGTCATTATGGTCTACACCTAACATAAGGTAAAATGACATTTCATTCGGTGTTTCGTTGCGATCCACTCTTCAAGTACCTATACCTGTTTTATCTTATGCTGTTTCATATATACGACACCCTTTGCAATAACATTTTATCGGAAGAAAAAATTGTAAAACGTGTTTCTAATAATTAATTGGGCTACCGTGTCCCTTTATTACTTTAGAAAGTCTACTGCGCATGCTTCCTGCGAGGTTTTTCATGGTTTCCTGCTCTGTGCTGCTCCAAGCGTCTGTGGGTGACCTTTTCAGCTCTTCTAGGGTGTCACGTTACTTGTGTCCTGCGTACACATCGTGCCAGTGTTCCCCAAAGATCCTCTATGGGATTCAGATCAGGGCTGCATAACGGCCATCGTAGAACCCCCACCTGATGTTGACGCAAAGAGTCAATCGTTGACCTGCTCACATGCACACGAGCAGTGTCTTGCTGCAAAATGTACTGCTCTCCTCTAGGGTCGTTGAAAAATGCAGCAATCGGTTGTCAAGGACTTCTTGGTAATCTGTGCTGTTCATATTCATATCGATAAGAGCCATGTCAAACCTTTCGTTAGCGCAGAATGCCCCCCAAATCATGAGCGAGCCTTTACCAAAGTTTCTTTGGCCGAAAAGCAGGAAAGCCCTCAAATCGTGCCAATAGCACTTCTGGCCGTCGCATCCGTCCAACTTGAATTTCTTTTCATCGGACCAGACCACCTAAAACAGCTGACCGTTCTTAAAAATCTGAATGCACTTGTTTTGATGATGCTTACCTTCTCTCATTCTCTTCCCATATTGTCTCTCGCAAACTGTAGCCGGCGTACTTTGTGTTGCTGTGCCATTCTGGGCGCCTTCCCCATAACGGCACGCTTGATGTGCCCGGACATTCTATTGCTCTCCAAATCTTTGTTCGTGACACGTCCAGCTCCAGATCGACGCGAATTTGACAGAGTGATAACGTTGAGTTTGAAGTTCGCCAAATACGCCTTTCGTCTCTGTTTGAGAGCAGACGATGCGGTCCTTTTCTTTTATGGCCGTATGCTGCTGGACTACGCAAATAACCAGCAATGGCGCCTCGGGGTTCTAATTGTTCGGCAATCCTCTACACCGATTTCGCCGCGTCTCTAAGAGCGACGATGGCTCCGCGCTCCTCCAATGGTAGGAAAGTTCAAAGAGGCATGTCGCAGGAAAACAGAATGAACTTTTCCAGAGTCGTTCATTGCTTATTCTCTCGTAAGAACGCGTAAATCTTCTACGTAAGAAGGGGTTTCGTATAGTTTTATGGAACAGTGGAAGATAAGACAGGCGCCTGTTTGCATTGTGATAGTTGTTTTTGAAGGGTGAATTGTCATTCGGTGTCACCTCAGATGTCGTCCATCTACACGTACAGCAATTGGCTCCACCCTGCTAACCACAGAAAAATTTAGCTTCTGAGAGGTATAGTTATGAAACGCACTGTATTATTAGCAAGGCCAGGCGGAGATAAACAAAATAAAATATACATACTCAAAATACACGCAGATGTAAAAATCTAGCTAGATAGAATTTAACATTCATTTTAGCAGGAAATAGTCAGAACTTATTCTCATAGCGAACATGCTGTATATCATCGGACCTGTCTTGAAACGATGATTATAAATGTACGTTTAATATCTGCCAAGCTATTTGGGAGGAGTTATGAGCGTCTAAATGTGGGATTTGTCAAGTGTTCTGTGGGGCATTGTCCACGAAATAGGTTTCATAACCAATTATTCAGGTTTTTGGTAAATGTGCTCCTTTCCTGTGATTAAAATAGCCATAGCTACTGTAAGTCCGCTCCATCAGGATGTTTTCAAGAAAATATATTCGTCGAGACCCGATGAATTTTTCATGTTCGAACGCTCATAACTCCTCTCAGATAGTCGCTTGGCACTTGGCAGATGAAGACCATGTATTTGAAATCAGCGTACTAAGACTAGTCCGATGATACACAGCTTGTTTGGAATGGCTGGGTAAAGTTCTGAACATTTCCTCGTTAATTTTTCAAAGTGGAGGAGTGGCAAGGATATCTGAAGCCTATTGCCTGAAAGAATCTCAAGATCTATGGTTTATCCAAGACATAACTATGAAATAGAATTTTTCGTCTGCAGTGCTCACAAAAAAAGCGAAACACTTATTGCAAGGTGTGAGAGTTTGCGTTGTCAAAAAGTCTTTGTTTTTGTACTTTTAGACTAATATGGACTGCTTAAAAGTATCAACAGAGATTAAGTTAGACTCTCAGAATTATCAAATCTATAAAATTATTGAGACAACTTTTCCTTCTTTATAAATGGCTCAAAAACAAAGCACTTTGGCGACGGCTCGAACAAAGGCGATCTCGCGCCTGCTCTGATAAGCAAGCGGAGCCCGGGAACGGATTCCCTGCCTTTATTGAAAGCTTGCATAGCTATTTCTTGGGTAGATGTGGGAAAGGCGGACTTGGAGCCGCCCCTTACAAATAAGTTCCTACCCTCATTCGCGGAAGATTTGAGCGAACAAGTTGACCTGCGATTATCCTTAACACATTGACGACAATACGATCCACCGGTGGGTCGTACGGATCCTGCCATTTCGGACAATACGACCCACCGGTGGGTCGTAAGATTCATGAAGCGCTGTCCTTGCCAGTTCACGACGGAATTCTACGGGGTTCTGGCACCTGATTGGGGGCACTTAGGTGAAGCTCCAGCCAGAGTGGTCCGGGCTCGGGGTACTGTAATGTAATGTTACGGTAAGTATACGGTAGATATATATAAGGCACAAGCTTTAGCTCAAATTCTTCTTAAAATGGTGCTGTTTCTGAAGAATCAAGTTTACATGTAAGAGTAATACGGGGCGGGCAAGAGGCTGACGTTAGCCCATCAAAAATTATCAATTTCATTGATTTTATTGATTTTTTGCATTTTTCATCCTAGGAAACTCGAACTTTGCATATATAGGTTTTGCAGCATGCTGATTACGAAAATGATAGTCATAAGTTTTGATACCACCTTTTAACATCAGTTTCTTGATTTCTACAAAATTTCTACCGTACTGCTACCGTAGTCTCACCATGAGAATGTAGTGAACAAAGTGGACACTATAATCGTGATCAGCACGTGAAATAACCCCAATACACAAATTTTCATGAAAATCCATGATGTTGGGTTCGTAAAGAATGACTACCGTAACCTTACCGTATAACGCCAAAAACTGAAATAAATCATATTTTGGTAATCAGCGCGTTCGATAACCCTTGTGGGGAAATTCTTGGAGACATGTTCTGAATTTCTTCCAAAAAGACTAACATTTCGGACAATACGACCCACGGGTGGGTCGTAAGTTTGGCAGAGCAAAAAAGGCTCCTGTCCGAAATGGCAGTAATCGAAAAATCGGCCTTGTCGTCAATGTGTTAAACACCGTAATTCAATGGATAGCCTTCTTATTGTTGGAAGAGTCGTTGGTAAGGCAGCGCCAGTGGGGGGCAAGGTTTGAAGGGCGATCAAGGCTGTCAAAAACGAGGCGAACCATGACGATCTGTAATTGCAACGCAAGGACGCTCGCATCGGACGCATCCATTGAGGATCTTATGATGCAAGCCAAAAAGATCAAGTACGACGTCATCGGACTAATCGCAACAAGAAGACACCACCCGCTGAACGCTACCTTCGAGACCGGAGAAAAACGATTCCTAAGAACATGCGACAGCAGTGGAGTTAGCAGTGTTGGAGTCCTTGACCAAACGAGTTTTGCCATGAACATCGATTTTTTTAGAAAAACTAATGTAGGGCCGGAGGCTTATACTCCGTTACTTAGTTCTCAAGGTGCAAGCCCCGACATTACCTTGAATAAAGAATGAAAAACTCGAAAAGAAACTTTATTCGTGAAGTTCATAAAGTAAACGATGGGCAAAGACTTGGGTGCTCGAAAAGGACATTGATCTTTTAAAGTTGGAACTACAGGGTGCTCCAAAATTACCGGCGGCAAATTTACAAACACTGTCACGAGGAACCATTGAGAGTTACTTTGCTCAAATTTGTGCCATAGAAGGCACTAATCAACCTCTACAAAAGACATTTTATTCAATCCAAAAAGACCTCCTTTTAAGAATTTGAGAATCAAAAGAATTAGACCGTTATGTTCAAGGAAGGCAAAAATGAGATCTTTACACCTTCATAAATTGCTCTCTAACTTAATAAACTCAAAGCGTTTCTAGGCCCCTCCAAGCTGAGGTTGTAAAGCACAATTCGCACTCACAAAGGTCTAGTTGCATTTGCAGAATTTGTTCCTTCACGAAATGAGAAATTGTGTTTGCGAAAATATCTGTGTACGAGTAATGACCTTATGTTCAAAATCGATTATTAGGTCCCATATATCCAAAACCTTTCAGGTAAAAATAGTTTCCTATTTGTGAGACATGTAGAAGAGCATCTAAGAAGAAGCGACTAGCTGAGGCAGTTTTGAACCTGATTTAGAAGACAGTTTCTGATCTTAAGCCGCACTCAGGAAGGTCAAAATCACGCCAATTTTCGTTATGCCGCCTCTCAACCATGTTTTTAAATAATCGGAAACTTTCTTCGGATTGATTTTCAAATCTCCATGCTTAGCTGTATTAGAGCTGAAGGTTTGCTCTATTTTTGTGCGCAATTACAAAGCAAGAGGAAATGTTGTTAAAAAGATGTTACGTAATTTCTCAAAGTCATGCTTGCGTACAGAGCGCATTTCGGGCGGCGAGAGGAGTTGGGGTTTTTTCGAGGGATAAAGCAGACAAATTCTGATTTGACTATGTCATTACGATAATGATGGTTAGTAAAAACAAACGCATACTCGATCCGTCTTCAAGCCCGTCTAGTATCCTTCTGGCACCCAAGGAAACACGCGCCGGTAATTTTGGCGCACCCTGAAAAAGCGCATCGCCTTGAAGCAAGATGAAGAGCTTGCGCTAGATTGTCTTACAATTCTCTTATAGTTGACTAGCTGGCTTACCCGGCTCCGCAGTATGTTCCGGATAGAAAATTCCATTTCTTAACCGATCCGGACCAAACTTGGCACACATACACTTCGGGCTCCGGAGGGTGTCACAGTCCACTTTTCGTTATCGATCGATGTCGCTTTTATCGATATCGATCGATGACGAAAAGTAGCCTATGACACCCGCCGGGGCCCGAAGTGTATGTGTGCCAAGTTTGGTCCGGATCGGTTCAGAAATGGAATTTTCTAAAATTTTTCTCTGGAATTCGGAATTTTCTCTCTGAAATTCGGAACATACGTACACACATACAGACAGACAGACAAAAGACATTCAGCTTTATATATAAGATCATGTGCTGGCAAAGGTTACCGGAGCTTTTGGCAGAGATCGATTAATAGCCGGTGCATTTGCCCCGAAGGAAATGCACGTGTATCGATCGGAACAACGCCGTGGCAGCTCGGCGCTAGCTCGGCTGGCTCGACGCCGCGCACCGCTGGCGTAACTTCGACATTCTGGCGGGAGCCTATGCTTGCTATTGTGCATAATACGTACAGATTTAGCCTGCAACATCATGACAGCAAATGACACTAACAACCCCGAATAGGGATATCAAAAAAAATTAAGATGTGGACCAACCCCACCTTTGGCCTCTTCATTGCGTATGCCTGACATCGAGCTACGACAAGGACGAGCTCGAGGCATTCTATATGGACTTGAAGAGGTTCTACAGCAAAGAACACACCTTTCGCAAGATCATCGTCGGTGTTTTAACGCAAAGATCGAAGTTAGAATATCGCCTGCGAACTTCATATCGAACCCCATGGAGACTACATTTGGACTGAACAATGGGGAAGATTGTCCGAGTTCATCCTGACGACAAAGACCACCCATGGAACCTCGCTTTAAAAGCCGCCTTCCGACGCTGGCTGGAAATCTGGAGGTAGAGATACCATGACGAGATAGACCACATCATCGTCAACAAAAGGCACTGCCTGACGGACATCGCTGTTGTTCCAAAGGTCTTCACGAGATCAGACCACCTCCTCCTACTTGCCAAGTTTTACTTCCCATGGAATGGAGAAAGAACATTCAAGTTTAAAAAACATGCACGTGACTACTATCAACTATACCTTTTTCTTCGATGTCCGGCTTTTGGCGAGATACCGTGATCGACAACATCGATGAAGAATACCAATGCTTCGTCCAGCATTTCCACGAGTGCGCAAAGGAAGCCAATAGTTCAAAAACGAGAAAACGTCTTTCAACGGAGAGCTAAAAGTCAACGTGGATGCATATGAGCCACAGGTAACTACCGACTGATGTCAGAGTTTGCGAAGAAGCAATAGTTGAAGATCTCAAAGAGAGAAGAGTAGCATTAATGGCCGACGTCGCTGAAGCTGGAAGAAGTCTACGCAAAGCCCGCCAATGCTTTGTCACTTTTGAAGCCAAAATGACAGCACTTTGCCGCATTGACGGAAAATCATAACTGCAATTTTTATGCTCGTAAAACAGACATTTTCAAAAGTGATTCGTTAAGATAATAGATAGCAGAAGAGTAGAATTGAAGTTTAATTTGTGATCTGCAGTGAGTCCAGAGCGTAGCAGATAGTCCAGAGCGTACCATTCACCTTAGGCCTTAGCTTTACGTAAAACTGAGCGTTAGAACTTGTCTCAAGGGAAAAAGAGCTTTGCTTGGTGTTCGTTAATTAATAAACCCTAAAATTGCATTTGAAGCACCATGCTCTCCTAAGGCACACGCCAAGCTCGATCCGTATAGTTGATCCGCTCAATCCGCTTCGCGCAAAACGCATCAACAAGTTTCCATTTGGCGTAGATAAAAAACAAACCGCATTGTTGCGCAAATTCGCTGTATGCGACAGATCAACGAATCAAGTGGATCAAAGTATCAACTACGGTGTGTGCTTAAGGTCTCGCGCATAATTCACGCATCTAATAAATAAACGTTTGGAGCCATAAAAGACACTATGGGTTGCACTCATATGACTGGATTGATTGAATGCACACATGACTGGATCAAAGCTAAGCTGAACGGGCAAGAAACTGATGGAAATTTCGATCTGTCTAAGGCGTTCGACCGTATAAGTCATCCCGAATTATTATATAAGCTTGAGCATTATGAAATCAGAGGAACTCTCTACAACTGGCTCAGTTCGTACCTCAATCAAAGATATATGACCGTAAGAGTGGGAAAGGCTCATTCTGATAACTTTCCTTGCCCCAGCGGACTTTCTCAGGGTGGAGCATTATCACCTCTCTTATTCATTATCTACACTGCAGAACTACCCAATATCTTGAAAAACATATACCGCGGTGCATGTATCTATGCACGCGGATGACATCAAGATATACGGATCGTATAATGATGATAACCGAAATATTGTCAGAGAGGCTTTACAACGCTCTATCGATGTTATGATTGATTGGTGTACTAAATGGGACATCTCCATCCATTTTTGCAAAAGCTCCGTTCTTCATAATGCACGCAATTAAAAAGTCTATTATGAGCACCGAGGGGTTGCTTTAGTCAACAAGACATCTACGAACGACTTGGGGGTTCTGGTAGATAGCGGACTGAAGTTTGAATCACAAATATACGCCGTACACACACGAGCTTTTTCTATTATGTACACGATATTTTGCAATACTAAGGTGAAAGACGTAAAGGTTCTATTGAAGTTATAAAGCCTTAGTGATCCCTATGCTAGAGTGTGCGAGCCAGGTGTGGTGCCCCTCCTTGAGGAAGCACAAACGAAGTTTGGAAAGTGTTCAGAAAGTGTTCACAAGACTTTTGTTTTATCGCTGTTTCCCTAATTCTGGTTATCCACAGTTGCTTTAGCTATGAAGAACGTTTGAAAAGGCTCAATCTTAAGGGCTTTTCTTATCGTCGACATATTCATGACCTCAAACTCGCTTTTAGGATTTTTAGGGGTGAAACCAGATTGAAACCTTCTAAATACTGGGTATTCAGGCCCAGCCACGGAAGGACCTCTGGGTTTTTCTTTATATGCAATGTATTCTAATGGTGGGCGTATACAATTTAGTTTGCTGAGCCATGATTTTTCTGATAGAGTACAAAAGTTGCTCCAAAAATTACCGCGTGAATATCTAGCCTGTAGCGATAGTAAATCATTCAAACGTGAACTTAAAAAAAAAGAATTTAAATGAAATACTTCAGGTTGATATGGATTTCTGATTCAACCATATTTTGGCTACTTGGTTTTGCTGCATTTGGTTCGTCCCCCTCAGTTCAACTTGCGTTCATTCCCAGCCGGTCCTGATCTTGCAACTAAGACTACGTCTTCTTGAATTGTGCACGTAGCTCATCTGTATTTGCATTTGATATCATTTATGCTGGATTTAGATCTAAAACAGAGATAGACCGGTGTGCAGTGCTAGTTTATTACTAACTTGATTACTATTCCACTAATGACCTAAGCAACCAGTCCCATTCTTAGAGAACCGTATCTACACCTCATAGTCTACCGGAGCCTAGCCCCACGAGGGCAAATCTCTTTCGCCTGACTACAACTTCATTCTGGGTAGGTATCTATTACTACCACAACGAATTAGCATTTTGCCCTCTTCTGCCCTCTTTTATTAATTCTCATTGGGGTCTAGTCAGCTACCTTTACCCGCAAACTCGCTGACACCCAAAATTGGGATCAACATGGGTTTTGATGAGCAAGGATTCTCTAGAATTCTTTCTGCCATCTGTTTCTTGCTTCGTCTGTACGTTTGGCTAGTTAGTGTAGGACAGTGGCGTACCCAGGATTCCGGCTCGGGGGGGGGGGGGGCGGCAAAAAAATTTTTCAGATGAAGGTGCGTGGCGTTAGCCACGCACTCCGAAAATTTTTAGGGGGGGCTCCTCAAAATTTTTGAGGGCCCCCAACCCCTAAAATCTGGGAAAAGAGGGCGTGGCGTCAGCCACGCCCCCAAAAAAATGTTTTGTAAAACTAATTTGAATTTTTGGAAAATTTTTAAAAATTATTTTCATTATTTACAAAAATAAACAAGTCACTTTCACATTTTTATAACCCATATAAGTAATTTTCAAAAATTTCGCGACCCGTTCT
The DNA here is from genome assembly GCA_958299035.1 of Cylicocyclus nassatus. Taxonomy (NCBI): domain Eukaryota; kingdom Metazoa; phylum Nematoda; class Chromadorea; order Rhabditida; family Strongylidae; genus Cylicocyclus; species Cylicocyclus nassatus. The sequence goes on from CATQJL010000112.1 coordinate 66,148,186, forward strand.
CGGGGGGGGGGGGGCCTCCCCCCCGCTTTCCCCCCTTGGTACGCCACTGGTGTGGGACTATGGGCTTCGCCAACACTGTCAGAATTTAACTGCATAGTCTATGATTTTCTTATATCGATAAGTTGCACTATTTTCTCTACATATGGAATGCACTCACAAAGATTATGAATTAGCGGAGAAAGTAGACTGACTTGAATGCAACTTGAATCGCATGAAGTATGCCCGAGGCCTAAGACTGATATCCAAATTCACTTTTGCAATGCTTATACTGTTTTTGGTTACGCTCTTTCATGTAGCGTTAATAATTTCCTGTCCTGAAGAGGTTTAATGACAGGTATTCACATAATTTTGGACCGCACTTAAACACTAGTGTGGGATTGCAAGTGATATTCAGTGCTGGCAAATATAGATTCACTCCTCAAATTTAGTGAAGCTGTGGTCATTGCTCTTTTGTGCAAATGTCAGCATGCCATTATTGGCCAAGGTGCTTCCCATCTATTGAATGGAAGAAAGAAACTTTTGGAAAAGCTTGCACTAAGGGGTCCACTTATAAATTTACTAAGTGCATAGAGTAGATTGAGCGTATATATGCATGACATTCTGATTGCAAAGATTATGTTGCCCAAGGAATCTCACTGTATTAAATATGACTAGCTGGCATACCCGGCTCCGCCCGGCTCTGTCAAAGACGATAAAAGTTTCATTTCTATCCCTGTACACCTTTACCTGTTCCCACTTCTACATGCAATTCCCTATTCTTGCTGTGTTAGTAATCAGTATGCTCACCTACCTTCCTCACCAATCCCAGCCCCGTAGCTCAATCTTTGCAAAAAATCAATAAAATCGATAAAAGTGAGGGTAATTCTAAAAACTGATGGCGCTATTTGGCTATCCAAGCCCCAAAATGTTTTTGTGAAACTCGATATATGGGGGTCATTTGAGCCGCTGATGACAAATATCGTAGTCATTTCGCGTGGCAGCGGGTAAAAATCAAGAACCTGCCTGGAGCATTGGCAGGGAATTACCTAAAGTGCTAATTCAAGAATGTCTTGTTTGATTCTCACGATAAAGGCATTTTGTGTGGTATAAAAGTTTCCCACGACAGTAATGCTTTCCTTATATGACCACTGCTGCGCGCGATACACCCTTCGACGGCTTTTGCCTAAGCAAAAACAAGGGGAGGGAGATTTGCTGCGGGCATTACGCGTTGGGTTGTCAGAGGCGTTGGAGACCGCTATACAAAACGACCGTTTCCCCATCTCGTGAATATCTGGGACCTAAATTGGCCTGCAAGCGAAAAAATGTCCATTCAAAGCCTGCAACTCACCATAACTTCACTAATGCATTATGACAGCGAGCGAGCATCATCATAAGCAGTATGCTTGTGAACCGTTACAGGTAAGGTTTGAGCAAATCTGGAACTGCGACCCATCTACACCCACCGTAACCCAAGAAAATGCGCTATCCTGCGAAATCAGCATGATATTCCTGTTCAGCGCGCTAAATGACCACCCTAGACAAAGTTAAAAGCAAATTCATGTTTTCGATCCCACACCGTATGGCCCCGGTCAGACTTCACGCGACTTAATCGTCGGATCTAATCGCCAAGATTTCCATTCATTTTCATTTCACATTCAAAAATGTCGGGCTGGAAAAATATCACAACCGAATGCAAGTTGATCGGCATGGAATGATATTGTAACAGTTGTCTCGTCGCGACTTAGTCGCGACGATCAAATCGCGTGAAGTCTGCCTGGGGCCTATAACCACCATAACTCTTTGAAAAGTTCCCAATATGCAGAGAGAGTATGAAATTCGTAATCAGCATGTCGAATAAGTTCTGTGGACCGAACTCCAGCCGAATTCATGATTTTGACTTCCGCACACCTATCGTAACCCCACGGGGAGACGTTCTGAGGAGAAAGTGTGATATCTGTAATCAGCATGTAAGACCCCTTAACACGAAGTCTTAGCAAGCTATACAACAAAAAAATTTTGGGGCCCGGATAGCCGAACAGCGCCAAACTAATATTGTAGTCGTAATCAGCATGCTCGATACCCCCCCCCCCTGTGTCAACTCCCAGCCCGTAGCTCAAACTTTGCAAAAAATCGATAAAATCGATAAAAGCCACAAGTTGGCACAGGGATATCGATAAATCGATAACCCTGTGCCAACTCCCAGCTCCGTAGGTAAACTCTGCGAAAAAAATCGATAAAAATCGATAAAATCGATATCGATTGATGATGAAAAGTAGCGTATGACACGCTCCCTGCCCCGAAGTGCATGTGTGCCAAGTTTGGTTCAGAAATGAAATTTTCTATTCCGAACATACGTACAGACATACAGACAGACAGACAGAGACATACAAACAGACATTCAGCTTTATCATAACTAGTTGACTTTCCCGGTCCAGCCCGGGCCATTGTTCACCTGCACTGCCCCCCTCCCCCGGCCTTATATGTTACAGATATGTTACAACTGGCATTCCCGGTTTCACACGAAACTGGGTAGCCAAACCGTCAAGAGGTTATACTCCCGAGTGAAATGGCAGGACTTACCTCTCTGCTGTCATGCGCGCTTCACCTCCACCCGACCACCTCGCTTTGCTTTGCTTTCCTGCACAGAATACAACGTGCGAGAAAACTTTTAGCAGAGAAATCCATAAGGGCCGCATGCACTAACATGGCCGCGGGGAGGGGATCGCAGCTTTGAAAAAAGCTTCATATTTCGAAACTCTAGGTACCTAGATTTCACGTTGTGTAAGTATCCGTAAGTATTCCTACTATCCTTCACTATGAACATGTTAAACAAGAGCGAGAAGCTGTATAAACCGCATTTTCCAGCTTTTGTATGACCCCTGATGATCCCCGGCGCTTTTCTTTAAAGGCGGTGTCTCACCAGAATTTAGTTGCCGAGTTTTTTGCATTTTACAAGCCTCTCGGACCCTGTCTAGCACTGTATGGTCCTAAAATCGCACGAAGTTTTCAAAAACCCCGTTTTCTGGAGGAACAGGAGCGGAAGCGGCGTGGACGAGTTGTACCTTCCAACTTCAACCTCAGCCACAGTGGCAGCAACACAGGGAGGTGGATGCCAAGTGGAGGGACATGTTCAAACGCGTAAGGGGGGAGACCGAAGGAGTCGTCCGCTCGTACCAAGTCGCTCTCCGCGTACCACTTTGAGCGAATTTTTATCAGCGTGGAGGAGTCAAATTGGGTGGGACTTGTTGCAATGGCCTATCTAGAGGTCCCTATAATAGAATATGTGAAAATCCCGCGACCTCAACTTTGACCTTTAAAGGCATTTTTCGGTACTTTTCCGTTATCCTGACCCATTTTTTCAAACATATTGCCTTATCCCTCGTACCATATTTGGTCCCGACTTCACAGGAAGGCGTGTCAACCTTCTGCCACGTGTCAAAAAATTTGACATGTCATTTGCTTGTTTAACAGGTTTAACCAAGAGTTTGAGTTGCCCTACCTGGCGACGTAAGTTCAATCTCATTATTAGTCAACCAGTGCGTCACCTCTGCTTCGCAGAGGCTCGCACTGGCTCTTCTATCTATATGTCATACTCCTTCCCGCATAACATGGCATTGAAACATACCGCGCAAAGCCCGCCTACACGAATGATTCGTAAACATTTACAAAAACATCTACTCATTTCTTAAGCTTTTTCGTGTGAGATCGGTATTTTGCGTGGATGAAACTTTGGAAAATGAAGAACAAATGCAAATTTGAACAGGTTTTGAAACTATTTTGGCTTGGTAGTCGCCGTAAGGACAATAGTTATCGTGAGCTACATCTCTATGCAAAAATCTTCTCAATTGCTCAGGTAAAACCACGGCGGATTGACCATTTACGCGACCATTTCTTTTTGGCGTCGTTTTCGTAAAGTAACAAACCTTTGGTCACTTTTTGGTCTAAAGTCCATGTCTTACACATCAACCTGCTAAACACATCCATGGCTTTGCAAAAAGCATTGATAAGGACCCAATTTTGCGGGCCAGAAGCCAAGTGGATCCGTTTGGCGCGCAAATTCTGAGGGACCCACTCAACGAATCCGTTCGTGCTTTTGCATGCTGGAGTTCTACCTTGGTAGCATGCGCTATGTAAAGTTTGGGCTCGGGATAGTGGCTGGATCCCGCTGTATGAATTTCGTTACAGACAGACAGACAGACAGACACACAAAGTCACGTAAAAAACACCCTTAGCCCGTTATTATAAGTTATGATAGTGACCCCATTTTCGATTGAACTATCAAAAATGAGCATTGTTATCACAATAACGTCATTCTGTTACTAATTAAACAGATTAGGCTTGCCAGAGTAGAGAAGTGGACTAGGATCCCATCATCTAAATGACAAAACATGCAATAGCAAGGAACTTTAAGCCATCATTTATAGTCTCGTCTGGCTAAATTCGCAAGACGAAAAATTTGAAGAAAAGGACAATGCTGAATCGTTGCTGAAAGCTATCAAGATGTTCTGATATGAATTTCAAATTGTTTTGCTCTCAGACGGAGCAATCAAACAGCTTCTAGGTGACACAAATGCTCTTTTACCTCACCGGAAGTGATTTCGAAAAAAAAAACATGTCAAAATGGACCAAAACGTGTTAATATTTTTCTGACACGTGGCAGGAAGGCAGTCCTCGTCGAATCCATAGAAACTTGCTCTTAGACTGAAAAACGTATTTTATGAGAGCTTTTTGAAAAAAATGGGTCCGGATAACGGAAAAGTACCCATTTTCTTTCTCCGAAGTTAACAAAAAAATTCCAAAGTTGTGCAGATTATCTAACCCAACAGTGCTAAGCATGTTGCTTATAAGAACAAATGATGTTCTGAAGTCATGAAATTTTCGATGATCCACAGGTCGAAATTTGGGGTTTACCGAAAAATTCGATTTTTCAAAAATTCATTTGTTCTCATCAGCAACATGCTTAGCACTGTTCTGTTAGATGTTTAGTACAACTTTGGAAGGTTTTCGTTAACTTCGGAGAAAGAAAAATGACTTTGAAGAATTGATGTTCGTCCCGTCCCCGTCCCCCAGGGATCATCAGGGGATCCTACAAAAAGCTGGGAAATGCAGCTTGTACAGCTTCTCGCTTCTGCTCAATATGTTCATAGTGAAGGATGGTGGGAGTACTTACGAATAGGTAGACAGCGTGAAATCCAGATATCCAGAGCTTCAGGATATGAAGCTTTCTTCTGAAGCTGCGGTCCCCTCCCCAGCGGAAATGTTAGTGCATGCGGCCCTAAGTGACTCACGTAGAGTCACCGCATGCTGCCTAACCACTGTGTAAAAATGAGATCTACCGCCCCCATTCACATGGCTGTGGTGAAATGGCTTGATAGTGACTGCAAGCTTTCATTTTTCTATAATCGATGAAAAGACCCAACGATTTTTTGTGAAAAGTAGCCTAAAACCGTCTCCAAGGTGAAAAACATCTGCGTGCAAAATTTCAGCTCAAGCGGTTCAGCCGCGGGCGTTTCTATAAAGCACATACCCTTTAAACGGACAATGTTTGAGTTTTATATATATAGAGATAAGATGATTGGATGTGCTTCAATCAAGGCAGTTTCGTAGCGATAGCGCATATCTGTCTTTATGAAATCCAACGCAAGAAGACATATTAAGCGATTTGAAACAGTTTGATCAGCGTGTATACAACCATATACAACCACTTAAGGTGGAATTTCGACGAAGTACGCGATCTTTACATTTTATGCAAAATTCATGAGGACTTGGTTTCGTAGGCTCGTAACACGGCGATTTTTGTAGAACGAAGTCTGAAACATGCACCATTCGACAGCTCCCAGTAAATTTAATCTATGAATGCAAGTGGGCAAGTTTTCCGACAGATACGCGGGAAGTGCAGGCAAAGTTGCGCACTTTCGTGACTCAGTTACGTTTACCTCACCATATCTCTGCAAAAAAACCCTATATTCCTCAAAGACTACGATTTTCGTAAAGAGCATGTCCGAAAACTTTTATAAGCGAAGTTTCCTTACAATTCAGGATCATAAACCTTTTGAGCAAAATTCATCGGCGAGTTTAGCGCGTAAAACGAGAAAAAATGAAATAACCTGACCATCTCGGAAAATTTGCTCGTAGAGTTTATTGACCTGCTGATGAAAATAACATCTACTTAGCTTCATATTTTAGAGTTATGGTGAGAAAAATTCAATACGACATGATTATTCCGCTTCACCAGCCCTTCTATTTCCTTTGGAAAGAAGTGTGCGGCTAACTCTTGGCGACCATAATCTACAGAAAGTATTATCGAAAGGATTTTGCTGGAATCTATTAGGAGCAACACGCCGCTTTACACTTTTGCGAAGAGACGTCCGCAAAAAGGTTCAAGAATACTGAAATCGAAATATCAAAGACATGCTGCAGATGGAAGATTCGCCCTGATGAGCTGAGTACAATGCTTTTTTCGGATTCAGAAAATATTCACTTCAAAGGAAGTTAGGAAAGTAGAATCTGAAAACGCGTGATTTTTCCAGATTTCACCAACGCTTCTACCTTTTTTGGAAAAAAGTCTGTGGCTACTTTCTAGCGCGCTATAATCTAAGGATAACAGCACTATCGAAAAGTACTCACTGGTATCTATTATGTTGGATAGGCGCTGTGTTATACCCTTGCGAAAGGATCTCCGCTGAGGAGTTCCAGAAAATTAGAGACGGGATATAGAGGACATGATGTAAATCAAAACATTCGCCTTGGCAAGCTGAACACAATGCTGCTTTTGGATTCAAAATGTATTCATTTCTAAGGAAGTTATGGCGCTGCGTAATTTGCGATATTCCGGGAATTTCGCGAAATTCCCGCAATGTAGCGGAATTCCCGAGCTTCGCGGTCTCTCGCAATTTGTATTCGCGACATTCACGAAAATTTTGCACATTCTGTAGGTGGTTTTGTACTAGCTGTTCATAGTTCTTCGAGAACGTGCATTGGAACTGTTTCGAAACCATCGGATTAGTATGAACCCAGCTTGTGATAAAGCTACACAATATAAATCAAGTCAACATTCATTAACGTGAAAAGCAAGTGGATTCAAAATTGTATCCATTTGATCAAATTCAGCGAGGTTAGAGACCGTCGTAGGTCTCCCATATGCACAAAACAGAAAACACCAGACACTTTCATTGACATGAAGACAAAATGTGGTGACTTTATGTTACATCTATAATCGTGCCTAGCACCGCACAATACCGCGCATAATTTCTGCAAGAAAGACGCGGCGGTCACCCGGATTCGGTAAAGGGGGAGGGGGGTGGGGCTCGTTAATTGTGAGTGGCAATCAAAAATGACGCGGCCTTACAGTAACCCACGGAGAGCAGTAGGGCAAAAACTTGTCCATTATGCATCCTAGGTTCCCATTATAGACTCCTGTTCCTTATACCAAAAAAGAAGATTTCCTTTCCTTTTTTCCTCAAAAATCGCAGAATTTCGGAAGCCGTTCAAGGCTCATGTTAAAAACGAACCGTCATGATCAAAAATCAAAAAAATCAAAGTGTGCCGCAGTCTCGTTAACTACAGTGGAACATATTCCTAAATAAAGATAATAAAGATCACTTGTGTTTGATGTGTGTTTTTCTTGCCTTTCAAAGGGTTCGTACAGGTTTTGTGGTCGATCAAATAAGTAGTATAAACTAATACAAAGATAATCTATAACCTCAAGGGGAGAAAATCTTGGCGTTGCGTATGCTGGCCAAGTTTTACTTACTGTCAACCAGCTGCGCGCGGCGTACTGCTTACTGACTGAATTACCTTGAAAAAATTGTAATCATTCGCGAGATCTGGCTGCATATCGCGCACCTATCGTATCCAAAGGAGCACCTCTATTTTATAGGTCCGTGGAGTTCTCATTTTCTCCTTAATTCTATAAGGAGAGGTCAATTTGAACTGAGCATGCTTCTTATTCTACTAGTTGGATTTGATCGAAAGCTTATCTAATCTGATTTCTCAGCTTCCAAAGGTGAAAATCTAGAAAGCGAAAAAGAAGCAATCTCGACACCTTCGCATTTTCTCTTATAAGAAGAAGCGCTTTGCATGGATTTTTATCGATCATGAAACTGGAGCTTGCAAGTTAATATGAGACAAAAAAGGACTATGTGCCAAGGGTTGGACAAGATGTCCCCAGAACAAGAATTCAGTGGGATGGGAGGGGGCTTTGCACTAAAATTGCTGTATAAGAACAAAACGGTCTCATACCCAGCGTGCTAAAGTGTACCGTCTGAATGAAATACTGCAAATAAGGCCCGGTTTTTCTGCACTAAAAATATGCCTCCGTACGTCGATAAGTCGCAAAAACTCTACTGCAAGACTTCACTGAAATATCAGCATCCAATGTGCTCCCGAGCTCCTTTACAAGATCACTCAGACAATCACAGGCTCTCAGCCGGCGGCGATAAAGGGCAGTTTCACTAAGCGGGCGGCGATACTGCAAAAGTGGCAGTGAGCGGGCGACGACATTGTAGGAATGGCGGTGAGCGGGCAGCGGCGGGCTACCAGCGGGCAGCTATAATCTTCCATGAGTCAGAAAATAGCTGCAGAGCGCATTCATTCCTACAAAAGCAGCCAAAAGGCGACGATGAGGCAGCGACTCCGTTAAGCTGGCAGCGACCGTGAAACGATGGGGCTGCGAATACAAGATTTCTGTCAGCGGGCCGCATCAATGCTATGAGAAGGCAGCCTTAATTCATAACGCCGTATTGTGGCTGCCAAATGGAAGCCATATCGTTGCCCGCTCGAGACATTGTTGATCGCACCAGAGAAGTTAGATGTGCAGGCAAACGAGATTGGCAGCGTGGGCTCGCGTCATTTTTTCATTTCTTGTTGCGTAATCTTTGTTTTCATCTTTGCTTTTCTTTGTTTTCATTTTCGTTATCATTCAGTGCTTTATTTCAAGTACTAGTGAATCAGTACCTATAGGCGCTATTTGGAAGAGCGTTTGCTTCGGGACTCGTCGTGGTTCCCCGCTATTTGAAGATTTTTGCAGATTTCTTTTGTTCTCTATGTTTGACTGTCTATCCAACCGGAAGAAGTGCTTAATGAAAGCCCCGTTTGTTTTTGAATCAAAACATCCACTGCACAACGTAATAAAAACTCTTTTTCGATGTACTGCAAAAAAAGCGTGCGAAAAAGGACATAATTAGTGGGTTTTCAACTTGCACAGAAAAAAATGCTATACATAAGTGATGATTCATTGAGAACTCGTCCACTATTCAACATTGCTCAAATCCTTTGGGCATGTACTTCGAGGGGGACTGCAAGTGTGCAGAAATCTGTAGACTGGCATTCATAAAGTGCCCCTGTGCTGCCAACAACACCGTGAGCAAATGAAATTGGGCACAAAATTTGAAAATATGCTCCATGGCCATTTCACACGAGCATATTGCTGACACCGCAGGGACATGAACCGCCAAAATCCTACTTTTTCGCTCAACTCTTCCAGAAAAATCGCTCATTATGCGATTACATACATTCGCAACCCCCGTCTGTACATATCTCTTCTTTAGGCGCTGCTCGAAAACCGTAAAAAACCATCTATTCACTCATTTTACGAATGTAAACATAAAAGTGCCTTTCCAACATTTTCGCCGCTGTCACATCATTCGACTACAAGCGTGCTCTCTTTGCGCTCAAAGATCTGCATCATTGCGTTTCGCATTTTCGAAATGCTTATTGATTGGCGTCGCTATGCTTTGCTACTTCAATCCTGTGTTTATAATTTTTTCGAGAAAAAACTCTCAGCCTCAGCGGATTACACGCGAAAACATGACCTTTTACGCAACGAACGACCATCACGACTCACTCCACGCCAGCGTGTTGTACGCAAAGTTCATTGAGTGAGGAAGGATTGATTTGAGGTTTAGTCTGAGTGCCACACACAGCGTAAGTTGTTTTCGTCGCACGTGTTTCATAGTTCCTTTTATGTTGAGAGTAACTTTTACTTCTTTTCTTTTCTCCTTTCGTTTACCAATTCTGTTTTTCACAATTTCGAAGTCAAAATATGGTTCAATTCAAGCTTTTGAGTCCTGCATCTCTACCGATCGGCCTTTTCAAAAAGTAAAATTCTCATTTCGAAGCCAAGTGCATTCATCGAAGCACAGTGCGCACCTTTTCAATGATGTACAGTCGGTTCATTTCATATGATCATGTGTGCCATTGCACACACCGTCCATCTTTGGCGTACCCATCCTGGATTCTTGGAGCACGCAACCCTTCCGTTAAGCGATTCTGATGTTTTCTCGCTGTTTTCTTTTCTTTTTAGGTACTATTTATCTCTAAATGATGTAAGCGATAGCAATTGGCCACTCTCTCGCGTTTTTGCGATCGCAAATCCGAGATGGGGACGCCAAAGATGTACGGTGTGTGCGGGTGCACACAGATCATATGAAATGAATCGACTGTACTTGTACAGTGAGCACATAAAAGGTTTACAGTTTCACGGAAAATTGTTTGGCACGCAGTAGTTCGTCAACGCAGCTATCGTCGATTCGTTGACCGTACGGACTGCTGAAGCGCTGCGGACCACATGCGGCGCGGTTAACATGTTGCGAGAGCACGAACAATGGCGATCTTGTATTAGAGCAAGCGTTTTACCTCGCGGTGCGTGCTCCGCGGTTATGTCCAGTCCGCGCAGTCAACGAATCGACGATAGTTATTTACAGCTGTGATGTGGAACTAGTTTCTGTCTCTTTTTATCGTCAAGGCTTGATAAAGTCTCCCTACCTCCTAGAAATGAAATTAGGGCTTTTCATACTTCCACTAATTGCTGTACCATATTTGTCTTGCGTTCTCTCTGTCTAATGTCTGTCTTTGATGTATATCTATATATTTCCAACTACTCTCTCTTTTGCAGGCATTTCATGATGTTTGTAATCGCAGTCAATTACAGCTTCTCGTAGACGCATTCAGCATTTGTCATGTATGAAGCATCTTTCATGAAGTTACTTCCTCCTTGGTGAAATGCAACAAAGCGTAGGCTTAGTATATGCATTGATTGAGTTCGGCAGGTGCGATGAGCTCATGATTCGGTAATTGCTTTGAAGGTGTCGTGACGAGCCAAGTCCTTTTAGCTGGGTAGAGATCATTGTTTACTGTTGAACAAGAGTCTATCTCTTGTACAAACAAGCTGCTAAGATGCTGAAACGTGACCTTATCTCCGTAATGTTCTCTTCTAATTTCATCCTTTAGGAGCAACTGAACATGGTCACGAATCAACGCGAGACGCTGCAGTCACCGACGAAGACGCACACAATTCCAGAGGAAGTGTTGCACAACATAAGGAAAATGGGTTTGGATCAGAACTGACAGTTGCCTGAACGATACTCAGGCGCGAATGGATTGTTGATTCGCATGAGAAACCCCTGCATTGCGCGCTAACACTGGCAGTTCCTCACTCATGTTTGTGAATATATTTATCGCGGTGGAATGTGTATTGCTTTGTCGCTGCTCCCCATATGGATCGTTTTATCAAAGTTTGTACCCTCAAGGTCTATTATCAGCATATTTTCTGTTCTAAAGAACGTAAATCTAAGCTAATCTAAGCTAACCTTTAAGCTTTTGGGCTACCGACACATCCTATCTTTGAAGAAAGCGGGAAGCGGCAGTGAGGCGATAAGGCCACGGAGCTTTTGGTTGGGTTTTCGCGTTGGCTTTGTGGCTGCCGGCTGAAAATCTTGTCTGTGTAGCTTCTTGTTATGCTTGGACTACAACGTTGTAACTTCAATTAATCTTATATATAAAGCTGAATGTCTGTCTGTCTGTATGTATGTATGTATGTCTGTCTGTACGTATGTGCGGAATAGAAATTTTTATTTCTGAACCGATCGGGACCAAACTTGGCACACATATACTTCGGGGCAGGGAGCGTGTCATAGGCTACTTTTCGTTATCGATCGATATCGATTTTATCGATTTTTATCGATTTTTTTGCTGAGTTCACCTACGGGGCTGGGAGTTGGCACAGGGGGGTAATCGAGCATGGGGATTCCGAATACAATATTGGTTTTCAGGATTATCGATTACTTTTATCGATTTTATCGATTTTTTTGCAAAGTTTGAGCTACGGGGCTGGGAGTTGGCACAGGGGGGTAATCGAGCATGGGGATTCCGAATACAATATTGGTTTTCAGGATTATCGATTACTTTTATCGATTTTATCGATTTTTTTGCAAAGTTTGAGCTAGGGGGCTGGGAGTTGGCACAGGGGGGTAATCGAGCATGGGGATTCCGAATACAATATTGGTTTTCGGGATTATCGATTACTTTTATCGATTTTATCGATTTTTTGCAAAGTTTGAGCTAGGGGGCTGGGAGTTGGCACAGGGGGGTAATCGAGCATGCTGATCAGCCCCAAGGGGGGTGATCAGCATGCTCGATTACACCCCCGTGCCAAATTCCAGCCCCCTAGCTCAAATTTTCAAAAAATCGATAAAATCGATAAAAGTAATGGACGATCTTGAAAACTAATATTGTATTCGTAATCTGCATGCTCGATTACCCCCCTGCGCAAACTCCCAGCCCCGCAGGTCAAACTTTACAAAAAAAAATCGATAAAATCGATAAAAGTAATGGACGATCCTGAAAACTAATATTGTGTTCGTAATCAGCATGCTCGATTACCCCCTGTGCAAAATCCCAGCCTCGCATGTCAAAATTTACAAAAAATCGATAAAATCAATAAAAGTAATCGATAATTCTGAAAACTAATATTGTATTCGGAATCCCCATGCTCACTTTCCCCCCCCCCCCTGTGCCAACTCCTAGCCCTGTAGGTGAACTCTGCGAAAAAATCGATAGAAATCGGTAAAATCAACATCGATCGATAACGAAAAGTGGACTGTGACACCCGCCGGGGCCCGAAGTGTATGTGTGCCAAGTTTGGTCCGGATACGGCGGAGCCGGGTATGCCAGCTAGTTCATTATAACGATGGCAAGTAACAATGAAGAACATAACCATCTGGGGCCATATCTATTTCTCCATGTGGTCATATCTCCAGATGGTTATGTTCTTCATTGTTACTTGTCATCGTTATAATGAACTAATTGAAGTTAAAAACGTTGTAGTCCAAGCATAACAAGAAGCTACACAGACAAGATTTTCAGCCGGCAGCCACAAAGCCACCGCGAAAACCCACCAAAAGCGCCGTGGCCTTATCGCCTCACTGCCGCTTCCCGCTGAGAACTGTAGAAGCGAGCGGGCTACAAATATGACAATGAGCGGGAGGCTAAAGCTGGCAGCGGGCGGACTGCTATGAGGGCTTCAGCGGGAAGCGAAAGTGGGCGCGATGAGGCCACCGCGCTTTTGGTGGGTTTTCGCGGTGGCTTTGTGGCCGCCGGCTGAGAGCCTGTGATTGTCTGAGCATCTGCCCCGGACTATCGCAATTACATATAAAAGGTGTTTGCTTCGATTCTCTAGACGAGCTTAGGCACTGGACGGAAGACTTTTTTGAGACGGGACTCACTGTAATTGTATAACATGATTGAAAATAGGGCAAATATATTGTTGGCAAAGTGGCAGAAGGTTGCGCCTTGGAACGGAAAAAGCGTCAAATGCGTGAATACGCCAATGGAAAATACATTACGGATTTGAAAAAAAACTCTGTCATTTTGTTAGTTTTTGAAAATTCCACGAACTTGTGAAGCGACTCAAAATAAGGCAGGCTTCAGACCGCGCTCGAACCCGTTGAACCCTACTAAATAAAGGGAACTAAGAAGATTTGCTCGATTGACATTTTGGAGCATACAAACATCGCACACATACACACATACCCACGTATACCGTACACAAAACTTCAAAAAATGTTACTCTGCAATAGCTTAAAGAGAACGGAGATGTGAAGAACATCCACAAAAGTTTGCCAAGTCTCACCGAAATGCGGAAAGATAAGGGATGTATAGGGCTTTTAAAAGATCTTGACGATGGCGCGACCGCGCGCGACACGCACGCCACCTCCGAAAATTGCATTTTCATGGTTTTCCTCCCTAGTCGAGTTTTTTGCTTACGTATGATAATATTTAGGCACTGGAAGTGACTGAGCTGAAACGTTGATTTAATGCCTTCTTGTGTGAGCGATATATGCTCATGTAGGCGCAAAGTCCGCAGTAAACCCGGTCGTCACGCTTCAAAAAATGAAGTGCACATGGAATTGCAAAAGCAGAGACGAAATACCACGACACAAAGTCGATAAGTCCTTGCTGTAACAGAGTAGCGTACAAATGGAGAAGCGGTCGAGTTATGTGCGTCTGACAAGGAAAGGCATCTAACTAGTCGCGGCTTCATGTTGAGCAAGCCAAATTCACACAAAAGCGTTCATAAGTCGCTTTAAAATATTGCGCTGCAGCTAGGAGCAGCATATTCGGAATCAGCTTCAGAGCATGGTAAAGCTCAACATTGTAAGGCAGCCTGTAGAGGGCGATTCGCCTATAAAAATAGCTGGAATACTCAAATAACATCAGATTGAGTCTGTTGTCATTGACAAGAATTTTAGTGCAGTAAATTAGGATAGATGATGATATTATAATGCCAGTAGGTCAAAAAACTATGTAAATTTTGCACAGAAAAATCCATACTGCGCTTCAGCATGATGCGCCGTAGCTAGGAATAGCTTTGAAATAAATGTTTCTATATGAAAAACCAATCTAAGTTAGATGCTGCCAACGACAGTCGATCGATCGATTATTGCTCACCCGATATGTCTGCAGTAGCTACAGCGACTACAGTTTGAAACAACTCTGAGATGCGAAATTACAGCGCGCGAGGTATTTCGCGCGTACTTCAAGATGCAAAATCCTGGCATCTAGGAATCGCTTTACTTTATTTGGCAGCGGCGAGTGCAGACGAATTCCTAGGGTTCCGGCGGGTTCGAACGTAAAGCCTGCTTGAAGTTGCTTCTCGTCGAGCTGAATCAAATGGTACCACTTGACTCAGATTGTCTACTTTGAAACGAGATGTATCTCATGTAGTGCGTTGTTAAAAGCCGACAAGCAAAAACCTATTACCAGACATAGAGCTCTGGCAGAGATGCTAATAGGGCTAATGAATTGAGCTGCAATTGCTGCAATCGCAATCGCAAGTGCAACTGCAAAAGCAACCCGCAATTGCTCAAAGGCAGCGTACACCCAAAATCTAAGTTACCTAATTTTCTAGATCTTTCTATACCGTGTATATACTGGCCCTGAAGAAGACCAACTGCGTTGGTCCGATCTCCAAATGTTGCTTCTGAGCGGAGAAAACCCCCCTCAATTTTCTTTCATTCCGCCCCTTTTCTTTCACTCCGCCTCCTCCGGACGAATCCACGACAGCGTAAGCTTCAGTTGTCGTTGCAGTTGCTGTTGCAATGCTATTGCATCTGCAACTGCAGTTGCAAGAGCAACTGCAACGGCAACTGAACAGTGCAGTTGCTTTTTGCGGTGCGCCTCCTTCGGGCGATGAACCACGACAGCATATGCAGCAGTTGCAGTTGCAACTGCAGGCCGTCATGCTGTTGCAGCTGCTGGCATGCCGACGGGGACGGGCGGTTCGAAACTCGTCCGCCCTCGAAGAGAGGGTCCTCGGAAATTGGGGTTTTTTTGGGACTTTTGGAGGATTTCAATGTCATAACTGTAACCAGCGGCACGGAAAGGCTCCAGAATGACAAAAACATCGAAGGTGAAATTTTGGGTGTACGCTGCCTTCAAGCACTCTCTGGCAATAAGAATGTGATGAACCTCAAGCAGTGGAACGATCTCGAAGTACGTCTAGCTCCATGCTGGATGCCTTATAGAAATCAACACGTTTTCATGTAACGAACAGTCGAAAGTGAATAAATATAGGTAGATGAAATAAATAGAAAATTGAGCCAAGTTCTAATTACATACAGTTTTCATATTAAATGAAACCTATCTTGCTTCCGACATCATGGCACGTAGTAAACCCTCGTCAGTGCATCTTTCCTGATGTGGGCCTAAATTGATCTTAGGCCGCCTTAGCAGCATCCAGCAAGCTATGTAGATGTGGATCGATTTGTAGAAATGATGATAATTGCGTGTTCTTAAAGAAACTCAAAGCTGCTTGATTTGTGCAGGTATGGCTAAATGATCAAACTATTGTGATACACGCGGCAGCGCCACGGTATGAGACCACTTTTTCTATATCGCTAAAGCCATTCTTTATACAGACATCGAAAAGTCGAAAATGGGCGCTTTCAAAAGTTCTGCCAAGCAAACAAAGATATAACATTATAATAATCTAGCAGTGGCGGTGCCAGGATTTCCGTTCCGGTGGGGGGGGGGGGGGCAAAATTTTTTTCAAATAAAGGTGCGTCGCGCCACGCACTCCGAAAAATTTTGTAGGGGTAATTCTGAAAATTTTTGCGGGGCTCCAACCCCTTAAATTTGGAAAAAAATTTTTATAAGTCTAACTTGAATTGTTACAAAATTTCAAATTTCGATTGTTCACAAAAATAAACAAGTCATTTGCACATTTACGTAAGTAAATTTCAAAAATTTTCGCGACCCATTCTCGGGAGGGGGGGGGGGGTCCTCAGTCCGCCACTATAATCTAGCACCAATTTACACGATAAATTATGATTTCTGCACTATTATCTCACATTACGAATCTCTTAAGTTACCCATTAGCAGCTTACGGGTTTTCCCCTGCTCAGATGATCGCCGAGCGCAGGTGGCCATGCGATTTTTGGGCAAGCGAGCACCGGAAAAATAGTTCGCTGATTTCTAGCTGTCCGCTTGCAGAAATTTGAAAGACTATTGGTCATTTTTGTAGGGACGCTCATAAAACAGTCTCGGCCTTTTCATAGATTAACTGCGGCGCAGGGGCCGCATTCTCGCGGATATTCCGCGAGAATATGCAAAAATTTAAAAAAAACGGTCTTTTGTGAAGGACCGCACAGCACACAGTTACCTTCCGCTGAGAGAAGGTACCTAAGGTAAATTGAGTAATTGAATCATCGATGTCACCTCTGCCATACAGAGTCTTACCTTTGCTCGGCGTTCGCCCGAAACTGCGTAAAAAGAGTCCGAGCGCGCGCTGAAATTGTGGCCAGCGCTTGCTGAAAGAAATTGTTTGACGAGCTCACGCAGAAAACTTTATATTGCTGTCCGCTGGCAGAACATGTGACAGTAAAGGAAGTACCGCTCGCTGAAGGTTTGGCTACGCCCCAAAATTCTGATGACCGCCTGCAGAAAAGCGCGAGTTTGCGGTCCGCCTGCCCCCGGCGGTTATCAGAGTGGGTTTCATCATTGCACGCTACTCGCCTAGGATCATCTCAAAGCGGATGTTGCTCTTACAAAAAATCAAAGGGTGATTATTGCGGCAACCTCTTATAACATAAAGAGTGGCCGCTTCTGAGTTCATCTTACGGATTTATCTTAGGCCCTTAGTTCAAACAATCTAAACTGACGGAGGGTTTACTATGGTCGATATGTTCTAAGAGAAGGTTGTGTAATGCACTTACCTTTGAAGTAGTGCTGAGCGGTTCACTTTCAAAAATGACCTCGTGCGTGTCCTCGTTTTCTGCCCAAAGCTTGGGGACTTCTTTTTGAAGATTGATCACTCTGAAATAGTAGTTCGAGGCCTGAGCAAATTGAGCAAACAATGCTGACTTGCACCGACTTGTATACTGCTGATATGAAGTAACGCTGCAAAGTATGATAAGGATTTTAGAGAATTGTTCTATGAGAACGTCGTCAAATAGACATTATGCTAGGCTCTATAAACCGTCCATCATATTACTTCGATCGTGACTAATCAAAGCCTTTTAAACTTTAGGTAAGTTCCAAACTACCATTGAAAAAGCAATTCAAGTTAAGTGACACACAAACATTTGCACAACCCATAGTTGAAGTCAAAAGCTAAAAAACCAAAATGCCCGAAAAATGCAGAAAAAATCATAACATTGTCAAAATAGCTACATATTTGATGCTCGCTGCACATACAAAGTGCGGTTCATGATTATAGGAACTCCCACGTCTTGGAAGTTTAACTTTCTAAGAAAAACCACGTCAAAATGCATAGTCAAAAACGGCACGAAGAGCATGTAGCCGTTATCGATTGTGAAAATCTTGCACCTTTTTTCTTCTTTTAAATGTTACGCTGACAATGTGTAAGATATCTGCTACACAATGAACCCAGCACAGTTCAAAAAGAGAAGTGTTACTATGTTGTAAGTCCTGCCTTGAAACCTGGGCTTGTTATAGACAATTTCATTTTCTTCGCCGTACAGGTTTGTTATGGTAGTAACTTTATTGCTTTACGTTTCGGCCACATGCCAGAGGCCTGAAAGGAGCAGTCACAATGATGTCCGTTCTTGGGCGCCAAAATCTTCTCAGTCGTATCGATTCGTTTAGCGTAGAGAAAGCAGGCTGGGCGGTTGACTCGTACTCACCAGTACTACCGTTATTGCAGTGTGCAAGCTTTAGACGAGCTCGTTTGACTGTGGTACGAACAAATGAGCAGTGTGCATGGCACCGAGCTGCTTATATACAGGGTGTTTGATAAGTTTGTGTCCTCAAGTGCTTCAACTGATTCTAACTCATTTTTTACTATATCAAGGACATGCTGTACACAAGAAGATTCGCCTTGATGAGCTGAGCAAGGCGCTGTTTTCGGATTCAAAATATACTTATTTCGAAGGAAGTTATGGCGAGTAGAATTTAAAACGCGTGATTTTTCCGAAATTCACCAACGCTTCTTTCTCCTTTGGAAAGAACTCTGAGCCTATTTTTTAGCGCACAATAATCTATAAGAACAGTAATATCGAATAGTACTTGGTAAGGTCTTCTATGTTGGGTAGGCTTTGCTCCACATATTCGCGAAAGGACCTTCGCAGAACAAATTGAAAAAAAAACTGGAAACAGAATATCGACATCGTACCCCAACTTTCAATATATCAGAAGATTCTCCGCGCGGAGCTGAATCGAATGGTAGCTTTGATTCAGAATTCGTCCACTCTGAAGCGAGATATGGCCAGGCGACGGTGATGTCCATGCTTGTATTGACATGTATGGACATGTATGGACATGCCGCTACATGTCCATACATGTAGCGACATGTCCGTACATGTCCATACATGTCCATACATTCGCGTATGTTTTTCAAAAAATGTGAGCGGTATTGTATCTTGAGGTAAACAAATATTCTTCTTTGTTGATCCATTGGTTTCAAGGTTTAGCGAACACTTATAGCAAAAAAAATGAGTTAGAATCAGTTGAAGCACTTGAGGACACAAACTTATCAAACACCCTGTATATAAGCAGCTCGGTGCCATGCACACTGCTCATTTGTTCGTCACCACAGTCGAACGAGCTCGTCTAAAGCTTGCACACTGCAATAACGGTAGTACTGGTGAGTACGAGTCAACCGCCCAGCCTGCTTTCTCTACACTAAACGAATCGATACAAGTGAGAAGAGGTTTTTGGCGCCCAAGAACGGACATCATTGTGACTGCTCCTTTCAGGCCTCTGACGACGGCGTGTGGCCGAAACGTAAAGCAATAAAGTTACTACCATAACAAACCTGTACGGCGAAGAAAATGAAATTGTCTATAACAAGCGCAGGTTTCAGGACTTACAACATAGTAACGCTTCTCTTTTTGAACTGTGCTGGGTTCATTGTGTAGCAGATATCTTACACTTTGTCAGTGTAATATTAAAAAAAAAAGAAAAAAGGCGCAAGATTTTTAGAATCGATAGCGGGTGTTGTACGATACTTTTCGTTATCGATTTATCGATCCATCGGTTTTTTGCAAAATTTTGACTACGGTGCTGGGAGTTGTTACAGGGGTAATAAGTTATATAGGGCTGGGCGGAGTGCGGTTTGCCAGCTAGTGACAGTATAGCGCACAGCAATTCCACGAAAATTAGCAATGATCACAAGAATTTTCATTGCAAACAAATGAGTGTTGTTCGTTTTGATACGTTTTGACGTGCGACTTAGAGGCTTTGTAAAGATTCAAGTAGAGATTATTCAGCCGACAAGCGAAGGATGGCTGGCCGAATGGTTCTGAATGACTCGTTAGTAGGCGTGACAACTGCGCAGGAAAATGGCCTCATAACTCCCCCTATAAAACCATTGTAATGAAATTGGTCTTGAAATGACCTCTGGTAAGGTAATCTCGAAACTACCTTCCCTATCTGCTAAATAGTTTTGTAAGGGAAGTTATGAGGCCATTTTTTTACGCATCAGCGGGCCCACTAATGAGCGAAGCGCTAAAGTCATGCAGAACTTCAACTCTAACTCCACGGTCGGCTAAAATTTTCAAGGATCACTTCAACCAACCATCCTCCCTTGTCAGCTAAATAGTGGCTACTGGAAATTTTACAAAGTTTCGAAGTCGTTTGTCGAAAGAAGTCATTCATCAGCCAACATGATACTAGTGTGCAATAAAAATTATTGCATCATTGTATCCTTCGGTGATTTAGGCATTACTGCATCAACGTGGCATTATCAAAAAAAATTTATGCGTACCAAAAATAGGATAGCACAACTTTCACATTCTAAGCCAATGGCTCGCTAACGTAGATAATTGAGATGCTCCAAAATTTGAAACATGCCCATTTTGCGTTTTGAAGTAAGTCATCTGCCTCATGGAGTACACTAGTGCCTTAGCCACATCACAAAAAGCGGTGTATTTCAAAAGGCGCGATTTTTATTGCCACATGAATTACAGGGCTCCTAAATTGCAGAGTCGTTTGCACCAGCGGTCGCGCGATCGCCTCGCGCCCGGGCATCAATGGCGCCGCCTCGATCGATGGCGCCGGCGCCGGCAAAATGCCCGAGCGCGACGCGGTCGCGCGACCGCTGGTGCAAACGACTCTGCGATAGGAGCCCTGTAGCACACATTTGTTTTTACAAAGTTCTAGAAGTATGCAAAGTTTTGAAGTAGATATCTCGGACAATTTTATGGGTTGATTAGTCTTCATTTTGAATTTGATTTAAAACAAGTATTTAGATAGTCAAAAATCTGGAAATGCAAGTGATCACAAATTCATGAATATTTCATCAGTTTTCTGGCAAAAGCAGTCAAACTGAGCAAGTGGTAACTCCAAACAGCTAGCAAGCTAACTCACATTGTCCGTTACTTTGTAGAGATTTGTATAGTTCTAAACTGTATTTCTGCGTTGATGATTACTGGAGAGATCGTGCCTCTTGACCGTCTCACCACAGAAGGTCGAATTGACCGTTTAAGTTTGAGGAGAAATTTCGCATCTAACAAGGGGAGGATACTTGGTCGAAATGGCAAATTTATATAAAATGTGCACTATCTTACAGAGCACGAAATTCTGAATTCAAAATGTGTTTTCGATATTTGCAAAGCGCTCCTGGAAGGAGAATTGTGGGGATTTTCTAAGTAAGAATTTTGACGTGTTTCTGTAATGGAGTTATTCAGAATTGTGATTGAGCTCAAATGGAGCCATTATTACTGCCAAGGCACTTCACGGCAATATATACCTTCAGTTCATTAAACTTATTAGTCATCACTCCTTTCATGTGCCGGAAAGACCTCAACACTTAGTTTCATCTTAAGAAAATCTTTGAATTTTTACCTCAAAAAGTACCCATAACTACCCACCCAGAAGCGCTTTGCAGACAACGGAGTGCAGATCTGGAATCAGCATTTGATGTTCTATAAGATAGTACACATGTCCTATGAAAACGCCACTTCGACTAAGTATCTTTCCCTTTAAGAAGATTATGTACGTTACGTTACGTATGTACGTTTTGCAATACGGCATTTGTACCTCTTTCAAGAGAAGAATGGTAGAAAAGTTTTTTAACCGATGACGGACGGCGATGGCGATGGACGGCGATGCGGACATTCGGTGATTGACGCACTTTTTGCAGCCAGGGACGTGCAGGCCAAGCATTTTTTTCTGCTTTTTGCACTCGGGAATACTCTGGGTTCCTGGGAACTTTTACCCCTTCCCAAAAAGATGTTTGAAGTTGTTTACAAAGCAACTTTACGTCTCGCATAAACCACAAAAATTTTCGCCGCCGAAAAGTATTGCCGCGATACCGCGTCGCTCCGCACCGCCAGGCGAAGGTTAGGCATCGTCGTCAGTGGGTTAGAGTCTGTCTTATGTTTTGGATGGCTTGTATCAAAAAAAAGGTTACATCTGCATAAACGTACATAGAGGCTCAGTAGGAAGATTTCTAAATGGGGTGCAAACGTGCGCAATTCTGTTCCTACTCATCAAAATCAACGTTTTGATGTGAACTTACTTGACCACAAAAAGTTGCTTCGAAGTTGTAGGGGGTTTCACATCCCAAACAAGTTCTACACTTGCAATTATACCCCAATCTTGCTTTACTGTGATACTCAATTTATGTGCTGGAGTCGCGTCTTGATCTCCTTGAGCAGATGCTAAAACATACAATTTTACAAATTGTAAGACTAGAGCCACGGTGACATGAGATTGTATTGTTCTAAGCGAGAAATGACACTGTCAATCTCAATACCTTGCGCATTTCGTCGCACATATCAACATGACTGAATTTTTGTGTTTGAATGATGGATGTATGAGCTGCATTATACAATACCGCTCTCAGAACGTGCAAAATTTCCGTGAATGTCGCGGAAACCCCGGAATTCCGCGAAGGACCGCGAAATTTTCGGAATATCGCCATAACTTACTTCGGAAGGCATAAATTCTGGATCTGAAACAGGGTTATACTCAGCTCATTAAGGCTAATCTTTTGGTACCTTGCCTTACCGTAATTCTCGGGGCACGATTGATGCACGATCTGAGTGAATTTTGCATTTTGGGAGAGAGGACGTGGGTGTACGGCAGCAGTGAATCCTTTTGCGATTTTTCTGAAATTCTAGGGAGGGGAAGGAGGGGGGGGGGGGGAGGAGTAATCAGTGTTATTGGGTGTGGTTAGTTCTAAAATATGCGAACATGCCGTGATGATGCCGTCGATGTTGTTTTTCCCCTCCTCTGTTTGTTTAGTAGCTTCAAGCACCTATTTATTACGAAGGGGTGGGTACGAGTACAGGACACGAATATTGTGTTCACCTCCCCCTCCCAAAATGCAAAATTCATCTCAGACCGTGCACCAATCGTGCCCCGAGAATTACGGTAAGGCAAGGTACCAAAAGATTCGCCTCAATGAGCTGAGCATAACCTTTGTTTCAAATCCAGAATTTATGCATTCCGAAGGAAGTTATGGTGATATTCCGAAAATTTCGCGGAATTCCCGGAATTCCGCGACATTTCCGGAATTCCGCGACATTCCCGGAATTCCGCGACATTTCCGGAATTTCGAGACATTTCCGGAATTCCGCGACATTCCCGGAATTCCGCGACATTCCGGGAATTTCGCGACATTCCGGGAATTTCGCGGAATTTTCGGAATATCGCCATAACTTCCTTCGGAAGGCACAAATTCTAGATCTGAAACAAGAATTATACTCAGCTCATTAAGGCGAATTTTTTGATACCTTGCCTTACCGTAATTCTCGGGGCACGATTGGTGCACGGTCTGAGATGAATTTTGCATTTTGGGAGAGGGGAGGTGAACACAATATTCGTGCCCTGTACTCGAACCCACCCCTTCTAGTAATAAATAGGTGCTTGAAGCTACTAAACAAACAGAAGAGAGGAAAAACAACATCGACGGCATCATCACGGCATGTTCGCATATTTTAGAACTAATCACACCCAATACCACTGATTACTCCCCCCCCCCCCTCCCTAGAATTTCAGAAAAATTGCATAAGGATTCACTTGCTGCCGTACACCCACGTTCCCTCTCCCAAAATGCAAAATTCATCTCAGACCGTGCACCAATCGTGCCCCGAGAATTACGGTAAGGCAAGGTACCAAAAGGTTCGCCTTAATGAGCTGAGCATAACCTTCGTTTCAAATCCAGAATTTATGCATTCCGAAGGAAGTTATGGCGATATTCCGAAAATTCCGCGAAATTCCCGGAATGTCGCGAAATTCCGGAAATGTCGCGATATTCCGAGTACTCTGCGTTGATACCACTGCTTCCGGGGTTTCCGCGACATTCACGGAAATTTTGCACGTTCTGAAAGCGGTATTGTAAAGGGTGTCCCAAAAAATATCCCTACTGTTTGGTTCGATCGTTGATATCTTTTTTTGCGCTGATGTATCTCGCCAATCTTCAAGCACCACTCCATGAAGCTGGCTTTAGCTTAAATTTGCGGTTTAGAGCAAACTACATGCCAGTTATTTTTCGCTACTGTAGAATTAGGGTAGGAGTTTTGACGAAGGCATTACTGAGGATAAATCTTGTCTCATAAAAAGATTTCGAAAGAGCTGAAAATATTGCCAGTGATTAATTCAAGACTCCAATTTCAAAAAGGACCTTGCATGTTACAAGTTACGCCGGGTACGCCAAAAAAACAACGTTTCAAAATTCATACTTGATAACAGTATCTTGAGTTGCGTTGTAGATCTATAGCTTGTTTTCAATGTGATCTCGTTTTTTTCAGACAAGCGTAACGTAACATCTTGAAACAGATTCTTCATAGCAGTTTCAAAAACGACTCAGAAAATGAGTGAAAACTACAACCTTGCCATGACCAAGTTCCTCTATTTCTATCACCCACTAAGCAGTCTAAATCGATGAATAGAGCAAATCAAATCCTATAGGATGCAAAACAACTTTTTTCTCTTTTCCAAAAGTCTTCACAGCTTTTAGGTAAATTTTTTATCAACCATCAATTTTAGCAGGCCTTTCTCAAACAGAAACTCCATCAATAATAATCTTTGGAATTTCAGAGTTTCAAAAATGACCTTTTATTAACACTTATTAAAAAGCAAATGAGCGTTCGCGTATTTGAAATATCAAATCTCGAATTTTTGAGTGTAGTTTCAGTTTTCTTCAAAAGCACGAGCCATAATAATATCATAATTTTATGCCTAAAGACTTTACGAATCGAAAGCAAAAGACATCTGCTAGAAAGAAACATCGAATGACATCTAAGTCCCTCTCCGGTTAATGTCCTACGAGACCAATCTTGGGACTCGAATGCATCAAAAAAGTATTTAAAAACTTTGCAAAGCAAGCAATGAAAAGGAGAAAACTGTTTTGTATCCTCTAGGGTACCTCTACTTACCACTTACCTGAGCTTCTTCGAGGGACAGTCCAAAAAACTAGAATATTAGAAAGATCTAATCATGGCAAATCGATGGATAGTAGTTTTCCAAACATTTTGTGAGAGCTCCTTGGTGCCAAAATGCTTTCAAGGACCGGTTTTGAGGAACCTGTTTCGCGAAATTTTATGCTTTTTTAGAAAAGCGAAATTACTTTACGCTGTTACGCTGATAGAAACGATCATAGGAACGACATATGATCGGCTAAAATCAGCGCAGAAAACTTCAGCCAAGAAATCATTGGTGCTTTATTGGGGAATTTCTGCATTTGCAGCTAATTTTCGAATGCCGCAATGCTGGAAGTCTCTAAAGTGATCTACAGTAGCAAAAGTCGATCGGCATTCGCACTTTATTGTATATCTAAGTTAAAGCCCTAAAGAATGGCACCTAAGGATTGCCGAAACACGCCAGGGCAAAAGAGATATTTTGAATAAAGTAAGGGGATTTGTAGAACATCCTGACCGTGAGATATGAGATAGAGATTACTCGACAAACGTATTTCTCAACACAACAACTGTGCAGGTTGTTGCGCACACAGCAACTGTGCAGGTTGTTGCGCAAATGAGTAAAGGCAGCAGGTACAGTCAGATTCGCATAGCCCCTGACGATGTACCATGAAAACACCGTTTGGCCCAGTTCTACATGCTTATCCCGCTCACACTGCCAAAATCGAATCAGTGAAGCTGACAGCGATTTTGCAACAGTTGACTAATTTTCGAGTTCCATTCTTGACCTGTAACCGTGCTCCATTTTTATTCGTATTGATACTGAAGCTGTGCTTTCCTTCACAATGATACTACTGATATTTTGATGGTGCTGTTTTTGTCTTATTCTTGTCATTCTTGACGAAAAAAAAGGTAGAGATTTGTTCTCAAACAAATCACTATTGAGAGTAAAACAGCAAAGAAACGGGAGCAAAAAGCTACTGCCGCTTAGGGGATTTTTGGCTGCTTGTGCTGCGCCGCGCATTGAGAACTCACCATACAGTCTGCCTTAATCCTAACCAGGCGAAAATTGGCATGGCGGGAGTCCGCGTCGCTAGGGTTGTGCGGTCACGCCCACGGCCTGCTTCTCTACTCTCTCTCCAATCCTTTTGCTCTCTCCGACAGCGCGCATATGCAGCGCAAACGCTTGGCGCTGCGAGCGCGCAAATCTACGCCGACGGTTCGGCCTGCCCAATTGAAGCAGACTGTACATCAGTTTGCGCGCAGTGAAAGTCGTACCCCGGAAATTACTGCGTCTTATACCCCGGAAATTAGGGTAATTTTTAAAGATGTGACATTAAATGTCTGCCAAACTCAAACATTCAAACTCTCATAATCTCGGCAGATATTGAAGTAAGATTTGGAATCAGCTCATCGAGGCGCACCCAATGGTTTGCATATCATTTCGTTTCGCCACTGCGATCTGGTATCCTTCCTTTGTAAGAAGACTAGGACACACCGGTGCGTATGAGACGATTTTTTCCCGCTTGGAATTCAAAAAGAAAGTCTAGGCATTGATGTGGGGAAAACCGCATTGTGTGGTTGAGCTCAATCTGAGCAAAATGTGACTTGAAGGCAATGTCCGGGCAAGAAGTTGATTTCGAGAT
Organism: Cylicocyclus nassatus; assembly: GCA_958299035.1. NCBI lineage: Eukaryota > Metazoa > Nematoda > Chromadorea > Rhabditida > Strongylidae > Cylicocyclus > Cylicocyclus nassatus. Next base: position 66,174,914 of record CATQJL010000112.1, read on the forward strand.
TTTGTGCTTATTCGGACCTATTCGCTATGATGAATCCGAAAACCCACACAGGAAGCGCTTGATTGGCAAAAAAAGGACTTTAACGCAGAAGGGAAATCAGCAGGGAGCGTGGTCTTCCCCACGGTATAGGCTTACCAACCAGCATCGGTTATGCGACTCGCGCCTGCGGCGACTTGCGACGATGCGATCTGGCGCGCGCGAACTGTGCCACGCGGGCACGCTGCATGCGACGGTGCGTCGTCGCAAGGCCTGCTGGCGCGGGACCGATGCCGGCTGATACAGTCTATATATTTACGCTCCCAACTTCCGGAGCGATCTTCTCAATTCCGTTAGCCTTCCTGACATCGTCACTGGCCAAGTGCAAACGCGTGATTTGAAGTGAAACCAGCAAGATCGCTCCGGAAGGTGGGAGCGTGAATCCACAGTGGCTAAGACCAAATAATAATTTCCATCATCCTTAAAGTCCTTTTCCGCCGTTTTTGCGCTCTCCAGTGTGGATTTTCGGTTTCAGCATAGCGAATAGGCCGGGTAAGCACGAAATCTCAAAATCAACTTTTTGGCCGGACATTACCTTTAAAGCTAATGTCCAGGCTAAACCTAACCCCCTCCGATTAGTGTCGGTCCTGAGTGTAAGCCCCAGAAAAGGGGCATCTGCGTTGGTCTGGTTTTCTAACGTTGTCTCTGAATGGAGATAAGGAGCCTGGAAGTCCCTATCTGGGCGGAGTCTGATATCAGACTCCGCCCAGATAGGGTCTGCCTCTCGACACGTACTACATGGCAATGAGTAGAAGTTGCACACTGCTGTAACTGCACCCATGAGTTGCAGCTCCTACCTGCTGGCATGCCGACGAGGACGAGCGATTCGAAACTCGTCCACGCCCTCAAGACGGTCCCCAGGAATCGGGTTTTTTTGTGAATTTTGAAGAGTTTGAAGTTCGAAACTGTAATTAGGGCCACAAAAAGGCCCCAGAATGACGAAAAAAAGAGGGCCAAATTCTGGGTGGACGCTGCCTTTAAGGTCAGAGTTTTGGGTTTTGATACGCTCTCACTCAATTTCACTTACCAGTGAGGATGAGGAGAAACAGGGCATTCAGTGACGCGCATTGTCTCCAAAGCAGGTTTCCTACCATTGCTTGAGTGACCACTTCTCGAAGGAAGGCCGTAACGAATGAATGCCACATTTCCCCAATGCCTCTCCAATTTGACGAGGCTTTACATGTATAATCTTTTCCCAGCTTTAAAACAAGCGCAAAATTGGTAGCTCAAACGTGGCAGTCTTCACAATAGTGAATACAAAGCAATACTTTGCAGGCATCAAAGGTTTATCCATGTTACCACATGTCTACGAAGCTTACTTTGCTCTACGGCTGGAGAGAATTATTAGGCATTCCCTGACAAAGACCCCAGACATACTACTCGTCTAAGCCAGTGTTTTATGCTGCATCTAATATCGTTCTTTTTCCCCCAAAATGTAGCGGGCGGAGCTTTGCCAACGTATGCGCGTGGCAGCATTTGGCACCTAGAGAGTAAAAAAAAATAATGCTTTAGAATGGAGGTTCAACAAGTTTTTCAACGTGTTCAAATGTCTGCAGGGCCACGCTCGCTATACGCATGGGAATCTCCTATACATAGTAAGCAGCTTGTTTGGATTGGCCACTTCAGTTTCTAACCGTTCCTTGTTAGGCGGATCTTTGGTAACTTCCCTGTTGTTGCTTTGTTCCATCGAATGATACCTTAAGTTTGCTAGGAGAACAAGACTTGATTTATTTAAAAAGAATTTCACTTTTGGGACAATCTAATAGCTATTAGCTTCGAAAGCCAAAAATCGCAAATAAGCTCGTGAAAAACTGAAAGATAGACAATTTGTGAAAACTTTTGTCATGCCACAGCAACCTAACTGCATATTTTGGCCTAGTAATAAGTCCCAGAGATGCATATTTATGTTAAATTATGCATTTTGCGTACAGGGTTTCCTTGCAATGGTTTAATAAGGCTCAAGGCGCTTAACAGACGAGAAAAAGTAATTTAGAGTCAGCGCGTTCTATACCTCACCCACTGGTATGCAACGTAGTACTGACCACTTTTACTTCTGACCTTTCTTTGTAACATCCTCCTAGGGTGGAGGACATTAGGTCGCCGAATTTGGAAGAGTCCCGCGCGGATTCCCTGCAGGAACGCATGTCCGCGCATGTGCAAGGGTGCTTATTTGTCGCAAATGACCGCGGGGACCGCACTTTTTCGGCGACCTAATGTCCTCCACCCTCCTCCTACGAACCTTTCGGCAACAGTGAAATCCCTCAAGCGTTTGGCCAAACGCTACAAATTTTTAGCCTCAGACAATTTAAGAATATATAAACTTTCCCTATTCAAAATTCCATTGAGGCCAGAGCGATTCTATCTAAAACAAACCATTTTTTTGCTGTATCATCAGACGCTTTGCCTGCAAACAGTGCCCTAAAAGCACTTTGCTTTTTCCTTCAAAACAGCACATATCTCGACGCCGTCCCCAGCACGTAACGTCTATTTTTCAGTCACGTACACACTGATAACTGATAAATTGATCTATGAAAGCTATTTCTCCACACATCTTCACTGATAGTGTCTGAAAACATGATGCACCATTCAAACGTTCTATGGTTTCGATTTCTACAGTTACCAAGTACATGAAAGGCCAATCATCTTATAGGATGGGCGAAAAAAATTAACAGTGCAGGCATCTTGCAAATTGACCATCAAACTGACACCATCGCTTGAAAGCCTCAAAGAGGAGAAATAGAGTGAATGAATTCAGACAAGTTTCTAACATCTATGTTTGATTTCTGAAAGATAAAATAAGAAGAAATTTACACTCAACCGGTTTCGGGCCTTAGAACTATACCGGTAGAGTAGCTTTCCTGGTGGCCCTCTTCAGTAGTTCCCAGGAAAGCTGCAAAAGTTCTTGAAAGCCTATATAGTGCTATCAAAAAGCCAAAAGGCGTTAGCTAAGTTCAAGTAGAACAAAAACAAGGGTAACGGTAGGAATGCGGATGAACTATCTCCAAATGAGATGAGATATGTGTAAATGAGTTGTGATCCCGCCATCTACTCAGATATATATGTGTGTGTATGCCTGATTTGAATTCGACCTAATTAATCTGGCGCGCGGGCGCGTACAGCAAAATGGTAAGATCAAATATTGAAAAATTACTGGACTCTAAGGCTTCACAGGTCTATAGTCTTAGTGCATAAGGTTGCATTATGAAGGGTATTTGAGCTTAAATGTGAGTCTATTGAGACTATACCTACCAAACTTTGAGCCTAAAATTAATTTCCCAGTGTAACTATCAACTAAAAATTCTGTTACAATGATTTTTAGCGTATTCCCACAATGATATTTTGTGAACTGAGATTATGTCCTCCAGAGTTCCCTTATTTCATGAACCAAAGGTAGATGTACAGCTACGTCAAAGCCATATTTACGCAATATGTAAGGGTTATCCCTCAAAGTATGACATAAGGTCCTAATTAGTATTCTTTCCTCCCTGAACATCGGTGGATAAGTGATATTGCAGGATTACTCGTACCCGAATGAAAAAGAAATTGTGCTAGAAATTCCAAACAAAATGGTGACTACTTGGTTGATGCTTTTGGTCATTAGAAGTGGATTTATCAGGATTCGCTACAAAATCTGCATTTGCACTGACTTTTAAACCTTGTACCTTCATTGGCTAGCATGCAGTGAAGATCTAGTTCCAACTCATCTTTTACGAAGATCCTTATCGATTTTCTTTTGCAGAAAAAACTCAGAAGTCAGATCTACATTGATTATTATTAACATTTATTTTGTTGATATCGCTTCTACAGTCGCGGGGTAAATTTATCCCGTCCACAGTGACGAATCGTCTCTGCATGCGATGGATCGCCTAAACAGCACTGCTATTCTAAGCATCTAGGTGAGCAAATCAATTGGTCATTCCACCAATCATTTTGGCTATCTTTTACTTCGTGCTAAGTTATCACAAAGTATGCACTAATTTTAGGTTGGTGCAAAGTAATGCGCGTTTTGCGAGTTCTCACTTTGACGTGTTATAACTTTCTGAAAAATCTACTTTTTCAATGCGATAAAAAAAATTAGAGGTACCAAGCCTTTCGCAACATAGAGCACATCTTCCTATATCCATACCACCATCGGGCAGAAAAATATGGATTGATAAGCAGAACAAGTTTTTTTCCGAAACTTCGTCTTTAACTAATCATAACTTACTTCGTCTTTAACCAATCATAACTTTCTTCAAAATTTGTTAATAGAGATAATAAGTAGCCTATGTTGCAGCCGGAAGTCAGCAGTACAAAAAAGTCGAAAAGCGTTCAAATAAAGAGTATTTGCGAATGGGAAATAATCAAAATCCAAAATTGTCCGCTTTTCTGGACATTTCTTCGCTGGCCAAAAAACCCCAAAATATGGGGTTTTTTGATTTTCTGCGCAATGAACAGCTCACAATTCTGTAACTGTTAAAAACTGTTAGTAGGAGGCCTACTCTTACGCTGACAGAAATGAGCAAAGCTTTAGCGATGCCCTCTTCAAAGGAAACTTATGGATCACAGAATGATCAAAACACTGCCCATGTTAAGGCACCAAAATCTCAGTTTAGGTAATTGCTGAGAAAATAGTACAGTGCGCGTAATGTAGGCAATTTCCATTAAATACAGAAGCTAGAGTTTCATAAGTTTGTCTCTATTTGGGCATGATTTCTGGCCAGAAAAGTGAATGCAATAAAATTTTGGTTTCGTGTACGATATGTGAAGCTCTCATTTTTTAACTAATGAAGCTAGAAGCCCGTTTCAACCACCATTGGATTGAGGATGAAAGGAGCTTCTTAAAAGTTGCTAAGTTTTTCTCGAAGAAGAAAGTTTGATGGAGAAAAGTTGTCCTAAATTAAGGGCTAGAAAAACGCGCATTACTTTTGCACCAATCTAATACATAGAAAACAAAGGCAATCCTGCACATTCACTGCGATTGGATGAATCACATCATTAGCACATTATCATTGCTTCTCTTGACCATTATCTGGCGACATGGTATCATGATCCATTTGAATAATGAATTTACAATGATTTTACCTAATTTTACCTACTTAGACAATTCAACGTAACCACAAGACAAGCAAAATTTGCAGCCGTTCCTCAGGATTTTGTTTACTGTCGCAAAAGTGGAAATGTTGAAAACGGGAACTTCCGCAGGACTTTTTACAATGCGCTGCGGAACTTCCGAAAAATGCAAGCTATTCCGCAGCACTTTGACATGAGAGTATTTCCGCAGGGTTTGAATGTGTTATCTGTTGCATTACCGGACATGTCAGCCGTATTGCAGAGGATAGCAAGTGAGTCTCACAGTTGATAGAGTAAGGTCCAAATCTCGTAGCCTTTCTCGGAACTTCCGCAGCACCTCATTTTGGGGATTCAGCACATTGACGGAGCTTCCGCAGGTGAGTAGGCGGAGCTTTCGCAAAGGTTCTGCGGAAGTTCCGGTCAGTTGTCTGAATAGGTGAGTTTGTGTTTCTACCAAAATCTTTTGCAGCAACCAGATTTTACATTCTCACAGTACTAATTAAAAGCCTTGGCGCTATATGCTATGCACACTTTACCATGGTAACGGCCCGGACTTTGTTCTGTCACCAATAAAAAAATGGAAAACTTGTCCTTTGCAACATATAGCTCTTGAAATTGCAACAAAGGGGGTAGTTTGTAGATATATAATGCTATCGCTAAAATTTGCTGCTTTTATTGGTTGTATGAGAAGAAAACTAACAAAAAGGCTACTGCGACAATCAAGATGATTTCATATGCGGTCTTCAAACTTGAGTATAATTCTTTTTCTTGCACATTTCATATCGTTGCTTTTATATTATATTATACCAGCTCAGGATACACAAAGTGTCTAGACCCTTAAAAGCTTACTTGTGGCGAGTTTAATATCATCTGGCAATGAGTAAATGTTCGCGCCTAACGACATACATGCGCAGCAAAAGAATATATTGAAGGTTTCACAAATAGGATGTTTTCGACGGGGTGGAAGTTCCGTGTGAAAAATAAGTTTTAATTTACTAGTTCAATATCACAGATCTCATTGACTTTTTTCTAGGGCCAGGGAGGTTTTTGTGCAACAAATAGTCGGATGGACTTATGCGGATGCCTTGAGACAAGTAATCAAAATTTTTCTTCCTACTCTATAGTAAGTTAAATTTTAAACAGGTCTTCCCTCGAAGGACGATTTTTGAAGTTTGACAAGGCAGCTTTTGTTGGCCTGTCGAAGAATGAGTCAAACATTTTGAATGGGACATGCATCATAAAGGCCTTGAAAAGCTTCTATGTCTGCCCTTGATCCTGGGCTTTCTTCGGAGAGCTGTCATTTTTCGTACTTTTCGCGCACAAGTCGCCATTCCATTAGATAAGATAAGAAGATCGGCGAACTTGGTCATTGTGCTGTCCTGTGCTATGAAGGGCGTGTATGAGCTGGACTGTATTGGGCTGTGTCTTGTCAATTCTTTAGCAGATCGTTGGCTAGGATTGATATTTTTGATAGTTCCTGTTCAGTTTAGCATCAGAAAATTCTAAACGAGATTACGATACAATGTATCGAATTTCAAACACTCCGAAGAGTGGCTAGGGTATTGAACTTTTCAAGGAAGGTGGTGTACTGTTTCGTAGAGACAATTTGCGATTGAGCAATTCAGTGATAAACAAAATACCGTAAGAAATTAATCTGTATGGCGAACGCTCTAAAAGTGTACTCAATCTTTTCACTATTGTTAAGATAGAATGCGCACTAGTATTGCGCTTATCAGCTTGCAGAACAATCGTCAACAAGTATATGTTGATGCGAAAACTGACAAGGGAAATCACTTAACTAAGGTCGGCCTTTTGAAATGAGACACACATTTTTAGAATCATCTCGGAACGCTGATTCCAAATATGCTGTCCTTAGCTGCGAAGCGTTTCTCTGAAGCGAGTTATGAGCTTTTTTCTGAGCAAAGCTTGCGTGTTGACCGCCTTACAGATGCCACGATATTATCATCTAGGTAGTGGTTCAAATGCCTAATACACTCTATCAAGGCTAAATGGCTCATTTTTATGTTATTTCGATTTTCCATCATTTTTTGGAGCAGATTCCGTCTACAGTCCTTTTTTCCATATTTAGTTGTATGTCAATAACACATGTTAAAAAGCTCATAACTCGCTTTAGAAAAACGCTTCGCAGCTAAGGACGGCATATTTGGAATCAGCGTTCCGAGCTGACTCTAAGCATATGTGTCTCACTTCAAAAGGACGACCTAAGTTAAGTGACTCCCCTTGTGAGATAAGGCTTTGAGGGTACGGGAGGATGGTAAGTGATTATTAGTCGGTGAGAAAATCCATCAAAACAGCGAATAATATAGTGGTGTCATTTGTGGCTTAAAATAAGACAAAATCTTTTTTTTAAATAATTGTAATTGTTATATACCTACTCTAATTTTTAGCATATATGGTTTGTTATTGATATCAAATGAAATGGAGGAGTTCTCTCTCTCGTACGTCTTAACAGCCTTATCTCATTTCATTCCACTTCCACTGGAATCTTATCCAGTTAATATGCTACGAATATGAATAGCACCCAATCAAATAAAAGCTAAACAGCTTCTTGTTTAGAATGTTTTGTGTTCCCTTGCACCTTTCTCCCTTTCAGTGACGGAAATGATTTACGAATCGGCGTGGAAAACGCTTCTGTTTACCATGCTCAACCCTGGTCGACCTATGATCGGACATCACCTCGCGTTCCTGTAAACTTACCGTGCTATCGCCTTCCCCGAATCGGAACTTCTCATTTCGATTGTATTAGGTCGTTCCAAAAGTAATGTCGCTTTTTTCAGATGTATGCCACATCTCGTGGAACAAAGAAATGTAGGAAATTCTGGGAGCATTTGATGCAGCATTTCATTCTCTTTCTAAAGGTTATGAAGATGTTGCAATACAATCAATGAGCTTTTAGAAAAGAGTCAAAATCTGCAACCTATGCTTTTTGAGATGGCCAATTCACAATTTTTCTAAAATTTTATAACAAACCTCAGAAGTAGTCCAAGTAATGGATGGATGGAGCAAACTCTACGGGAACAGCACAACTTTTTTCTGCTTTTCAGAGCTCGTCATAATTTCTGTATAGATTTTTTGATGGAAGCACCGAATTTTAGCAGGCTCGTCTGAGACACAAATGCATCAAACATCAAGAAATCGTCGGATTTTGAAACTTACAAAAATGGATTATGGTTTTACACTAACTTTACAAAGCAAATGAGCGTTTACCGCTTCAGATTAGCAACTTTCGAAAATTCCGGGTACAGCCGGAGGCGCCCTGGAAAACCTGAATTATGATGATTTTATCTTGAAAAACTTGATGAATCGGAAACCAAAAACAATTGGTAAAAAGAGGAGAAAAAGCTGCGTCGAATGACACCCGAGTTGCTTGCCGGTTGTTGTTCTATGAGGTTTGAGTTGACCAAATATGGAATTTGATGGCATTTTAGAACTGATTCCAGAAACTCTAAGAAGCAAGCTAAGGAAAAGAAAAAATTACTCTGTGTCCTATAGGGTTTGCTCTATCTACGTGCCACTTGTACTTCTTCGGGAAATAGGTACAAAAATTCTAAAAAATTGCCGAACTTGACCATTGCAAAAAGCATGAGTTGCAGATTTTGTTAATTTTTCGAAAGCTCAATGAAAATTATGCAGTGAAATTACAACCATTAGAAAGAGGATGAAATGCCGCATCGAATGCTTCTATTTCTTGAAAATCTTGATTCCATGAAATGTGGCGTTCATTCGAAAAAAAGCGACATTACTTTCGGAACGACCTAATATATCTCTTCTCAAAAGGCTTGATTGGTCTTCTGGTTTCCTTGATTCCGTTTTAACAGAGAGTGGCGTTATAAAGCCTTCATATTGGATATTAGATCGATGAATGAGCTCGCACAAAAATTACAATAGTAAAAATTTGTTTTATAATGTGGAAGATCTTGAATGTATAAGCTACCTTTTAGAAAATTTCGATAATATCACGGATTTCATTCGAATTAAAGTAAAAGATTCATGACCATTGTTGGAGACAACTCATTAGCGTGAATTTTTTTTAGTCAGCAACATTGATCGTAAAACCGAAAACAAAACTAATGTTAGACTTCAACGAAAATTCTCAGTACTAGAAAAAAATTTGAAAACCATTAAAATATGCTCGATCAGTTTATGTCGCTGCGAACTGTCACCAAGAATTTTTGATACAAACACTCATATAAAGCACAAGATTTTTTCAGCATGAGGCAAATCAGAGATTTTGCTATTATATAGAGATCACGAAATTTCAAAAATTTTGGCAGACAACTTATGCATCAACCTAATACTTATTAAAGCTACCCATTTTGTTTTGATTAGGGACTTCCTTGTAGCACTGAACTACATGCGCGATTCAACCAAATCTATCCAAGTTTTTTAAAGCATCAGGTATCTCAAGGTGCATATTTTTCAACTAATTCTTAATTAGTACTTCTAATTCTTGTGAAGTTTGAAAATATTAGGAAGTTTATTTTTAACACGTTGCAGTCTTACAAACGTTCTTATACCTAAAGTGGTAGACGGATCATAATTAGTTTTGCAAAATATGCACTATTTTTCTGCAAGGCCCTATCCTATACTGACAGTGTGTTGTGAAGGTGAATCACACAGATCGTTATAAATAGCATAGTTTGCCGAACGGTACAACCGTTCATTTCTGATCTCCTCTATCTGTTTGGTCAATTTCTCCCCGGACAGCTTTGTTTGGCGGGATTTGTGTTCGTTTCCACCCACCTTCCATAACGCACCACTTACAATTTTGCACTTTTCTGCACTTTCGTTTACTTACTATCAACTTTTTTACTATTTCGTCTGATTATCCTGACACCGGTTACCAGCATATATAAGGACACATGGGTTGCTATTTTTGCGTTAACTAACGACTGTGTAAATGAGAGTCCATTTTTTTATATCTGGCTCGACACGATTTTGCCCAATTTTTTTTAAGGAGAATCATCCAAACAATTTTGATCTTCTGTACAATTCAACTCTCTAATAACCTCACCAAAGATGTTTGTCTACTCCCTTATACTGCTTAAATCACACTTCAAATCCGCTAACCACTCGTTTTTCCGCCGGTTATCAGGCGATTTGACTCCGCCCAAGTAGGGCATGACCTTCAGCCTTGTGATAACACAATCCCAGTAGTGGTTTTGTCCTAGTATCGCTTTCCAACCCATTTTCGACGTTGCCCCGTTTTTAATTGCCTTTTTTGCAGATAAATTATGGAATCCCAAGTGCGTCAGAATTACGCAAAAGAATGCGAAGCTGCCATCAATAAGCAGGTATGTGCGGGATTGGAAAAAGAATATTCTGGAATTCGTAGTCCATATTCGACTGTACCATCACTATTTTGCTACACCTATCCACTGTTGACGCTGATATAAACTTCTGGTATATCGCAAAATTTGGATGATTTTATGCTTCCTTTTTCTCCCAAATTGCATTAACTATGCCGGTAATGGAAATAGCCCCAGTCCAAAATTGTTGAAAAAATTTTGCAGCTGGTAAATCGAAAATTGTAGTCGTTTTTCACAAGGTTGAATGAGTGTTTTTTTCCAAGGGTATATCTCGCTTTTTTGAAGTAAATTCCGTTTTTTTTTTCGGGGACATCTCACAACTTCAGCTGCATTAGTTAAGATGTAGCTCTAACACGAGAAATTTTCAAACTTTCGACACTATACATATTCAGATTAACATCGAACTATATGCTTCATATGTCTACCTTTCCATGTCGGTTCATTTCGACCGTGATGACGTCGCACTGAAGAACATCTCTAAGTGAGTAAACATCTATCGAGCTAATAAACAATGCATGACATCATGTCCGGTTTGCTTCTATAGAAAGCAAGCTAGTTTGGCTGATTACACATGCCTTTGGCGAACAAAGGCTCTCTAAATAATATTATGCCCTAAGTTAGACAAATAGAGTTTGAAGACTGCAGTCCTTCTTCATCGCACCTCATGATCGTAAGTAAATTTTTGGTTTACAAAGAACGGATGCGATTGCCTAACTGAGAAGGTACTTGCAAAAAAAAACAAGACAGCTTTTCCCTGTTTCTCTGTACTGCAAGTAATATTAGGCTATTGAGAAGACTACGAGAATTGATTGACCTTAGTATGCGGGAAGTTTGCTTATCAGTAGTTTACAACGTAACAAATGCACTCGCGAGAGAGTTCCCACAAGTGCGTATTACGAAAATGCTGAAAAATAAGAACGGGCAAGATAGTTAGAAGTAAAGACCGTCGTCGTTAATATACTCATTTCATAATTTTCTGTCACAATTCCCCCCGTAGTATTTGCGCTTGTAAAAAGTGAAATCAAAATGAAGTATAGGTATAAAATACAATTTACGCTTCAGTAGATTCGACGCCTAATATGGTGTCCTTGCGGTGACGACAACATTTGCGCGAAAACAGATGCTATGCTTGTGGCTGCCTTGCTTGCGACTTGCGCGCAATGCCATCGCTTACGCGTAATTGTTGTCGGCCACGCAAAAGCACTTATATGTAAGGTCAACCGGGCTTGTACATCATCAAGACCTTATAATAACGGGCTAAGGGTTGTTTATGTGTTTTTGTGTGTGTGTGTGTGTGTGTGTGTGTCCGTCTGTTACGAAATTCGTAGAGCGTGTTCCAGCCAGCGTTTTAAGCCCAAATTTTGCATAGCGCATGCTACCTTCGTGAAAGTTCAACGTGCAAAAGCACGAATAGATTCGTTGAATGGGTCCCTCAGAAATTGCGCGCCAAACGGATCCACCTGGCTTCTGTCCCGCAAAATTGGGTCCATATCACCACTTTTTGCAAAGTCCTGGATGTATTTGGTAAGCAAATGTGCAAGCGATGGACTTCAGCCCAAAAAGTGGTCAAAAGTTTGCTACATAACGAAAACGGCGCCAGAAAGAGTTGGTTGCGTAAATGGTTAATTTGCTAAGGTTCTAGCGAAGCGTTTCAAAAGATTTTCGCACGGAGATGTAGCTCAAAGGGGACTACCAAGCCATGACAACTTCAGAAACCTATTCAAATTTGCGTTTGTCTTCCTACGAAAAGTTTCATCCACGCGAAATCACCGATCTCACGTGAAAAAACTTTCTGAATGAGTAGCTGTTTACATTTAATTCGTGGTAGTCGGCATAGTGCGGTAAGTTCCATTGCCACGATTTTACGAGAATGAGTAAGGCACATAGATAGTAGAGCCAGTGCGAGCCTCTGCGAAGCAGAGGTGACGCACTGGTAACTTATAATAACGGGCTAAGGGTTGTTTACGTTTGTGTGTGTGTCTGAATCTCTGTCTGTCACGAAATTCGTAGAGCGAGTTCCAGCAAAGGTCTTGAGCTAGAATTTTGGTAGTAGCACCCTATCAGCATATAGGTAGAATATGCAAAAGCACAAGCCGATCCGATAACTGGAACCTGTGAAATTGCGCGCCAAACGGATCCACGCGACATTTCGCGCGCCAAAGTGGGCCTGTAATTGGACTTTTTCCAAAATCATGGTTTCGTTTAGCAAGTAAATCTGCAAACCATGGACTCCAGCCCGATGAGCAAAAAGTTTACTTTCATGCAAGATCGGCGCCAAAAAGGAATAATTGCGTAGATGATTGATTGTCAAAGTTTTACTTGGGATTGTGAGAAAATTTTTGCTCAGAGATGTAACTCACGGTTGTCATCATCTTTCTGGCGACTATCAAGCCAATATAACCCCAGTAACTGATCCAGAATCGCATTTAATCTTTTGGAAAATACTTTTTCTCCCTCAAAGTCACCGATCTTACATGAAAAAGCTTTTTAAATGAGCAGTTGTTTACGTTTCATACGTGATGATCACCATCGCGAGGTAAGTTTCAAAGCCATCATTTTGCTACTACGAGGAAGGCACGTGGATATTAGAGCCAGTGCGAGCCTCTGCGAGGCAGAGGTGACGCACTGGTCTATATATATGACAAATTATGATCTAACCATTCCAGCTGGTTCCGCAAACAAGCAGATGAGGAAAGGGAACACGCTATTGCCATGATGCACTTCCAAAACCTTCGAGGAGGTCGAGTTGTGATGCAGGCAGTGAATAAGCCTGAGAAGGATGAGTGGGGAAACGCTCTGGAAGCATTCCAGGTAAAAATTATGGTCTGGGTCGGGTAAAGTGTAAAAGAGATTTTTGACTTGTAAGGAGAACATAGGATGTATAGACGTTATTCATCGCACGCAGAGACTGAACGCGTTGCGTGCGTCAAATAGGTTGTTTCCCGAGAAACTGCAGACGGTTAGAAGAATGAAAGTACGTTTGGTCTGGGAGAGGTCGACGTCCGCAATCGCGTCCTGTTTCTGCGTGCGATGACTCGTCGACACAGTGGTGATGAATTGGCGTCCACCACTTGCAACTGCTATAGTTGATCGTGGATATGATTTTTTGACTCTTGATCATCTCCATTCTCTAAACATTGTGGATGATATAAATAAGAGATAGATATTATGAAAAAATAAATAGTCGCACAAGCATGGCTATTTGGGAACAGAATAGAAGTTCAACATAAGTTGATTTACCATCATTATTCTTTCCAGGCTGCGCTCGCCTTAGAAAAGTTCAACAATCAATCATTACTTGAACTTCACGAGAAGGCCACCGCCAACAACGACCCGCAAATGACCGACTTCATCGAATCCAAATTCTTGGAGGAACAAGTGGGTCACAAGAGAACTCGTCCACTTTATCGCAGTCAACGCAAACACTATCATTAATGATATTGCTTCCAGGTGGAATCTATTGCGGAAATCGGAAAAATTATTACCAACCTCAAGCGAGTCGGGACAGGATTGGGAGAATATCTTTTCGAAAGGGAACACTTCAAGGATTAGAATACAGGAGATCAACATGTTCCACTCTATCTATTACTCAAATACCCAATCATCAATCGTGACCTCCGCTACTTTTACACTGTATACTAGTGTCATATGCATGCACATCAATAAAATGCTCAAATAGCTATAAAATTGTAATTTTTTTACTGAATTATATTGTACTACATTGCTCCTGTGATCAGAACGCTGAGAGACAATTATTGCCAAGAAAATTGATTTCTTTTGCATCTTGGAAACTGCATTAGTGGAATGAAGATCAGCGATTTATTACTTTAGGAGCTGCAAAAACTCTTTCAAATTTTATGAATAGTAGAATTGGCTATCTCATGTAAGGAGGATAGTAATTAAAACGTTACGCAAGGACACAATGCTTGCAATTTACCTATTCAATCAACGAGAGATTTTTCTTTGGTGGTGTTGATATCTTATGGGACCTTTCATCGCCGTCTCAATTTGAAATTGTTTACCTGTGATCTTTGACTAGACTGCGCCGAAGCAGGTAGTGCCTGCGTCGTGTTTGCAGTTGATCGTTGTTCACCAGGTAAATTTGGATTCACCTGGGGTGTACAGGAAGTATTCATTCGAACTTATTTTCTAAAAGTATGCAAAGGGTGAAAGTTAGCAGTATACTATGACTTTTTTAAGCTGCACGAAGAAGTGATTGATGACTTATGTTTGTCTTCATGCTAAACAAATTACAAAAAACCCTAACATGGGAGTTTCGAAATCGAATAATTTCGATGTTCTGTAATTTCTTGGTTTTTAGAAGCTTTGACAGATTGGTTTAAGAACTGCTTGAGCTTCTTGGTTCGTGAATTGCTATATCACGGTGATCTCATTTATTGACCTTACGTTTCGACAAAACCTCGTCTTCGGAGGTCTGAAGTATATTGCAGTTACTCATATGCGAGACGAGACCGCTAAATGCCACCAAGATGCCCATGTTCAAAGAAGATTAAGTTATTTCAGCTGTTTAAGTCTGTAAAAATGCTACAAATCGATTCATGTATGAATGCGTGGTATCGTTGGAAAGTGTAGCAAGGAGAATCGTTTGGTCAGCTTTGCTCTCTTAAAAAAATTTTTTTTTTTGATGAAATAGTGCAGGAAGGAGGAATAGTCACGTTTTCTGCATTGCCCAAAAACTGATTTCTACACGCAAACTTGGAAATTTTCACATCTTTGGTGCTGATATTCACAAACAGCAGGTCACAAGCTCCGTTGTGGTTCGTCATGTAGCTGAAGGTTGTGTGCATTCAATAACCAAGTTATTCATATGTGCACTCACTACAGGCTGAGGAGAAACTTAGGAACTCAAAAAACGATTTTCTCGGAGGCTAGCCATATATGTCATTCATTGATGACGTAAAATTTTGATTATATGATATGCAAGAATGGACTTTGAGCTAATTTTCTAAGCTAATTTCTTCTTGTATTGTTTTAAAAACAACCATGTTTTGGAAGTAGTGATTTGAAGAAGATAACCAAGAGAAATTATGAAAACGGAAAGTGTTGTTTTTACTAAAAAAAACACGAAAAACACATTAGAGCCAATTTATCCTTGATGAGTACTTTGAGATTTGACTCCCGCTTGTCATTCCTGTTTTTGGAACGTTACCTGGATTGTCGCGCGCATTAATCTGAGTCGTTTTGGGTTCCCTGTGATGTTATTTTCGGATATGTGAGCAGCCTATTGTAAATTTCTTCTGCAAATTTCTCTCACAATAAATTTCATTGTGGAAAAAAACTGGAAAAGAAACGAATGGAACCTGTATCGTTAAAGGGAATTAGCTGACTACAAATATTATTAATACACTCCGATTTATTCCCAATTTAAAAAGAAGAAATATAAACACCAACATCTGCTGAAACTGAAAATGACTCCAACATTTTGAATACTGTCCGTAACTAGTCGTCTGTAACTAATCTGCTATATGAACCGAACCTTGGCTAAATCCGCTTTTCTAGTGCTATTTGATTACCAGAATTATGATAAAGTCTACAGAGGGTATTGATGAAGTAGGAAAACTACTAACATACAAGAAACTAGCATCTCAGAAAAGTACCATTTTTCATCTTAATCGGTCATATACTGCTATGAATTTTGGCTATTGAATTACAGCCAAATCCCGGGTTCGTGGCTGCTAAATAAGAGCGGTTACTGTGCGCACCATCAGCTCTACATAATGCTACTCAGTGTTGCTGACAACTCATGATACCTAGATATGTTGTGAAGTCATACCTTCGATACATAGAGCCACGTACTCTGGTAACCTTCACTTTGAGTGTCATGAGAGGACACAACCTTCACCTGGAGAGGAATACAGAAGTCATCCGGGGCGAAGCCCGGATATTATGATATAACTAATGACTAACTATGTAAGGATGAATGTGAATGAGGCAAATATAGTAGTGACATCCAGAAAAAGCTCAAAAAATCGAAGGATCGCGTTTTTATGGCCTTTTTTGCTGAAAAGAAGGTTTTTCTTCAAAAATTCAGTTAGAAATTAGGATGAAACATATCAGTTAACCTTTCTGTAGACTGCGATTGAGCGTTGGAGGTTCATGAAAGCCGCTGGAATTCAATAAAAACGAGAAACTGCGCTGAAATCTTGCGCAGAGAGTCGCCACATAAATGCTGGTCTATCTCGTTATGGAGTGATTTTCAAGACCTGCGACGTTGTCAGTGCTCCTGGCCGTCTCATGAGGATCACAACGATATATAATATTATAGGGTTTTGTTATGACCCCGCGGAGATCAATGACCAGAGCCAAATGCCCCGCCGGCTCTGGTCTGTCTCCGCTGCTCGTCTGCGTCTCCGCGCGCTGCGCGCTACCTCGCTACCCCAAACGCGGGGCGCGGGGCATTTGGCTCTGGTACCCTTTTCTTCGCTGTTTCAAACCCAGTTTTAGCAAGCTATATATCATTTTGAAGCTCTTGATCTCTATTTTCACGCTGACAACGTCGCAAGACTCCTTTTTATGATTTAAACGAGAAATCCGGCAAAAACCTTGTTTTCGAAAATCTCTCGTTTTTCTCCTAGTTTGACTCTTTTCACGCAGTTTTTTTGTGTAGTCGATAGGTCTTGTTTCTGTCTATAATGTAGACAACGTCGCCGAGCTTATTTCTCTGCTTATGCCGGTTTTTTTTGTGAAAATTACAAAAAAATGCGTTTTTCTTTACCTTATTCTTTTTCAGTGATTTCGCAACGAATTTTCTCCAGCTTGGACGATACTTGCTCAGAATGATGAGCGGAAGAATCCAGACAACGTCGCAGGGTACAAGAGGGACGGCGCGAGGGTAAAAATTCAAAGGACGCATCAAAAATCAAAACCCCGTGTTGCGAATTGCTGGTCTTGAAGCGAAAACTTGCACTTTGAAAAGACGCCAAACGAAAGATTTCAAACCTTATTGCAGCATTTTCATCTGGTTTTCAGCAGTTTCTCTTGCTTTTTATATCTATTTTACGTCATTTTTTCTTCTCTGATCTTCTTCAAACAACCATCACTATTTATGACGTCAGATGTTCAAACAACCTTCACTTTTGGCGCCCTGTCTCTAGACTATCGAAGGTATGTGTGAAGTCTTTGGTAACTATGTATTAGGTCGGTCCGAAAGTTCGTTCGCACCATATTCAAAAAATCATAACTTCCTTCCCTCACCATGATTTTGCGCAATTCAAATTTTATTAGAAAGCATATAGCATGTAGTTTCCAGTATCCCCCTGGCGACTTTCCAACATGATCAGGTTGCAGAGACAAAAATGAAAGAAAGGAAACATCCGCAATTCGGAATTTTTGAGAAACAATTCCAAAATTCTAGAAACTGCGCGATAAAATCCAGAAAAGCCATTATCCTAATTTTTCGTATATTTGATTACTAACTGAGTTAAGTTTGTGCTGATCGAGCTCTTCTTTCAAAAGTTATGATTTTTTGAAAAAAAAATGCCGAAAAATCAATTTCTTAGGAATTCTTAGGAAAGTGATTTTTCGGAATTTTTTTCAAAAAATCATAACTTTTGAAAGAAGAGCTCGATCAGCACAAACTTAACTCAGTTAGTAATCAAATATACGAAAAATTAGGATAATGGCTTTTCTGGATTTTATCGCGCAGTTTCTAGATTTTTGGAATTGTTTCTCAAAAATTCCGAATTTCGGATGTTATCGTTCTTTCATTTTCATCTCTGCAATCTGAACATGCTGGAAAGACACCAGGAGACTGTTGGAAACTACATGCTTTACGCTTTCTATTAAAATTTTAATTACCAAAATCATTGTGAGGGAAGGAAGTTATGATTTTTTGAAAATGGTGCGAACGAACTTTCGGATCAACCTAATATTTTACGTCCAAATTGATTAATTAACATTCATTTGTTAGGTAGAAAATTTTATTAATGAGATAGTAAGTGTAGACAAGACTGTAATACAAACTTTTGTAGTACAAAGGATCACAAAAGCCCCTATGATGCATTGCAACCGCTGATGGCTTCAAAATATTGCACTGATTTGAATTTTTGATGCGAATATAGAGACATAAACTCAATTATATTTTTCCTTTTCGCTTCTTCCGTCAGGGGCGGTATTTATCAATCTCCCACTCGCTGTTCGGGCCACTGTTAACAAGTCCCTGACAGGCGAGAGCGCCGACCCGTGATTCATCAAATGTTCCTATCTGGCAAGTTTGGCCATGTCGGGCACGGCAGTCGGACGGCAGGGCCCGATTTCGAAGGGTCGGGCTCCGCTGCCCGACTGCCGTGCCCGACATGGCCAAACTTGCCAGATCGGGCCACATTTTTCAATAGAGAGGAGCCCGATCACCAGCTTGGCTTCATATATCAACCTCCTTCGCAGGGGCCAGTGCCCGCGCCTGTACGGGCAAATACCTGTTACCTATTAGGAACCCCTTCCCATATAGGAAGTTGATAAATACCGCCCCAGGGTCAGTTGCACTGATGTGATACAGTGACTGTTGCGGTAGGCAGTGAATGAGTTTTTCTTCCTATTAAGAGAAAAAGGAGTCTGAGTAACCACATTGTTCCTGTTTTTGGAGTTTCAAAGGTTGAAGGGATGTGCGGAAGTTGAGCAGCAGGAAAATCTGTTTTGACTTCATTCATTGGTAACACGACCTGAAAATTCCTGATTTAGAAAAAAGATTTTTTGTTACGAAAGACACTCAGAAATTCTCAACTTTTTCCCAAGGCAGAAATGCTCTCTTATTATATGATTTGCGAGGCTGGTGCAGAAGCTCCGACTTCTCCGAGCATCGTCGGACAAAAAAATTGAGAAATTTTCATAGTTTCCATTCGTTTTCATGATGTTTATCACATCAAATAGTATATAGCGAGGAGGAGAAAGTCTACATTATGTGAAATTTTTACCAGAATTTTTTTCACACACATTTCTTCCGAGCAACTTCGAGATGTCTGAAGGTGGTCATAAAAGTACTATTTATAAGGCTACGAGGGTTTCGATTATCCCTTGTTTGTTCATTTCCCTTTCTAAGCGTAGAAATTTATGAGTATTTTTGAGCGTATATGATGGTCATCAAGTGAGAAATTTGACTATGCTTCGTGGAATCTATCGATTTGATTCGCTTGATATAATGGCATTAATCCTATCCCCTTGCTTGATTTCTCCACTTATCTGTTCACTGACTAACTCTTGTTGTAAATAAGCTAATGGAAGGAAATACAAGATAGTGAGCAAACATAAGCGGAATTTGATGAGAGAACTTGACTTATTCGTCTCTTATCTGCCGATGGACTCGGAGTTATAAATGTATCATCGCCAAAAGCTTATGTTTTGAGAAGCGACTATTTGAAAGGAGGCTCTGACCCTTTCAAAACGGTAGTGTGGCTCTTCATGAACCTAATTCAGATAATAAACAACATCAGGAATATTTATTCAACCAGCGAAAATCTATATTCACAATTGTCATCCTGCTTTGCTGACAAGATTCTCCAGTGGAATATCTCCTCCTGATGCACATCGATAACAAAGACAAGCTTTTCGTCCTCTTATGTTCTTGCATATGCCGGTCCCACACCTCTGCAAAAATTTCATGGCACTAACTGGACACGATTGTGTTTCGCTAATCAATTGCGTGCCACTTGAGGAGAACCCCGCCCATAATAGTGGCGAACTCCACCTCCCTCGAAGCCCATAACCTTCTCTGCCAAACATTTACAAATTACACAACTTAAAATGGCACAAAATTTGTAAATTCCCTTTTCAAAAAAATTCATATATTCTTGATATGATTATTCTTCCAGTTCAGCCGTAAATTCTGGTATCTGAGCCACCTCAGACTTGAATGTCTCTGTACCTGAGCCAATTCGAACCTAGATGTCTCTTGGTAAGTCTTTGAATATTACTTTGTTGTCTATTCTAAATTCGACTTTTCCTCATATCTTTACAATTGCCATTCGCAGCAGGTTGTGTTGATACGATAGTTTTGAGCATATACACCTGGATTTCCTGTGAAGTTACCCTAATTTCATGCGTATAGGACGCGGGGGTTTTTTTTTCAGAAATTCGAACGCACAGATACGCCGAAGGACTTCGCGACTAAAAAACTATTTACAGTCTGCATATTGCCTAAAGTGTCGTGCGGCATAAGTCTCGTTTTCCGAAACACAACGAGGCGGCTGAGCGGCACGCTTGAAAAACTAAAAAAGGTGCGTCTTATACGCGTGAATCGGGACTTTGTCCCCAAAATTCTGCCACTAACCCGATATCAAACTTTCGCATAGTTTCTGTGCGCATTTCGATTGTGTAATAATGGCATTAATGTTGAAGTGAGAAGTCAAATATGAGCATGCCTTAGCTTAAGGATTCTACCAACTCAACCCAGTTTTTTTTTCGGTTAGGCTCTGTCCAGTCATGCGAAGTCCTACAAATTCGCGAGGGAGGGAAAAGGGGACTTTCACACTTACCTGCACTCTACACGATGTTATACAAAGTGCCCTAGTAGATTCGCGGTAGCTTGGCAGATCCATTTTGGCACACGTGTTGAGATAACGTTGGCTATGGGCCAAATCAAGTAAGATGAATAATGCAGTGCAGAGCAGAAGTTTTTTCGCCATCGCTGAAAGTAGGTAGGAAGAACAAGCGACAGAATCCAAACCAGCATAATTCAGAAGTCCGAAAGAAATAGAATGATCTTGGGCTTCTCCAGATAATCTTAACAAAAATGGATGGTGAAAAATAAGTGAGTAAAATGATGCGTATCATACTGATCTTTTACTTTTCTATATATAGTGATCTGTTCTCTCGTCTGTTTTGTTAAGCAAATACTTATTTTCCATAACGACCTAACGCTTTCTCCGAATGCACAATGTCCAACTGCTGTGCTGATCTTTGATAACATTTTTATTATACGTGTTTTATTATATGTCAAACTTAGTAAGATTGTCATGTGAATCATTGTTGTTCTAAGCAAATATTATCGAGAGATTGAGGCTCAATACCGCGTCCATGCTTGGTTCCCAACAACAAGCAGGGGCGTAGGCTAACAAGTGATTGTACGAAATCGTGTTTGAAAAGACGAAAGCATAATGAATGGTTTCACCACTGATTTAAATTATCATGTTTCTTCTGAATGAATTTCTCTTGTTGCTATGTTAAACATTTCAGCAAGGAGTTGCTGGGTGTTGATACGAAGCCTCGCAGGAGTTTGGTAAGCATCAAATTACCTAGTCTATATATATAAAGCTTAAAAGTTGTCCGTTTAGAGGGTATGTGATTTATAGAAACGCGCACCATTCAACCGATTGGGCTGAAAGTTTGCACACAGATGTTTTCGACCCCGGAGACGGTTTTAGGCTACCCTTCACTGGAATTCGCTGGGTCCTTCTATCGATTTATTGATTTGTTTACGTTTTTCTAAGGAATTAAAGGCTTATCATGTTCACTCAAGCATTTTACCATAATCATGAAAGGAGGGCGGTGAAGCTCATTTTTACCTCAGGATCACGAGGATGCGGTTTGAAGCGGATGTCCCAGGGTAAGTCATCCATAACATATAGGGGGGGGGGGGCTTGCAGTGCAGGTAAACAGAACAAGGCCCGGGCTGGACCGGGAAAGCCAACTAGTAAATGATAATTCGTAGTCTTTCGTAGTAAAAGACCGCAAACTTGACTGAGGCTCACTTTTTGCCAATTACAGCATTCAAAAACCTTGCTAAATTTTTCGATTAACTGGAACTCTAAGCCTCTGCATGATAGGCGTGAAAATTACTTACCGATTGCATGCACACTCATCTGATACGTTTTCTCGTATTTGTTCACATTTTATTTATTGACGTATTTATGAAAAGGGGGGACGAGTGGAGTAGTGGTATGAGGCGCCGCTATGACCAGATCGGACACAGGTTCGACCCCCGCCCCTGGGCCAACCAAGCCCTCTACCCCCCGGGGCTGGTAAATTGGTACCAGAGTAATCTGGGAGGATAAAAGCACTGACTTGGAAACGGCTGGCCCCCGCAAGTCACTGTAATAGGCTCGCACGCATACAATTGCCTCTTCGACTGCGAAGTTAGTGTGTGCGTTCGGCGCATGCCCTCAGAGGGCATTGAAGACGCCGAATCCTTAATCCTTTATCCTTTATTATTTATGAAAAGAATGTGTCGCGGATTCGCGACTTCCTTCAAAGGAAGCCGCCGCCGCGCTGCGGGGTCCCGAAACGCTGTCCTCGCGCTACTCCCGCCTTCCCATCGCCACCGCCGCAGCTTTCAAATCGGTCGTCTATTTCGTTACCTGGTAAGCGGTTGGGTCCCAGTTCCGCCTTCACACGTGTCGATCGATGCAGCGCCGTCCCAACTCACGCGTCTTCTACATCCAACACGCCACGGAGGACGGCAACCCCGCAGACGAGGTAACCCCGTGAGCGCTCGCACCTGGCATACGCCGGCGACACTGCCACGGGGGTTTCCGATATTGTCGGCCCCTAGGATCAGATCTGGCTGGTTGTACTCCCCCCTTGTGTTTGAGTTTAGGGATTAGTTGTGGATAAATGATGGGCATTTTACACGTGTGATTTGTTTGATGCGGTGGGCCACGGCTCGGCTGTGGCTCCGGGAATATCTTGTGTCACCAATGTTCATGTGTTCTTATAATCATGCCTAGTGGGAAAGATCTGTTGAAGGCAGGCACAACCCTAGGTAGTGCCTTGGTTGTAAGTACCATGCCCCAACTGTCGATGGTTGGGGGCATGAGTCGAGTCGCAGGTGTCGAGTAACCGCCAAGCGGGCTGGTGGCAAGGGCCTCTATGTGTGCATAGCAGGTTTATGTGGCAGGCACAATTAGCATTTTCACAGGTAGCCGGGTATATGCCAAGAATAACGATAGCCGGCAATAGTGGCGCCCTGAGTGCCCGGGTGTCAATAAACGGTATACAGGTAGCACCGCCCCAGCAGCGGACGAGCTCACGCAGGCAATACATTTTGTAGCAACGAATGCCCAAAGCGTTGTTCTTCTTTATTCATGCTTTATGTTAAAGGCACCGTCCACCCAAATTCTCGACTTCCATGTTTTTGTCACTTTCGGGCCTTCTGAAGGCCCTGATTTCGAATATGAAGTTGAGAATCCCAAAAACCCCTCTTTTGGAGAAAGCGGGACGGGTGGAAGTGCAGTTTGCAGGGCTGCGGCGCGGTTATCGCGCGGCGTATATTAGCATCGCAGCCCCCAAAGCTGCAAAATGGGCGGAGTGACCACCTTTGGATCACGTATCACGTACCTTCCAGAGCGGATTTCTCGCTCCGGAAGCAATCTTTTGCGGGGAAACTTGGGGGTTGGCCTAGTGTGGGGGCCCACATTCGTATGCCATTGAATCTTGTGAACTCTCACTTTGGGTGGACGGTGCCTTTAAGGCTTCTGCTATTTTCTAAAAATGGAAATGGTCAGCTTTACATCGCCATGAACACGCGAAAAAATTGTTTTAAGCTTGGTTTGGCAGTGAAATATGTAAGCTTTCATGGTTGATTAAAAAAACAAATTTCAAATGAAAAGAACTGAGATTTAAATTATTTTTTTTTCAATTCAATGAATGAGTGAGGGCGGGCTGTTCTGCGCGCGCGAGTAGCTGGCAGCTAGCGGCTGGCAGAGCTATCGTTATTCTTGACCGCCACCCCAGGTAGCCACCCCACATGGTACGTTTCACTCTTTCATGGAGCGGAGCCCTGGCTCCCCTCGCCGTGCAGGAGAGCCGTTGTACCACTGACGTTGGGAGCTGGGGGCCCAATCCGCGACAGAATGGAAAGCAGTTACAATAAACTGTGTGAAGCTATTAAAAATACATTCTAGGATAGGAAATTGAAACTTGACAAAATAAACTGAAGCAAAATACACGCGTCTGAAACACATCATTTATTTGAGGACGGGGTCCAGGCTAAGCCTAACCCCCTCCGATTAGTGCCAGTATGTAGGCCCAATGAGAGGGGCATTGCGCTGGTCCGTTCCTCCAATGTTGTCTCTGAATGGAGTTAATGGGCCTGGAAGAGCCAAAATGCTATCAAGGCCCGCCTAGATCCTATCAAGCTCCGCTCAACCATGTATCCAAGGCCGTCCGCGCCTCAAGACAGGGCTCCCAGGAATCGGGGGTTTTTTTTTTGGGGGGGGGGGGGGGTTTGAACAAACTGAACACCATAATCGTAATCAGGGCCACGGAAAGGCTCCACAATGGCAAAAAAATGAGAGGCGAATTCTTGGATGGACGCTGCCTTCAAATGGTATGACTTGCTTATTGACACAATGAAACTTGTCGGATCCACTACATTGGTAGTGGGGATTGTTAGGGATTTGATTGTGACTCTGGGCATTTCGATCCGCGGAAACTCAAAAAATCAGTTTTGCCATTCACTACTACTTTTATTTTGTACTAGATGGCGTAACCGGTCCCGCCCGGGAAGTGGGCTACTTGATCCCAAATGCGTTGCGACTTACCTCCCTTCTCCATATTTGCGACGAAACTATGATTTGTCATCCTTGCTGACTTGAAACATCAGACGCTTCGCTGAGAACTGTAAATGAACTTTACCGCTCGGCCTACATGACTATGAGGAAATGACCCAACAATGGTTGGTGAACTTTCATTCCTCATCGGCTCACACACAAAAGAGTCTATAAGCCACATATGTACTTACTAACGAACAAATTTACAGACTTTGAGTTTTATTTATATAGAGATAACTGAACAACGTTGAAATAAAATTTGTGCCTGTCGGACCTTTCAACTTCTATTCTTTATTAGACAATGAAGTAACAATTTTCCGTGAATAAGATTTGAAGTAGTATTTAGGAAGCTACGTATTTCAACCGACGAAACGTTATGGAGGATGTTGAGGAGTGATATGTCAGTGATAATCACTTTGTTGATGTAAACACATTTGGCTATATATAGCTGTGACTGTATGGTATTTCTCAGTTTGTCCTCTCGGGTAGTAAGGAATCACTCAAGCCGTTCTCAAGCCACAACAGTGGCGATCAGGAACAGCCACACGAAGACCGCTCACCGATCGACACGTATGGTCCAATTATAAAAGATGATGTTTTACCAGACAATAAAAAGCGGGACTTGATCCTTATGAAACTCGATGAGGAATCGTATCGAAATATACCGATGACGTCCTTCCCTTGAAACCATGTGAGACTGATCTGGAAGAAACAGTTGCGAATTTGCAAAAGGTTTTCGCATCTAAGAAAACACTTATACGCCGACGATATGAGTGTCTCCGGGTCACTTGCCCAGCACTGATGTCAACCAACATAAGTTTCAAGTGCGTCTTTTTGCCGACTGACGTTGCCGAATTTCTCCCAAATACACAGTTCTAAGAACTTCTGCATACTATGTGCTCACTTCATCAAAGGAATTTAGAAGCTGCTTTTTAAGGTAAATTTGTGCCAACCCAAGTTGAGGTCGGAGCTTGGTTGGAAAACGAGACGAATAACAGGAGTTTCCCAAGAGTCCAACAATTTATCGAAAAAAAAATATAATCTATCCCATAGCATCGTCAGAAGCTATTTGAAGTGCTTGAGCCGCAGAAAAACTGACGTTCTTGGTTAAAACTGATTTCAAAAGCACTTTGAACCATTTAAAAGAAGTTGCTTCTTCATATTGAACTACGCCGAGGACAGTCTGTAGCGGATACCTCAAATTTCTCACCGTAACCTTACAAAAAATGGAAAGATTGCAGTTTTGAGTAAAGAAAAGAGCTTCGTTTGATGTGTTCGTATAATCATGAACGCCAAATTAGCAATCAATAATAGTCCTAAGTTAACACCAATCTTTTCCGCGTATACCGTTTTCGTCTGTGCTCTTTCACACAGTACCAAGATTTTCTGAGATTATTCCAAAAAGTTCCCAAACTCCCAGCTCTCTTAGAAAATCTAGCTCAGTAAAGTCAATGTTTGTTATACGAACTTAATTTTAAACTAAATGTGCATAAGAGTAGCGCATAAGAATACTTGTCACGCTGAGAAAATGAGATAGAAAGAAGCAGGCGAACTGATCGTCGTGCGAAAGAAATCCAAAAAAGATATATATAAACAGCCCCACATTTAGGGCCGCATGCATTAACATCCCTGCTGTGGAAAGGATAGCAGTTTGACACATTCACGACAATACGACCCACCGGTGGGTCGTAAGATTCCTGAAGCTCTAGTTTTGCAATCTACGATGGAATTCTGAGGAATTCTGACACATGATTGGGGACACTAGGCGAAGCTCCAGCCAGAGTGGTCCGGGCTCGGGATACTGTTATGTAATGTTACCGTAGGTATCATCGGTTCCAAGATTCGTGTAGAGGCGAGGTTTTGCCAACTCAAAGCGTGGCGGTTTTTGATAGCGAGAGAGTACAAAAAACAATGCTATGACGTAGAGGTTTAACAAGTTTACCTGTGTTATCAGGCAAAGTCTGCAATACAGCTCTACACGAATCGTGGAGACGATCATATACCGATAGACATAAGACACAGACTTTAGCTCATCACTTCGCAGAATGATGATGATTCTGGAAGATCAAGTGTACATGCACAAGTAAGGGTGCCTTCATACCGCGCCGGCAGCCGCCGCTAGCAGCCCGTAGCAGCCGCCAGCAGCCGCCAGCAGCCCGTAGCAGCCGCCAGCAGCCGCCAGCAGCCCGCAGCAGCCCGCAGCAGCCGCTGACCGCTTTTGTTAAAGAGGCGCAAAATCATCAGAATCATCAGAATCTTACTACTTTGAGTGCTCCTGCCTACGCTTTTCATCTTACACGCTTTTTCTTCTGTTACCGCCAGTGTGTAGCTCGACTTTGCATATTACATTTGTGTTCATTGTTCTGCTGCCGCACAGCGCATCCTATCGGTGCCCAAATTTCACTTTTGCAAACTGTCTTGTCTAAAACGAATGTGAGTCATTGTCAAAATTGAGAGAACCCACCCGCGAATCAACTCGGCGAAATTGCGAAGTAGTAGAATGCAATGCAGATATGCACCGATAGCCAAGAAAAACATTGAAGCAAAAGCATACTCAAAAAGTAAACAAATTGCACACCTGCAGGAACTGGACGCATTCAAAGTCAGAAAAAGTCACACCGGAAAGAATCTTTTGCAAACTATGGTTCAAAACAGGATGACCATGGGCGGCATTGTGATGAAATGGACACAAATATGATTTGTGAGATCGAACACCCACTGGCAACAACAGAAGAATAGGCAGGAGCACTTAAAGTAGTTTTTTAATGATTCTGCGCTTCTATAACAAAAGCGGCCAGTGGCGGCTACGGGCTGCTGCGGGCTGCTGGCGGCTGCTGGCGGCTGCTACGGGCTGCTACGGGCTGCTGGCGGCTGCTACGGGCTGCTAGCGGCGGCTGCCGGCGCGGTATGAAGGCACCCAATACGGAGCGGGCAGAGACTGACGTTAGCCCACCAAAAAATATCGATCTTATTGATTTTAAGATTTTTTTTGCATTGTTTATCCCAGAAAGCTCGAATCTCACAGGAACAGGTTTCGTAGCATGCTGATTAAGAACGATAGTCTCATGTCCTGATACCACCTTCTTACACCAGTTTCTTGATTTTTACGAATTCTGCCGCACTGCTGCCGTAGTCCCACTGTGGGAAAGTAGTGAACAAAGTGGACACTCTAATCATGATCAGCAGGTGAAACAACCCCAAAACACAATTCTTCACGACAATCCATGATGTTTGTTTCGTACAGAATGACTACCTCCGTAACCTTACCGTGTAATGCCAAAAACTGAAGTAAATCATTTTTTAATAATCAGCGCCTTCGACTACCACTTTGGGGAATTCTTGGAGACATGTTTTGTACTTTTCAAAAAACTTCCATTCCGGACAATACGACCTACGTGGGTCGTAAGACAGACAGAGCGGAAAAGGCTCTGGTCCGAAACAGCAGTAATCAGAAAATCGGCTTTGTCATGAATGTGTTAGAGGCAGCGTCCAGGCAGATCTGGACCTATGGGGCTTTTACGTGGAAAGTACTTTTGGGGCCCTAACTAAGGCACTGCCCAAGCGGCAGTTCAGGTAGTGCTCTAATGGCTGAAATGTTCCACTCGAAACTGGCCCCGCGAACGTATTCGCATGGGTTCATGGCAGTTTCGCGCTAGGATCCACGCCATGAATCCATGCGAAACACGGTAGCGGGGTCCAGTTTCGAGGGGAATATCTCAGGCGTTAGGGCACTACCTGAGCTGCCGGTTGGGCAGTGGCTTAGTTAGAGCCCCAAAAGTACTTCCCACGTAAAATCCCCATAGGTCCAGACTTGCCTGGACGCTGCCTTTAAATGAAGCTTCATATCCTTTATGTCCTAGCTTAGGTATGCAACAGTTCAGGGATCTTATTGATACAGCGATTAAGGGGGGGGGGAACACATGTATGGTTCATTCTTAAAATCGTGACGACGAGTTGACTGCGGTCTTTTCGCACACAGGAGCATAAAACACTCATACAAACAGGCATCAACTCACGCCCAGCTCAGTTACTTCCAGTGCCTGAATACTATCATCTATGACTTAATAATAACGGGCTAAGGGTTGTTTACGTCTGTTTGTCTGTGTGTCTGTGTGTACGTCTGTCTGTCACGAAATTCGTAGAGCGAGTTCCAGCCAACCTTAATTTTGGACAGCGGATGCTGCCAACGTGAGAGTCCAATATACAAATGCACGAGCGGATCCCTTGAGTGGATCCCTCGAAAAATGCGCGTGAAACGGATCCACTTGGCTTTTGGCCAGTGAAATTGAGCCTGTAGCACAACTTTTTGCAAAGCCACTGATATGTTTGATAAGTTAATGTGCAAGCCATGGACTTGAGCCTAAATAAGTGAACTAAAGTTTATTACTTTGCGAAAACGGCGTCAAAAAGAATAGATTACGTGAATGGCTAATTTGCTAAGATTTTACCCGCTCGTTTGAGAAGATTTTTGCACAGATATGTAGTCCACGGTGATTATGGCATCTTATAGCGAATATCAAGCCATGAAAAGTCCAAAAACCAATTCAAATTTGCATTTGTTCTTTTGCGAAAAGTTACATCCACGTGAAATCACCGATCTTACATGAAAAAGCTTTTGGAATGAATAGTTGTTTACATATTATTCGCAATAGTCGGCATTGTGCGGTGAGTTTCAATGCCATTATTAGGCGAGAATAAGTAGACGTATAGAGTAGGACCAGTGCGAACCTCTGCGAAGCAGAGGTGACGCACTGGTAACTTATAATAACGGGCTAAGGTTGTTTACGTTTTTTTGTGTGTGTCTGTCTGTCCGTTACGAAATTCGAGGAGCATGTTCCAGCCAACGTCCTGATCCCAATTCTTGCATGGCGCATGCGAGCAGCGTGAAAGTACACTATGCGAAAGCACGAGAGGATCCGCTGACTGGATCCCTCAAAAATCGCGCGTCAAACGGATCCACTTTGCTTCTGACCAGCAAAATTGGGTCTGCACCACCACTTTTTGCGAAGTTGGGATATGTTTGACGAGCTAATGTGGAAGCCATGGACCCTAGCCCAGAAAACTGAACTAAAGTTGATTACTTTACGAAGTTGGCGCGAAAAAGAATTAGTTGCGGTAAATGTTCAATTTACCAAGAATTTAATTGACCTTTGAGGAGATTTTTGCACAGAGATGTAGCCCACGATGATTATTGCCCTTATGGCGACTGCCAAGCCATAAGAAACCCAAAAACCGAATCAAATTTGCATCTATTCTTTTGGGAGAAGTCTCATCCACGCGAAAATACCGATCTCACACGAAAAAGCTTTAGGAATGAGTAGTTTTTTACAAATCATTCGTGATAGCCTGCATAGCGCGGTGAGTTTCAGTGCCATTATTATGCGGAAATGAGTAAGGCATACAGAAAGTAGGAGTGCGAACCTCTGCGAAGCAGAGGTGATGCACTGGTCATATATAAGCAGAAGAACCATTTGAGTAGAGACAGGTAGGTACCAGAGTGAGCGAATATTTTGTTCAGCTTCGTTCAGCTGCAGAAGGTGCGCAGAATTGCCATCGTCACGATTTTTCGAATGCCCCATGGATATCTAGTTATCGTGTGCTACAACTCTTGCTTGACCCTGCTCCTATAGAAGGTTATAACCCAGGCGACCCAGCAATAATCGTTGGCAAAATACGGCCGATTTAGGAAGCCCCTGCATCATAATAATAAGCAAGATATATTTTAGGAACTCGCTTGCACGCAAAAGCAATTTCTTCATTGAAGGACGGATGAACTTTGCTCAGACAGTCGCTGCGGCGGCGGGCGCGCCATAATAGCGCTACAGTGCGAGCGGCGCGCTCTATTTGATGCTGCCGTGCGAGCGGCGCGCCCTATTTGAGGCTGCCGTGCGAGCGGCGCGCCACAGTTGAGGCTGCAGTGCGAGCGGCGCGCCATCGTTCGCAGCCGGCGAGCGGCGCGCATTATTACGGCCGCCGGCGCGCTTATTCGACACTCGGCGCGGCGGCGCGCGCGCCACTATAACTCTGTATTGCGAACGGCGCGCCCTAGTTGAGAGTGCGAGCGGCGCGCAATCTATCAGTGAGTGGCGTGCCATGATATCTTCCGCATTTTCACACGCTGTAAGCACAAGCGATACCTGCGTGAAGTACGACGCAGTGTTTTGGGTGCTTTATCGCCAATTCATTAAGGTTATCGCTGTTTCGCAATGAAGTTGTCTCATTAACACAAGTGGGATTCTTCTAGTTCTTCCATTGAGACTCAGTCCTCTAAGCACCGCGAGTAGGTGCCGAGTTTAAATTCAAGTTTGAGAATTTGAATTTTTGAAATTTGAATTTTCAAATTTCAAAAATTTGGAAACTCTGGAAACTTCAAGTTCATATTTGAAATTGAAGCCATTGTTTGCCTGAAATTGAAGGTTGTCATCAGGTCTACCACAGATTCACCGTGATTCGCAGTGCTTCAAATGCGAATGGCAATTTTCATACCGTGCGAGCGGCGTGCCATTATCATATGGCGCGCGTCCCATCTACTCACGGCGCGCGTACCATTTACTCGCGGCGCGCGTGCCATCTACTCGCGGCGCGCGCGCTATTTGACGGCCGGCGGCGGGCGACATGAGGGGCCGCACGCATAGGACGCGCGCGCCGCCGCAGCGAGTGTCTGAGTTGCGTGACCCAGCGCCAACTACCGTACGCGCACTACGTCAGATGCAATTGCACAATCTGATGGTTGAGCAATCTGACTTCTTGTTTCAGGGTTTGGACACCATTAGTGTTTCAGAGTTGTTTGTTTGAGAATATATAGGCCAGTATATAATCATCTAATTCATGCGGAGAGTTCGGCTTGCTTGGATGGGCGCCACGCCACGCCGCATAATTCGGATGTCATAGATTTTCCGTTGCTGATCTTATTGTCCTTTTGAATTTTTGCCAATGGACTTGGTTAGCTACTTATCTTGGCACCCTTATCTAAGGACGTTTTTTGTGTATTTCGGTTCTCACCAAAAGTGACTTTTCGCGGAGCTAATAGATATTACAATTCCATTCCATATCGCGGTTTGTTCCTTATCGTCATTTGTGTTTAGCAACACTTACTACGTTTTGCTTTCAGGGTAGATAGTCGAAATGACTAAATTTTATATATGTCCAGAGTCTGGATCCGATGACAACGATGGGACGGAGGAGAAGCCTCTGGGCACTTTGTTTCAGGTATTATTTGTTTATGTTTCACTTCTTACTATCGTTCATTGTGTTGCCTACTCAGTACCATATGCATGTATTATAAGAGAAGAAGATCAAGGCCCCAGACAGACTTCACGCGATTTGATCGTCCCGATTTGATCGCCGCGATTTTCATTCATTTTCATTTTACATTCAAAAATTTCGAGCTGGAAAAGTATCACAACCGAAATGCAACCTGATCGGCATGCAGTGAACTTGTAACAGTTGTCTTGTAGCGATTGAGTCGCGACGGTTAAATCGCGTGAACTCTGTCCGAGGCCTAACAAGTTGCAAGTCTGTTAGCAGAAATAGCGCACGCCTACAGAACCAAATTTCTTTATAATCTTTATCATATTCTTTACCCTATCTGCGAAATGACTCTGTCCTGTTTGTCAATATTGGAATGATGTCTTTCAATCTACACTCTAATCAATTGATTAACGTGCCTTTGCAGACTGTATACTCATCATTCTTATTATCTGGTCTTTGCCTTTTTGATGCACAATGAGTCATAGATATACATCCACTAATCATTCGAAGACTCCTTTCGCTGATAAGGAAAGCACATTCAAAACAGGTTTTTGAAAATCGCTATCGTTGTTACACATTCTATGCCTGTTCTTGACTTTATGATCTCAAGGAGTGTTGAATCTGTTGTCGAGACGATAAGCGAATTCTGCTCGAGCTTCTTGCTATAGTTTTTCAACGTAAACTCGCTCCTCACTTTTTGGATGTAAGGTGTATTAGTTTCGATGCATTTTTCGAGCATAGAGCCTAAAACAATTTTTTCCATGCTTTGCTGTGGAGCTTTTTCCTTGAATGTTTGGGCAGCTTTCCCGCTATCACTAGAAATTTTTATGTATGGAGGTTTTTTTATGGAGTTCAGAAAAAGACCTCCATACACTTCATCTCATTTGCGAATATGGGAGTTTCTTGCTCAACTTAAATGTCGCAAAAATAGACTGAGGTCATTTTGAAGAAGGAGTGAGGCAAATTCGTATAGATTGTCTTTGACGTGTCAAATTAACATTAAAGATGTGCTTGCTGCTGTCTGGTAGTTTTGGTATGAAGTTAGAATTGTGTCAAATGAGTCTGCTACCGGGCGGACTTTGGGGTGATCATTTGATCCAAAAGTACCTTTTTCTGTTTTTAGCTGTGATTAGATTGACAATTCATTATCACTGATTTGGTGAAATCCATAAGCATCAGAATTTTTTTTTGTTGTAATATTCAGGCTATGGTTTTGTCCAAGAACTCTGGCGAGTTCTTGATTCGAACCGTCAAAGAAGATGGTACCAAGACATGGGAACCTGCTGCTAAGGCGGCCATCAAGAAGAATCTTAAGAAGTGATTTTTTCTTGGCTCGTACAGCCACATTACGGACTCTTTTTTTAGGTACGAGGCCGAGCTAAAGAAAGCGGAGAAAGCTGCAGGTCGAGCTAAAGAGCAGGAGGCAGCTGCCCAAACAGCCCTCGAGGAGGCCAAAAAAGTAGGAAATTGTTTGTTGTTCTTCGTTCTAATCGCGCACCATAAATTTTGATTGAAGATCACGTTTTCTTTGGACAAGTCGTTGCCGTCAGCTACCCTCGTCAAAATTAGAGACTGTGTAAGCCATCGGGGTGATCGAGTACGAGTGAAAGCTTGGGTCCATCGGCTACGAAGGCAAGGTAGCAGCATTCTTTTTTGGATATCACTTTTGCTTAGTAGAGCAGCAAATTTGCATTGTGCTACTTTTCTACATTTTGTTCTTTTCAAGGAAAGTCGCTCATGTTCTGGGTGCTCCGTGATGGTTCCGGCTACCTACAATGCGTGCTCAATGACATTCTGGTCGGTTTTATACTTTCATTTGAATTTTTAGAAATGGTTTTTGACAATCAATTTTTCACCAATGAGTCTTTCTGAACAGTATGTTGAACTTTTTTAGCAAATCAGCTTATGATTACTATAGCTCTATGTTGTAATTGCGTTCGTCTTAACGCTTTTTGAAGTTGTTTTTGCGAAGTATGGCAGTGTTTAGTGTCAAAGTTATGACGCCGTGACGCTGAACACCGAAAGCTCAGTAGAAGTTTATGGAACCATTCAGAAGGTAAGGAATCTAGTGTACATAAGATTTGGCTATCTTTGCCATATAGGTACCAGAGGGGAAGCAAGCCCCAGACGGCCACGAGCTCATCGTAGACTATTGGGAGCTGATCGGTCCTGCACCACCAGGAGGTATAGACAACGTGCTGAACGAAGAAGCTGGAGTCGAAGTGATGCTTGACAACAGGTGAGATTGTGCTCTTCTTCGTCTTCACGTTCGAAGTTCAGTTTCTGAATAATCTGCACAATGCTTTGTCAATTCAGGCATCTGGTTATACGCGGCGAGAACGCTTCCAGAATTTTGCGGATTCGAGCTGCGGCTACTAGGGCGATGCGTGAGCACTTTTATCATGCAGGTTATACAGAAATGTGCCCACCAACTTTGGTGCAGACACAGGTGGGTCATGTATCCGCTCTTGCTAGATTTATTTCAAGAAGCAGGCATCCCGGGTTTCACTCCGGTTTGGAGCCAGTCTGTCAGTCTAAACTCCCCTTCCTGCACACCCTACACACTCTGCCCACCTGCAAACCCTACTCACCCTGCACACCCTGCACAACCTGCACCCGAGTGTGCACAAACACACAAACTCATAGATTTTCTACTCTATATTTATAGAGATTATTTGAAATCCGACTTCGGTTAGCTCTTTTCATAGCAGCTTTCTGTTCTATCAGTTTTTGGCAATTGTTCGATTTGTCGAATGTTAGCAAATATGCAATCTCTTTGTCAAATGCGCAGCGTTTTGGCACAGATATCCTAGGTATCCCAAGGTTTTTTCAGGTAGAGGGTGGTTCAACATTGTTCGCTCTTGACTACTTTGGAGAACCGTCCTACTTGACACAATCGTCCCAGTTATACTTAGAAACATGTATCGCATCCCTAGGAGATGTATACTGCATCGCTCAATCGTATCGGTTAGTTTAGCTCCATCTTGCTTAACGAAGTTTATGTGGGAGCTGTTCCTTATCCAGGGTAATGCTTGATCTCATATTTAGCGCTGAGAAGTCGCGCACTCGTCGCCACTTGGCAGAATATGCTCATGTAGAGGCGGAATGTGCTTTCATAACATTCGACGAGCTTATGGACAAGATCGAAGACATTGTTTGTGATACCGTGGATCGGTTGATGTCAGATCCGCATGTGAAACCACTCATTGACTATGTCAATCCTGTACGTTCATATCAGTGGTTCAAATTGCGTGTATTAGATAATCTGTTCAGAACTTTAAACCACCACAAAGGCCATTCCTTCGCATGACCTACAACGATGCGATCAAATGGTTGATCGAGCACGATGTTCGTAATGAGCATGGCGAGAAATTTGTGCACGGTGAGGATATTGCAGAAGCAGCAGAAAGGAAAATGACGGACACGATCGGGGTTGTGAGTTTTCATCTATCTATGTAAATTGTGTCAGATTTCTTTGCCTTTTTCTCACTTATCTCAGGTGAAATCTATCAGGTTTAGCTAATGATTTTCAGCCCATCTTGCTGAACAGGTTTCCAGCTGGAATCAAAGCTTTCTACATGTCTCGATGTAAGGATGACGACTCTCTTACGGAATCTGTGGATCTCCTTATGCCAGGTGAGTCCTGCAAATGTTTGCTGTGGTTTTAATGCAGCATTTCCTTTTGTCACATCTGTCCTTGCTCAGTCGCTTCTGCTTATATATACATAAGCCATGCAATCTTATCGGAAGGATTAACGCATACCAGCGCGGCAGCCTTTTATCGGACTACATAGGTTCTTTCAGGGAACGCACATAGATTGCCGGCAACGGTTGCCGGCGTTGTTGAGGTTACCGGCGTTGCCGGTCGTTGTAGTACCCCGTAGTAGCCTCCACGTTTGCGCGCTCTCTTACCTCTTAACCCCGGCAATCCCGGCAACCGTTGCCGGCAACCTATGACCATTCACTCACAGGCGGCATGAGGCGGGTTCAAGTATAGCATGCCCGTTCACTAAGATCATGTTTGCGCCTTCTTCCGGCAGTAGACTTTATGATTGTGCTTCATTTGGGGATGATCGGGTATAGGACATCATACCTTGATAGACGCCGCCTGCGAAAAGGCTGTAGTGTATGGAGACCATATTTCTGGCAGGTGTGTGTGCGGGCGAAATCCTTTAGACGATACAACGTGTCTAAGATGACACAACATCCCTTACCCGTTTAATTCACTAGCGACTTTCGTTTACGGAACATTTTTTGCGACTACACCATGTGACTATTCCTTGCAAGCATTCAGGCAGCTTCTGCTTTTATTTCTTGTCATCTCGGCTTTTTTTATTGTTTCGAAATCTGAGGAGCAAATTCGATGTTTTGTGAACCTTAAGACAAAGCGGGATGAGTGCTCTGGCACTAACCCGTGAGGTGCAGGCAGGATATAGAAGCCTTGTAAGTTCAAAATGTGGGCTAAAATTTCTACGCATCAGAAGTCTGAAATGTGAGGGGAGCCACTTCTGAACCATATCTGGAGTTGGGCTCCAGTGGGGGACTTTTGAATTGTGTCAAATTTGCACTTGGGCCGATTCCACTCGGACGCTTTGATAATGAAAACTTGCAATTGTTCGTCAGTTACAGGTGTTGGCGAGATCGTTGGAGGGTCCATGCGTATGTGGCATGAAGAGGATCTCCATAAAGCTTTTAATGCAGCGGGTATTGATCCCAAGAATTATTATTGGTGTGTTACTTATTCTCATATCAAGAACTGTATCTGATCGAACTCAATATGATGATTCCTTCAGGTATACCGATCAAAGAAAATATGGAACTGTGCCTCATGGCGGCTATGGTTTGGGTCTAGAACGTTTCATCTGTTGGTTAACAAACACATACCACATCAGAGACGTTTGCTTATATCCAAGGTTTATTGGGAGATGTGCACCTTAATTTTTGTCTTCCCTGTGGATCTTTATAATGAGCTTCTGATATGCACTACTTTTATCTGACTAGGAGGACACATTTTCTGATTCAAAAATTGTTGAGTTATCTGTTGGCAGTATGGCAAGTTGTTATGGTAATTTATGGGCTGTGCGGTATAGGAATGTACTCATCTTATTTAATAAGCCATCTGTTGTCCACCCCTTGTAGTCTTGAGTATCGGGATTGTTCCTTGACCCGTGAACATGTTATGAGAAACGTGCTTATTGTGATTGTTGGCATGTTGTCTTCTAAATGAATCTATCAACTATCAATAGTTTTTTGGATCTGCAACAAACTCAGTTATGGTTATGGTCTATGGTTATGCGCCTCTTTACTGAAATGAATATATTCTTATGAAAATGGAGGTGTAATTGAGCGGATTTTCAAGGCAACGCTTTGTTGGTACTGGATCAATATTTCATTGCACTTGAGCTTCCACACATCGGAATAATTATAGTCGGAACCGCATATTTGATCGAATATTGTATTCGTATTCGAAAATTCAAACAGTCAAGTGTCAACAATGCTAAATCTAAACTTAGAATTCGAATGAACAAATATTCAAATAAATGCATTCGGTGAAATATTCGACTATCCGAATAAGTCGACTAATTGTACATGGTCGGATTTCCGAACATTTCGAATAAATTATTCGAATTTGAAAGTTTGGTTCCATTCTAATAACAATATTTCTATAGTTTATCACAAATCGAGATCATGAAGCCCGCAACATAGTGGTACCCGAAGGCATGGACTAGATTACATTAGTGTAAAACAAAGTCTCATGAGATAGATACTAGAACTGGAAAGTTAACACTAACTTACATATGTTCTATCTAAAGATGTTCCTTGAGGCACAAGAGAATCTAATCTTGGTGTAGGAATGACAGTTGTCTGTATCACAGAGTGGTGCTTTGACAGGTACTATAGATGCGAATTCTGCAGGTAGAACTTTGCCCTGGGAATTTCCCCGCTGGGATTCTCATCTGGGGTTCTTGGTAGAATTCGCCGAGGTCTACGCTCTTCCGCGGCAAACTCTTTAGTTCGGCCCGTTCGCAATTCTTCCTGTGCTTTTAGCACTAAGTTTTCAACAGCATCTGGAGCAAGTCGTGTGGCCACGATCGGTGGAGGTGGTGGTGGACTGGGAGTTGATAAGGCTGAAGCTACTGTCTCTTGAGGCATGGGCTCTGCTATGGGGTTTATTGACTCCGTGGATTGACGTCCCATAAAACGAGTTTTGCTGTTGTTGGGAACCGAGCCATTGGGTAGTTTCGCAGGAGGTTTCGGTTTTGTGGCTTGCCTTTTTGCAAGGGCCCTTGCAGCTCTTGGAGAAATAGCGCTTTTGCGTGGTGTACTTTTCTTTGTTCGTTTTGCTTTCTTCTGATTGTTTTGCTCTGTCGTTTTCGTCTTGACTGAAGAGCTTATATCTGCATTAGGCTCTTCATCGCTTTCCTTATCCTCTTCATAAATCGATACTGTTTGCAAGTTGGAGATGGTTACACGAGGTCTGGCAGAAGTAGGCTGATCGTCTTGGTCAATGCTTACTTCTCTAGTTGATCTCCTCCTGTACATAGCCCTTTTCACTGCTCCATCAAGCTGCTTTGCTACAATCTCGTCTTTTCCTCGTTTCATCAAAGCCTTAATCACCGGTGGTTCATGGGGATATCTCGCTCGAACGGTTTTTGAAGTGAGAGGGAGTTCCAGTACATTGGAAGCCTTCTCCTCTCCCACTGCAGGGCGCTTCAATCTGTCCTTTAGAACTTCTCCATTAGCACGAGCGGCTTCAGCTTCTTGAAAAATTAGGGAAACGTTGGTTTCTTGCTTTTGTAACCGACGACTATTTGTCACATCGTTGGTTACAGAATCTTCTGGAGCATCCGTATCGGACCAAGAATTTTCCGACAAATGCATAAGCTTTTCCACTGTGAGCTCCTGTGGTTCTTCTATAGACTCTCTGGGCCTCATTGGCTTATCCCTCCTTGAGCGATTGTTTGCATTTCGCACAATCTGTCCAAAACGAATTTTCACAGCTGAACTCCATAGGCTATCCACATGCCAATACCAGTGCCAGTAAACGTAGAGCTGGAAAGCTGCATTGAATCAGGTGGTCCCTTCTAAATTGAAAATAAGGAACGATTACCAAAAAGAAATTGAGCATTGTCCCTGTGATGTAGATAGAAATAGGCACAAAAGGTATAGCACGAGTATTTTCCATCATCTGCGGAAGTATTCGAGGAAGTGCTGCGATTAGAAGAATGAGGAGACCTATTCCATAGGCGGATTGCTGGAATATAATAATTCGGATTTTATCAATTTTATATTCAACAGAGGCAAATAAAACAAAAGGAGAGCAACTTTGCAGGGCTAACAAAATAATAAAGCTTGATTGGGTTGCTCTAAGTGAAGGGGATTAATGAATTAGAAGCAAAGAGACCTTCTCAAAAGACAATGGCTTGGAAATCATGAGCTATCATATGCACAATTTTTGAACAAAATTTGAACTCTCTAGACCAACGATCGGGTTTTTTTCTCAAATGTCTTTGATGTCACAAATAGTCTGCCTTGAGGTAATTGAACTAAAGTCAAATATCATAGCATTTTCTGTAATGTTATGGTCTAGTCTCCTTCTTCAAAACCTGTGAATTGAAATCATGCCCTTTCAAACATCTCATCACTTGCAGAATAAGTCACAGAAGTGGTATCTAAAAACTTGGGCCAAGATGATTGAGCCAAATATTAGCAATCTAAATGAGTGCTAGTAATATAGGGGCGGCTGAACGAACTCAAGTTAATACAACCTTATGGTTAGACTCATCAAAGAAGAACATGTGAAGTTTCAAACTATTACCTTGAAATTGCTTCATCGGTGTCAGTTTTTCGGGAAAAAATTTTGGGGTGCTTCTCAATATTTTTGCGTGTCCATAACCCCTAAAATCTTCTCAAACGGGGCGTGACGGCAGCCACGCCCCCGAAACTTTTTTTAAAAGGCTAAAGTGAGTTTTTGAAAATTTTCAAAAATCACTTTAATTATTCACAAGAATGGCGTCCCCCCCCCCTTCTGGTAAGTTAGAGACAAATTCTACATGGTAGTGCGCACTTATTCCCCATCTTTGTAATGGATGTGTATA
Source organism: Cylicocyclus nassatus (assembly GCA_958299035.1). NCBI lineage: Eukaryota > Metazoa > Nematoda > Chromadorea > Rhabditida > Strongylidae > Cylicocyclus > Cylicocyclus nassatus. The sequence continues at coordinate 66,215,183 of CATQJL010000112.1, forward strand.
TGATAAACATCTTATTCGTCAGTCATTAATTATACATATTAATTATATTAAACATATTATTTATAAATTTCGCTAATTTAGCTTAACAATACCAGTTTTGCTCAATCGATATTGTGTGTTGCTTCGACATGCTCCCACTTTCGATTTGTAGATCAGAAACGGCAATGTATCAGAATTAAAGTTTATAATTTGCGACTATTTTGTTGCTGAAGGCCGTTAGATGATTCTACAGAATGCCGTGGTGAACATCTACCTGTTTCAAAATTGAATTCAAATCCGCAAATGTGCTTAAATATGTAAGTGATCTGGTAGATCAGCTCTAATTCCATCGACCGCGCCACCGACGCCATATCGATTATACATTTCAAAGCATTCTTGCAGCTTACACGCTACTTATTGGTAGTCTCTTTCTTCGCTCACATATACATTTAGGCTTTTAGAGTCATATCTTCTGACTTGGGTTAATGGCAACATATTCGCAGATCATCACTTGTTCCCATTCCCTTCAGGAGCGAAGCATTTTCTGCATTGTCAGATTGTGTTTCTCTATGAGTATTTGTGGGAACTGAGCAAAGGGGTTTTAGGTCTAACCATCTCCGGGATAGAGAAATTGTTACATTATTACAGTCTTCATGCTCACATAATGGCACAGCTTAAAGGTTACTCCGAGTCTGGTTACGGTAAAGCGTTCCTAATAATATTATGACAGCAGTGGCGATCCGAGGAATTCTTTGTGGGGTGCCGCAGAAATCTTTCAAACGAAGGGGCGTGACATTAGCCACTTTTCCGAAAAAATATTTGGGATGCTTTCCAAAATTTTAGCGTGTTCATATTCCCGAAATTTAGAAGGGAAGGGCTTGGCGGCAGCCACCAAGAAATTCTTTTACGAGTTAAATCAGGGCATCTAATTCAAAATTTCTAATTAGCAGATGGCAAGAAGTCATGCGCAGTTTCAATACTTAGCGGTTTCATCCTTTTGGCATAAACCTTATGATCTCCTTCACGCAAAATACGTAATCGCAACATACCATCTTTTTGGAGGAAATTTCAAGAGAATTTGAGATCCTAAGTTCTGACTTGAATCATGAGAATAGCATCAAACTAATCTGTATTACATTGAGGCCTCATACATAAGCATTGGATGGTTGTTCCTTCTGCAGAATTTAACCTGAATTTGCTGCTGCTCACGTTTTCTCTACAGAAAAGAGTCAAAATGTGGAAGAAAATTAGAAAAAAAACTAGAATAACATTCGCTTAGCATACTAATTAGGTAACTACTTCTACCGAACTACACTCGATTGGACGCTTTCCTGCAATTTGATGACTATGAGCACTGACTGAAATTTATAAGAGTGCGCTGTGTTCAATTTGCGCTAATCTCCGGATTAGATATTCGGGTCTACACAAGGCAAAAACTGAACAGCATTTTGCCATTACTTTTGCGTGACCCGAATAGGTAAACAATAATTCCTCTGTAACCCCTGAGTTTCTAAAGACGTAACTTTGCGTCATGTGCTTTTTCCGAAGAAAAATTCTAGGAAAACTCTAATTAGCAATTGCAGTGTAATGCTTGACTATCCGTCTCCTCCCGGAAGAAGGAATGCATCCAGCAACCTACGCATTCCTGTGAGTTTTTGTCCTAATTCCTGAGACTACGTTTTTTAATGTTCACGAAGTGATGAAGAAAGCAGCTGCACTTTAGCTGCGTAAACTTGAACTTTCTGTTTGCATAGTCAGTCCAGACAATCTAAATGATTTGCAAGGTGGTGACAGTGCACAGCGGAAGTGATTAATACCCTCTCAATGACTCGGTTTACTTTGAATACCACAATGGTATCAACAAGGAAAGACTTCTTTCTTTTTGGAAGACCGAGTTTTTAAGCATCACAAGAAAGTATCACACACTGAAGAAATTAGAAAAGAAGAAATCTGGTAACAATCTCAAAATACATGACCATTTATTTGGTCGAGAAGAATAAAGTGTCAGTTCGCATACTGGCGAGGCACGGTCAAAATCAAAACTAAAGGGTACTGCTCTATAGAGTAAAGTAAACTCTACAAGATAGCTTCAGATCACATAATGGCGATGCACGCGGAGTCCGAAGCTGGAATTTGAAAACTTCTAAATATCCCTAGAAGGGAATCTCCGCTCAAAAAATCCTACTAGTTTTCACTAAAACCACCACAGAGTGAATTCATAGTGATGTATAGAAAGGCACTGTCAAATTTTTTGCGTAGCTAGAATTTTGAATGGACAAAAAATACGAAATCGTCGTATTTCTAATTGTTGAATCTGACATTTCTCGATACATAGGCACATACAAGGATATGATATCTATAATTGTACTCCTAATTTTTCGTATAGCAAGCACATATGATAATAGTCTCTTATATGACCATGTGTGAGTTTTGTGGGATTTTACGCGGAGATTCGATTTTTCGAGCTAGTTGCCACTGATTATGGCTTCAAGCTTTATATCTGTCACCGCGACTTATGCGAAATATTGTAAAGCCTGTCTTGAAGAGTTTGGCCTGTTCTGTCAAATAATATACTCATACATTTTCTGAAACTCACCTTGTTGCAGTGCCATGTGAAACAACCTTCTTTTCTTCTAGAATCAATAATAAAAGAAGCGGCAATGGCTTCATAAATCCAAATTAGTGCTCTGCTTACTAATTATAGCTCGAAAATACTTTGTTTTCAATCCACTAACGAGGGAAGTACTTTCAATGGCCGTGGCCGTTTATGAGATGCATATCGGCTAAAGCATTGAACGCTAATTTCAAATCTGCATTCCGTTTCTGCGGAACGCTCTTCTGGAAGGAGTTATGCAAACCGTTAGGCGCTCCTTAGGTTCGAGGACGCCGCTGTATAGTTAAGGATGCAGTGAGGTAGTGGTTAGCGTGCTGGCATTAGAGGAGAGACGTCAATGGTTCGAAACCAGTGGAGTAGCTCCCATTACATGCAGCTATGCCAAAAATCTTTTTTTCATAGGTCAAATGTCAAAAACATGGCTGTAAGTGTCTGCGAAGGTCTCAAGTGCGTATTTAACTCGTACTCAAAGTTCAAAAGGTCTCGCTCTTCACCGGATTTGAACCATCGACCTCTCGCCTCTAATGCCAGCATGCTAACCACTACACCACTGCAGCAGGAGCGTCCGCACTCCTCGAACTTAAGAAGCTCTAAAAAAGGGATTTTCTTGCTTCCATAACTCCTTTTGGAAGAATGTTCAGCAGAAACGGAATGCAGATTTGAAATCGGCGTTCAAGAATGCCACAGCCAATATGCTGACATCAAACGGACACGGCCATTGAAACTACCTCCTTTGTAGTGTAAGTTCAATCGCTATTACCAACTTAGGCTCGCATCTTCAATCGTTTTAGCTAGAGTGTTCTTGCAAAGAAGGTTGTTCGGAATCAATGATCTGCACTAGAAAGTTATTTGCAAGTTTACAAACCATATAAAATTAGATCTTTCTAGCTTTACCTAGAATTGTGGGCTGTCTGACCGCTAAAGAACATATAGAACGCCCACTTCTGGTGATCGGTCCTCCTTAATTCTCAGCATCACTACACTCTTGAGTACTTCACTAACAGTAAGACACTCATGTACTAGTGCGCTAAAAGTTTATACCCCTGTACTCCACCAGAACATTCATTATGCCAGATAGTAGTAGTGAAAATCATCCAAAAAAGGAACGCTTTGAAAAAAATTCTGTCAGTCCCTAGATCTATTCATAAGAAAGTTCTGTACGTGCGTGCATTTGCGACTGCGAATGTGAGTGAGTGCGCGTTTGTGAGTGTGTGTGCGGTGCGTAGATGCAAAAGTGCATGTCCCGTCACCACCTGATACGTATAGACAGTCCTTGTCTGCACCTCGCTGATCCACGCAGTCTTCTTGACATCACACCGTCTCACATCCTGCCTGACTCCTACGACGTCTCGATGTCTCAACCCGATGCTGGACCGGTTCGTGGTTCGCCTTAATTTCTTTGCACTTTTGCGAAGTCCCATAGTTTGGCCGAATGAACAGCTGCCGGTATGTGTGTGTGCCTGTGCAGGCAGGCGCTCACTGGCGCGCGCGATTTTTTTCGCGGCCAAGCACCGAAAAAATATGTGCGCGCGCTATGCGATGTGCGCCTATTTTTTTCGCCGACGGCACTTCGTCGAAGTTTCGCGAAAAATTTTTGCGCTGTTGTCGAGATTGAGGACACTGTGTAATAGCTAAGTGCATAGTAATTCACCATACACAATGATTCATATCGGTGGAAAATCATCAATCTTTCGTCAATGCACAGAATAGGCTGTGTGAGTCGTGAAGACGTAGCGGAAAAAAAATTCCTCTGCTAATCGAGTTCATATGTACGGCAGTTTGGACTTTTTTCACTCCCTTAGCTAGCATCATATTTGAGTTGGAAAAACGTTGGCTAGAAATCAAAGTAAGCGTGTACTTTGTGGTTTAAATTGAGTGCTATAAATGGTTTAGGATTATAATGCCCGACAAATGTCCGTCTATCTTACAAACTTATAACCAAAGAACATTATCGAGTTAGAGTATTAGGTTGTCCCATAAGTCTTTTCATTTGGACCTTCAATTCGATGTTTCTCAAAAACTAGAGCACCTGTAGGCTGCAAATTTGTGGCAATAATTCCGAGTGATTAAGCTATATAATCATCTATTTGCGAGCAACACAGAACCGATTCAGGCAAAGTTTGAAAATTGAGTGCATTATTTTTTTTCTTGGTTTCTAGCCATCAGAAAGATGAAGCAAGCATGTATAAATATCCGATGACAAGAGTATATGCATGAGAAAGTCGCAAATTTGCAGAGTTTTTTGGACTGAGATATAATGATTTTTTTGATGATGATGTTTTTTCAGAAATTTGGTAATTTTTTACTTTGGCTTGGAACTTGTTGCGGATTGAACATGTTGCGAACTATTGATAGGCATCTTGTAGAGCTTGCTTTGGTCTGTCGAGCGGTATCCTGAATTTTATTAGGAGTTCAAGAAGAACTGATTTATATCGCTGAAAAGGGAGGTATGAAACTTATGGCACAACCTAATATATTTTGAGGATATGAGTGAAAGGAAAGGATAATGAAATCGATTTAAGCTAAATTCGAGAAAGAATTATTAATTATAGCGACTTGGAAGTAGGAACTGTTCTTTTCGAAAATTGTTTTAAAAATCTATATGCACACGCATCTCCCTCGTAGAGTTAGCTTTGCCAAAACGAATACGATAAAACTCTTTCCACTTTGCCTTTGAGGCCTGGGTATGCACCAAATGATCTAATGGACCCAAGGATGAGATCCCGTACGGAGTAGGGATTCGCGAGAAGTTTTCTGCACGTTTACCTTTCGCCCCTTTCAATGTCAAGCACGGGAAATAACGTTTTGGAACTGCATGTCTCACTCCAGATCGCATTTTGACCGCAACTACTCCATGATTCAAATAATCAAATGGTCCAAAAAAATTTGAACTAGTACAATCATTTCCGTTCAAGATAACAGAGCCATAGCAATAGTAAAGAAGAATGACCAAATCAACTTCTCGAATGAGTGGCTGGAGCTCGTCAGTCTGCGAATTCATCACATACTGGATCCAGTTTTAGTAGAGAGCTTCTGTGCATTGTATCGTCAGAGATAATATTCAGGATACAGGAACCGGCGCGCATCGGCTTAGAGCATTTTCGAAAACAAAATCCCCCATGACTTCACAAAATTACATCAAGTTTTTCTTTGACGTCACAATCAGTGGGACAAACTAGGTTTAATTCACAAAACATTACAAAAACAAAAAAAAACTAATTTTTAGGTTGCTAATACAACAAAAAGCAAAAATTTATTTTGAGATATTTGATCAAAGAGGTTTGTGATGTTCAATATGTCGAAAACCTCCTAGGCCAATATTTAACCAAGACTGTGACCTAAAACTATTTGGCGGTGCAGATGTCTCGACATACATAGGGGTCCCAAAAATGTGAACACTGTTTGATCGTTAATGACACCTTTGCTTTCATGTCTTTCACGGAGCTTGAGGTACCATTCAGTAGAACGAATTTTAACTTAGATCTACGGTATGGAGGAAATCATCGATCTCTCTTCATTACTGTAGGAACAGTAGGAACTTCAACAAGGATTTTGGGCCGTTGGAGGTCATATTCTGCCTCAGAGCAAAACCAAACAAGCCAAAAACTCTTAGCTATGGGAATGGAAGCCGCTGATTTCGAATATGAAATTTCCACTTTATTGTGATCCTTCTTTCCGAACACAGTCAGAAAAGCTGAAAATACTCGCAAAAGGTTGTGTAGTGGAATTAGCGTGCGCGAAAACCCCAGTACACGATTTTTCAGGTTTTTTGAAAAAAATTCGTCAGATGGCATATTTCACAATGATTCCACATGCTGGCGTTCTTACTGTAACCCTGCAGTAACGAACAGCGATCGATGACTCGCTGCTTACGTTTATCTAATTGTAAGTTGAACCTCGCTCTACAGAGTGGTGCCCTAAGCTCGGCGAAAGAGTGAAAGCAAGGGAGTTATTAAGGATCAAACAGTGTTCACATACATTTTTGGCACACCCTGTATGAAGGCCTTAACACGCATGTGACTGGATCAATATCTATATCGCGATATCTATTAATTGCTTATGTTTATGCTATTTTTTGTTCAAAAAGAGGAGAGGCAATGGTTTGATTCGCCAACTTCACCATAAAGGGTGTCCCAAAAAATGTGCCCTCTTTTTGATTGTTAATAACTCTCTTGTCATAAGGTTTTCGGAAAGCTTTAGGTACCATTCTGTAGAGTTGTTTATCATAGATTTACGGTCTAGAACGAATCACCGATCGCTCTTCATTACTGTAAGATTACGGTAAACATTTGGGTTGTAAGGAAGCTGCCTTTTAATCCAAAGAAATCTGAAAACTGTATGATAGGGTCTTCATAGACGCCAAGTTCATTACTCAACTTTGTACAATATGTGAAGCTCTCTAAAAAGTGTGACCAAGTTTTTTCGGAATATCGAAAAAGCGGCTATTACTGCCAACCTCGCGTAACACTTCAACGAAACATCATGATAGGATGCACACTTCAAATTGAAAATCAGCGACTCTAATTGGCCTGGTGTGAGGGCGTAATCCTACAGTAATGAAGAGGAATCGGTGACTCACTCTATACGGTCAGTCTAAGCTAAAGCTAACTCTACAGACCGGTATCTGAAGCTTCTCCAAAGACTTCACGAAAAGAGAGTTATTAACACTTAAACAGTAGGCACATTTTTTGAGACACCTATGATAGATTCATAGGCGTCCTAATCGTCCAAATCAAAGAGGTCCAAAACATATGTGAATTCTCCGGTAAGTTTTTGGAACTTTTCACATATATATACACATAGCTAAAATTTGCTGTCTTGTTATGTGTGCTGTAAATGAGACGTTTGTTTGTTTGATCTCGCATTTTCAACGGGCAAAACTTGGCATGTTTGGCGGTTTTCTTTTTCAGGAAATCGCCAGCATTTACTCCAAAAAGGAAGTCTAGTTCGATTTTAGACCATCTGTGCCGGACCCTGGTAGGGTAGCTTTGAGATAACATGAAGTAGTTGCTATCAGGTTGTCTTGAATACGATGATGTTAGGAATTCATTATAAATACTTCAAATGTATGCCGCTAATTTACGAAAGTTAGCAAGTAGCCTTTATGGGCATCAAGAACATTCCGAAGAATCAATCTTTTTTCCTTTTGCAGCATGATCACAACTGAGAAACCTGGAAGAGTACTTTTTTCGCCCTTCAGAGGAGATAGAAGGGGGGGGGGGAGAAATCTATAACCCTTCAAGAATGTCTGCAAGATTTTTGGAAATTTTGTGCGCTTACAACACGACTCAAGTAACTTGCTTTTCTTTGCAAAGCAGATTAGCTTCATAACAATCTGTTCGGAATCATGGTGAGGTAACTCCCCCGCTTCAGAAATAAATCCACTAGAAAACTAATAATTTCTCGATTCTGAAGGGAAGTAGCACCGCCATGCCCCCTCGATGAATGAATTTCGGTCCTCCTCTCCTCCCCTCCCCCCTCCAGTCCCAAAAAAAAATTCATGCGAGCATTATTAATGCACACAAATTAAGTTTTGAACTTCGCATATTGCTCTGTATAATTTTGACAAAAGTTCAGCTGATATTTACGTCTCTCTTTGTAGAATACTTCTAAATATACATATTCACGGATATTGTGCGAACTCTGTCAATAGCATACTGCGTGGGAATGTTCTAAATCGAAGCTATTTCAGGTAATGTAGCAGGTCATCTCGGAAATGAAAAAGTTATCTGTTCTCGTTATGTTATTTGCACTATTTTAACGTAGAGAAGGAGGGTGTTTATTCGTATTTTCATATGAAAAAATCCAAGAATTTTTGGCTTAGTGATAGGAACTCGAGCAAAACTCTCAAATCGTCATTCAAGCTTCTGGAACATAGTTGTGTCGTTTAGCAATGCTAATGCTAATTGAGACGTGAGTATCTCACAAGTGACTTCTCATTCCTTGCTGAGTGTTTTCTGTGCTTCGAATTTGAAATCTCAGCTAATGCTTCTTCTTCCAAATATTCTACAGGTTCATGAAGATACAAAGTTAAACAAATATGCAAAGTGCTTTAGCCTGACAAAAATTACTCGGACTTGATGTTCGCAATGTATTGAGATGTACAGGAAGTCATGATAGACATGATTTACCAAAGTTTCATGAGGTTTAAGAAGTGGATAATGAGCCATGACAGTCACTACTAGCTCAACATAATTTAAGGTCCCAGTTTTGGATAGTATGTAATCAAGGAAGTATGAGGAACACTGTAATAGCAATAGTAATGTAAGCGTAGAACTAGCATCAGCTGTTGAACTACTGATTCCGCTCAGTGATTTCAAAACATGTCCAACCTGTAACAGACATGTCTTTCACTGCGCTTTTACAAGTACCGCTAAGATATGACAGACACGTAAAGAGTAATCTCAAAGTTAGACACGTGTCATGAGATAACATGATTTAGCATGTTTGGTTGCAGAGATCGCTACAAAAGCGGTCTGTAAGGTAATGAACGAGCAGATTCCTGCACATCTTCATGGCTAGCGGTCGTACAGTCGGGAACATTTCGGATGACACGAGACAATAAGGTAAGAGCCTTTCAGATTTGATGTAAAGTTCGCGCCGCTCGTGAGGTTTGCTTTCACTCTTCGCTTTACTTACACTACTGCTCCTTTACTACATCCGCTGACAAGGTAATTTTGCAAGGGCACGAGAGTCTCAGCCAAATTTTTTGTGACTTCAAAAGATAACTGATTCCATCATGTTTTGAAAAACCTTTATGAACGACAAATTTGTTCCCTTTTTCTCGAAAATCGCGCATGTTGTAGAAAGATAAAGGTCATTTGCGGAATAATGTGTTCATGCAGGTACACATTTTCACAGCGATACGGACATACAAATGCGCTAATTGTGATATGTTTTCCATAATTGCACTTTAGACATGAATTCAGTGCTATACGTGAGGAATGAAAAGTACTACGAATCGCGAATGGAAGCTTTGAATGCACTTACCATCAGCTTTTAGGTACACTCACAATCAGTCACTGGTCAGTGAAAGTTTGCAGCTTCATCCACAGCATGTGCATAGTGAAACTTACACTAATCGTGAGTTGCAGTACTTTATATGTAAAAAAGTCTATATGGCCCTGGCGGCCAGAGAGGATGAGCTAGCAAAGGCCCGACAAGTTTGTCAGCAGAGTGTCAGACACTACAATAAGGAAATAAATATATGAGGATCATGATGAAGGCGCTTGAATATTGTGGAAGTTGGCACTGGAAAACATTGATAAACACTAGATTTTATGAAGGCTTTACCTTTGATATCAAACCTTCAGATGAGAGTGCAATTTGGTCATTATACACATGTCGCTTTGAACACGAGAGACCTCGAAAGAATTTTCGTTGTTGTTTGTGTGTTGCTTTTGTTCTCGCTGAAGGACGGGTTTGACAACCCTGAACTTGCAGACAGTTATGAGCAGGTAAGTACCACTCAATAATGGAGCAGTGAGTAAGAAAAAGTATAAATAATAAATTTGACCAACTGTTTAGTGATCTTGGAAGGATCACACACAGCTGCTCGTCATCCTTTCGAGCAGCAACTAATAGTAATGTTTTAAAAGTAAAAGATAAAGAACTCGGAGGGTTTTCATTTCCTTTACGCATGCTACGAACGCATTCTGCTTCCAGATTATGGAATAGTGCCAACCTCAACAATGACTAGCAGAGTCAGCCGATTACTAAGTCAGTGGTGAAGAGCTTGGAAGGCTCAGAGGCTGAATCGCTTGGTTCAACCAGATCATAGCGGCGGGCCTTTACCACTACCTCTCCCACCCCCACACCACGATTTTATAAGCTTTTATTCAACGAGGCCAAACTTCGTCGCCTTCGTCAGCTGGGAAGGTTGTACCCATGAAGCATCCTCTCAGATGCCGTTGAAAACTCAGGGTAACTCTCACCCAAAATTCGAGAGTTTGGCCTTATTGTAAAGTTGGTACAGCATGGTTGCTGCTTGAGGCGACGATACAGCTTCATATGCTATGGATAGTAGATATTCTTCCTCAAAGTAACTGCAGACAGAGATATTTGGATATTATTTTTCAAATAATTTTTTGTATCAACTTAACTGTGTGCTTATTGAACTAAAAGATAACAGCTTGCCCTCTAGAGATGTGCAGTGATTTAGAGTAAAGACTTCCACTGACAATTATCGTTTTTGAGAATTGTATATACGTAGGAATGCTTGGATGCAGTCAATGCACCAAATTTCATGATGAATAATGGTGTTAAGCTCCGTAACGCAAATAAAGTTGGGAGGGAAAAAAGAGCAGTATAGATTTACTAATCTTAAACCCAATTAATTACATTTCTCAAAAATATATCACCTTTTTCCCTTTTTTTAAATCTACCTCGGCTGCTTTCTTGGTATCTAATTTCGGAGGATGCGTCATAAACTCTCTCCCTTTCCACTTTGCACATTCAACCATTTCATCTTTCGCTTATCGCTTAATGCTCGAAGCAGCTTATCGTTTTTACAAAATCTTGTTTGGCCTTATATAAAGTACAGTTGATGAAGGAGGGGGCTTCACGGTTCTCTTTTGTGAAAGATGCGGATCATGCAGAAACCACTTCTTGCTCAACAGTTGAAGAGTCGTGGTTATTTCCTATTTGAAAGAATGATACAAAAGCTACAAATTGTGATCAGTAGATACATGCTATGATCAATCCCATAAGCCAAGATGGAGAAAAATAGTTTGAGTAGAGGTCATTAGTGATTTCGTTCTCTCCTGCAGACAACTGCCTGGGCTGCAATGTAGGGAGATGCAGATTTGTGGTAAAGGAACCTATTCTCTTTAATCCTAATCCCCCTCTATCTGAAGAAGTTTCAGCATAAAGCATAGCATAAACTATATAGTGGTTGCTCTTTCCTAGAAATCTATGCATTGGTCATCTTTTAAAACGCAAAATCTGATGTTTGCTCAAATTCTCTTTCTACTACCTTTGTGCTAAAACGAATCACCTGAAAACTCACCTGAAAACTAGTCGCTCGGCATGCTATATATCTTCCGAAGGGTTATCTTATCTAGCACCTAAAGTTGGTCGTCTCCGCGCAATGTAACTTTGCAGGAGTTAAGAGCATGCAATCACAGGACCTATCAACTGCAGTGTCGGGAGCACCAGCATCTCCGCTTCCGAGCTGCCGCTTTGCCTGGACTCTACACCTTTCTCGCGAACATGCTCTCCAATCATATCCAATCGCAGGCTCCGTCTCTCCCATGTTTGCGGTGGGAAAGTGATCAGAGAGCATGTTCGCGAAAGAGGTGCAGAGTCCCGCGCGGGAGTGGACATGCTGGTGCACCCGACATTATATTTGGTAAGCCCTGTATATTTGACTTGTCGGTCAGTTTCCAAGCTTTCTAAACTAATATAGTACAAAGAACAGTGAGAGATGAGATCCAGAATCTTGTCTGTGATATGTTTAGAAGAATGCTAAACTTCATAGCAAGTTCTGTTTAACACAATGACGACCGTTTGACACACATGGTGTGTCAAGCAACGACTACCGTGTGGGACTGTTTGACACACCATGTGTGTCAAGGCTCGAATTTTGTTAAAATGACTACTATCCTGGGATAAACCCGCTCCATGAGCTTTCTTTTGCACTGAATTTAGGGATGACCTGTTCCTCATTTGTCAGCTTTTCAGATATACTGTAGATGTACTGTATATGGCAGTATGCGCAATTATAGTTGAAAGTTGTGGGCTGGTCCGTAAATGGCCTTGGTCCCAGAAGGCAGACAAACGAAAATCTGCGTGGTCGTCAATGTGTTAAAAACTCTTATAGAGTTTATCAGTTCAAAAAATGGCAGCATAGTGGTCCTAATTAGCGACCCATCCGACAAATGTCATTGTGTGATGTTGTACAATTTGAGATATTGTTGAGGTGTATGTCAACTGAACGCTACGAACATGTTTGGAGTCAATGGAGTCTTTTACCAATGAGGCGAGCTTAAGGCGCTTATTATAGTTGCTAAGCTCTTTCAATTCCGTATGATGATTGGTCTAAATACGCGGGATTTTGTGATATAATATAGTATAAAAAGCTATAAATAAGAGGACCTTCCAGGTATGGGTTGAAAATAACATGTATCTGTACTCAGATCATCTGAGATTTGAAGACCTATAAGATATCGCAGAATATATAGTCATAATGTATGTGTATCATATGTCATATGAGTATACACGCCTGAATCAGTCACAAGGTCAGAAGTTGAAAGTTCTTCTTAGAGAATTTTTTTCGAAATGTGTGGCAATAGCGATAAGGTTGATGCTTGAACTAAGAGGTATAGGGCAATTCGCACGACCGTAATGCTTTCCACACAGGACCGCTGTCGCGCGCGACACAACCTTTGCCTAAGCAAAGCAGGGGAGGAAAGATTGCGGCGTGCGTGACGTAAGGACAAGTCAAAATCAGGGTGGCGGTGGAGACCGCTCGTGCGAAAAGACCGTCTCTCCTGAAAAAGATTGGCACAAAAGTTCTTCGCCAAGGTTTAGGAGAATTCAGAATAATTATTGTTTTCAACGGACCTCCATTTGGATGTTTACCAAAGAGGGAAAATCATGCATTTTCGGAGCACCTCGATCAAAATTAAAATTTTCATGCAGCCGCTAAAGGAAAAGGCTCAAATTGTGCTTTTTCAAATTTCGCTGGTTAACTGTTAGCAGACGTAAGAATTGCGAATTAGGTTGATCTTGCTTTTTTAGGCTCATTTTTGGTTGACATTGAGAAGAATTTGTGCTGATTATGCCTCTACGAATAATGAAGGAAATTATTTGGATAAAATTTGTATTTCATCTCAACCAAAATGATTTGAGTGTAAATACTACATTTAGAGACATTACTGAAGGTACTTTGATAAATTGGTTGAAGTCTTAAAATTTTTGAGGTGATTTTCCATAGCTCTTTAGGCTAAACATGTGCCTAAACCAAACAATCTAATCAACAATTTTCTTAAAAAGTGGTAAACATGGCTTTTATATAGGCGTAGATACAGTAGATTGCAACATAAGTCTTGTTACACTTTAACTTCTTAAGAGGATAAGTCATACACTTCACATTTTCAATAGGTCCAGGGCACCATTCGATAAAGCAAAGCATGCTCTACAAGATTGTACGCGAAATTTCACATCATTCCACCATCCACTGTGAGTTTGCATCCAAAATCTGAGTAGTACTGAAGGCTCGAAAAATCGCGAAGAATTTATATTTTCGTTCAAAAAAATCCTACGATTCTCCAACTTGCTCACAAAAATTCATCAGACACTCATACGTACCGTTCCTGTATTTCTTCCTCATTTAGAAATTGAGAAAACGAAAATTATCATGTTTATACAAAAACGAAGCTATGCTCTTTCGACTCATGTAATTATATACTACAAGCCCTATAACCGTAGATTTTCAGTTTCTCACAGGCCCTGATCTCCGAGAATTACCGAAATTTGGCTCTCCTCACTCGGGTGTTCCATGCTAAAATCAATATTTCTCGAAAAGTAGGGCTTGTGGGAAGCTAAAAATTCACGGTTATACTTCTAAGGTTGTAGTATGCAGCTACATGAGTGAAAACAGCATAGCTTTGTTTTTGTATATACATAAAAATGATCGATTTCTCATTTTTCAGATGAAGAAATACAGGAGTGATACATTGATTGTTTGATGTAGTGTGCAAGTGAGCAAGTTGGAGATTCTTACCTTAATTGAGATCTTTTTAACGAAAATATAAATTTTTCGCAATTTTTTGAGTCTTCAGTACTACTCAGCCTTTGGATGCAAATTTACGGTGGGTTGAAGTTGGTGCGAACTTTTGCACAGGCCCTTGTAAAGCTTGCTTTGCTCTATCGGATGGTGCCGTGAAGTCTATTGAAAATATGAAGACGACTTATCGCCGTAAGAAGTTAGAGTGTAACAAGACTTATGTTACAACCTAATATTCTACAGGCGTAAATATCAGAAGTAAATGGGCCATTGTTTCCTTAAAGCATTTCAGTGGCTAGAGGGAGGGTTGATAAAATTTGCGTTTAAAAATAATTAGAAACACCGGAAATTGTGTAACATTGCACGAACCAAAGGTTTTTGTGACTCTGTGGTTCTCCGAGCTGTGCATGGCTTACTCAGTCTCGTTAGACTTTCAGAAGACTCTTTCCAGCTCTGAATCTCACTGGGAGCAGTCTAAAAAAAGAGGTGTGAGTAAGCACCTCACCTGAGCACTGCTCAAGCTTTTGGTGCCATCAATAGTTTCTTGACCCCCTAAATTAATGCGAATCCCGACTTTTGCTTCGAAGAATTTGTTAAACGGGTTATCAATGAGGCTACGTCTCCTTGCCTGTTTGTTTTCTCTTTTGGGTAGATAGCATCTTTCCATTCCCTGACTTGCACACCTCTTTGCGAAGATCCCTACTTCCTGTTATAATCTTTGAAGTCCAATTGGATCACAGCGATAAGTGATTTCTTCCTAGTAAGCTCCATTCTCTAACTAGAATTCCGCGTGTATATAACAGGTGATATTATATAGCATGCAATTAAGCCATCTCGTCTATTTCAAAGAACGTTTGATCCGAGAGGCACCTCATGGCTTATTTCATTGATCACGAGTGCAGACTGCACTCAAAAGTCAAACATCTCTTTCGCTCTTTGCAAACGTCACAATGACATGAACGAGACACTTTCTAGCTTTGGCCACAGCATATGAACTCGACGAATGGTCTCTCACATTTCTCGAGCGGAGAGAAAGTTATATACAGATTTTGAATGGGTCATTAGAGTTGTCATCTACTCCGGTTGCCTGATCTCCACAAGTTAAGCTGACTTAAAATTTGGTAAAAGTATGGTTTTTCAAAATAAATATAATTTTAATTTTTCGATTATAATCAATCGCTGGGCCATAGATGCTTCTGGGAGTGGGATGATTCAAAGGTCTTGACCTATTACACCAATGAAAATGCATTATGTTGAATGCACATTTTTAGTCATCCTTTTCGAAAAACATTATTAAACGCTAAATATTCATATCGCATATATCGTATGTTATGCAGGGGCGATTGAAGTTTCTGTCAGTAATGACCACCAGCGGTAAACGTAGAAGCTCTCTTATGGAGAGTGTCGGTTGCCATAAGAATTTGCAGGGATGTAATACTTAAACTTTTGAATGTAGCATGGGTATCAAACCTTTCTTTTATGTTTCTGTTGTGATAATATTGATTACTCAATCAATATAATTTTGAATTAATCTTGAATCATAACCCATAGTGTAACTAATGTGGGTGATGAAAGTTCCGGTCACTTGTAATGGAAATATACAAGTCCAAAAAATTGTTATCTCAACACATATTCATCAGACAAACATGGAGCAGATTTATGAGTACTAAGAGTGGGAATAAGTTTGGGTAGTTTGGGTTACCCTATAACATCGATGTATGGTCTACACATTTGATAATTGAGCTTGTAGTGATTCTATTTTAAAAGTCACTAAGAAATATGCTATGTACATACTCGAGTCACGCAATTTTCATTTTGAGCTTCGTCCTTCTTACGTAGTATATGTAAAAACCCATGTTTTCAAGGGAGTTATCGCCAGAGTATCTTTCAGATTTCAAGGAGGAGATATATTGCACGTAATTGAACAAATTCTCGAGAAACTGCTGCAAACTTTCTATGTCGCAGCCTTGGTCTATGCATTCGCAACCTTTTGAAGAATTTTTGTCTTCTCATTATAATTCTCAAAAATTCTACATAGTGGTTGTTGTTGTTCGGTTGCTATCATATTGAGTGCAACATATTTTTCACTTTCCAAAGGACAATCTCCAGCCCCTAGGTTTCCACTAGCATTTATTAAAATCGAAAAACTTGGTTTCGATGTTTCGCGCATCAAACGGACCGGCTCTTCAAAGTTCTATGATTTTTTCCTATTTTTGGACCTATGTTATCAACCCAGCTCGTAGACCTTTGGCGTTGTTCATTTGCCAAAGGTCCCAGTGCTCTCCCTATCTTGTTCAAACTTCGATTATTTTCAACACTGCCAAAAACGGTTCATTGTACATACAAGTACAAATAGAGACTGAACAAAACAAAGAGGTACTGCTTCTTTTGTTCCTTACCTAACGGCCACTATCGGGGATATTGTTTCACCGAAGTTTCCAACTTCATGGCGACGCTCAAAAATCAATTGGTTTTATAATTCTCCACGTTCGACTTTCAGTAAATCTTGGCATTATGAAATGCTGAGGCTTAACATCTCGAAACAAGCAATTGATTTTGCTTTGGGATTTCGCTGTCAATCACTGTTGTGGGAATACACTTCGAGGTAGTACAAATAAGGGAAGTGAAAGCTATATTAACAACGGCCGTTCATCAGTAAGACCTGATGGTAGATGACTGCGCGTAAAACCTCTTGTCCTTCAAATATCAATCACATTTAATTTCGAGCAGGTTGAGAGTATAACGCCGAACCATTGATAATATGGTGTGAACAGCCATGGATACCGTATCAGGTATTCATATGTGTACTACAAAATTTATGAGCGCTTTCTTGCTTCGTGACAAATGCGAAACTATGCTTCAATGTATCGAGTCAGCTTGGAAATGCATAACTATGTATGATCCATAGTCTCATTTGTGTCCGTAGTGTTATGGATAAAAAAACAGCGTGTAACACGACTGTTGTCAGCACAGAAAAAGTTTGTTGTTGGAACCGATTTGGCCGACTTTGCACTAAAAGTGCGAAGACGAGCGCTTTATTCACTCCTTTGAATGTCAGCTGTGATATCCAGGTAACAGTTGATCTGCCTACGAAACGGTCTGTTTTTTCCTGCTTCCGTGTGAGAAAAAGCCAAATTCAGGAACTTGAGGCGCAACGTGGTATATTCCTGTAGATTTGGTCAAGTTTACAGACATGAAATTAGGAAATTGACCGCTATGTTTTGCGGTCTAACATCTGAAAACCATCCCGTAACATTACACTATCTTCGCTGAGATTTCTGGGACATCAAAAAACTGGAGTGGAGCTTCTATTCGCGCTACTATACTTCGAGCGCTTGTAGTTGGTTGCTTCTGATCATATCATTTGTACACTTCGCACGTATCGGCCCTATGTACTTTCGCGAGCATATGAAATCATTATTTGTACAATGTATAAATTTGTCACAACCACCAAAGTTGAATTCCCCCTGTGAATGCACAGCGCACACACTTGTATACATAGGTAAACCGTTGCATCATAGAAAGTGCGGTATTTTCTGCTGAAGTGTCGGCAGAATTTAAAAATAGATTTGGCCACTCTATAGGTGACTTATTTCCCACTCTTTTGTAACTGAAATTGTTGCCACCGGATTGAACTTTGCTGTGATATGCACGTTGCACATCATCCCACCATATGTTATGTGAGAGCGGGTTTGACAGAAAGCAGATTTTTCAAATTTCAATCACAGGGTGCCTCAAAAGTATGTACCCGCTGATCGTTACTATCTCTCTCAAGAAGAATTTTAAATATTTCTCTCCCAAGAATAAGTTCATGTACCATCAAGAACCTTTCTGTAGAGCTGACTTCTGCTTAGATTTGCAGTAGGGAGCGAAACATCGATAGCTCTTCACTACTGTAGGATTACGGTGAAAAATCTAAAGAGGATTTTGAACATGGAGGGTCCTATTTTGCTCGGAAAGAAAACAAAACGACCTGGAATTTCTTACGTTAGAGTTGCTGATTCTAACTCAACTTTGAAGTTTGCGCCTTATCATAATGCTTCGTTAAAATGCTATGTCAGGTTGGCAGTAGAAGCCGGTTTTTGATATTCCAAAAAATGTGGTTACATCGTTTGCAAAGTTTTACAATCCTTTGCAAAGTTGACCGTTGTTGGCGTCCATGGAAATCCTATTTTCAAGTTTTCAGATTTTGTTCGGATTATTAAAAACACCACTTCTTCACAGTGAAATGTCATATGCCGAAAGTTAATTAGGGGCGATCGATGATTTGCTCTCTAATGTAAATCTGAGCCGAGCCAACTCTACAGGATGGTACCTCATGGGTAGCAAACGAAATCTTAAGAGGAGAGATACTGACGATCAAATAGTGGGTACATACTTTGGGACACGCTGTATTAAGGTATTTGCAATTTGCTCCTATCTCGAAGTGAGAACAACAGTGGTTGTTTTCATTCCCTATTAAGTGGTTTTGAGCTATGGAGAAAAGATTATGTTACAGCATAATTTCTGTGGATATATCCCTTTGCTAGAATATTGTAACACCCGACCACCTTAGCGCGTGTACCTAAATATGTAAGACGACGAGTCTAAACGCTTGAATTTGAGCTCTTCTAACAATGACATCCCACTTACATGCTTGATAGAAACCGTTACATCCTCACTTTTCATGAATTTTGCAATTTTGGTCAAAAAGTGACTATCTTGAGAGTCAGTACTTTTGACATGTGAACCGAAGAAACATGTGCTTGACCTAGAGGTCCAGTCGACGTTGTATTGTTTCCTGTGAGGATGTTTTGTTATGTATTGTTGTTTTATTGTTTTCCATTTCTCAGATATGCTACTTTGATCAGTACCGTCCACATTTCATCCTCAACTACAGGACTTGGTACGAAATTATGAGCTTCGCTTTTTCGATAGATCCCTCAACTTTGAAAATTTTTTCCACTTGCGTGCACTATTACTACACACGACAACGGCAGGTCACAGCGCGATTTTTTTTCTTGATCGCTCTCTCATTCTCTCATTCTCAATCCACTCTAAACTAGCAGACTAGACACAAGAGACGTAGGTTAAGACACATTGCGGGCAAGCGTCAAAGTACGGAAATTCTCGTGCCGGTACGAACTATGCCTTAGTTTACACATACGCACTGCTCACAAACATAGTGTCTTTCACTTGAATTTACGTTTCTGACAATACTGTTCCTCATAATGCTGAGGTTTGCGAGTTGCTGAGTTTGAAAGGCGGAGGAGAAGGTGACACTCCTCACCGGAGTTAACACCTGGGGCCACGAATGGACATGTATGCAAACGCTTTATGTATAGCTGTGCTTCAGACTTCAAGCATAAAAAGCTGATCTCGTTGTTATTTCTGAGATGCCCTTCCAAACAAAATTCTTGCCAATGTTTCCTCTTTTCCAAACTTTTTCGCGCAGTTGCTTTATTTGCTAGTGAAAGTTTTTGAATCTGGGAATTCACCATCCAGAGATGTGATTTACGTTGAACAGTTCTCCCGAGTTTCTGGGCAGGATATACAATATGCATAATCCTGCAAGTGATGCAAGCGGGTTCCTTCACTAAAATTTGAAATTGGTGTCAGGCTTTTTGGCGGAATTGGCTAGAATCATTTTCTGAATTTGATAATAGCAAGGACAACTGGAACAAATGGTGTCAAGGCAGCTCAAAAAATATTGCTCAAAATTTGCGTTAATATTGCTTAACAAATACATTCTGCTATGGTCCTCAATTTGTTAATTGGTCAAACCTTTTATATTTACATATTTACCTAAATATGTGGGCATAGCTTGAGTCAAATGGCCATGTTTAGGCAGCATCTAGCTCTAGAGAAAACTAATCCGAGCCCTCGCATTTATTATATAATTTATGCCGAGAAAAACTCGACCATCCGGGGTACGTGAACTCATGCCCGTAACTTCGCCATCTTGAGCCGCTTAGTAGATATTAAGAAAAGATTAGAAACGGCATGGAGTCGCTCATAATAATCTATTGTATTACATCATTTCTACGTGTTTCCTGAAGTTCAACCTTGAGCCACATTAACATTAGAACTAATTTCAGCTAACTCTCGGCTGTTGACTGATTTGTTATCACCATAGCTTCAGCAAAAGCCATTTTTGGCTGAAATCTCGGACATCTCGCTACCCCTCTTGAGAAAAAACAATTTGAAATGTAGTAGGATATGAAAGTTGCTCACTGTGGGGCGATAGTTGCTCGAACATAGGCGTCAGTTTCTTTTCGAGAAGGCACTGCAAAAATTGAAACCCCAAAAAATTGGCTTGGGTTCACCTAAAAGGTGACTTTTCTTTGCATGTTCTTATTCTTTTGCTAATGAAAGAAGCCTTTTTTACTTGGGAGGCCTAAGCTCACTGCCGATTTGCAGAGCGAAAGTCCCGTAATCGCATTGCCCCCGAGATTTCCATGAGACATACATGCTAGGACTGTTCGTGCTGCGGATTTTCATCTCAGAAATTTTGAAAATCCTATTTCGATGGGTAGCATTCTTCAGAAAATGCGCAAACTTCCAAAGAATTTCGCAAATCTTCACGCATTATTTGAGGCGCTTCTCTGAACGAACACTACTACTCCAAGCGAGGCGTATATAAGAGAAAAGAAGAGCTTTTAGGTAGGACTTGAAGCTGAAGGCTCATTTTGCTAGAATTCATTATTTCTAAGGAAAGTATATAACGAGATCAGGTCGAGCAATTGTTGATGGAGAAGGGTTATCCCTCGAACAACTCGGCGTTATGTTCTGCAAATTCTGCCGCCCAGTCTCAAGTAGATTTTTTAGTAAGCGAGTTCACCGTACAATTTAGAGGTTCAAAACAACTTTGTTCTATTGAGCCTCCCCTCAAAAAAAACGGCTTACTGAATAATCAACCACTACTTATTCCTACTTGGTGAAGTGATCAGTGTTTTTCGTATTGAAACGATTTTTTGTTGACTAAGATGTATGGTTGCATGCTGTCTGCGTCCTTTTCTCAATATTAAATTCACATCAGAGCACGGAAATTGCCCAGAAATTACGGTGTCAAAATCAGTGGCGGTCTCAGAAGACTTTCAGAAAAGGAAGAGCAACAATAATTTTTTCAACTGAAAGCGCTTGGCGTCAGTCACGTCTTTCAGAATGAATTTTGCTTTCCGAAATGTTTGTGGGCCTATGATCCCCAGCATTATGAAAAAAAATCGAAACCTTTTGGTGATGGGACAGATTTCATCACTCCTGCTATATACCATTCATCGTTAGTGTTAGCTATATATAGAGATACATTATAGGCTCATTTCGTTAATGATGTATTAGACGTTTTCGTTGAATATGTATCTTGTTGCGAAATCTGTGTATAGCTAACTACGATACTGTGATATCATAACGCTTCAGTTCGAATATCAAAGAGTAGCGAACTGTAGTTTGTTAAACATGCTTATATTCATTACTTTGTGCAAAATGCGTTTCCGCTCTTTTTTCAAGTAGTTTTATCTTTTGATCATTTTTCGTGACCCTCTTCGTTGTCAACCCAACGAGCACATCGAATTCGTTTATGTTTATGATAAAATATAAAAAGGATATCTCGATATGTTGTCAGATTATAACAGTATACAGCTTACAACAGCCGATTTCTAAACTTCTATAGTGGTTTCATCCTTCGCTGCTTAAGCTCCCCCTTTATTTACGATTTTTCACAAACGAGGATGTAACATTACGAACGCAAGGACACATACGTTGTGTACGTAGCAATGATGTGTACTTTCGAGTGGCATAACCTTACTAGAGAACATTTTTTCTCCTACGCTTGATGACAGAGTTAGGCTGACCTTGAACGTGGGGGCGATTTTAGAATGACGCGCGCAAATTTAAAATTAATGATAAACTAGTCCAAATGCATGATAAAGTGTTTCTAGTGCCAGCGAGATTTGCGAATAAGTTCCATTCATGACAAATTGCCTAGAAAGGCTTGTAAATGAAAAGCGCTTTTATTCCTTGACATCGAGATTATTTGGCTCATATTTCACTCACTCTCTCACTTAGATTGGGAAGTTATCCCAATCTCCTAAGGTTACTAATGTGCTGAAAACAGAAGAATTTCGTTAGAACTGCTAAATGTTACTAGGTGAACTTGGTTTGGCTGATTCAAATGACGTTGAAAGTTGATGCTATTCGGTCTGGTCATTTTCGTTATCAAACGCCAGATTCTTACAAATTTCTAGTCTATATCGGCTTTTGATACATCTATAGCTCAAACTACTTCTAGAAGTCCGCTAATAAAGTGGTAGCTCTAGTACCTGAATGTTGGTAACAGACTTTGTATAGAGAGATTTCGCTGAAAAGTGTATACACACTTCACACCCTGTTCAATGACATATGCATTCTTGCCATGCGACGGGTATTTATACATGAAGCTCCTCTGCCCCACCGTGCTTCACTTTACTCTTTCTGAAAAGAATTTACAGAGAATCTGTTAGGGCAACTTTTGTCTTCCAATTTTATCGTGGCGTAATCGATAAAATACAACCAGCTATCTCATAAACCAATCCTTCTCACCGACCGGGTAGCAAGCACCTTCCAAAAGAGCTTGAAGTCTGATTGCATTCCTTCTTACAATCACTTTGACGGTTAAAAAGCATAAATTTTGCTCTCTGACATCTGTGGCCATCGCATTCTACATTAGTGCGATTATAAGCACTCGAATGCTGTGCAGACGGTGCAAGCGAAAGTTTGACCTATCATCAGTCCTTTCGTATAGAAGAAGACGTCATAGGTGTTTCAAATCCTATCAACAACTACAAGCTCTGAGGAGTTGAGCACTATGAGCGGAGTAGTACAGGAATTATACAGGGTGTCCCCAAAAAAATGTGAACACTGTTTGATCGTTAATAATTCCCTTGCTTTCATGTTTTTCGCCGAGCTTGAGGCAATGTTTTATAGAGCGAGGTTCAATTTAGATATACAGTATGGAGCGAATCATCGATCTCTCTTCATTACTGTAGGATTACGGTAGCAATTTTGGCAAGGATTTCAGGCCATTGGAGGCCATAATCTGCTTCGAAACAAAACCGAACAGGCCAAAAACTCTTATACTATGATAATGGAAGCCGCTGATTGCGAATATGAAACTTCCACTTTACTATGATGCTTTTTTCCAAGGATATCCCAGGTAAATCGCAATAACTGAATTCCCAGCATTCGTCAGGAATGTGATTACACCTTCAAAAAAGCTAAGAACACTCGTAATGAGTTGTGCACAGCAATCAGCGTGCGCAAAAACCCCAGTACACGATTTTTCAGATTTTTGGAAAAAAATTTTATCAAATAGAATATTTCACAATGGATCCACATGCTAGAAGTTCTTACCGTAATCCTACAGTAACGAAGAGTGGTCGGTGATTTGCTCCATACTATATATCTAACTTAAACCTCGCTCTAAAGAATGCTACCTCAAGCTCGGCGAAAGGCATGAAAGCAAGGGAGTTATTTACGATCAAACAGTGTTCACATTTTTTGGGACACCCTGTATATAGCCACTATCTACTGAATGCATTCTCTAGTTATACGTGCCTTTTCAGCACGTTGGAGAAGCATAACGCCGCTCTTGCTATCCCAAACCCCAACGCCAAAAAATGTATGCGATATATTATTCATTAAAGCAAAATCTCAACAAGATAAACATTCCTTATCGTGATCCACTTATGTTCGCCAGACTCAACAAACATAAAGTTATTCCAAAAGTTGGATCTCCACTTGAGAAGAAAATTTCCTAAACCTTCCAGATTTTTATATGATAAACACATAACTTACATGAATAATTTGAAGGTAGTGGCTCGTTAAACGGGACCCCTGTCAGGTTGGTGATATCAGGTAGTAGACCCCCAAGTACACGTAGCCCAAATCCCACCCCCCAACGTGCGCTGAGTCTTGAAAACGCGTTCAAAGCAGAGTTGAGAAAGAGGTCAGGCACAAGTCTTTCGAGAACAACCCCCCCCCCATGAAAGCCCTCAAACGACCCCTTCTTCCTCCTCTTAACCTTTGGACCTCAAAGTGTGACATTCTGGAGGACACCAGCTTTTTCTAGAGAGTTTTCAGATTTCTGAGAGCTGTACGCCAGCTTTTCTGTGACTGCACTTTACAATCACGCGTAATTTGACGGCTGATTTTGATCTGAATGGGCATATTGAAAGGGCCATAATTTTCTTATGGGTGGGACGTTCGGCTCCAAATTTCCAGTGTAGCAAGAAGAAGCTATGTGCTCAATACTCATACCAGCAATGGAGCGCTTTCTGGATTTTGAAGGCAAGTTAAGGGGGGGGGGGCGGCACACCCCATTAACTATATCAAAAAAACATTTTTAGCGGACAGTATTTATATGAATCGATAGCCTAAACCCTGTAGATTCGATAGGACTGTTTGGAGCCTGATTCGTCTTCTTAGCTTTGAGTAATATTTGGTGAAAGCACAGCGATCAAATTCGAAAAATGAAAAACGAGATTTTGGTTGGCTTCTAACTCCACAGTTTGCAGGTCCGGGATTCCTGAGGTGGACAAAGAAGGAGTAGTGTGTCTTCAGCGCAAAAATGGATAGCTAATTCACCTTTGAAACAAAGTTAACCATGTTGGAAAATGGCCATTTCATTTAGGTAACCTAGTATCTTGAATCTTCAGAATTCGCTCACACTTTGTCTACAGGGGTTAACTGACATGCTAATTATGGTTATGATACAAATATCATGTTATCATTATTATCAGATTACCCAACTACGACCTCCTCCCCTTTTGACTCCTCGATACGACCCCCCAGGTGTGGCGTGCCGCACCCCACGCTTGACCATGGTTCAAAGCCTGCCACTGACGCTCACTCAGTAGAAGTAGCGAGCTGTTGCAATTTAAAGCACAGTCTCAGAATTTATCTTCCCGACTAGAATTACAAACGATCGTTTGGTGGAACTCCCCATTGAAAATTGACATTTTTGATTTACACACTACCCGCGCCCCCGAAAGTCTTCACCAAATAATTTGACTACTAAAATAGTATATGATAACAGCTCAGCAGTAAGTATTGCAGTTTTATTACATGCGTTAACTATTGAACGAGACGCTCTTGAATATAAGAAATACGCATACATAGCCCAAATCGACCTGTCAGTTATTGGCTGCTTTGGATTGCGATATTTGAGTAGCAAAAAAAGCAAAGTATTTGTGTCGCGAAAGTTTTGTCGTTTCATTTTTGAAAATTTGTAACTTTGGGCTATCTCAAAGAATTTGCATTCTTCTAATTTTATTTGAAAGCGTAACCTTTCGCTCTCGAACACTTTCCCTCCTAGCTTCTAATACTGACTGCAGAGATAAAAATGGAAAAAGGAGACCATACAAACTTTGGTCATTTTGAGTTAGGTCGCCAAAAGTTTAGAAGCTGCGGAAAAATCTGAAAACATAAGTGCACAGGTATTTTGACCTACTCTTTGCAACAGTGAAAAGTTTATGCTGTTTGGACGTCTCTATGAAAAGTAACGAATTTCGTCTTTACTACAGTAAGTGCCAAATTTAATTAATTTGTCACTTTTCTCGAAAATCATAACTTTTTACAGACACATCCAAACAGCAGAAACTTTATACAGTTGTAAAGAGTAGGTCAAAAAACCTACGTACTTACGTTTTCAGAATTTTTCGCAGCGGTACAGGGTTTTTGGCCTAACTTGAAATGATGAAAGTCTATATGGTCTTCTTTTTCCATTTTTATCTCTGCTGTCAGTGTGCATCAAAAGCTAGAAAGGAAAGTTTTCGAAAGCAAATACGCTTTCAAATAAAATCAAAAGGATGCAAATCCGTTGAGATAGCGCAAAGTTACAAATTTTCAAATATGAAACGACAGAATTTTCGGGACAGCCTAATATATGAAAGCAGGGAGCTATGGAAGTTACTTGAAAAACAGGGAATCCTTTCGGGAACGCTCATATATTAGCACACCGTTCTTTAATATTAGTCCAAAAGTGCGTGCTGTATTTTAGACCTCAGATCATTCAGAATAATCATGGAACAAGCTCCAAGCAGTGTTCCAGGCAGCAATTTTCCCTTTTTTCTACCACTTTTGTTCCCATTCCGACTGCTTTGATGTCACGGATTATCGTCAGAATTTCCAAGCCGTGTTTATCTACCCAGATTTTAGCTATTCAGTTTCATCTTTAGGTAAGAACCTTGATAATTGTTGGATAAAGTAAAGAAGTGGAGCAGGATGAATTATTTGGACGCCTTGGCTGGCTTCTCCGTATTTCCAAAAATAAATTTTTTGAAAGCCTACATTGCGAAGTCTCAGAAATAACCGCTTCAAATCAAAAAATCTTTGAAAAAAATTTCAAAAAACGATTATGGTTGAATGCTAGCTTTACCAAGCAATTGAGCATCTACCGCTTCGAAATATTATACTTTGAATTTTTAACGTACAGCTAGAGGCAGGTTTGAGTAGAAATCGTAAAGAATATACGCTCGAAGCCTTTACAAATCGAGAAGAAAACAAGCCTGTCAGAAAGGGGAGGAAAAACTGCATTGAATCACAGCTTAGTTGCTCGTCTTTCGATGTTCACAAGATTTCACGAGGTTTGGGATGCTAAATATGAAATTAGTAGCATCGGAGGTAATTATGAAATTTGATAAACCCCGTTATAGCTGCCGAAAAACGCATACTACTGCATTTTGTCCACTCTATTCGAATATTTTTCAAACTCTTTCACAAAAGTTTGGAATGAAAATTCTGAAAGATAGCTAAGTAGGAAGTAAGGAGCACTGGTTAAGAATTCCGCGATTATCCGGACGATCATCAAAGGACTCGGAACGAAAACATTACTGCTAGAAAGAGAAAAAATCATGCAACGGGCCTGTTAAAAGCATTCGCCTCCATTTCTGAGTGAGTGGTCCGAAAACGGCACGAAATTTCGGACCGACCCAAAAATTGGTTGACTACAGGCAAAATATCACATTCGGTATGTATACTCGTAAGGCTAGCAATTTCTGTGGGCAAATGGTTTGCAGAAAGCATCAATTTCGCGGATGGAGTAATTGAATGAGTAAGAAGATGTGAGACAGATCAAAGGAGGTTTTGTGCATCAGTTTACAGTCGAATCATTTAATACGATCATGTGTGCATTGCATATACTGTCCCTCTTTGGCGTCCTCATCATGGATTTGCAATCGCAAAAACATAAGGGACTTATCGATCGTTATGACATCATTTTGAGGTGAATAGTAACTAAAAAGAAAAGAAAACGTTATGAACAGGTCGAAAAGGCTTACCGGAGGGGTTGTCTGCTCCAAAGAATCCAGGATGGGAACGCCAATGGTGGACATGCAGCGATACACATGATCATATGAAATGATTCGACTGTAGTTAGAAACAAATTTATATGTTATGTAGCATTGAACGAAATTTACGTTCTTGCTCCTCATATTTATGCTATATCTCATGCTATATCCGCTAAGAATTTTCAGTATCAGCGCGAAGAAGAGTATGTTTGCCCTACTTCCCTATAAAATATAGAATGTCTTTTCATAAAGTACGTACGAGCATTCGTCAAAATATATTCTTTGCGCAGCGTTTGTCATATCAACTTGTCTCCCGGGGTTGATGCGTTTCGATTTTTTGTCGTTTACAGAGATGCGTCGACTAAACGTCGCATGAAATATCACCGCGTAATCCCTTGGGGTGGCCCGTCTCGACCTCGACACCCGTTGCGAGGCTTTAGTAACACGAAAGTGGTTATCGGCGGAAGATAGAGTGCAACAAAGTCAAGCACTTGTTTGGAACAAATCTAAACAGAAGAGCACAGGATCAGATTTAAAGCTTAGTAATTTGCTCATCCTGATTAGAGATGATTCATTACAAAGCAGTATTTTACCTATGCCAAATCACGGCATGTATCAATCTGCGATTGAAAAATGACAGGTGAGGTGCTCCATGAATAGACTACGCATAAAGAAAATTTCTTAGAGTTTTTTATTTTATAAATACATCCGAAATGCACCAAAGAGAATAAGAAATTGATAAGAAAGTTCGAACAACGCACGAGACCAGCCAGTCCTCAGCCTCAGGGTGAGAAAGAAAATTGAGGATGATTAGCGAGACACTATGCCTTAGACCCATCTCAGTAAAGTTCAGAATATGCTTGGAATTATTTGGTAAAAAGCTCCAAGACAGCTGTGTCTGCGTAACAGTGGCAGAGTCAACATTAACAAAGGCCATGACAAGGGAAAGCAAGCCGCCTCACTTAGTCGAAGCTGAGCGACATCGAAAGCAAAATTTGAATGCATAAGATTTTTAACATATTGACGATTTGATTTATAAGAGCTATGTCTCCTCCATATCTGTGTAAAATACTAAAGGGGAACTTAATATTTGTATTTCGCATAAAATCGCCATCGGCACGGCGACGTCTTACCCTGCCTCCAACATGAACTGCTCATCCACTGCATAATACATTACTTGCGTACAAGTAAATCTCGTAATTTTCAAAATTGGATGTACATATCTCCATGCTTTTGAATCCACCTACATAGTACCAGTCGCTGACTTTATGCAAAGCCTTCCGAAGCATGTTTAACTACCTTTTACCCTTATTGCGTTCAAAGCTGACCGAATCAGTAAAATGCGAATGTTCAAAACATTTTGGTTACAAATCTCTGAACGATGTAAATATTTTGATCCAAATTCCTGCTAATTAATACCTTAATTCTCAAAGTTTGAAATCGTAAGTATTGGCTTTGATTAGCTAGCAAGACCACCACCTACTCACGCCTTTGAATGAAAAAAAAATTAGAGCAAATCCGAGACGGTAGATTTTTTGGTAGTGGGAAATTAAAACTGAGATAGTATGCGATCATCACAAATAACTTCTTTAGGCACTCCAGTTTTTGTCCAAAAATCACTTCAATATATTGTATTATCACTTTGTATGCATATACCATGATTTTCAGCTTCTTTATCTTATCTGCACTAAATTCTAGCATTTTTCCATCGAAATTAGTTTCCGACAAAGCTGACAAGTTGAATTGCGAAGAAGCTAAAAATCAATTGTAGATGTCTCTAAGAGTGAAAAGATTTTCTACCTTTTTCCTTTTTTGCATCAACGGCACCTTTATCACTTTAGGCAGATTTAAGCTTGCCGTATGAAATAATTTTGCATTTTGCAGTTTAATGGATTATTTGCAGAAGGGCTAACAGTTTTCACGGTGTTCACTAGGATTTGATGATGATGGAAATAGATACGAAGCAGAAAAATATTCAAGCAAGAATTTAAAAAATGACAAGAAAATAGTTAAATTGACTGCAAACTGTACGTACCTGAATCAGAAGTGGCCACAGAAAATATGGTCGAGGCCTCGAGACAAAGGCGAAGGGCAGCGAAACAGTTAATGATATAATATGCGACACACACCAAGCCAATCTTCCAAATCCGCCATCCAAATATTCCGCAACACAACCGCGGATGCCCCACAATGAGTGAAAAAGCCCAACATCGAAAATGATGGCATCGGCAGCTTCTAGTGGCAGTGAACCCTCGAGGAAATCGCAGCGAAGTATCTGGAAAAGAATGGTTCAACTTTTTGAAGTTGATATGCAAAACCATATCCTCATTGTTCAATTCAATTGCAGCGTAATAGTTTGACCATTGCATGACGCCTACCCCAGCTAGTACACTGACCCAAAATTGTGTAATATGTGATTGCACACAATCTGTACAATCACCTCAGACCTGGACCGCGTTGACCATTTTGACATGTTTATCATGAAAACGTATTGAATTTTTGTAATGCTCAAAAAACGAAAATAGAAGAAGGAAAAAGCCTCCACTCGTATTAGTGTTTTTATGGCCTGCAAACTCTTGGATTCTGCTACAATGTGCATGTTGTTTACAGATTCAGGTATTGCGTTACTCATCGTTGATGTATATTCTAAGGACGAATTCTTGATCTCTGCCAGACTCGAATAACGAAGTTTTCATATTATGACAAATGATTAGCATGCTCTGGGTTTGAGCCTCATAATGATAAAAAAATTCGAACAAGGATTAGTCGAAGTGCTTTCTCGGTATGAGAGAAATAATGAATTCTAACGTGCGAGATGTATCTTTTGAATCATGTTCGAGCGACTTGAACGACTGCAATCCTTCCAATAAACCAGTTTGGTAGAATGCTATTTACCAAAACCTCGATACTCGACACAACAATTTTTTTGAAATCATTCGCTATTCTACGGCACTGTCATCATAATAAGCAACATCTTAGGTGTCTTCTGTAAGATAATGATTAATCGTACGGAATAGAGCGCAGAACTTTATCAATTAGGCCCAATTTCTTGTTCAGCATAACTATTAGTCGCGTACGTGCGTTCTTTTCACAAGTTTTCAGTTTGTTTCGTTTTTCGAATGTATAGTATGCCAGTCACAGCAGAAATTCCCTAGCCACGGTGTACGCCTTACTCAAGAACTAGTACGCTTTATTACTGGAACTTGCTAAAATGACTACAACTGGCTGGAACCAATATGTTGTCTATCGTCATTTTTTTTTCCTTCACAAGCCCACTTAAGATGCAGGCTAAGTCAAATTTGCACTTTTTGCCCCATTAATGCTTCAGAGATGACCAAGAATTTTACAACAGAAGATAAACTGCGTAGCAGAGCTTTTCTTGACTTTATAACTGCAGTGTACTTGATAGTTAAGAATAAGTTTCACAAACTTTTCAATGATGCAAAAAATGGAAATATACCCTACCGCAAGTGATAGACTTTCTTTCCAAAATGTCCAAACTTCATGGATTTCTCCGGCATTGAGCGGGTGCAATTACTTTCAATAACACGCACAAAATTTGATTCAATAGCTTAGAGGCAAAAATTGTCATATGAGGCCTTAGAATATTGCGAATCCTAAGAATGGTTTTTGGATTTTTTTTTTGCACTACTGGCCTCTTCTCTAATCAGCTGTTGTGCTTATTTGAATTTGAGTGAACACAGTGGTTTGAATAGAAATCGCGGTAAGCGAGAGAGCGCACTTTATGTGACAGATGTTTCGCACGCGTTTGATGTTACCTTGTGATAATGAATGAATGAATAGCAGTGCTGGGCGACACCCCATATGCAGACGAACGTTTGTAACAAGCCGATCCAAAGACAGATTTGCGAATTGAGGAAACGATGCCCGACTAGTTTTGTCCATTCATCGCGCACCGTCACCAAGCCCATCAATGGGGATAAGCGGCGTGGAGACGATGCGGGTACTGACGGCGAAGCAGATGGAATTCGTGGTAGTCAGCACTTGCGCTACACATACGAGGAAGTAAGCTACCCGGCTTGATCGCCGATGAGGGAGGAGACTATCAAGTCACATTTTGTTTCGTCCTACTCCTCGTCTTCGCATATCCTTCATTTGTTTTACTGCAACGGCCGTAAACGGCTGCTCTGCTGCCAACACAATTCCCGAGAGACGCAATAGAATTTATCTTATCAAACAGGCGCGCACACACACACGAATACAAACACAACGAATTTTGCAGTGAACGAGGAACGAAAAAGATCCATAATGAGACTCAATTATTAACAATTATCTTATAATGGTAGTACGAACATTGTATCCAGTGACAACAAAAATGAAAGTTGCATGATAACAGGAGCAATATAAAAACATACATGCATATTCTTTGGTGAAGGAGTATTTATGCGATAAACGAATGAATTATGCATTCCAAAAAGGAGTGAAATTCGAAAAGCATTCTAATTTACTTCGTATATATTGTCCGAAATCCCAACCCGAAATTCACACAAGTTAAATAGACCGGTGTTTACTTGATGGTGGTAGGGTACGGTCTTGAAAGACGTGACTTTGAACGTTTCGTATACCAGGATGTAGTTCTGTGACTAGGACAAAATTAATATGCTGACACCCACCCTGATAAGCAGGCTGCTTTCGAGTTTAGCGAATTTTAAGGGATGCAGATAATCAACTACTGAATACCTGCATTTTGTAAGAAACAATATTTGAACTAGAAGCTGCAGCGCTCCAGTTTTGCAATAGCAGATTACCAGTATTGTCACTGCAACAATGCCGATATGTACAAAAAAAAGTTACTCCATCGTTTCTGTTTTTAGCAGAGTTGGACGAAGTTGGTCATATGTCATCGGAATCAGACTATGATCATTTGATTCAAGCTGCTGCTCACTACTGCAGAGCTCATTGATTACAGGCAGTTGACCGTTGAGCAACTGTAAACCGGGGGAGATGAGCGAATCCATAATGCTCACAGGTGGTGCTGTAGCAGAATTAGCACCAGGTAGGATTTGATTTGTCAGCGAACCCAGGGCTAAGGGAGATTGCGAGTCATTACTATAGCATGCTAAATTATGGCTAGCTGCCAGTATCTGAGATGCTAAGGTAGCTATCGGAAGCGCCTGGGAGAATGGCGTATCGGATGCGGTGGTGGTTTCAGCAGATGAAGTTGGTAGCTGCGGAAAGGTGATGCCCAATCGAGCCGCCAGAGCCACCACATCCAGTGGGCGAGTTTCGGTCTCTTGTTGATCCATCGGTTCACTCTCCTCCATTATTGGAGAAGGTGTTGACCCAACACCAGAACTCTAAATAACGACGAAGTTACTGACTAACAAGTGAATTTAAAATTTTCAACCTAACCGTTGCCTCCTCATTAGCTGCATTGGCTGCGGTGGCCGCCTGACTGGCTACGGTGGCTACAGCCGCTGCAGCTTCGCTGGCTTCTTGTGAACGTCTTCTCAGTTCCTTTCGCTTGTTCGCGAACCAGTTGGCCACTACTTGAGGTGAAACAACTTCTTTTGGCATCAGCCCAACTCCTGCAATATAATTACAGTATACATCGTCTTTTTTTTTTCGAAAAAAGCCCTCTCCCCACATATCGACCACTTTTCACGTCTGACTTTTTTGCTGTGTTACGCACATGGTGTGATAAGCAAACAGTTATATTTGCGTGTTCATTGCTTAATTAAGACTAAGCACTGTGATGCATACCTCTTTTTTCAATCTGCAGAACTTGATTACAGGTAGTAGCAATTTCCACTCTTTTATTGAGGTCCGGGAATGGCGATTGAGCAAAAAAGCCTTCGAGTATCTTGATGAGAATTGGGCGAAATACATAACGTTCTCTTCGTTGGGGAACCAGCTCGCCGTCACCGTTGGTCTCCAGGCGAGTTGCAGGATCAGCAAAGAAGACCGCTGAAAAATACCAATCAAAATGCAGAAAGTTCGAAGAGTTTGCGTTTTACTCTTAGTCTCGGCATACATGGCATACACCAAGTTAGAAGCAGCTGAGATTAATGTTTTGTTGTATCCTGAAATGGCTTTCAAACTTTTGTGACTTCCCCTTCTCAAATAGATATAAGCTCGGTGGACCATTATTCACAAGAGCTTCCGGAAAACTTTATCACTTCTACCTCGTAATGTTGTTAATGGGTTTTAGGTCAGAACATTCTTCCATTGTCCCTGCGGAAGCAACATAAGCTTACAATGACGTGAAATGATTTGTTCAGTGCCATTGGGATTCGAGCGATATTTCTACACAATCAACTAACAATCCCGGCAAGAATGAAAACATAACCTAATGGTTGTTAATTGTATTGAATGAATGGAGAAGCTGCCGTACGACAGAAAATAGCCTCTTTCAAGAACGTAAACAGTACTTTTGCTGGCATATAACCATCTCACAGCGTGCAAACTACAATTTTTCATTAGTGATTTGCGGTAAAAGTTTAAAGCAACTCAAGCACGAATATATCACTTCTACACACAGAAAGACGTTTCATACTTGACATTTACTACTCATTATATAAACAAGTGTACCCAAAAGTAACCGTTCCTGTCCACTTCTTACTGATCGTGAGCACATTCAGTGTATCAAAGATAAGTGCCCCGAAGTTGTTTTAACACTCCAATGTATGTGTGTTAGAATCAATTTTAACGTCTAGAATTGGGAGTTGATGCTAATGTGCGGGAGATTTGCTCAGTGGGGAGGGGAGGGGGGGGGGGGAGTAAGAGCGAAGAGGAGAGCATACCAGTAAGAAAAGGTTGGATTATCAAGATTATGACGACGTACAAAGACGTTGATTACTTTCCTCCCAACACAGGAGAAGCAGAAGTGGCCACGAAACACAGTCTATCAACCCAAGCTCATTTGAGGTCAAAACTGGGGTGATTAATCTAGGCCACGGCACAGAATAGCCTGGAAGCAGTCTGGACTTCGTTTTCGGAGCGAAAAAGCAAAGGGGATATCGCTTTTGTGGGTCCAAAGTAAATTAAAAATGGGTTTTTTAGTCGATGTTTCCGATTTTGGGTCAAAGAGGACTGCGTAGAATTTTGTGAAAGTCAGGGGGATTTCATTTTCAAAAAGCCTAGAAACGGACTCGTGCTTGGCCCTGAACTCCTTCGATGATTGAGGGGATAAGATGAAAGAATTTTTGGTATTGCTCAAAATCTATTGCTTATGAAAATTTCAAATGCAGATTTACCATCATTAGGCTAGGAAACTCGAAACCGCTGTAATTGCCTAAACAAGTTTGACAGTGTCATTAGCAAATTTTAATTGTGATTTGTTTTGTCCAGGATTCTTCTACAATCAAGGAAGAGAAAAGAGTAAGCAAGAGCAAGCTTGTCAAGCATTATGTTCAAAGCGTTAACGAGTCTCCTAGTCCTATAATCTGATTTTACAATTGTTATGGCAAGGTTTTGGCTTTTTATACTTTCGATAAATGCGTCTCATGGATAAACCTTGGTTTTGCTTCACGCTAGAAGTAACTAACGCTATCTAACAGCTTAGCTCAGAAAAAAGTTTACCGATGTACTGTAAAAGAATAAAGATAAAGCATTCGAAGAAAACGAGATTTGGACATTCCCTCGACTGAGCATCTCTAGTTGTTGTAGTTAAAGTTAAAAAAGAACTGGAGTATGCTAGGAACTGTGTTCTCCAAATTTAAAGGCTTGTGTCATAAATAAGTACCTATGAACCTGCATGGGACTAGATCTCGAGTAAACAAGCATTCAGTGCGATAGCGACAACTGCAGAAGTTTTACCATCATGCATTTTGACAAAATTATTACAGACAAAAGCATGAATTCTGGAGTGGAATTTTTTTTAAATGTTCACCTTATGAGTTGTTGAGTTTCTATGGAAAGCGCCAAAAAAAGTAACAGTTGCCCAAGCACAAGTTTGGATTGATTTGGATGCCACACATCGAATATGTTTTAGGTAGCTTTTTTGTGCGTTTACGGCGACTTGAATAGACCAAATATACTTGAATCCGATTTTTGCAACAACGCAAAGAACGCAATTGACGTTTTGCTTCACATCTGTAGGAAAACAAAAAAAAGTCTGGTTCAGTTCTTTCCACGCCAGTGAGCTCCAACGTCAATAGAACGAAAATCGATGAAAAAACAACCATTATGGCCCACTATTTGCTCTTTTTTCTACCGTTTTTTCGGGGATTTTTTCAACTAGCGAGGAATACTGTAATCAAATAGTTCCCGTACAGTGCATGACTGTATAAATATATGGAAAGATGTTGAATGTTTAGTTCATATCATGCACTCTGGTGATATGATTTTGACGAGAGTGTGACGATGAAGTCTGATACGACAAATTAACTATCGAAAAAATAGCTGAGCAGCAACAGAATGTTTCATAAGTATATTTTTCATGGATCAGAGCCCTTCATTTTACCTTGCACGTGATTTAGACTTTCACATAGAAGAAAGGCTCTCATTAAACATCCTTCGAGATTTTTTCTGTTCAGGGTCTGCAATGACTTAACAAGCATCTACAGCTCTAAATAATTTTTTGATCAATAATTCTCTATTCAAACTGCTTGTGGTGACTGTTGACCTAACATAATGTTCCCTCTACTTTGACAAATTCCCCTTCTCTCGTTCCCTTGCTCTGCCCAATCCCCATGCCCTTTTCACTCGTATTTCCCCCGTCATCTCATTATTCGTGATAACTTCGCATACTCCCCGCATAGGGACCGTGCGCGCATGTGCATGATGCGTAAGTGCAACGATATGTGCACTTATATGTACATTCAAAAGAGTTTAATTCACCTACAGACTTATGCGCATACGCGCTGATGGAGATACTAACGCTAAAGTGCAGCTGCGAACTCTAACCACACGTCATTGCTTTTTGCCTTTTTTCCTTTCCTACAACATTTTGTTCATATCTTTTCAAATCATCTTAGAACAGGAATAGCAAAAGTTATGATAATTTTGAAAGTAAATTTGCTTTGCAAAAGCCTTCTAAACATAATAAGCGAATCATTATCACGTTGGCTTGTGCTGCAAAATATAATCAACATCAAAGGGCAGGTGCACCTGCGCTGAACTTAATGCATATAACTACGAATTGGATCACATCGATTACTAGTGACTTGCGTAAGTGCATAAGCTGTTTATATTCTCAAAACTTGAGTAAACTGATTGTGGTCACTAGATTAGGCCGTAATCTTTGTCCAAAAGTGCACTTGCGAGGGAGCGGTAAACAGGCGCAAAGAGCTAAAGTAAATGGCTATGAATGAATATTTTGGAGCATTGTTAATTGTGTGAATTTGAATAGACTAGAAGAAGTACTCTCGCACAAATGTGACTTTTACGAACGAACTTATTTTGACCGTAAAAAGCAAATATCTGATGATGAGAGGTGGAAATTGCAAAAGTTCGCTTAGGTAAGTGAGCAGAGCTCTTCCCATGACTTGCACAGTGCCACACTGAAGCAGTAAAGATCATCTCTTTGAGGTAAAGAGCTTTCTTATTAGCATAGAACAAAGGTATATCAAAAGAATTTGCAAATTTCACACCGAAGTGTAATGAACACTAGCAAGAATATTTTTTCTCCTCTATCATATTCAAAAGCATCAAATTTTTGGAAAAGGAGTGCTAAAGCTTACGATTTCAAGAGCGGGCATAAAACAGCCGTTTAGAAAATTATCAAAAGTTGTTTTGACTCCAAAATGTATCTTTTGACTATGTATAAATCAAAGAATACGATCATGCATACTGCTGATTTTTCTGCAAACTGGAGAAAATGGCATATTCCCTTTTCTCCATAAAATAGAGAATATCAGGAATGGTTGGTAGTTGTTCAAAATTGAAATGTTGGTGAAAGACTCGTGGACTAACCCAGTACTATATGAATTCAATTCAAAAGCCCTCGCACTGCTACCATCGCTGAATTCGATAATTATGGAACCTTGCTTTATCAAACAATGATATACTAGTGATGAGGTTGACTTGACTTCTTCCCATAGATATTCAGAGGATTAATACGCTCACTCAAAATTGCTCCGATTAATAGTTGAACGTGTTATTTGCATTTAAATAGAGCAAAATCAGCAGAAAGCAGCGGACTTAGCTAAATGTAATGCATAGGTCATTGTTAACAAGCTAGGATTTACGCCATTTGGGGCTCTTTCTTCGAAACACAGTGCTGATCTAGATGTAAGAGTTTTTACGACTCTATTTTAAACTTAACTGTGATAATTAACTGAAACCTATTTCTTTCATCTTATACTCCCTTTATGAGGTGTATTTATGAACTTAATTCTCCTGTTGAAAGAAGGGATATTGGAAGACTGAATGGTTAGTCAGAAGGCTATTTGAGGTCTATCGCTAAATGAATAACAAATGCATGAAAACTGCATATTCTTGCACTTGACATCGTTTATTATCAAGCGGCAAGATCATTATGAAGTCATATATCTTAAACGACAACTCGAGTGTTGTCCTCGCAGTGTTTCTCATTTCGTATTTATTGCAAATGTACCTAGCACGTACACGCACATATATGCATGGTACATTATGTTCGTGTATGTTGTCCATTTGCAATGTTTCTGTGCAAACCTGACGCTTTTGCGAAGTTTTTTTTTCGCGAAGCCTATTGAGTCGCTGTGAGCTTAGAAAAGTACATAGGAGTAGCGATGGTGTTCTCATTAGCATAGCAATGATAGTGAAGTATCAGCACGATAGGACGTCGTCACCTGACGATTTGTAAACTACGGCGGATAAGTGGGAAATCTTTCTACACTTCTGAACAACAGCAAAGTTCAAATGGATTTGTACAGGAAGTGTATAAAAAAAGCTGGGTGCGATCTGGTTGCTAGGATAGCTTCGAATGGTAGAGAAGATTTGCTGGATTTGTGGCAAGTTTATATAACGAATTAACTATGCTGCGGAAAGAAGATACGTTAAACCTCTTCGCTATTATGGAGTCAGCGATGCAGAAAGGAACATTATTTTCTCAAACAAACCGCTCAAACTGAGCATTTCAACAAAACATGTTTAATATCCTCTCCTTCTTTGATATACTCTAGATGACCCAAATTTATATGAATGAATTTGAATATTACTTTCTACGATTGTGCATGGTACGATCGATATAGATTCATGTCCACCGCAAGATATAGCTTTCAAGAAAGTAACAAATAACGTTTTTGAAATTGAAATTTTTGCGACAGCTTAGTATT
The DNA here is from genome assembly GCA_958299035.1 of Cylicocyclus nassatus. Classification (NCBI taxonomy): domain Eukaryota; kingdom Metazoa; phylum Nematoda; class Chromadorea; order Rhabditida; family Strongylidae; genus Cylicocyclus; species Cylicocyclus nassatus. Next base: position 66,254,024 of record CATQJL010000112.1, read on the forward strand.
GGTGTTTTTGAATTTTACTCGCTGTTCGCATCATTTGGAAATTGCTCTAGGTTGAAAAATGAACGAACTGGTAAGCCATGACAATCCTGATGCGAGGTGAATATTCTTATGATCACGTTCTATAACTATGGACATGCATCAAGATATACTGCCCTCATGCTCAAAGTACTGTTTAGTTCAGAGTTTTCTGCTAAGTGAGCCTGATGTGCGTTAAGATGTGGTAAGCATATGGGTTGCGGTTTGATCTGGAGTCCGAAAAATAAACACCAATTTTGTGTTCATGCGTATCTCAAATGCTTTTGAATCTTATACTTTCACCTTTAATTTCCTAATTTCAAAAGTACTCAAAAGCGAGTATCGAAGATAATCAGCGAGCTGCAAACCTTCAGAAGTGAATTGGAAGATCCATTTTTCAACAAAGATACGTCTAGTAAATCTCAGACACTCAGGGTACAACCTAAGAAACTAGAGCTGGGAATTTTCTGGTTTTGGTCTTTATGTATGGTACGAACCTAATTCTGCAAAATCGGCGCTTTCCAACCTGCGACATACTCTTGATTTTGTTAAGCTGAGTAACTACGTAATACATCATGAAACTTTAGTTAGCATAGCGCGTTGTTGCGGTGTTGCGAACGAAGCTGGATTACATGCCATTTGACAGCAAGAAAATCTTTTTACCTCTTTGAAAGCTACACCTGCTTTTTGAATCGATCTCAAAATTGAAAGAAAACCCGCAACTGACAACGTGATTGCGGTAACTGGTAGGAAAAGTATGCTTTTAATCGTATATATTCTAAATAAGTGTTGTTAGAATAACTCACAAAGCTTGTGTGGATGACGCCGGCAGTTCAAGTACCAGCAATAGATATTCTTTCTGCATCTCAACGATAACTCTCGATGATTTCCATTCAAAAGCTTCGAGATGTACGGCTGTGATACCCCTGCAAAAAAGGCCAATCACACAGAAACTACCATAACCCGACATTGACATCATTACATACACAACCTTGGTGTATAAACGAGTGGGGTATAGTGTAGAGCGAGAGAGAGAGACACCACAGAGATATCGCCGATCGCAAATGCGCACACTACGGACGACGAACATTGACGGTGACAATCGTCAGGGTTACGGTAGCCGTAACAAAGACGTTCGTAACCCCATCCGCGCTCTTTCATACAATGTCGGGAACGCCTGTTGCGATTTCAACGACCTTGAAATTGTTATCTTGCGCATAAAAGGATAACTGACTGATTATTACACTTCTGTCAATTGACATAAAGGACATGATGATTCTTCAATGCTTTTAGGTGCATTATTTTCCGAGAAGTTCTTTCCGTTCACTGCCAGTTTTTCTAATCGAGTATTTGTGTGTATAATCTTGCTTGCTAAAAAACATTGACTCAACTAATTTATACAAAGGATGGGCCCGCTAACACGTTATAATTCGCAGCATTACAGGCCGCAAAACACATTCAGCACATACAATATCTGTCATTATAATGGTGTCAGTTCGTAAGATAAATTCTATCTATTAGATTTTCATAAATTCAAGCCCTGCAGTAGGCGTCACGTTATACCGTATTGATGGATATCGTCAGATCAGATAAAGACTAGTGCGCGCGGTTTGCATACCGTAACTAGCGCGGAAAATCGCTTTGCACTGGTCAACAGCAGCGAGTTCCTTCTCTCCTTGCATAGACTGTTAGAAATTGTATGGCTTCATGGGAGAATATAGAACAGTCAAGCAACTGATAAGTTCAAAAAAGACTAGGTCACCCAAACGAGTCCTTGTGGAAGCGGAGTTTTTATGTGTCACATGGGTTATGCGAGTTATTTTAGTAATAATTCATAATTGATGATCCCCATCATTTTCAGCATCTGTAAACAAGTATTATGTTACATTATGTATTTGGTGGTCAGGTGAGTTCATATTGATCATCGCAGCGATGCTTTTTCGGTGTCTCATGTTTCTAGCAGAATTATGTAAGAAGCGAATTTTGCTCACCTGTCATCATAGCTACCGTAGTCTGCCTGAGGGAGTATTGTGTGATAAATTGTTTCATATCAGCAATACAAGCTTCTTCGCCCTGTTCCATAAACTCGTCCAGCTCTTCGGGTCTGTCCAATGTGGTGATTTCCTTCATTGGAGTTCTCAAACTCCGAATGGGTCTTCCGCCGGCGTTATTTTCGTATCTCGGTAGTGAGGGCTGGGCGGTCGTCGTGGAAGGAACCGCAGCGGCTTCAGAAACGTTCACGGAAGGGTCTAAGGTCCGTGAGGTTGTTGGCTCGGAAGCTGCCGAAGCCGCAGGAACGGTTTGAACGCTGAGTCGCTCAGGTGATGTGCTAGCCTGCGGCGGTGAAGCCGAGATCGTTACCGGAACCGGAGGTTGAGCCTGAAGCGCCTGAAGTAGCATAGGGCTAGTGTTTTCCACTTGTTGCGTCTGTTGCTGTGCTTCCAGCGATGTCATCAAACTTGATAATATTGATGTTTGTGGTGGCGGCACATCGAGTGAGTTGTCGACCTGCTCGAGTTGTCGGAATGCCTGAAAATACATACAATCAAATCTATACACAAGCATGCGTATGCTGGAAATTTCCTCTAGCATGTTTACACTGGCCCAAGCAACGGCTCTGTTTAGGTAGCAAATGTTGCGCCGCGGTTTTTTTCTCTCCTTTGAGAAATTTAGTGCTTACGTTGTGTTGACACAGTGCAGAGCCGTTTTAAGAGCAGAGGGCACATGCAAGAATTTTGTGCACTCCACGAGACAGGTCGCAGTTACTTGCTGCGATTACGGACATTGCATAGAACGATGCTACATTAAGGGAGACATAGTAGAGAATTACGGTTCAATAAAAGCTGAAAAACAATTCGATTTTTGCTTGGATACAGCTGAAGGCGTTTGAATGCTATGAAACTATAGCGGCAAAAACTTTAAAAAACAATTAGAGGCGATTTGTCAAAGCAACAGTTGTCCACGTAATGAAGTAAGCTGCAGTTCAAGCCCTGAAGAAGTGTTGTTGTATTGAAAGAACCGTCAAAAATCTAGGAGACAGTGCAGATCTGTTCTCTGGTAAAAGTCGATACTGTGCCAGTGTAGATCTGTGCTCTAACAAAAGTCCATACTGTGCACGAGTTATTATGGGGGATGATATAGAGATATGTATTTTTTTTGTTCCGCTTTGTACAAAATTTCACTTGCGAGCGGCAGCCACAGGACTACTCCTCATAAACATAGTTTTTTGTTCACTTTTTCTGCGCTTTTTTTCCGCGCTTAGTTGTCTTTGTCCTCTCTGAAATATTGCTGCCCTAAGTTTTAGTGCAAATGCAGATTTTACACAGCCGCTGCAGCAATGTGGTGGGGTGTGCGCTTGCTTACTGTATATGCCGTATCGTGCACGTATGCATTTGAATCTTTAAGATCTAACTGATCTAATTTGCCTATATTCTTCGTGGTGCACTTTTCGAGGTCGCCGTTCATAATGTTCAATGGACACTACACACATACGCGCATTCTCTCGTAGGTATGTGTGTACGACCATCATCGACAAAAAAGTGCATGTGCACGGATGACTAGTTTGAAAGAACGTTTGATAGACTAGACACTAACTATATGCTCATTATCCACGATCAACAGCAGGAAAAGAGGTACCGCCGGCGTATTTGGACGCCGAATATGCTCGGCTATGCTTGTGGTCCCACAACGAAAAGTGTTCTTTGATAGTAGATTGATGCGATGTGTACGTGCGCTCAAATGCGTTCGGTGTGGTTTACGATAAAACGTCAACATACGCTATACACTATGAAGAATTGTGTGCGTATGCGTGTGTATGAGTGGGGTGTTCACTTAATAGAGTAAAGAACTGTTGACATATGAAGACGAACGCTAGAGAGATAGATAGAGTAAGAGAGTGTGTACGTTTAAGAAAAAAACGCGCAGTGCGTACGATTAGCGGACGAGTTCACCATGGAACGCGGGACGCGAGTATGACCGGAAAAACTTGATAGCGCTTTGTCTGCTGCATTAGTGCATGAAGAAGAGCGTAACATAATGAATAAATGTACATAAAAAAACGCAGAGGAAACGTAGTGACTGAAGATGGTGTGAAATATGTAGAACCACTACTTATAGTGAGGAGCTCCCATAATGTCCCGAGAAACCTTTTGATGACCAAGTTAGTGGGCAAAAAGTCACAAACAACATCGCAAAGACGCAGAGTAATTTTATCCATTACTCACCACCCAATGTCAAAGCTTTCTCTGAACACTCCGAAGAATTTATATTTAGACCTAGAACCTGCTACTCAATGTGTCAGAACTAAGCTCACTGCATAAAACCGACTCCACGAAAACCAGATTCTGTAGATCAGTACAAGTGCGAAATGTGAATCAGCATTTGTTGCACTTTCACAATACGGCAAAAGCGAGAAATGCGTATCTGGTAAGGGTAGTATATCCCTATTAATACCTAATTGCAAAGAATTGCACTGGCAGACGAAAGTCCTGCAAGATCAGCTGTGCTTTTTTCTGTTTCGCTTGAATGCGTAGAAGAAGTAACTGAAAAAGCGGTAATCCTTAGGTTACAAATAACAAAGTAGTATATGAATAGTAACACATTAGCGACTGATCCATCATCGAGTCCATAAAAAGGTCGCAGGAAAAGTACCTAATATTAGCTTTCAGTACAAAAACACTCAGCGATCCACGATTGTCACCGGTTGATCTGTGCGAGATCCGACCGGTTTGCTTGAAGCTGGACAACTGCAGAGAAAATTTTGAGACATCTGCCTTTTTTCCTGTTTCTAAACAGGGAAATTGCTGACAAAGTTTTTGAACAAAGGGAATGTTGAGAGGTGATCATCGCCTTTTTATCCTCATGGTATACCGGGATTGGTGACACTTAGAAAGGAAAAAGAGTTGGCTGCGTAGTCAAGATGTGCCCTCGTTTTATTGCGTTTTATTCAAGAAAATGGAAATGTTGGCCCCTAAGAAAAAGTGAATGTTGGTGCAAATGATAGGCTCAGCTTCATCCCATTATCGAACTCGTGTTTGAAATAGCTAATCAACATCGTTCGCTGTTCTAAGGTGATTTCAGACTCACTGCTTCTAACTTGGGTCTAACCGGGAAGTCTCTATCAAAAAAAGTCAAAAGAGAAAAAATTGTGTAGAAATCATTCAAGAATTACCTCTGCAACTTGAGCAGGCGAGATACCAGTACTTCGTAAACGTCGTATGAGTTCCAGCTGTTCGACAGTGAATAATATCATCTGGAATCAGGCACACTGAAGTGTATATAGGATTTATTTTGGCTGAAAACGCAAGACAACAATAATAAGAAAATTCAGCACTCTCGTGACAGCACGGTTACGGTATCGGCACTATGGTGGGAGATGACTGTTTAGAATATGTGGAAGGTGTGCGTCGCGGGCAAGCTTGCAACAACGATCCTGTTTTACCGAAGTGATACCAGCCAGGCTAGGTTCGAGGTAATCACACCCACAGCCCGATAACTATGCCTGGGGGTGGAGAGAGAGCAACGATGGTGTGAGTGTGAGTGTGTGGAGTGTGTGGTGTTCGCCGAGTAGGCGTGGCCAACACAGCAGCGCGATCGGGGTCAACGCGATGAGAGATAACACCAGAGAACGTATAGTATTCGTCCCCCGTGTGCGTTCGTTCTACACGAAAGTGCACGTGCACTCTTTGCAAATGGGCGTTTCTACGCGCTGAATTACGCACGAGCAAAAGCGAAACGATATCGCGTCGCGCTGCGCGAGCGCAAAGCATAGTTGCGCGCGATGCGATCGCGCGCGAAATGTCGGAGTGACAAGCAGCAGAACGGCCTACAGTAACCCGACAGAATATTCTCAGCGTTTGACTAGTGATGCAATATAAAGGCTTAGAGGACCTTAGACTATGGGAACACCCCGGAGACAGATGGGCTCTTACAAATGCTTCGAATGATAGAGTTCTTGATTCGGCCACAATGGTAGCCGTGTCTGTTTTCTCTACTTATATGCGTTTCGCTTTTTGGCTCATCTGAATAAAAGTATACGAATGAATGAAACGCTTGCACCATTTTTGAAAAGTACGTTCCGTTGCCTTTAGGGCTTATTACCACGATTTCATTGAATGCTGCTCATATCGGCGTGTATTCCAGAAGGGAATGCTAGCACCAGCGAATACTATATGCGCCAGCCTCTCGTGGACTATTGAAACGTTGCAAGTATCCTAAGAAATAATGAGATTGATTCGCTGCCTTTGGTGACAAAATGGAATGAAATAGCGTTTGCTGGAAGACTGCTCTGAGGTTAAATATTCTTCTCGAGGGAAGCACAGCACATCCTCAAATACGAGTGGTCAGCACTCCACCCTAATGAGGTAAAACAATCAAACACGTTATAATAGGCTAAGGATGAGTCATGTGTTCAAAGCAAGTTGGTTCTTCTTGTTTGTGCTCTATGTCTAAAACAGATTGCAGAACTTTCAAAAATTTCTGCGGTAGGATAAATCCATGAAAATTTTTTCAGAATTGAGAGTTCTTTGGCTTTACTGTACTGCTGGTTGATTAACATACAATCTCATAGAAATGGTTAAGCCGATGAAAATCAAATTAGCTGAAGGAAAGTCATTTGAAGTTTCTAAAGATGCACAAAGTCAATGAAACTGCGAAAAATCTCCAGTTTTGGAAAAATTGCAAAGTTGTATGAGGACGACCCTATTTTCGTGGCTCTGAGAGCTGGAGTTTTTTTTCTCAACCTGCTGTAAGGAAATCAAGCTGCTATAAATGGAAATGAGACAAGTATTGGAACGGAACTTATGCAAATGGTATAGAAGAAAATTATATTTGATGTGAACGCAAAAGTTTATGGGCAAAAGCAAACTACAAACTACAAAAGAAATGCTTCATCAAAGGCATTTATATATTTCTCATTCGCGCGCATTATTCATATAGTTTATTTGTTCGCAGTTTCGATGTTATGTTTGCTAATACTTCCCGGTTGATAATAATTAGGCAATTTATGCTACATATCGTGTGTACCATTATGCGAGGAATATTGTGTGAAAATTTTCGCTTTTCTTAACAAATGTTTGGCAAATATCAAAAGCAGCTAGAACAGAAAAGCTTCCACTTTCACTCATCACTTCATCGGAATTTCGAAATTAGAAGGGTTGGTTTTTTGTGTAGACTGACAAAACTTGTGCAAAAGCGGAATTATCACACTGATAGATTAAGTGGTGGTTTAGTGAAAAGTGATAAATGAAAAACGGCTGATGTAACAGTAACATTCCTTTATGTGAAAAGTTTTTGACTAACTTCTAGTTTTCTCAAAGATGAAGAAACACAAGCGATAAGAGTACATTATAGCTTGACTATTCGTTGTTGTTTTTTCATCACGAATACAATGGTCACGAGTCAGAAATTCGCCTTAGAATCACTCCCCCGTAGAAGTTTTGTTCTTTTAAACCACATGCTGCTGTTGTTGACAAAAGTGACAGCGAATACTGCATGATTTACTACAAATTTTCTTAGATGTGAAATGTTGTTGAAAAGTCTGACGGTACTCTGAGTGGCGTTTATTTAAGCGTGACAAAAGTTTGCAAATGTTATTCCAATAAGCTATCTTCAGACAGCTGCATAAGTGCAGAGAATCTCGCAGCAAAAACTAGCGTTTAAATTTGGTCTTGCTAGCAAAAATTCTTTTTTTACACGGAATGTGGTTTCAACCTTTATAGCAGAAAATATCTAGTTGCAAATTAACAGAAATGCACAGTCATATGCGCGTAACGTCACTTTTGTCACCTTACATTTAATTCTACCTACAGAATAGAAACTTTGTCAGTAAAGAAAAGACCAGGGCGCGGCGCAGTTGGGTATAATTAGCTGGTCTTTAATTCAAAGCAAGAAAGAAGCGCTGAAGTTCGGAGGGGGGGGGGAGGCTCGAAAAATCCGATCATACGCAAAGGCGTAAATCTGTGTTGTCAAGCATGTGTCTGTTGTTATAGAATTTATGGAAAGTAGCATTTTCTAGAAAAATAGCTTTTTGAGACTTGCATCAACTGCAGCTAACCACTCTAGTCAACTAGAGAGAGAAATTTGCGAGTTATTGAGAAGCTTGATTCTAAAATGGTAATATTTAGCTCGTACAAAGCCTTGACAAAATTTACTTAACTGTACCTTGGAACGCATAAGTCTATCGACTAAATGTGCTAGAAAAAGCTTTCTAACAATGCCCATAATACCTCGATATCACAGCGCGTTATCTATGCCATATAGGTGTTTGCACATATTTTGATTGGAACGGATCGAACGTCCTGAATTTTTCCAGTACGGCTTGTCCTCATATCAGTAAAACGATGCTATCACGTTATCTATACGTATACTTGACTGGCGTTTTTTTTCGGTCGTTAATGGTACGTTCACTAATGAACGTCGACAGTAACCATAAACAACTTTTTCGAGAATGTTAAACAACTATAGTGATGAAATTCTCTGATTACGAAAGATTGAAGTGGAAGGTGGAAGAGGTGAATCATTTCCATTAAAACTGGTTAACCATATTGAAAGTTGTAAATATCGATATAATTGATGTGTGCCCAAAACAGCGCTGTTGTCTCACATTGGGAGCATATAATTCCCGTCACTAGGATTGAAAATTCTGAAAATGTCCATAGCTTCTCTACTGTATACGTAAAAAGGACAACGCGTTGGCAAGTAAAGGTGTTTCAAAGCTTCCCGAATCTTATGCCCATAATTCGTACACTTGGTTAGGCATCTATCAATCATATGTAAAACTGTGTATCTTCATTAGGAAATTAGATTTACAAACGTAGTTCAAGCGATAGTCACTTGCGATTCTGTGATAGTGATCTAGAACAAAAGCAGTTTGAAGGCGCAGATCTTCCAAAGCTTTTCCACATCTTTTTGTAAGAAAACTAAGTATATCTTTGCGACTATAGGGTTGGAACTTGGCACGTCAAAAATCTTCCAAGATCGGCTCCCAGATTCGTGTGGAGGCGGGCTGCGGTTCCCTGATTTCAAGAAAGCTTAAAGAGAGAGTACGAAATATAGTGCTGTAACGTGGAGGTTTAACATGTTTATCCTGAAAATCAGAGTCCGCAACCCGCCTCCCACGAATCTTGGAGCCGACAGTCAGACAGATATCTCGTTATCTGCATGGTTTGAGTTTCTTGCCTTTGTTTCATCAGTTGACTATGAAGAAAAGCAAGATTTTCATAAAGGATAGGAGGGTTTATACGTGACTTCCTGTTTTTCCTGAACGAAAAACCATGTTATTCTCAGCAAGCTGTACAAGAAAGGCAATAGAAATTGCGATCTTACATCGTTTGCCATTTCTCACAAGAAATGCATGACATCTCCGTTTTTGCTTGCACTTTTTTTGATCACTAAATGTTCATACATTTTAACGGGCCTATATGCTATGTATACACAGAACAGCGTCTATACATTTTATATATATCTTTCGAGCGTTCTCTGATACTTCCGCTTTTGTTTAACGAATTTTCGATGAGCAGCTTTAGAGCAAGATGGAAGGGGTATGAGTTTTGGTATTATCATGAAAATCTTCCACGCGTCGACAAGAACTGCGGTCTCGCTCTAACGTAGAGACTACCCTTACTAAATCTGCTTTACCATTTATGAATAGGGAATTGCTCCATAATCTTGTGCTCTTGTGCAAACTGTAAATCTCAAGAAAAAAATGAGAGGTAGAGACGGAGTAAGGTAAATGTCAGATAAGGTTGCTGTGCTATGCGCTGATTACATGGATGATGTCTAGCATTGCAGATTTGTTGCGTAAGCTTTTTTCCCTATTTGGAAATCATCTCATTTGCGTGTATCAAATGCCAAATGAACCGGATGGTTTTGATGATTATAAGTGAGCTTAAATGCTCAGAGCTTTCTGATTTCCGCATTGTGATCGGATCGATAAGTAGAATGAATCATCTTATTCATATAATTTGTACAATCACATTACCTAATTACGTGATGCTCTCTGTTAACGTCAACTCGCTTTTTGCTTTTATTGTGACAATAGAAAAGTGCTAGCAGTGATAAACAGAAAAATGCTAATAGCGATATTTCACATCTCTTACATGATTTGTTACAAGATTTGTATGAGCAGAGCATTAACAATAACTGGGACTTCTTTTTAAACCCTGAAAATGCATTTGTGACCAGACATTCGAAAGAGATGGACAATATCAATATGCTTTGTAAGGAAAAGCGGTAGATTATTAGCCGAACAGTTTTCTAAATTGAATAATTTTTTTGCGTTCATCGCGAGGTCAGCATTAAATTTTGAATTTGATATATTAGGTGTCTCAATACTTTATTCAATTTTCAATTTTTACTGCAATAAGTCGCACAATTCTCAAATTTCATCAGATTGTGTACCCTTCCATAGAGCAAAGCAAGCTCTATAATAAGGCGTGTAAGTGTTCGCAACCGCTTCAACACTTCATGAATCAGAAGCCGAAATCTGAGAGCTTTCGGGCGCTCAAAAAATTGAAATTTTTTAAAATCTTTGTCCAAAGAGGATACAAAATCCCATGCTCGCTCACGCATATACACTCCACGTAAGACATTCGTATATGTCGTTGCTGTGTTTGTTTCTGCGCTAGAACCTGAGAAAGAAAACCGATGCTGCGCTGTTGTCACATATGTAAATGTATATCACAAACCATTGGCAGAAAAACCGCAGATTTTCAACTTACAAGCTACCCAAGAAATATTGGTTTCAACATGAAAAATATCCGAGCACAAAAGTTAAATTCGGTCTTCAAAAAACTAGCGCTCCCAGGAAGCTGAGAATTTCCCGATGTATTTGTGAAGGCCTATAGTATATTTACCTATGTGGGAACAGCGCAGCGTCGCTTTTTTGGAAGCTCAAAATTTTTGATTTTCTCGTTTCTTTCCAGCACAGAAACCAAACACAGCAATGGCACATATGTATGTCTTAGGTGGAATGTGTATGCGTGAGCGTGAGATTGACGTTTGGTAAGTTTTCTTTGAGCGAAATACGAAATTTTCAGTTTTCCACCCATTCGAATGTTCTATCTCGGCTTCTACTTGTGAAATGCTGAAGTTGGTGCGAGCTCTTACATGTAATCTCATAGAGCTTGCTTTGCTCTATCGAACGGTAGCCTACATTCTGATCATGGAGAAGTATGTGACTTATCGAAGTAAAAAGTCACTGAAAAAACTTATGAGACAGCCAAATATCATGGTTTGACTAATATGCTGAGATTTAAAACCGCTGTTGGGCCATATACTCAATATAGTAACCTTTTTTGAGTGGTGTGGGTACTCCAGAACAAGGAAATAACAATCTGATTCTCATCGATCAGAACCGTAACAAAACTAAAATCCGCTTTCCTTTAGAGAATTATCCAGCAGTTGTTGATTTTGGATCAGCACGTGAGGCATACTTCCCACGATGGCAGGGGTTACGACCTCGGTAAGTGTTCAAAAAATATAGCTTCATGAACTAAAAATTGCAGCAAGCATTGCATCCATTCACAGGGCAATTAACTTTGGACCAATGTAACTAACTAAGACTTCGATTTTTCAAAAGCGTAAGAAGGTTGCGAACATATGGATGTTTGGGTAAATGTGCTTTGTCTCTGACAATCAAAACTTTCCTACAAATTCATTACATTGATATCTATCATATTACTGTAAGATGCGTTGGAGACAGCTCAGTCTACGCGAATAAATTAACCGCCATTTATAATTTATTAGGTGTGTCTGCACACTAGGCGCGACAACTGACGACAACAATGATCCTCATTAAACTTTTTCTAGTGGAACAAGCTGGGGTATTTATACTGCTAATTGGTACATATCCATTCAATTCAAAAAAAAAGACTTACAACGTGAAATTACTGGAAATGAGCAGGCAAGCTTACAAGTCGTCAAGTAACGCACATGATGTGCAATATGCATATCGAGTCGCGAATGACTCAGCGCTCGAGCGGGTGATGTTCAAGGTATCTGCTAAAGTCGTCTGCGCAATGGGTTGTAGCGGTTGAAGCATAAAAAACAACATTTTTTTCTTACAAATATGCCTAAGATCCTTTTGACCCAGCTTTGCAGCACATAGTCGCAGCCACGATTAGATGACTCTGAAACGACACTAAAATGTGCCTATCAACTGCGCTCACAAAGTTCTATTTTAAAACCTTGCCATCATGCACTAGTACTTACAAGTCGTAATGAGAGAGCCGCCGCATTTCTTGCTTACTTATCTGGAAGACTAAATCAGTACGTGATTCAATTGATTCTTATATTAGAACTAGCTCTCATACTCGGATCCACCTGGGTGTCAATACATGATGACCAAAAAATCATCATCCCCATTTCCCTACCCACATCTCCTGTCCCACTGTTATCTCTGTTTGCCAATACCCTGCCTCTACTATGTTTTCGTAATCAGCATGCTCGCTTATCCCCTTGTGTAAATTCTCAGCTCAATAGCTCAAGCTTACAAAGAATCGTTAAAATCGATAAAGGTAACCGGTAACTCAAAAAACCAATACTGTACTCGTAATCAGCATGCTCACTCTCTCCTCTGTGCCAACCCCCTTCCAGTATTAGTAAGGTTTGCAGAAATCGATAAAATCGATAGAAGTAATAGATGATTCAAAAGAGAACTAATTTTGCATTCGTGATCACCCTTCTACCCTCCTGTGCCAACTACCATCCTCATAGGTCAGCAAAAAATCGATAAAATCGATAAAGTTAATTGATAATTCAAAAGACTAGTTTTGTAGTCGTAATCAATGTTCACCTGCCCTCCCCTGCCCCCTGTGCCAAATCCAGCCCCATGGGTCAAACTTTGCAGAAAATCAATAGAATCTGTATTGATTGAAAAATGGCCTATAAAACCCGTCCTTCCCAAAGTGCATGTGTGTAAAGTGTGGTCCGGATCGGTCTAGAAAGGGAATTTTCCATTCGGAACATACGTACGAAAAGAGACACACATACACAGATACGCAGACAGACAAACAGACATTCAGCTTTTATATAAGATAGTCGCTAAATAAGAGAACAAAATGTTGGAACGAGGGTTCTCTTCCATACTTAATCTGAAATTGGCTATAATTCAAAGGCCTTTCAAATTAACGTAAGCAGGATATTGAAATGCTGCAGAAAATTCTCAAATACCCTGATTTAAGTGCATCCTTTGGCATGCTTAGATAATCATATTGAACCTATATTCCATTGAGCTCTCTACAATGGATGCGCATCAATTCGCTATTCTCAGTCTCTCTGATCGATATTCGATTAGTGAAATAACGAACATGTGTGTGCATTCAATCAGGTATGCACATGACTATACAAACAGTCGAATAATACATTTTGTGAGATTTAAATCACACTGGTGAGTTTGCCAGTAATGGTTCCTGGCTGAGATGGATTTTAATTTCACCAACAAAATCAGCATTCACCCGCACGGGACCAATTTTAAGTGATCACACCTCGAATGGTGAGGGCGTTTGACGACATGCTAAATCCAGACTTTTTTTTTTTGAGAAAGTTGAGCATTACAAGATTCAACTCAACTTTGACGTGTATTTGTGGAATCTGCTGCAATTCATACAACGATATATATCGTGAATGGACAAAAATAGAAGCGGCACCTGGATCTCCACCCGCGCGTATATCCTCAAATAATCACCGGGGCAGGCGGTCCACAAACAAGCGCTTTTCTGCAAGCGGTCAGCAGAATTTTGGGGCGTGGCCAAACCTTCAGCAGGCGGCACTTCCTTTACGGTCGCATATTCTGCCAAGGGCAGCAATACAGCATTTTCTGCAAGCGCTCGGCAAACTTTCTTTCAGCGAGCGCTCGGATACTTTTAACACAGTTTCGGGCGTACGCCGAGAAAGGTAACACTCCATATGGCAGAGGTATCCTTTGGTTTGATTACCCGAGTTTGGGTACTTTCTCTCAGCGAAAGGTACCTACGGGCCGTGCGGTCCTTCACAAAGGACCGTGGGCCTTCAACAATGTTGCATATTCTTGCGAAAAGTCCGCGAAAATGCGGCCATTGGGCAGCAACTTACCCATAGAAACACAGCAATAGTTCTCCGAGCGTTCGTCTAAAATTGGCTAAAATTACTCCAAATTCGTGTAAGCGGACCGCAAGAAATCAGCGAACTATTTTTCCGGTTTCGCTTGCTCAAAATTCGCATAACCGCCTGCTCCGGCAATTATCTGAGCCAGTGGTCCACCTATGCTTCGCAAAAGGCCCATGGTTAACATCTACATGACTTTCTCGTGCTCTCATGATAATGGCTTTAAAACCCACTATGCGATGCTGGCTATCACGAATTAACTGTAAACTATAGTGGATGCTCGGGTGCACCAGAATGTCCGCTCCTGCGACGCATTGCCTGGACTCTGCATCTCTTCAAACAGCCCACTAATCACTTTCCCAGGGCGAGCTGGAAAAGGCGGAGCCTCATCGATTGGAAATGATTAGGGAGCATGTTTGCGGAAAAGACGCAAGGTCCACATGGGAGCGGAGATGCTGATGCACCTTGGACCGAATCGAATAAATATTCAAGTTCGAATAAAGTATTCGAACAAATTTTGATCGGAATTCGATTATTCGAAAATTTTAAAATCTCGAAAGTATTCGATATTCGCTTATTCAAACTTTGTCAATTTCGATTTTTTTTTTGACTATAAGATTAATCGAAAATTTTGATTTTCGAAAATAATCGAACATTCGAATATCTACTTTCAACGTTATTCGATTATTCGACATTTTCGTGCAATCGAATAACTACCTGACAGCGTCACAATTTTGATTGATATGTCAGCAAACATCGTTTATCGTTCAAGTTGCCCACTACATCTAATCCTTCATTGTGCTAACTCGATCAAGATTTGTTTGAATGTTTGGCGTAGTCGATGTAAAGTATTCGTTTATTCGACTTTTTTTTTGCAAATTAATCCAATTATTCGAAGTTTTTCCATTTCGAAAATATTCGACAATTTTCTAGTCCGAAAATATTCGAAATTCGATTATTCGTCATTTTTGATTCTCGAAAATATTCTATATTCGGATATTCGACATTTGTTTTTGAAAATATTCGAAATTCGATTATGAGATGATAATTATTCAAAAAAAAGTTCGAAATTCCAAAGTATATGGTACAATCGACACTGCAATTGATAAGTCCTGTACCTCCGCGGCACAGCCGCAATGCGCGCTTTCGATGCCTTTTTTGTTTTAGCTTCCGATGAAAAACTTCTCTCTCTTTTCAAATTTTGCTGCTCTATAATCTCCCTACTTCAATAACGATCTTAGACAATTGTTGATGATGAGTTTCCAGGTACCTTAATCATCCTGAGAGCTTCCGTTTTGAATGATTCTTCTTTTTTCTTGGTACATGATGTGAACTAGCTGTAAGGGATTATCTCTTTGAAAGTTTCTTACAAAGTGTCAGTTAATTTCTAGGACAGATGTTTGTATGTTCAAGTCAGTACAGAGCCTTTTATTAAATGCACAAGAAACATTTGAGAATAATAGTTGTTCTTTTCCATTTAATCATTACCACCCATTAAATCTATTGAAATGACTGTTGCTGAGGAAAGTTGCAGACTCATTAATCTTGCTAGGCTTTTCTCGACGTGTACTTAGATTTCCACTTTTAATTTCAGTCCTATATAAGAACAGGGGGGGGGGGCAGCCAACATGAACGATAGCTTGTGTCAGCCGTATGCGTTGCGTAGATCAAATATATTTTAAACTTTACATTTACCTATGATGACATTTAAGAATTTGGAAAAAACGCTAGGAGCTCGATATGCCCTAATTCTTACGACTCGGCACCATTTTCAATCCATTGAAGAACGCTTCGCTTTGAAAAACACTTTATGCGCGGCATTTATTGGCAAACGCGGGAGTACAGTATGCTTACTTCCAGCTTCGTTCATCTTGGCATACACCCTGAGAGCAGCAATGCTTTACTTGCCCATGAGGGAGATGAGAGGCATCGAGTCAAGCGCGCGTTGGGGTGCGCCGCGAAAGAGAATCTATGAGAAGCTGGCCGGATCCACTATACTCATTTCAAACTTTGATTCATGTAAGATCGGTGACTTTGGGAGGAAAAAACTTTCCTATAAAAGAAGAAATGCGAATTTAAGTCAGTTAGGGAACCTGTGGCATGACAGTCGCCATCATGATGGCCACCGTGAAATGCGTCTCTGAGTAAAAATCCTCCAGAATGATTGAGTAAAACATGGATCGAATCTACGCAATCATTTTTCTAGCGCCGACTTCCTGTAAATTTAGACTTTTCCTCACTTTTGGAAAGTCCATGGCTTGCAAATTTACTTGTCAAACATTGTCAAACATGTGGAATCGCTTGGCGCACAATATTTGAAGATTCACTCACTGGATTCGATTATGCTTTGGCATGTTGGACCCATATGTTGGTGGCATGCGTTATGCAAATTGGGGATCAGTTTCCTGGCTGGAGTAATCTCCGCGAATTTCGACAGACAGAATTTCGCACGGACACACAGACAGACGGTCTTTGCGGCGCTATTATATTATGATACCAGCATACACTAGTAACCTCCTGACTTTCATCTAACCGACTAATGTCATATCCCTTCCTAGGAGTTGCTTAACACATTGACGACAAGGCCGATTTTTCGATTACTGCCATTTCGGACAGGAGCCTTTTTTGCTTTGCCAAACTTACGACCCACCCATGGGTCGTATTGTCCGAAATGGTAGTCTTTTTGTAAGAAATTCAAAACATGTCTCTGAGAATATCCCCCACAAGGGTTATCGAAGGCGCTGATTATCAAAATATGATTTGTTTCAGTTTCTGGCAGCATACGGTAAGATTACGGTAGTCACTTTGTACGAACCCAACATCACGGATTTTCGTGAAAAATTGTGTTTTGGGGTTTTTTCACATGCTGATCACGATTATAGTGTCCACTTTGTTCACTACTTTCCCACAGTGGGACTACGGTAGCAATACGGTAGAACTTGAGACTATCATTTTCATAATCAGCATGCTAAAAAACCTATATATACAAGGTTTGAGCTTTCTGGGATGAACAATGCGAAAAATCAATAAAATCAATAAAATCGATGATTTTTGATGACATCAGCTGACATCAGTCTCATGCTCTCCCTGTATTTCTTGTGCATGTAAACTTGAATTGTCAAAAACAGCACCACTCTGCGAGAAATTCGAGCTAAAATGTGTGCCTTACCTCTATCTAAGATATTTCATTTCATTTCATTTCATTTGTACGCTCAAGGCGTTCCATAAAAAAAAGACACATCAAAAAGTTAGTAATACAGCGGAAACGAACAAGACAAACAAATGCAGACATCATCATGTCAGTCCGAGTCTGATCCTAATCAGACTAATGTGAGAAGATAAAACAGCTTGCACTGAATATGTTGGTAGGCTAATAAATAAGTATGCAGATGTAGGCATGAGATTTATAACTCCAAAACTTTGAATCCATGGAGATGGGACGCATGCCCCCTCGTTGCCAGCGGAACGATCTTTAGTTACTCTTAAAAGCAATCCGGCGGCTTATAAGGCAGGTCTACTGGCTCAGGTATAATAACCATAACCCAACCTAGCCGGAATGCTGGGGAGGCCCAATGACCCCAAAGGTGTAACGATTATACCTACCGTAACATTACATTACAGTATCCCGGACCCGGACCACTCCGGCTAGAGCTATAAACCTAGAGGAGAAGGTATCGTCAAATGCTCAACACATTTTTGGAGGTTTCCTAATTGTATCAAGAACAGAGCACACACCTTGTATTGAGTTCATCGCTAGAATGGCAACTTGAGTCTGAAACCACGCTCACTCTTTGATCACCTCACTCACACAGTCCAATACCTCAAACTCTTTTCTATCAAAGCAACCCTCGAAAACTGTTTGTCATATGTATCTGCATCTCGCTACATGACCTGTGAGACCTTGTTTCAGTAACCGTGCTGATGACGTTGCATCCCACTTTTCGTGAAAATGACAAATGCTTTATTGGTATGAATCTTTGATGGCCTGCGAGCTCTTGAATGTTTTTCACTGCTGCTAAAGTTCGGGTGGATGTTGGTTGAGGTAAGATATTGTAACAAGTTTTGCTTGCAAAATTGCAAAATTATTTTGCAAACACTCCATCATGAATAGCTTTAGGGAGATGTGAAAGAAGACCGATCATGTTGAACTATTAGATGTGCATTGTAGTTTCCTACTAAATGCGCACCACACTGAATTCTAAAATAGGCTTTACGATTTGATACTGATGTACCTTTACATTCAAAATGTCAAACAATTTCCAAATAAGCTGCTGTTTGTACTCGCATAATTTGAAAAATACAGTAAACGACAGATATTGATTCCGTTGTCCTGAATATTTTTAGAAACAATGTTCTCGAAAATGAGTGGATTGCGGTGTAGTAAATTCATGGAATGCTTACCAGCTAGTATTATTGTTGTGTTTTCTGTTTCGGGGGTTTGAACATTGCGATAGCCTAGCTTCGCAAGGGAATGGTGAATCCAAATTAAGCAAACTATTAGGTTGGCACGAAAGTTCGTTCGCACCATTTTCAAAAAATAAAACTCTTTAAATTTTCAACGAATTTGTGCGATCAAAATTATGCTTGAGAGCGGAACTCGTGGTTTTTGCAAATATACCTGAACTGTTCGTTAATGTATACAAATGAAGGAGATAGAAGCTAAAAACAAAATCAGTCAAAATTTGAATTTTTCGTGTAGGGTCATAAAAAATCGGAAACTTGCAGCAAAAATCGGAGCAGTCGGTAGTAGGTTCCTTCACCAGCTCTTTTTAGCAAAGTTTGCGCCGATTGAGCGTCTCTATGAAAAGTTACGATTTTCGAGCAAGTAATACAAAAGGGTGATTTTGATTTATTCTGGCATTTTTCAGGAAATTCATAACTTTTTACAGAGACGCTCAATCGGCGCAAACTTTGCACCATTAGAAAGAGCTGGTAAAAGAACCTACAATACCGACTGCTCCGATTTTTGTTGCAAGTTTCCGATTTTTTATGACCCTACACAAAAAATTCAAATTTTGACTGATTTTGGTTTTAAGCTTCTGTCTCCTTCATTTGTATACATTAACGAACAATTCAGGTACTGATGCAAAAACCACGAGTTCCGCTCTCAAGCATAATTTTGATCGCACAAATTCGTTGAAAATTTAAAGAGTTTTATTTTTTGAAAATGGTGCGAACGAACTTTCGTGCCAACCTAATATTTAATAATTAAAAACTCGGTCACTTCTACAAGACTAAAGCGCATCCTACGTTTTGAATTAGTTTCAAAACCTTGATGTATGATATAGCGCAAAGGTTGGAAAAGTTTTATCACATCTTCTTATTACACATCACGATGAATTTTGCTTCATCTCATATGGGACCTAATCTAGAAGGTTTATGGGAAATGACGAACATATTCAAATTCAGCTTGAAGTGCAGCCCAAATAATCTGTTGCGCAAGCTGCCAAGCTTTATTACAAACAGAATCATAAGCTTTTTTTCTGTGCAAAATTTGCATGCTTGTTAACTTACTGATATCATGGTATCAATATTCAAATGGTGGTGCAACTGCATAGTGTGCTCTATCAGCACCCTAATGAATCGACTTATTCTAGTAAGCCAGCACCTTTCTATATTTCTACCTAGAGGGCAGTCTTCCCATATTCAATAGTGTATCAATCTCGCGTATAAAAGCTCATAAGTCTCTTCCGAACAGTGCTTCGCAGTTGGGTACAAATAATTTGTAGTCAATATTTTGAGCTGACTTCTAATATGTATTTTTCAAAAAGCCTATAAAATGAGCAATGCCTCCTTAGTCAAAGTGGTCAGTCGAGTTGAGAATATGTTGCTGAAGTCACACTGAACAATGCAAATCCCGAAAAATCAGCCGTCATCTGCGGAACGCTTTTGAAGTTGTGGCGTCCGAAACAAAAATGCCAAATGAACGTGAAAGGATTTAGATTTGTGACATTTGTACAATAAACGACTGCACTCGCAAAACATCATTCTACCATGGTATCACGTACTGCAGTGCGCTAATACCAAGTAGTGTATTAACACTTTCAAACATGTTTTTAATGAAGCATCCCGCAAATAAGGATCGCAGTTCCAAGGCCAGCATTCATCACCAATTTTCGCAACATACAACTCATCTTGAATGACCGCTTCGACCAAAAATGTACCCCATGTAAGTTAGACTTCCCATGACAATTCTGGCGAAAGCGTGCGGTTTGGTAGATGGTCGCGAACTCTTGGAAAAGCGAGGCAGAATTCTGCCTTTCAACTAATAATGATTTGGACCTTCTTCGCTTCTACTAATATATCCTTAAATGCAGATTGCGAAAAAAAAAACAACAAAAGTCCTGAAAGGTCTTCACTAAGTTCACTGAATGCATATGAATTTCATTTGAGAGTGATAAAAATAACAGTTGTATCAATGTTCCGCAATTGAACAGAAAGAAACTATCAGCGATAATACGAAATAAATAAAAAAACAAAGTCTTAACGTTTCAGCAAGCTACGTTATGAAGTTGTTAAGATGCTCCCCTGACTGAAACGTAAATTGGTGGGTTGATGCTTCAGTGTTACTCTACAGCATGGGATTCAAAGATCTACCGAGAATTAGTCAAATTGTGGCATAACAAGAGCTTATCAACTCATTCTAGCTTCAGGTATTAGAATGGCATTTTCAACGCTGTCGTTGGGGGGAGGCGACCGTGTTTCTTTCAAACACAGGTTCACAGCAGGTCCCAGCACGAGGGTGGCAAATGGACATCGGTGAAAGTACGCCTTCGCCACTATCGAGCAGAAAATTTGTATGTCTGTGCACATTACCCGTGATCACGAAGAATGAGCGGTGAAGTTCATTTTGATCTGCTGGTCATCAAGACATGGTCAGGATGGTGGGGAGCGACCCAGGGCGAATCGAAATTGAAAGAAGGACAAGTTTTGCTGCATGAGGGTCAAGCACGATAGATTGGCTCCAAAACGGAGTAGAACCCGGGATGCCAGCTCGTTTATATACAAAGCGGAATGTCTGTTTGTCTGTATGTCTGTTTGTCTGTGTGGTTGTGTAGTTTTTCCGAAAAGAAATTTTTATTTCTGTCGATCCGGACGAAACTTTGCACATATACACTTCGGGGCGAGTTGGGTGTATAGGATAGGCTGTACTTTCGTCAACGATCAATATCGGCTTTATCGATTTTTCACAAAGTTTGAGCTACGGGCTTGCGTGGCACAGAGGGTGAACAGGCATGCTGATTATAATGACATTCTTAGTTTTTAAAATTATCCGCTACTTTTATCGATTTTATCGATTTTTTGTAAATTTTGAGCTACGGGGCTGGAAGTTGGCATAGAGGATTATGTGGGCATGCTGATCAAGAAAACAAAACGGAGATAGGGAATTGGTATGTGGAAGTGAGCACGGGAAAAGACTGTACAGGAATAGTGAAGGTGACCTTTATCATCTTGTTTTGGCAAGGCCGGGCGGAGCCAAGTATACCAGCTACTGTTACTATATACTAAACTTTAGGTGCAAAGCAGATTTATGCAAAAACTAGCTGGCTTACCCGGCTCCGCCGTATCCGGACCAAACTTGGCACACATACACTTCGGGCCCCGGCGGGTGTCACAGTCCACTTTTCGTTATCGTTCGATGTCGATTTTACCGATTTTTATCGATTTTTTTTGCAGAGTTCACCTACAGGGCTAGGAGTTGGCACAGGGGGGGGGGGGGAAGTGAGCATGGGGATTCCGAACACAATATTAGTTTTCAGAATTATCGATTACTTTTATTGATTTTATCGATTTTTTGTAAATTTTGACATGCGAGGCTGGGATTTTGCACAGCGGGGTAATCGAGCATGCTGATTACGAACACAATATTAGTTTTCAGGATCGTCCATTACTTTTATCGGTTTTATCGATTTTTTTGTAAAGTTTGACCTGCGGGGCTGGGAGTTTGCACAGGGGGGTAATCGAGCATGCAGATTACGAATACAATATTAGTTTTCAAGATCGTCCATTACTTTTATCGGTTTTATCGATTTTTTTGTAAAGTTTGACCTGCGGGGCTGGGAGTTTGCACAGGGGGGTAATCGAGCATGCAGATTACGAATACAATATTAGTTTTCAAGATCGTCCATTACTTTTATCGATTTTATCGATTTTTTGAAAATTTGAGCTAGGGGGCTGGAATTTGGCACGGGTGTAATCGAGCATGCTGATCACCCCCCTTGGGAGTGATCAGCATGCTCGATTACCCCCCTGTGCGAACTCCCAGCCCCGTAGCTCAAACTTTGCAAAAAAATCGATAAAATCGATAAAAGTAATCGATAATCCTGAAAACCAATATTGTATTCGGAATCCCCATGCTCGATTACCCCCCTGTGCCAACTCCCAGCCCCGTAGGTGAACTCAGCAAAAAAATCGATAAAAATCGATAAAATCGATATCGATCGATGACGAAAAGTAGCCTATGACACCCGCCGGGGCCCGTAGTGTATGTGTGCCAAGTTTGGTCCGGATCGGTTCAGAAATGGAATTTTCTATTCGGAACATACGTACAGACATACAGACATACAGACATACAGACATACAGACAGACAAACAGACATTCAGCTTTATATATAAGATTTTGAAGAACTTTTTCGAAATGGGAGTCTTGCCTACCCCAGGTGGCATGGGGGCAATTAGCCATGTGATTTATAAAAAAGTAAGTACGTTCTTTACTTGCCTAAGTTTTTTTTTGTGATTTTTCATCATTTGTTCCTTAGTCCTTGGTCCAACTGTGCGTGCACACACCAAATTTTGTGCCATATCGTCATCGTGCTTTGCAAACGAGCGGTTAGAGGACATTAGGTTGCCGAAAGGGGAGGTCCCACGCGGACATTCGCAACAAGCCGTGCCTTCGCCATAACTGCCTCGTGCTATCTGTCCGCGTTGATGTAGCCTAATGGCGACCTAATGTCCTCCCAAACGAGCCATTTTATTATTTTGTGGCAGTGGAAAATACAGAAAAGAACAAGACAAAATTCTTCCACAATATCCTGCGCTATGCTCCTTTTAGTCATGTCCGTTTATACTACAAGTAGCCTAAGTAGCATTCATCAATATTCTTGACTTTTAGGATTTGTCATTCTTATCCCTTTTCTTGTTTTCGATCTCAGTCAAAACTTTAGACACGGACTTGACTAATCACGTTTCTGAAGGGTTTTTTGGCAAGCATGGACGAGTTTAATGAGGCAAGCTCCGTAAAATGCAAGCAGGACGTGTTTCTAACATAGCAAGTGCTAAGTACATAGTATGCTATAGTATGCGTTTCGTTT
This sequence comes from Cylicocyclus nassatus, assembly GCA_958299035.1. NCBI lineage: Eukaryota > Metazoa > Nematoda > Chromadorea > Rhabditida > Strongylidae > Cylicocyclus > Cylicocyclus nassatus. Next base: position 66,277,432 of record CATQJL010000112.1, read on the forward strand.
TGGTATGTCGAAACGTAAAAGGGAAGTTGCTGGATGGGTTGGCAGACCTTGGGAGGGGGAGAGAGGAAAGAAGCTCTCGATCTTCACCGTCCTTTGATATGGAGCGACATTCTCGCTTCAGAAACAACATATTGCAATAAAAGTTGACCCGTGACTTACAGAGAGGCCAACTATTCAGTAAACTATACACCCTCGACTCAGCGGACGTTGCTTTTCAACATTCTCATACATCACGAACAAGCTTCAGGGGACTGACATGCTCAAGCACACGCACGTAGATTTCCACATACATTTTCATATATGGAACGTCTGTTTGTCCGCCTGTCTATATATGTAGCTCCTTCATAGAATGTTGACGACGAACTCGCCTGCGGACTTTGCGCGCACCCAAAAACAGAATAGCGTGAAACACTTAAACGTAAGGCATTACTACCCTCCTCAATCACATTCAGAGTTTAAAAACTGCCATATGGAAACATAAAAGAGATTGAGTAGAGGCAGAAGCTAACAAGAAAAGCCTTTTTGCCGAAGAGGCCTCTACACAAGACACCTATATCACTAGGACGCGTATCTTTTCGCCTTTTCTGCGGAACGACTCTCCAAAAGAATTATGAGCGTTTTGATAGGGCAGATTTGTCAAGCTTTAAGTAACACAAATTTAGCGGAAATTAGCACATATGAGCTAGAAGTAGGCAATAAAATTCGCATTAATATATTGACTGCAAGAAAAGAACATACTTGTTGAAATCTGCGTAGGTGTTCTTGTACAGCTTTTAGCCAACTTTATTCCACTCAAAGGCAGCATCCCATCAAAAATTATACGCCCCACTTAGACGTAGTTGCAGCGAGTGCGGACAAACAGTTTCGAAAAAAAGCTCATTCCTGCCATTCTCGTGCTCCCCAAAGCCTAGATTGGGTTCAACATGACGAAAAGGCTCCAAAAAAGTGGAAAACCTGAAAGCGAGATGTTGCCGGGACACTGCCTCCAAGGCTTAGCAAATTTGAACTTTCAAACACTTGTAACTTTCTTCGAAGTGTCGTTCCACAAAAAAGGATGACAGATTCGAAATAATCGTCTAATGTCTCTACAGAGTGATGTGAGTGACATATGAAAAGGCCACTCCGACCAAAACGGCTTCCCTGGTACCGCTGTCGAGACTGCTTACGCCGCCATCGTCACATTCATGAATGCCCTATATATGTGTGTATGTATATATGTGTACAGTCGAGTAGATTTTCTGCTTAATATAGTGTGCTTGCACAGTTTATGAAATGCGGTAAAATTTGCGCGTGAACAGTTAGCTGCGCCAGCACTACCGGTATTTTGCGCGCGCAACTGGCCGGCGTCACAGTCGAAGCTATTTTCTCACGCACAAATTTTACCGCATTTCACCTTCCGTGCAAGCACACTATATTAAGCGGAAAATCTCGACTGTATGTATATGTATGTATATGTTCCGCCTAGAAAGATCATTTCTGAACCGTTCGGACCAAAGTTTACACTTACGCATACACTTCGGGGGCAAAGCGCGAGTCGTAGACTACTTTCTTATTCATCGACATCCGTTCCTTCCGTTTATTGATTATGCAAATTTGAATACGGTGCTCAATGTCGGCATATTGGATAAGACATGCTGATTACGAATGCATCAGTTGTCTCTTGTAAGTTTCCCATTCTAATTTAACGATTTTTCACAAACATCAAGCTGCAAATTCGGAGTTGGTACGCTGATTTAGTGAAATAGGGAACTGGCGCACAGAATTGAGAGAGGGACAGGAAAATATTGTATGAAAGTGGTGCGGGATGATGAGCTTTAACAGATTTTCAAAACGCCAGGGACCGAAAACCGGCTATCTCAACCAGTGATGATTATAGGCTCTTTGCCATAGTATGGGCAGCGTTATGACACGAAACTCGAGTAATACGCGCAAGAGAGGATAAAAATGATAGTTACCACTTTATTGTTTACCTGAGTGAGCACATGCTTTGTCTATAAAAAACATCATCCGAATTTCATTAAATCTAATGTATGTCAAATTTCTACTTCAAGAAAACAGAACTGCTTCAAATATCTTGAACAACGCCTCGCAACAAAAACTTCAAAGTCGTATCTCAAGTGTCAAAAAGGAAACCATCTGCTAGTTGGTCTACTATCACCCTTAGGCCTAAGGCATACCCCTCGCGATTCCAGTCGATCTTGCACTGCAACTTCATAATTAGTCATCAGCGCGCTTTGCTTGGGCTTGATTTTGTGCTTTTGCGACAACTTAGAAAACACTACGCTCCTACGCATTTAAGACCTTCCCATGGTTAATCCGAAGACATCTGGCAAATCGCCAAGTCGTTTGAATGTAGCGAGAGCAAGAGGTGTGGCACACAACCACCGGATACGACCCCCCCTAACTTTTGTTTCATTCCCTCCCTCCCTCCCCCCCCCCCCATGACATAAGGCTCTACCAAGCATAATTAGTAAGATAATCGTAATTTTCATGTCAAATAACCCCTGTAGGCCAAGCTTAGCGAATTCTGAGGCTTCTTATTATCGATTCACTCGAGCGAAGTGGCCATTTTTGAACATGGACTATATACCAAAGTGAATTAGATACCTCTGTTTGTACTCAGTACTAAGCACTGCTCCCTACTTGCCCACACCATACGTTCTGCTCCAAATAGCCACTAAACTATGGAGTTAGGAGCTGGCAAAATCTCATTTGTCCCATTTTTCGTTTACAGTGGTTGTGCTTTTAACAACTATATCTCAAAAGAAAAAAAGACGAATCGAGTTCTAAACGCACTTATGAAAACTACGAGATTTAAGCCATCGAGTCGCACATATTTTGTTCGCTAAAATTCTCTTTGGAGGTAAGTTAATGGGGGGGTGGCACAATCCCACAAAAGCTGTGGCTACCACACCCCACTGACTTACCTTCAGATCATTCAAATACTTGTCTTTCCTATATCATTGTTACTGCTAAGCCTTCTCCTCTTCACAGCAGCAATTTCATTCGAAATCGTCTTTCTAGGAAAAGACATAGTCATTTTTCCTTACCTATGCAAAGGAAAATGCTGCGAAAATATTGGGTTACGGTAACAAGTCTGCGCCGCTACATGAATCGCCAGAGGCAGCAGGAATACATATACTCGATAGCTTAGATTTCGTAAATTTCACGAAAGTGATCTGAGCCTGTTTTTTTCTCTAGTCTGACATATTCAAAGCGAAAGGGACAAACAAAATTTTGACTTCCCCTTGATTCCATACGTTAGAAGCTGTTTAGAGTGGAATTTGTAATACGAGCAAAGATGTAGTAGTACTTTGTATTGAGTGCAAAAAGAAGTAGTTATCTCACCTCTGAAATAAAGTTAGAATGTTCGAAAATGATCGCCTCACTTGAATGTGCCAATATTTGGAAACCTCAGAATTCGCTGAAACTCTGCCCCTAGGGGTTATATGACATGCTGATTACGAGAATGATACTCCCATGCTCTTCACTCTTATATGGTGCTTACTATACGTATACGATGGTAGGCCAAAACATTAACGTGCTAGTATTTTGCGTAATGGACATATCTGACATTGTTGACGAATATCATGTTATTTCTGACTCAGTACCACCTCGATAACGACCCCCTCCTCTCCTTGACCCCCTCAATACGACCTCCCAGATGTGGCGTGCCACACCTCACGCTACATCCTGGGTATACCTCAAGCCTTATACAGGTTTTAGAGTTAATGATTCCTTTTCAAGACTGAAAGTGATTATTCTTACCCACAAATTGGGAAAAATTTGGAATTTATTGCTACAAATTTGCATCTGGATTGTTCCAACATTCACTTGGTTTTCGCTTACAGAAGTTTTCTTCATAATAGACTTGTTTGCCTCACACCTAATTTCCGGCTGGTTCTTGATTTTCATTTCATGTCATGAATCCATCAAAAATTAACTTCTTCAAGCTATTTTTGCTGACGGCGGATTGGAACCTCAACGCTACAATATGGAAAGCACTCATGGACATGTTAGTATACTTGATTTGCTTCTATGTAAATACGCGTCAAAAGTTAGAAGCATTCTGTTCAAGATCGAAGCGCATGGCCAAGTAACTTGCACGCGAGTTTCTTTTCGTGACAGTTTGATCTGTGCAGATGTTTTCTAACTATGGTCAGCCGCCTCATTGTGGCGTGCGGATGGCCCTGGGCGTCGACTGCAGTGCATATTCGAGTCAATCTAATAGGGACTACCAAGCTATGAGGGAGTTCACTATTTCCGGTTTCGGCCGGAATCTCCGTTAATAGCAGATCAGGCCAGATCCTTCGCCGTCTTGCCATTCGGTCGCTAGGCGGCCTTGCTCCACACCCGGGTAAGCGGTCGCCACGTGGAGATTAAGAGTTGGCACAGTAAGTCTCCTCTTGTAGGGAAAAAATTTCATTTCTCCATCAGAAAAAAAGGTAGGAGCCCTGAACATGAAACCCACCTACGGCGTCTCTAGAGAACGATGCCAGGGTCCTCAGGGCGCCATTTGGATCGGACAAAAACGACACGCTGCTTGGACCACATGTCATGGACTCTCTTATGCTGTGCTGCTAAAACGCCAGGACAGTTTCCACAAACGCTGACCTTCAGCTCTTCTCGACGCTGCAGAGCCAATCAATACCACGTCATTGCTCTGCATGAAACGAAGTCCAGGAAGAGGGACATTCGACAGATGACTGATGGGACCCTCAGAAAGTTCCATCACGAAGCACTAGCCATCGCACGACTAGACCTTCCATGCCAGAAGACCAATTGCTACTCCCAATGCCAGCAGCTGACAAATCAGAATCAGAGGCTTGCTACGAGGACGTGGAAGAGATTGTCCGCGACGATAAATCCTTCTAAAAAATTGTTGTGAGCGACAACGCAAATCGAAATGCCACTAGATAAATATAGGATCGGGAGGTTTAAATATGGCACCGGAACGAAATCGGTAACGGTCTCATCTCGGGCTTCTCTCTGCCGCACGACTTTTCTATGTTCCATCTCTATGAGAAAAACATCGCCGGTAGGCATGGGAATTGCCCAACGGAATGGCTATGCAGAGGTCGACCACATTCTCACCAACCAAAGACGGAGTTTGCTCAATGTTTCAGCAGTTTCTTCCTTCTGCAGTGTCCATCAGGGGAAGGTATGACTCAATCAAAAGCTGGAAAAGAAGGTATGCCAAAGTGCAGCAAGAAAAAAGAAAGCCATTTATGACAGTAACAGGCAAAAAGAGCTCTGAGTCTGAATGACCCATCGAGAAGGATTTAGGGTTCAACTACGACCGACTACTTGAAGGATTGAGAGCACGGAGAATGCGTCTCAGTGACCCCCGAGAATAACATGAAACGCATTTCGGTGATCACTAAGGAACTACTCGAAAGAAGATCCTTGAAACAAAATTCGAATTCATCCCGAGCGACTGACAGCCAACGCCAGTTGCGGAACAGCTTTGCAGGACGCAGAAAGTACAAGCAAGCCAAGATACAGGAAAAATCGATGGAAGACGAAATCTCAAGAAGTGTCGAAGTGACTTCTTTGTGAATATCACAAACTGCTAGGTGACATCGGTACAACAAACGGGACTTTGATTTTCCAATATAAGATGGAGTCCATCGCGAAGAACATTTAGAGCAACCTCTCTCGCTCATCAATACCGGTGCCGATGCCCGTTGCTCCCAATGGAGAAGTATCATGCGCACCGCGGTTTAGACCTTAAAGACGTCTACAACTCCAGAACCAGACCATCCTTCTATCGAACTTCTGCGAGCGAGGACAATGTCTAACGAGATTCTATCTAACATCTTGCCTACAAAGGAGAGGGTTCCCAACTAGCGTGGAACATCAAGAACCGTCATTCTCTTTGAGCTACGTTACATGCCTGCTGAGTGTAATGTCTTTTTACGAGCATTATCCTCGCTCGCATATCTAGTACACTGGATGAGGCTCAACCCCAAAAACGAGCTGGATTTCGTAAAGGGTTGAGCTGGATGGACAACATTCAAATGGCTTCAAGGGTAAAAAAATCCGTTGGGATCGCAAACTGCCTCTCGTCTCGACCTTCGTCGACTAGCCTTCAACAGCGTTGAAACCAAAATTATCCGGTCAGCGCCAGTCGATCAAGTCGGACCCAGCTTAAGTGAGGCCGTAAGCCGACTGCTACAAGGACTGTACGACACGGCGCAGCTACGTCCACCCTGGCCATCCCAGTCGGAAGGATACAAAGCGACACAGTCTCTCCGAAGCTGTTCACCGCGGCCTTGCAGTGGGTGATGAAGTCACTGTACCGGGACGATAGAGGCATACGAGTTGATGGGAGATTTCTGTCCAACCTTCCTTTTGCGGATGACATCGTCCTCTTCTCGAGCAGTATCATTGAAGCAAGAGACGATGCTGAAGGAACTAAACGAAGTAAGCAAGAAGATCGGATTGCGAATAAATCGAAGAAGCTCAGTTCATGAGGAATGCCCTTTGCGAAGATGCAGAAATGGAATTGGAAGGCACACCGATTATGGAGACGTCTTCTTACGTGTATCTCAGACGTTCGATGAATATGGAGAACGACTTGAGGGAAGAACTTAACAGGAGAAGAAGGGCAGCCTGGGCCGCCTTCGGGCCTCTGAAGGAAGCCACCGACTAACTGACGGACCCGGAGCTTCGTGCCCACCTGTTCGACTCAACCGTTCTCCCGGCGCTCTGTTACGCAGCTGAGACTTGGACCGACCCTGTAGCCACGTCGAAAACTCTACGGACCACCCACAGAGCGCTTGAGCGCAGTCTTCTGAAGATGACCCGACACAAACAACACCTCGTCGGACTTCGCAGTACGGATGAGAAGAATGTCCCGTCTTCGTGACTCGGCGGAATACGTTGCGAGAGCGAAACATCGATGGGTCGGTCATGTTATGAGAAGAACAGATGACAGATGGACACTACGAACATCTAAGTGGAGTCCTCGCGAAGACAAACGACCCCAGGAAGACCACTAACAAGACTGGCAGACGTGTTCGTGGGACGAATGAACCAGCTGAGAAATAAGCTAGCTACTTGGACCTCGACTCGTAGACGCAGCCACCGACGACAACCAAGAAGATGGTGGATGTCTGAAGCGAGGGACACGGAACACTGGGAGGAACTTCTGAGCTGCGGCAAGCACGTCACTTGAGGCGGGCCATCTAAGTATTTGAGTAAGTGAATGAGTTTTCCAAAACAAGGCAAAGTAACTGATATGATAGTGGCCAAGAAGTTCAGATCTGCTCAGACACTGTCTTCAACACAAGATTCGAGAAAGAGCGGCGCTGACTGATTTATTGAAGCTGTTATTAATTTATTGAAGTTGTTGCACGTGGCCAATGTTCTAGTGACGTTTAGGTGGTTGCGAAGGCGATCGTCGCAGTCGTTTCATGATTACCAAAGGACTATATCTCTACTTTCCGAATAAAAAATTCCATTTCTGAATCGACCCGAACCTATAGTGATACACGGATCAATCAGTTACCGTTCCAACTTTATCGATTTTTTGCAAAGCTGGGAGTTGGTAGAGGAAGTGGGAAGGGAGGAAGGGAGGGGGGGGGGGGGAGAGTGTGTGCATGCTGATTGTATGTACAGTTTCCCTTCAGAATCATCTATTTTCTTCAATGATTTCATCGTTTTTGCACTCTAAGGTACAAGGCTGGTTAAGGCGCCCGGGTAGGGCGAGCATGCTGCTTACAAAAGTAGATTTTATTGTAAAAACACTTCTTACATCTGTAGATTTTATCAAATTCTGCAAACTTTCAGCTGAGGAGCTAAGAGTCGGTGAGAAGGTAGGTGAGAATGCTGGCGAGATTAGTGAGGGCAGGAAACCTGGTGTATAAAAGTGGGACAAGGAGTAGTGTGAAAATGGAGCGGGATGTTGCGTTCCGTCATGGTAATTGAGAGGGGCCGAGCGAGGCATGTATCTCAGGAACTTTATTTTAGATGTAATTCGCTTGATTAAATCATACCAAGTGAACCGTTGTTTGTAAATGACTTTCTTTTTGTGCACCTTGTCATCTGATGACGATAGCAAAACAGAGGGCCAGAAGTGCTGACTTTGCGTTTTACTATCGAAGATACGGCTATATTATAATGGTAGTGGCATGCTATGAATATATACCGGAAATTTCGACAGAAAATGTTGAACGAATGTTGAAAGGGGCAAGCACAGCTATTCGTCTTGAGTCTGGTCATGGGTCGCTAGCTCTTGCGCCCAAACACCATTTTCTTCCCCTCGTTCCGCAAACGTAGTCTCATTCACCCGGTAAGCGCCGGGTGAGTGAGACGACATGTGCAACAAGCGAACAAAATACGACGACCGATGCTGATTGAAACAACTTGTATAATCTTTTCATCTTTTCAAACTTCAATAATGTGTAAGCGAGACAACGTTCGTGGTTTTGCTAATTATCTCATACTGGAGACCTCGAAAAAGTCACAGAATTAGGTACAAATTTGATAGCCAACCACTAAAGAAATGCTCACCGCCCGGAGGAGGTATGTACTTGCGAACGGACTGGTAGTCCGAGGAGACGGATCTTGAAGTCATTCTTTTACCCATCCGCAGCATCCGCGCCCACATGAAACAGGACACCATCTGATCGGCAATAAAATAGTCAGGCGAGGTCGAGCACGTCAGCATCACACGCCAGCGCATATCAACAAATATCTCTTACTATATCGCCATGAATAAGATCATAATCTAACAACCAACGTGTGAGTAGTGCAACCCTTCTTAGACAACGCGAAGATCTTGCGAGCGTTATTTTACAAAACATGAGCAGCCAGCGACACAACACTGGCTTGCAGAATTGGCAGTAGCTCAATTAGCACTGGCCAAGATTCAATGAAATGTCTTTTGGGTACACACTTACAACTTACAATCATGGATCCCCTTTGCTTATTTATTGCAAATCTCAAAGAACTCAGTATAGAGTTGAGATCAACTTGAAAGCACGATGAGGGAGCAAATGCGCGTGTTTGGCTATCATGACAGACTACGGTAGAATTTTCCAAATGTTTCTATGTCCGATTACACGTTTAAATTCAACTGTGTATCCTGATTCTTCTTCGTTTTTTTTCGGGGGATGGGGTGGCGAGAAGAGGAAGGATTGGAATGCTTAGTCACGCTCCGAAAAAATCTTTTGGGATGCTTTCCAAAGTTTTTGAGGTCCCATCACCTCAGAAATTCGAGGATGAGGAGGGGCGGCCCAAGCCTAATCAGATTTTAAAAAAATTTCGGATCAATTTCGATAGCTACAATTGAGAATAAGTCACATTTGCAATTTTATAACTCATGTAGGCTAAAGTCGTGTAGATTTTTCGCTTAATATGGTGTTGTCAGGTTAAAGGGTCGCGATTCCCTTTCCTGATGTGTAGCGGTACAGGTAGGTATATATATATATTTATTATTTACATATTATATTACAATAAGGGGACGAGGGGGAGAGACTGCAGAAGCAGCCTTACGGTGCACGGTCGTAGGGGGTCACTAATCCTGACTGGCTTCCGTGGCCAGCCCCCGGGAGAGCAGCTGTTTGGGCTGAGCTGAGCTGCGTCCCGACATCTCCATTCCTTTAGAAAGCTCGTCCTCGAGCTTGTTTGATGGTTGTTGAATGTCTTCCGAGTTACGTGTGTAAAGAGTACACGTGTTACGGCGAGACCATAGAGAAGTTCGATTACGGTACCATTATCTTCAGATTGATTGAGTAGAGGAGTTGGTTTAGGCGGAGTGGATAACCAAACACGACCTTCACCTCATTATAGAGTAAGCTTGTCCTCAAGCTGAGAAATAACGGAATGAGCGATGTGACGTAGGGGACTGCTTGGAAGAGGCAGTGACATATACTTGTAGAAATGACGTAGGGGACTGCTTGGAAGAGGCAGTGGCTTATAGTCGTAGAAGGTGATGGAACGTATTCCCGAAAATTGACAAGGGAATAGTTGCTTTGGAGATTTATAGGAGTGACGGTATTTGGAGGTTCAGACGATGAAGTTATGAATTGGAAGGGCATTTTGTAGAACATTTTAATAAAAAAACAATGTTGATGAGACAAAATAGTTAACAGTATATTAGGCAGTATTGAAATACAATAGTCATTTTTGGAGTTTATGTCATACAAATAAGTTTATGCGACGTTGATTTGTGGTATTACTCGGAATATACTTAAGAAGGTAATGTAACGTGAGTGACGTATTCTACAGCATATAAGGCATTTGTTGATACATATCAAAGTGGCATCAAATGTTGAATTGAGTGTTGCACAACATTGTGCATCCAACATAGGGGCAAAATTTGGTAGTTACGAAAAGGATTTTTTTTTAAGCTGCCTAGTGCAAATGGTTTCTTTGAATTTGCCTTTTCAAAGAATTGCTAGTGTGTGTATACGCGACGTTGCGGCGAAAATAGGGGAAACAAACTAACCTTAGAGAATGGATAACTATTTGTTTGCAAAAATGGTTTAAGTTGGTTCAAAAATAGTTATTCATCCTCTTCCTCAAGATCGAGATTTGGATCCACTCTAAATGGTTGATTCCTCAGCTGTGAACGCGATGTTCGTTCGGCAGACTGAGATTGTTCGACATTTTCTGAACTTTCTGATGGTGTGTGTTTTAGTTTTAGTTTTTGAGAAGAAACTTTAGCCAATGTCGAACTGTGAGAATAGATTTTTAGTCTATTCATATGGACGGTTTGCTGGACCGATCCATCAAGATAAGTGATAGTAACATTTGGACGAGAGACAGATACAACTATAAAAGGACCTTTCCATTGGTGTGTAAATTTGGGACGAATTGTATCGTCACGTAAAAGTACTAAATCACCCTTGGAAATGACCTTTGGAAACACTTTATTATGAAAATCGTAACCTGACTTGTAGATTGCGGTTTTGCGCGCAATTTGGTTTCCGACTTTCACGATTGTTGTTTGCAGAGCTGTAGTCATCTGGTCGACGAAACTATCTGTGGCGTATGAAATCCTGGATGGAAGCTGATGGATTATGTCGCACCAAGTGATTGGGTGGCGACCATACGCAACAAAATATGGGCTATATCCAGTAGTATCATTGATACTAGTGTTGTAGGCAAAAACAACTGGTTGGAGGAAATCAGACCAGTATTCCTTTGCATTTGAGCAATAGGAAGTTAGACCGTCTATGATTACCTTAACCATTCTCTCTGCTTGTCCATTCGCTTTGTGGTTATAACTAGTGGTGAACTTGTTCTCTATACCCAAAATTTGATTGATTTTTGAGAACATTTCACTCGTATAGTTAGAGCCACGATCTGAGACTAATTCATTCGGAATGCCATGTTTTGCAATGACATCATTAATCAGCGCTTTTACTACAGTATCTGTGGTTTGATCAGCGATTGCAGTACAAGTGATCAGCTTGCTGAACGCGCAAACGGTAATGGAAATGAATCTGTTTCCATTCATACACTGGGGTAAAGGACCAACTATGTCAGTGTGAAGGCGTTCGAAAGGTCTCAGAGGGATTGGGAAAGAGCCCAATTCTTCGCGAATTATGTTACCAGACGGGGTTTTGATTTTCTGACAAACAGAACAATTTCTTACAAATTGAGCTATTTCGGCATGCATATTTTTCCAGTAATATTTATTAGAAATGGTATTGATCGTTTTTCTCACTCCTAAGTGAGATCCTAGCAAAGGATTGCTATGCAAAATTTCGATAATTTTATACTGCAAAATTGGGCTAGGAACGATGAGTTGAGGTCTGTTATTGTGTTTAAAATAGAGTGAGTTGTTGAAGAAAGAATAATTTTCTATGTTGTCAGAAAAGTTGTCTGGCGGACAAGGGAGTTTGTTTTTGTAAAACTTGATCAATTCTCCGTATTCGGAATTGATCTGAGACTGCTGGATTTCGCTCAAAGATGGAAGTGCTTGGAGTTGAATGGAATTTGCACTTGGAACTGGGTAGCGACTGAGAAAGTCGCATAGAGTGTTGTGCTTTCCAGCACGGTACTCAATTTTTATGTCGTATGCTTGCAAAGTTATTTGATATTTAGCAAGACGACCCACGAGATCTGATCTATGCATTAGCGATTTTAGCGGTGCATGATCGGTTATCAACGTTATAGAACTATTGGCAACGTAAGGATAGAAGTGTTTTAGAGCAAAAACTATTGCTAAAGCTTCTAACTCAATGATTGCGTAGTTCTTCTCGTGCTTTGTTAGTGGACGGCTGCAATATGCGATGGGGTGCTCATTACTAGTCTCCGGATTGACTTGTAAGAGGCATGCGCCGAGACCGATGGTTGATGCATCGGTGTGGATGATATAAGGTTTTCCTAGAATAGGAGCCACTAAAACAGGCGCATCCACTAGGGCGTGCTTTAATGCTTGGAATGCTGTTTCTTGCTCCTTATTCCAAATAAACGCAGCATCTTTTATAAGAAGTTTGTTCAATGGATGGGAAATTATAGCGAAACGCGGAATAAATCTTCTAAAGTACGATGCTGCACCTAAGAAAGATTTGAGTGCTTTGGTATCTGTAGGGCGCGGAATTTTACTTATACTGTCGACTTTTTTGGGGTTTAGACGTGTACCATTTTTGCTGATGAGTACACCCAAGTATTGAACTTCAGATTGGAAAAATGAGCATTTTTCGGGGGTTAACTTCATGCCAAAATTTTGTATGCGAGTAAAGACTTCCTCCAAATCACGAAAATGTTCAGGTACATCGGAACTGGCGATGATTATATCGTCAATGTATGCAAAACAGCAAGCACGCAATTCTCTAATCAGAGAATTTGCTACTCGCTGGAAGGTTCCTGGAGCACCTTTTAATCCTTGAGCCATAACAGTAAATTGGTAGAGACCTATGAATGAAGAAAATGCAGTACGTTCCTTGTGTTTCTTTTCTAGTGGTATTTGGAAAAAACCACTTTTAAAATCAAGAACACTGTAAATTTCTTTTCCGCTAGCTAGATCCAAAATATCTTGCATATGTGGTATGCAATAGGTCTCTGTTTCAGTAATGGCATTGATTTGGCGGTAGTCAACGGTAAATCGCCACTGATCTTTATTAGATCCTTTCTTTACAAGAACTATTGGGGAAGCGAACTTGCTGGTGCTTGGTTCGATAATGCGAGTACGCAACATTTCTTCAATCTGACGTTTTATTTCGTTACGCTTTTCCAGTGGGACACGATAGGGTCTCTGTTTTGGAGTTTTAGCATGAGGAACGAAATTTATGCGATGTGTTATAGGACCTCTATATAATCCTAAATCGCCATCTTGAGTGACAAAGCAAGAGCGAAAGTTTTTCAAAAGTTGGAAAAACTGTAATTGTTCTTGTTCAGCAAGTATAGATTTGTCAAAATGAACTAGTTCTTCAATCTTACGTTCTTTTTCAGATGGAAAGGACGGCATTGTTTGACTGATATCTACTTCTGGTGGTACATATTCTTCGAGTTGAAGCGGTGTTAATGTGTTTTCTGATCGCTGGATTGAATCCACCGAAAAAATAGGCGGCCAAGTCATGTCTTTGCCGACATAGTTAGCTTTTGCGATTGTTTTGTTATTATGAAGTGATATAAAGGACGGGTTGGTATTGAAAATTCGCAATAAAACTTGACTATTGTTGTCGGTGCACGATAATGTTTTACCTATTGCAATTCCAAACGGTAACGTTAGGGATAAATCATCACAAACGAGAAATTCCCATTTGCTTGGAAAAGTTCTATGCAAGGTTCCTATAACGACATTATCGGACATTGGCGGTAGAGTAACTTTTCGGCGAGGAATACCGGTGTCTTATAACTGGTTAAATCGGGTTTGTCTGGAATAATGATTTGTACCGTAGTATTGTCAAAAGAGACTGTCTTCTCAGAATAGTCTATAGATACTTTGTTACCTAGTTTGTTGATAGAATCATTACCTAACAAAAAGTCTGTGGAACAGTTTTCGTCCGAAACAACAAAACTAATGATGCTTACTACTTTATCGGCTACGGTAAGTTTAGTTGAAACTTGTCCAATGAAGTGAATTGGAGATCCATTGGCAGTTATGCCTTCTGGTAGAGTAGTTTCAGTAATAATTAAATTCGAAAGTGTAGCCATTCGTTCAGATAAAAGTGTGATGGCTGATCCTGTGTCAAAAAGTGCTACAGTGGATAAGTGATTTAGCGTAACTGGAATAAAGATAGTAGACATTGAGTCGAGTTGAACGGATGATACTCTTGGTTTGAATTTAGGTATTTCAAGATTCAATGGCTTGGCAACTGTTTTGGGAGGCACTTTTGGTGCTTGACTTATCAGTCGTGTTTGGCTATGGCAGATGTGCCATTCCGCATAAATTTACTCAAAACTTGTTGTTCATCTCGAAATAAAATATGAGCTAGCTGTTTTTGATTATACTTGTTTGAAAGACTTCTTTTGGATCTTAGGGAGTCTTGAAAATTCGGTTTCCTTGTAGCAAGTTTGTCAAAAATGGAGTACACTGATTCAAGTGTTTTAATACGTTGATCTTCAGATGAATCTTCACTAGATGGTGTGGAAGTAATGAGATTATTCCTACTTTGATAAACGGCGTTAAATAAATGAAGCATTTTTGATGCATCAATGTGTTTTTGGTTGATATCTTTGATCATTTGTGGGAATTCGGTGAACATAGTACGTGGATTATGGTTTGGAATTTCTGGAAGTACAATAAAAACACCATTATCCATTGGTACAGAACTGTTTGGCAAGCACCAACTTGAAATTTGACTAGAGGTTAACGTTATGTTACTGTATGTGAAAGCAGATTGTATGTTATCAACAACTATATGAGTTGGAGTAACATAAGCAATTCCTTGCGTCGCTTTTACATACTTACAAGCAAAAGGATCTGTTTCTCCGAAATCCCAGATTACTGTGCCATGCGACATTTTACATTGTTTATCTTCAATGCGACATTGAGCCATATCACCAAATTGACTGATGATTGTTTTGCCGTCAAAAGTAGCAATATCAGCTTGTTCTATGTACACGTTTGTTGTGAGCGTGCATTTTTCACCAAAAAACCAAGGATACGAGTAATGTATGGCGTTTTCCGAGCCGTAAACATTATTTGATAGCTTTTGCATAGGTATGCCCAAAAATTTCTTTGTTTCGCTAAGCGACTCACACAGTGCAAAATCTACAGGAGACATGTACTCGTCGTCACTGTTTACAGAAAAAGATATGTGAAAATAAGACGACGCACATATTTTCCTAGTCTTATTAAAGCAATGGAACGCAGGTAGAAGATAAGGTTCAGTGCGTTCTACATAGATTTGCGCTGTAGTTACCAAAATGTTTGTAGAATTTGGCGAGTGTGAACACGATGTTGTTTCTGGATACGCGACAGGCCAACCAGATTTTCCCGCAGAGCAAAGTTGATAAGTTTGCAGTGAAAGTGCAGAAGTATTAGGTAAAAACAATGAAAATAGTGCTACAACAAAAAGTGAGTATGAACTATTAAGTAGTCCAGTGGAAAGGTTTGCTGAGACTGAATTTACCGGCCTTTGGCGTTGATTACGATTTTGGTTACGATTATTTTGATTTTGTCTATTATTCGAAAAATGAGGTGATTGTCCTCTTGGCCTGTTATTGGAAAAATTTGGAGGTGTTCTAGATCTCGACTGTTGACGTCGATACGGCGATTGTTGGCGGTGATTTGGTGATTGTCGCTGATGGTATGGCGATCTACTGCGAGCTCTATCAGAACGATCTGATGGAAGTGGCGCAAATCTAACGTTGCGTCTTTGCGGATATGGAGAATTTCCAAAAAATGAATTTGGAGAACGAGCGCGCTCATAACTGCTAGATGTTGACGTGTAAGGATTTTGCGAGTATGGATGGTTGTTCCATCTTTTTCCACGGTATGGTCTATTAACCATGTTAACAGATGTTCTGGGCATTTCAATGTTATCTAATATTCTATCCATTTTGGCTAGAATAGTATCATTCGCAAAAGATGAAGTATCCGACTGAATGAGACCGTGAATACGTTCGGATTCTTCTATAAGTTTTTCATGGTCAGTTGGAAGTGGACCCAGTAATTTGAGTTTTTGTTTGATTTGGTTTTGCAAACCATTCTTGAAATGTGTCGTTAGTAAAAATTTGCGATTGGCGGCATCGCTATCGCTTGGATATGCTTCAAGAATTTGTTGTCTAAGTCTATGGGAAAAAAGTGTGGGAGATTCTCCTGGAATCATTCGCATATCCATCAATTTTTCGCGAGCAGAATCCAAAAAATGGTCTGTTGAAAAATGGCTTTTGAGTTTTGCGATGATTGTTACCCAGCTATTTTTGTCTTTTGGCGTCATGTTGTCATAAACAGCTTTTGCTACACCTTTCAAATGTGCTGGGAGTAAGTGAACCATTTTATTGCTTGTTAAACCCATTATCGAAGAAATTTCTTCAAATTGCGTGATAAATTGCATGAGACCTTTAGGTCCTTGATCTCCAGAAAATGTTGGTAATTTGCTACCATATGAGGAGAGAGTTAGTTTATCAAAAAATGTATCTAAACGATCTATGAAGGCTACTGCTTCGGAATGTTGATTTTGAGGCATTGGAGTATGATCCATTTGCGTTATGGTTTGATTTGAGCAAACACTTACAGATGGCGAAACGTGTGAAAGATTGTTAGCAATTTGCTGTGGTAGCAAAATTTGTTGAGGTACTATTGGCGAAAGAACTTGTTGTTGAACGAAATTTGAGGAGTGTTGTTGAGAGGTTAGTGCTTGTGCTTGCTCTTGGGTTATAGGAATGAAGAATTCCTCTTTTTGGGATACAAAAACCTGAGGTTGATTTTGAGTTACGGGGATGAAAAGTTGAGCGGGCTCTTGAGCTGCAAGAATTGGAGTTTCCTCTTGAGTTACCAAAGTTTGCGAAAGTTCTATGGGAGGAGTAGAGACTCGAGAGTTCCCTGCTCTTGGTGATGAACGAAGAGATGAATTATCTAGAGAAACTATCGAAGAAGCTTCGGTAGGAGCTACTGAGGAAACTTCAGTAGGTGGAGAAGCTACGCGACGTTTGACAGGACTACTTGATTTATATTCACTACACCTTACTCTATGAACTTTATGCGATATACGCGAATGAGATCTTGGTCTTCTTTTAATAGTCCCACGCTCGGTTGTATTGCAAGGTTTTGGAGACGCACAAGAACTAAGTTCAGTATCAGAACTGTTCATGTAACAGTAACACTTTCAATGATAATGTTTTCCAAAAAAAAAATTATTTTTTTTTTCAACAAAACAAAAAAAAAATTTTTTTTTCGAAGCTCGATCGACTAAACGTGAAGGCAACCGCAAATTCGTCGGGTGACAAATGAGGACCACTATCGACACGAATGGAAGAGAGTATCGAATAACCAAACGTGAAGGCAATCACAAATTCGGAGGTAACGGAAAAAAATTGTTTTGAGAAAAAAAAATTTTTTTTTCAAAGTACAGATATTTCTGTACTAAAGTTTTTTTTTTTTTAGGAATTAGGACAACCGAGCAGATGGTTAGACGCAAATGTTATGCTATAAATGTATAGGATCGCACCTGTGTCCTAATCGTTGTTTCACAGGTTGCGGTTGATAGGCTAGATCCAATGTAGAGGCTACAATGAACAGTCACATAACGTGGTCCTTCACGATATGGAAGAGGAGATTATGATGGCAAACCTCTCTAGGAGAAGTGTGACGAGCTCGTACATTGATGTACAAGGGGATGGACGAGCTACGCTCACTTTATTGATGTCCGATGACACGCATATTAGCGGTTAGTTTGGTCTAATAATCATTAGATTGTGCAAGGTAATTACGATTCTTTCAGGTGTCATGAGGACATCGGATGGTCGACCCTTCAGTTTCATCCGAGACTGCGAGGATAATGTGTGGAAGGGCGACCATGAGGGCCTTTCCATCGGATTTGGTCATCTCACGATGACCAACACTTGTGGAAGAATTCCACTATTGCCTCGGTTCTCGGCTATGCTGGAAAGAAGTTTGGATAGGACTCGAAGTATCCGCTTCATCAACTTCGATGACACGGAAAGAATAGCAACGATAATGCAAGAAAGTCGAAGAATATTTATGCGAACTTAATTGCCTTGCCCTAATGATGTTATTGATGTTTTCTATTTGTTCATAAAGTTTTTGAACTTAATATGTTTTGTTATGTCGACAGCAGAAGGTAAAATTACGATAAAATAAGTTGCGTAAGATAAACTCTATCGGGTCAGATTATGCACAACTGTTGTTGTTACTCGCGCGTCTCGATCGTAAAGGATTAGGTTACGCAATTAATAATCCTGTTCTAAGGTTTATCGCGACACAGAGCAGACGCGAGCATTGCGCTAATCGCGGCTGTAAGGTCATAGCGCGCAGATATCAATAATCTGTCGCGAGGTCACATGCTTACAACATACGAGGGCCGCTGCGTTGCTTTATCGCCAAAAAGGAGGTCACCGCGCGCGGACAGAAGCACTGGGTTTCGCTACATTTCCTGAGAGGTCGAAGCATTACGATTGGTCGACACTTCCCAGCAGAAGTTATCTGCAGTGGGCCAGCAGATTTATCTTTCTGGGTCTAATACTGCAGTTTTGAATTTTTAGCTAGCGATTGCGAACAAGTCCATTGTCTAATTATAGAAAAAAAAAAGAAAAGTAAGAAAGTTAACAAAAGTTCACGGATTCACGGATCACGGATCACGGATTCACGGATCACGGATCACGGATCACGGCTGCTAAATGCGCTTTTTTTTTAAATTCACGGATTCACGGAATCACGGAAAATGCGAGCGCTTACGAAAGAAAGAGATTGACAAAATGGGACTGTTCGCAGGACTGTATAAATAATTTTTATTTTATTTTATTTAATGATTTTTTTTTCTTTCTGAAAAGGTTAAATATTTGACACACACAGAGATTAGATATTTCACTCACACAGCAATTATATTTGTGCAACATAAAAAAAAACACTCACACACAATTGTTCGTTGGTGACGTCCATAGCGATCGATCGAATTGTAGAGGGGGGGGGGGTAAGAATTTTTTTTTTCCATATCAAAAGTTGAGGAGAGAAAAAAAAATTATTGTAAAATTCTAAAAAAAGAAATCTTCCCTGGGACCTCCATGTCAGGTTAAAGGGTCGCGATTCCCTTTCCTGATGTGTAGCGGTACAGGTAGGTGTATATATATATATTTATTATTTACATATTATATTACAATAAGGGGACGAGGGGGAGAGACTGCAGAAGCAGCCTTACGGTGCACGGTCGTAGGGGGTCACTAATCCTGACTGGCTTCCGTGGCCAGCCCCCGGGAGAGCAGCTGTTTGGGCTGAGCTGAGCTGCGTCCCGACAGTGTGCTCGCACAGAAGGTGAAAAAAATTTGCGCGTCAACAAATAGCTTCGACTGTGGCGCTGACCAACTGCGCGCGCCAAATGCCGGCAATACTGGCATGGCTATTTATTCCGAGCAATTTTCACCGTATTTCACCTTCTTGCAAGCACACTATATTAAGCGGAAAATCTACTCGACTGTATCTTTGAAAATCCGCGACTCATACTCGGGAGGAAGGAGGAGGAGGGGAGGGGGGCATCAATGCGCCACTGCTGTTCGTATCTTTAGGACTGGGCCAAATCGCAGTCTGTCTGCCTTCATAGAATGGTGAAATCCTTATAGTGGATTTGTAGAACATAACATGTTAGTAAACGGAGTCGGATGCCTTGGGTTCTTGCGAAATGGTTGTTGTTCGAAATGGTTGTTCAACTTCTTTTGCAGATGTAAAAGAGGGGATATACCGTAATTCGTAATTCTTTGATGGATCTCGAACCTTGTATGGTAGATCTTCATAAAAATAGCTGCTCCAAATGATCTCGTACTTTCAGTTTATCCTCCGAAATAGTGAAGGAGCTCACAACAGTAGACAAAATATGCGGAATTGTCAACTACCGGAACGGTTAAGGGTATTACGAGAAACTTTTTGATGTTTTTTATCGTTCTACAAGGTATGACTTGCCTTATAACATCGTTGAACTCTAAGAGTGAGGGAGGATGGTGAAAGTCGTTTTAGTAGCCGCTCAAAAGTGCAGCTTTCGTCTAGAGGAGAAAAATTTCGGACTCAGGCATTGGTCAAAGAAAATTGCCAGGACGAGGTTGCCAGCGATTTGAATTGCTAAATGTGTAACAGTAATGGCAAGCGATCCTAATCTTGTTCTCCCCCCTAAACCCAAGTCAAAGCCAGCTTCCTTTGACAAGCTGAGAACCATCAGCTTATGTCAAAATCTGGTAGGTTCTTTGGATGGGACCACAAACCTTGATTGAGGCAAAGACCAAAGTTCATCCCGTGTCGGCGATCATGTGCTTCCACGACTGCAATGTACGGGGAAGTACAGTATGCGGTAATCCAGTTCGTCTACTTGTCCATGCTTAGAACGGTGGGCCTGCACTTTGCCATGCAATACTCTTAAAGTTCGCTATTTTTTCATAGTTGAAGCCGGTTTTTGCTCCGTACTTTAGCTCGTCCCTACTTTCTGGTCAATATGAAAAGGGATCCAATAAAAATTTGTCAAAATTTAATGGATCTGGTTGTTTCATTTGACGGTTCCCATAGCGCATCTTACAACAATATTGTACGCTCCCAATATAAGCAAATGTAATTATTAAGCACTTTGAAAGGACAATGAAATTTAGCCGGTGGGTATGTTCTGTTGTATTTGTACGCGCAGAAATGAGTAAAAGTGACCTCGAGCGTAATGGTTATAATGGCTATCTAAGCATACTACAACTATACGCAATTGCAAATTCTACACATGTCCTTGTTGTTAGAAATAGATAGGAAGCTATCTAACAGTTTAAAAATGGAACAGAAAATATCGTACTTGGGTATGTCAAAGGTCTCTCAGAAGTGTCGCCTTAAAATTGAGAAAAAAGATAGGAACAAAATGAAAAGAGATGAACAAGTTCAGAAGTGAGTTAGTGAGAGCAGTAGATGATTTCAAGCTTTTCTTTCGTTGGTTACATTTGTGACATGTGCAAAGCAAAAAAAAACTGGAATTTTAGCAGATGTATGTACTCAGCATTACAAGAAAAGCAAGAATAATAGAGCGGACTTCAGTGTAAGTTGTAGAGTACGATGAAATAACGTTGTATAACAAAAAATAATTTGTGTTATCGTACTTACTTAACTACAAATCATAAAAGAGTAACAATTATACGCAAATATTAACCAGAAAGTACGTGCAAAAACTGGTTTTCATTCAATCATAAGGTTATAGAGATGACACATATGTACTCAAACTTGCACATGTGACTTGATTTAAATGCGTCCTTTTCACTAAGGATGATTGTCTTTTTGATGAACTTGTTCTCTAGAAATGTAGAAATTATAAGATCATATTCGGAAGACACGTTGTAAAAAGAATGACGTTTAGTGAAGAAGCATGCACTAAAGGACGTTGAAAGACAGAAGGTGAAATTCGCAGCATAATGTTGGAATGGTATTAAAGCGTGCACATGTGAGTGTTCGGGTAAGGACATTTCATAGAAAATGCATTAATAACATGTGTATAAGCTGCATTATAAATCATATGTACCCTATTGAAGTTAGATTAGTATATATTACTCGCAAACAGGAGTGAAAGTGCTTGATAATAGTACAAATGAACTTTTGGGCATGATCAATTGAACTGAAGATGTTAAGAATCGGAGGTCAACGAACATATTTGGCCGCGAGTAATCTTATATATAAAGCTGAATGTCTGTTTGTCTGTCTGTATGTCTGTATGTCTGTCTGTCTGTGTGTACGTATGTTCCGAATAGAAAATTCCATTTCTGAACCGATCCGGACCAAACTTGGCACACATACACTACGGGCCCCGGCGGGTGTCATAGGCTACTTTTCGTCATCGATCGATATCGATTTTATCGATTTTTATCGATTTTTTTGCTGAGTTCACCTACGGGGCTGGGAGTTTGCACAGGGGGGTAATCGAGCATGGGGATTCCGAATACAATATTGGTTTTCAGGATTATCGATTACTTTTATCGATTTTATCGATTTTTTTGCAAAGTTTGAGCTACGGGGCTGGGAGTTGGCACAGGGGGGTAATCGAGCATGGGGATTCCGAATACAATATTGGTTTTCGGGATTATCGATTACTTTTATCGATTTTATCGATTTTTTTGCAAAGTTTGAGCTACGGGGCTGGGAGTTGGCACAGGGGGGTAATCGAGCATGGGGATTCCGAATACAATATTGGTTTTCGGGATTATCGATTACTTTTATCGATTTTATCGATTTTTTTGCAAAGTTTGAGCTAGGGGGCTGGGAGTTGGCACAGGGGGGTAATCGAGCATGCTGATCATCCCCAAGGGGGGTGATCAGCATGCTCGATTACGCCCCTGTGCCAAATTCCAGCCCCCTAGCTCAAATTTTCAAAAAATCGATAAAATCGATAAAAGTAATGGACGATCCTGAAAACTAATATTGTGTTCGTAATCAGCATGCTCGATTACCCCCCTGTGCAAAATCCCAGCCCCGTAGCTCAAACTTTACAAAAAAATCGGTAAAATCGATAAAAGTAATGGACGATCCTGAAAACTAATATTGTGTTCGTAATCAGCATGCTCGATTACCCCCCTGTGCAAAATCCCAGCCTCGCATGTCAAACTTTGCAAAAAATCGATAAAATCAATAAAATCGATGATTCTGAAAACTAATATTGTATTCGGAATCCCCATGCTCACTTCCCCCCCTGTGCCAACTCCTAGCCCTGTAGGTGAACTCTGCAAAAAAATCGATAAAAATCGGTAAAATCGACATCGATCGATAACGAAAAGTGGACTTTGACACCCGCCGGGGCCCGAAGTGTATGTGTGCCAAGTTTGGTCCGGATACGGCGGAGCCGGGTAAGCCAGCTAGTACAACATAAGAAATGAATGATTTTCCTGCTTTTTGTATCATATAAGAAAAGCTTGATGGATTGATTTGATTTGTTTACTGAGCTCAGCTTTTCTGAGTCATGTAATTGATAATGTTTCGATAATGAAGCCACTGATTATGAAGAAAAATTTTCAAGAAATTAGTGTTTGATTATAAGTGAGTACGTAGGTGATATATATGTCACCATCGAGGCGCTTATACTCTCCGAATCAACCATCGTCTGAATGATATGCTTATCTATGAACATAAACTAATGATTACTTGCACTTTTCAGCAAAATTTATCACCAACTCTTTCCATCATACGCAGGTTCGTTGATAAGTTGAAAGAGTGGACATCACGTTTGTCTAGCTACGTTAGTTCAAAAGTGATTAATGTGCCAGCATAGCCGCTTTTTGACTTTGACGAAGATGAACCCACATGATTGTGATGCGATATCACAATCTAGTTGATGAGGAAACACACACACAAAAAAAGAAAAAACTGATGGAAGAGACTGATCAGTGAAGATTGCACTCAACCTTAATGTGTGTAATATACTGTTTACAGAATAAGAAGCTTTCAGTTTTCATAGTCCTCGTACCATTGCTTGTTCAAAAAAGCGTGATCTAATGGGGGTTCCAGCAACTATACATTTGAAGCAGCATTGCTAGTAAATTTATGTAGTGTATTTCTTCACTAATTAACAGCGACGGTCAAAGGATGTCCGTTTGAGGAGGGAGAAGGTGAGGCTACGCACTTCGAAAAAATTTTTGGGATGCTTCCCAGGATTTTTGTAGGCCCGCGATACCAAAAATTTGTTTTTACAAGGCTAATGCGGATTTCTGAATTATAATCACTTTTGCTTACAAATATGAACGAACACAAGCCATTTGCACAATAACCCAACTTTGAAAACTTCACGATCCAAGCTGGAGACGGAAGCTTGACTACCCCTTTTCATTGGTCCGCTAACGGTAACTAGTCACCAAGTATTTGCAAGTAAGGTAATTTATTTCGTCGTTGTTGAAACTCTTGTTAGTAATTATTTTCACCACTGATTTGCGCACTATGCATTTGTTCAAAACAACCACTTTCTCTTATGTGAGCAAACGTTGCCTGGCAACTTTAGAGTCGTATTTTCTCGTAACCTCCTAGTAGTATTTTTTGACATTCTTTCTTGAGTCGCCACCTACTCTACTTCGATTTCAGTGTGACAATAATATATGCCATTTCGAAACTTGCCAATTTTAATGACTTTTAAGAAATTTTTGCGACTGCAGTCCTGCGTGAACGTAAATATCGGCAACTTCACCTCATCTGGGAAAACCCAATATAATTCATCGTAGAAGCACTCTTCTTTCTGACTCAGATATCGGACAGCCTTAGCTTGTCTACCATTCGTACCTCGGACCGGTTTGTCTTCGAATAGTTATTGCATTTGCAATTTTGTAAGCAATAGAAGCGTCAATTGTCGACAATTTTATTTCGCAAACTCTTTCTATATGTTTTTGAATGAAGACTGGAATGCGCAGGAAAATCAATAGTGTTTCAGATCAGTAAGCTCCACATATGAAATTTCTGATAGGCCACCATTCCACTTTCCCTCTGCGATATCATTCTTCATTCTCTGTTTCATTTAAACAAGTGAAAAGCATTGTCAAAATCAATAAGAAATCTCCACAGCGTTCATTAGCGTTCAGGTTGATCAAGCAATATATTAGGTTACTGCATAAGTTCTGTCCGATTTGAATTTTTTAAGTTCAAAATGCCATAACTTCCTTCAAAGTCAACCTTTTTCCAAGATATTAGTTTCGATGTGTTGAACAGTTCCTTGGCTATCAGAGTCGTATTGAGATTTGCGAAAATTCTTGTTAAGGAAAGAGCAAGAATTTAAAAACCTCACAGCGTTTTTCTCCAAACCTGTCTTTTTTGACGTGGCAATGCTCTTTTAAGAAAATCGATAGGCATCTTATCTAACAAAGGAGAGACAGAGAAATTTTCGCAGATTATTTTGTAACATAAAAGAGCCCATAGGATCTCGTTGCCAGGAGATTTTTTTGACCGAGCAAAAAAGAAGCCACTTTTTGACCTCGCTTCAGCACATGTGTGCATGCCTATTTACAAATTATAAAACTTTTACAATTAACGTGAGCGCCGAAAAGGAATTGGTGGATGAGCTCTGCTAACTCTTGCTTTACTCTACCAACTCCAACTTTGAACTCATCGATAACTTCTATTCGCAGGAAGTTATTGCTTGTAAAAGATTTATACAAACAATTAATGTTCAACAGCAAATTTGACTAGCAAGACGGTTTCTCCATGAAACTGAGCTTCTGCATATACTAGCCTTCTACACCCTTATTCAGCAACTAATGAAAGAACTTGACTTGAAAGGCGCATTGTGGAGATTTTCTCGCAAGAACATATTTCTAGGGTGAGAACGTACCTCGGCTACTCGGAGATTTTAGGTCTGAAATCTCCTTGCTCTAAGGAATTTACTGAAATTCAATATGCGTTAGAAAGAGCAAGAAAAGCACTTTCAAATGCTACCAACAATATCGCAGTAGAGGCGAAATTCTCTTAGAGCAGCTGCTTCAAACATAAGGCAAAAAATTCCGACAGAACTTATGCATGCAGCAACCTAATAAGCCTGCTTATCAGCTCACCTTAGCGAGTAGAGTAGTAGCCAACAGGTTTCTCGTAGAATAACGTAGTAGCTCCCGAGCACAATGTGTTATTGTTAGTTATTACGGGAATTGCCTGTCAGTCACTCCAGATTTACGTCGTCTATGAAGTGTTGGAGGCAAACGAGCATCTTATGTGCGATATTCTGAGTAAGTAGTTTGTGATATTAAGTTAAAAACATCAAGCTAATGTAAAAAAAACGGTTCGAAAAAAATCATCGGCGTCGCCATGGCGATAGTTTGAAGGATTTTCAAATTCGTATCTTTAGCATTCAACCTTTTGAATAAACAGAGTTTGTACCGTTTGCTGGTTCTTGAGTGTGTGAAAAATCGCCTTTCTTTGCGTTTTAGGAACGATTGCTGGAGAAGCGTTGCTCCAGCGATCATTGACTAGTTCATTCTCGCACAAGTAGATGTCGGTCTAACAAACGTCCCACTTTTCCACTTTTGGTGATAGCTAGTTTTGACTGCTCACCGCATTAGCCTAGTACATATTTCAAAAACGATGATTGCGAAATCATGTTATTTAGCTCTTAGTAGTGCTACGATCACTAAAGGGCTTGAAACCACAAATATACCGGCTATACCTTGGTTTGTGGCAGCAGAGGACAAGGCGGGAGAGGTAGGTGGGGAAGGAGGGAGGAGGAAAATTGGTCGCGAATTTTTAAAAGGTTTAAATGAGTCATAAAAGTGCGCAAATAAACTGATTTCACTTGTGATTAATCAAAATGATTTTCATAAATGTTCTGAAGATACTAATAACCCCATAAAACATTTTTCGAGTTGTAGATCTGCAGAAACTTTTGATCTAGGAATTTTCTGTCGCTTCTCTCCTACCCCAAAATTTTCCTGGGCGACTAATGAATTGTCAACAGGTCTGCGCTGAAGTCACATATGTCAAAAAAACAGCAAAATTCGACCCTGAGCGATACAGGCTTGATTGGATTCTCGCGGGTTTCGAGCTTAACACAATACCGCTCGTAATTTGTGAAAAGAATCACCGCACTCCGCCGGATTTCGCCGAACTTAGGATTGCATTACCATATTTCTTCAAAGTGGATGAGTTTTGAATCCAAAAGCACCATTCAGCTCGACGAGAAGCATCTTTGATATACAAGAAGCCTGTTTGTGCACGAAAGTCGTCAAATTTTACGGATCCTTCCAGATTCTTGCTCACTTTAGGTGATTGTTCAGAATGTTGTTCATTGCACAACGATTAACCCAGCGTAAGCAAAATTTTGGAAAGAACCCTGAGATTTGACCGACCGTTGTGCTCAACAGGCAGTTTTGTATAATAAAAGACGCATCTCTCAAGCTGCGTCGAATGGTGCTTTTAGATTCAGAATTCGCCTACTGAGGCAAGATGCGAAACGCCAAATTCGGCGAACTCCGGCAAAGTGCAGTGATTCTTCTCGCAATTTACAAGCGGTATTTTGAATGCGGTTAATAACGAAGAGATTCAAGCCAATGACACTCATGATCAAAAAATCCATTGTCCAGGTGCGCGAAATACTGATCGCAAAAAAGATTAGTAGCTTCGATGCAACCGCCTGTAGGCGCATTCCGTATTCTCATCTCCAATTACAGGAAAACATACGGACACAGCAGGTATAAGCGAGGGCAACTCAGCTTGAGGCAAATGGTGAAACCGCTAGGGTTTTTTTTGTTGTTGAAAAGAGTCGTATTTGGGGAGGGGAGGAATGTGCGGGCTACAAAAAGTGACGCGCGATCTGTCGCTTAGCCAGTTCCATCTGGCTTCTTCTCAAATCGCTTACCCGGAACTTATCTTTGACAGAGCTTTGATTGCGTTCGTTCAGATGTCATCATCATTAGGAAATCAAAACGACATAGCTTTTTGAGAAAGCCCACTATTGAAGAAAAGCTGAGGTCGGGATTCCGCTTCAATGCTTTCACCAGATGTACATGTGCGGTTGGCACCATCATGTCCCTTCATGTCGCAGTGCGCTGCTACTTTCATTTTCCATTTTTTTCCACTACATAAGCTTGTTAATACATAATATTTGAAGCTTTGCCAAATCTGTTATGGTTTTTTTGACTGCCTTATCAGCGGTAACTTGGGTTTTAACTGGCTCGTATAGGTCCGAGTCCTTGTGCTGAGTTATTCCCAGGGTCAAACAAGGGGTGTGGCACACGATCGCTGGTTACGACCCTCCCCCCCCCCCCCTGATTGCTATCTTAATAAGAACCCCCCCCCTGAAGTATATACCTAAGATAGCATTAACTGAAGGCCCTGTCAAACATAATGGGCAACTTATCCATAATGAGCATGTCAATTACCCTGTAGAAAAAGTTTGAGCGAATTCTGAAAATTCAAGATACTAGGCTACCTAAGTGAAAAATGGTCATTTTCCAACTTTGTTTGAAAGGTGAGTTAGCTACCTGTTTTTGCACTCAAGACAGAGCACTACTCCTTCTTTGTCCATCTCAGAAATCCCGCTTCAATAGACCTCCAAACTATGAAATTAGAAGCCAACCAAAAGCACGTTTTTCCCATTTTCCGCTTTTGATGGCTGTGCTTTCATCAACTATTACTCAGAGCAATTAAAACGAATCAGGCTCAATCACTCCTGTAAAAACTAGGAGATCTAGACTATCGATCCATATAAATACGGTTTGTTAAAAATGTTTTTATGACATAGTTAATGGGGTGTGGCACACCCCCTCAAAAACTGCTGCTGCCACAGCTTTTAAGGGGGTGTGCCATATCCCATTAACCAGTGGCGTACCGAGGGAGAGGGGCGGCCCCCCCCCCGAGAATGGGTCGCGAAATTTTTGAAAGTTACTCAAATGTGCTATAAAAATGTGCAGAGGACCTGTTTCTACTTGTAAATAATTAAAATAATCTTTGAAAATTTTTAAAAATTCAAATTAGTCTTGTAAAAAATTTTTTTTCGGGAGCATGGCTGCCGCAAGACCCCCTTTTTCTGGAATTTTGGGG
The DNA here is from genome assembly GCA_958299035.1 of Cylicocyclus nassatus. Taxonomy (NCBI): domain Eukaryota; kingdom Metazoa; phylum Nematoda; class Chromadorea; order Rhabditida; family Strongylidae; genus Cylicocyclus; species Cylicocyclus nassatus. Next base: position 66,306,020 of record CATQJL010000112.1, read on the forward strand.
TCAAAGGCCAGGAAACATCCCAAAAAATTTTTCGGAGTGCGTGGCTGACGCCACGCACCTTCATTAGAAAAAAATTTTTGTCGCCCCCCCCCCGAGCCGAAATCCTGGGTACGCCACTCCATTAATTATATCAAAAAACATTTTTAGCGAGCAGTATTTATATGAATCGATAGCCTAAACCTCGTAGATTCCATAGGAATGTTTTAAACCACGACCCCAGTTAGACCCTGGTTATTCCATATAGAGTCTACTAGTTTCGGGTAATACGTCATTTTTTATGTCCTCGTTTGCTATGGCAATTTCCACCAATGCATAATCTATGCCATAGCTTTCAAAAATTCCATTAAGGTGGAGCTACCGTAAGGAAATGAATCGAATCGTTTGCACTAGTCATGCATTTGATATACATTGGTTTGTCATGAGGGAAATCAAGGAAATGCATAATACATTTGAGAACTCTCGATTTTCATGGCAACGTCATCTAGGATTGTCGTAAAATAATGCACTACGAAGCGAATGCCATGCTTGCATCGGGTATAATTTTTATTCAAAAGTTGAGCGTTCTGTAATTATAAATGCGACCGTTATGTTCCTAGAATAAATTATAAGTGACAGTCTTCAATTGGCTGTGCTTAAGTAAATTCGGAAAATGTTTTGAAATTTCAACTGTTACTCGAATCTTAACTATTCGGAATAGTTGCAAATCAGTACGAAATATATGATGAGATCAGTGGCGGACAGAGGGGGGGGGGTGGGTAGCCGGCGCGAAATTCTCAAAATTTACTTACATGGATTATAAAAATGTGCAAGTGACTTGTGTTATTGTATATAATCAGAATGATTTTTGAAACTTTTCAAAATTCAAATCAGTCCTATAAAGAAAATTCTTTCGGGGTCTGGCTGCCGCTCAAAGGGAGTTCCTGGCACCACCACTGAATCAGATTTATTTTTTTCTGTTTCCCATCCCCCAATTTTGTATCTCATGCATACGAGGAGGAAGCAGAGAGAAAAATTTTCTGCAATTTTTGCATGGAATGATTGATTTTGTCCTTAAGATTGATTTCAATGGTGGCATGCTCAAAGAATGCCGCCAACTTGATCATCAGGTAACCTGAGCATGTTTTTGTAAATGAATCACGCGGATTCGAAAAGTTGGTCTTGAGTGTCAAGTGGAAATTTTGAGGTCAGGATTATCTGCCGGAAGTTCAAGCGCATGGGTGTATTGTTTTTTACAAACTGATTTTCCCGTATGTGTTATTTCAGATGATGTATTAGTGAATTGAAGTGAAGCTGTGTTTTAGATCTTCGGTCATTAATCCGAAAGTACAAGTAGCATGTCTTCATGAGTAATGTGCTGAAAACTCTCTGTTAGAGCAAAAGTTCTGCTTGACTGTCTGACAGCCTTCTCCCCTCCCCTCCCGAGTTTCTTTACTTTTTAATTGTCGGTAACATGATCTTTATACACAAAAAAATAAACAATCAGTTTGTTTGTTTACAGCGACTAAGCAATATTGAGCTATCGAATTTGGTATGTAGCTTCGCCACAATGAAGAAAATATAAGTATGAAAAATTATGAAAAAATTGTATGAATTAAGGAAGCTGTAAGTGTTTTTCTGTTTTAGATTGCTCCCGCGCAACCTGGAGCACCCTGAGGTTGCGCGAGACCAATCAAAGTCATAACTTACCCGCTTCTTCATATAAATTTTCGAAAATTTTTACATAAATCTATTCTCCAGGTCAAGCTCCATTTGAGAGTACTCACTTTAGCCCAAATGTCGACCCATCTGCTTTGCTCCGGCACTTGACGATATGAAAAACCTTCTTTTTTTCACCTTCTGTTGTTTTATCTCTAATTTTCTGTTTTTTTTTTCAGTTTTATCCACTCATTGCTTGCTGCAGGTTGCCTTATTTCTAAAGATTCACAAAAGGCTGTTTGTAAAACTCTGCGGTGAAAGGGGACTTCGTTTCTAAGATTCCCAAATGCCACCTCGTGCTGGGCTCTGTTCCTAATGTCCTCACATGTATTGCCGTCACGAACTAATCGCACTCACATTTCCCTACTTAACTATCATAAATGAGCCTAAGTACCGAATCTACGCGGCGTTAAATGATAACAGTCCGGTAATCAATGATGAGAGCAAATATTCCATATAGAGGACGGTCCGTAGGGGGCACATAGGACATTCGGACGAAATGCTCATTTTCATTGTCAAAATCCAAGGATTGGGGCATAACCATGAGAGTGAGTTTATCTTAATAAAAGCGTAGGGCAGTTCTTTCTTGTGAATAACGGTTCGTAAGTGGCATTTGAACAGTTAATAATGTGGTTATTTTCGTTGCCAAAATTCAAGGATTGGGGCACAATTTGAAAGCCAAAAGTGAGTTTTTTTTTTGTAATATCATAAGGCAGTGTTCTCTGATAAATAACGTTCCGTGAAAGGCACATAGTACAAAAATGCTGAAAAAAGAAGCTGCATACCATTGGATGTAGTATGAAACGCTGACTCCAAAACTGTCTATCTTTTCCAAACCTTTTGTGGACGAAGCTATAAGCCGTGGAGGCCCTTATTTCGCATAGAAATCGTGCATGCAAAGTGCAAATTTGGCCGTACAGTGTCGTGTTCGGCTTGATACTGGGCCAAAACATGCAGCTAGGTTACTTCATGGAGACCATACATAGAGATGAGCTAAAAAGGCAGTAATGTGCTCAATATCGCAATTTTTATCTGCGATTTTCTTGCGATAAATCTGCTCATAACCTCGTCCACAAAGGCGTTTAGCAGATATGGAAGACAAATTTGGATTCATGCTGCATCCAATGGTTTGCAGCTTGCGATTGGCTACTTTGCTGCCATTCCCTTGTCAATTTCGTTGACGGAACTCTCTAAGGACTAAAGGCAAATCAAGAAGAAGTGAGGAATCTGTAGGATGTGGGAGTTTTTTGTAAATAACTCCATAAGCGGCGCATAGTTTAGGTATGTTGAAAAAAAAAACACTTCATTTTTGTTGCTAAATTTCTGCATGTATAGAACATCATCAGTGAAGAGTCCTTTTTTGTAGGATTGTAGGACACTCTAAACCAACGTTTTTCGAGCGTCACATAGGGCATTTTATCGAAATAACGTGTTGCCGAACTTCTCTGAGGATTGAGGCATTAAGAGTTGAAACTGGGCTTTCTGTAGGCTGCTGTGAAGAGGTTGTGAGAGATTAATCAATTGATTGTTGAGCTCCACAAATAATGTGTAAATGCCATTTGAATATGAGTTAGCAGTCCATAGATTTAGGAATGAGGGTCAGCATTTCGATAAAGAACAGAGATTTCTTAAACCCTTCTCTCAATTCAAAGAAATTGTTTAAACTTAATTGTGTAAAACTTACTAAGGTGCTGGACTTTATAATCAAAAACCGGATGTCTTTCTGTGTAGTACTTTGACTGATCTCCTTTTTCTACAGGCCAACTAAAATCTTGCAAGGGGATGTGAGACGGAAAACGAGTAATTTCCATGCAAACTTGGGTACTTTTCCGTTATCAGGACCCATTTTTTCGAAAGGCTATCATATTATAAGTGAAAGAATAATTCTCTCTACGTTTTACGAGAACTGCCTCCTTGCCACGTGTCACAAAAAAAATTGACACGTTTTGGTCCATTTTGACATGTTTTTTCTCGAAATCATTTTCGGTGAGATGAAAGGGAATTTGTGATGAATGAGCGCAAAACAATCACGAACTTATGCTGGAACATATTGTTGCTTTCAGCAGTGAATCAAAAGTGTATTTTTCTTCAAACCCTTTTCGCCTGCGAATTTAGCCAAAAAGACCATGAATGACAGCATGAAGTACCTTGCGGCGGCTTATTTTGCCTCTTAAAGGCACCGTCCACCCAAAATCTCGATTTCAATGTTTTTGTCGCCTTCAGACCTTCTGAAAACCCTCATTCCGAATATGGAGTCGAAAATCCGCGACCCCAAAAATCCCTGTTTCGAGAACCCTCTGCAACAAGCGCAGGCGAGATCAAGCATGCAAGGGCGGGGCGACCATGGCTCCAGAAGCAGTCTTTTGCGGCGAAGCTTGGGGGTTTGCCTAGTATGGGGGCCCACACTAGTATGCCATCATAATCTCACCAACCTCCATTTTGAGTGGACGGTGCCTTCAAATGATGGAATCCTAGCACACATCTCCATCCCCGAGCAAGTCTAATCTGTTCAGCGATGATAGTATGCCATTATTATTATGAAAATGTTTACTTTCAAATTGTATGATCGAAATGAGGTCAAAATCAACTTAAAAAACAGATTGAACTTACATCGCTAGGTAGAGTGACACAGATATCTTGGTAGAACCTGTTAAACGTATAGATGACATGTCAAATTTTTTTTGACACGTGGCAGAAGGTTGACACTCCTCCCTGCGGAGCTGGGATAAAATATGGTACAAGGATAGAAACAATATCTTTCTTTGAAAAAATGGATCCGGATAACGGAAAAGTACCCAAATTTGCTTCAATTTTGTGTAGTAATCTGAATATGATCTTCTACTAACTTTATGCCTCTCACGTTGAGGTAGATAGAGATAGACAGACATATGTAGATATGAGATTAGTACTTGTGAATGAAAAGGATTTCTTTTACCCTAATTTCACGCGTACAAGCCACATCTTTTTCAATTTTTCAAGCGAGGTGCTCAGCCTTCTTACTAAGTGTCGGAAAGAGATCCTATACCGCACTTTTCTGTTAAGCGATATACAGGGATTATCAGTTGCAGAGTTGGGTGCACCAACATTTCCCTGGTGCGGCCGCCTCGTATGCACTCTGCACCCCTGCTGCGAACATGCTCTCCTATCACTATCCCACCAAAAGCGTGGGAAAGGCGGAGCTCCAATCGCTAGTTACACGTGCGAAAATGATTAGAGAGCATGTTCGCGAAAGATGTGCAGAGTAAAGGCAGGCGGCCACGCGGGAGCGGAAATGCTGGTGCACCCGACTCTGCAAATGATAAGCCCGTACAGCACTGTATGTATAGGGTCCTTTAGTTGCGAAGTCCTTTGGCGTGCATGGGCTGGTAATTTTAAAAAACTCCTCACCTTGTACTCGTAAAATCGGGGTATTAATTTCAGCACGATAGCGCTTCTGTTCAACCTTCCGCATTAACACCTTCTTTTCGGACATATCAAACTTTTTTAAATGGGAACGTTGACAAATAGTGAGTTGCATTTGCTACTTTTTCTCAGGTGTTTGGTTAATTTGAACGTCGCGGAGCAATTCTTGTCGAGAACAACATGAAACCTAGCGTGATCTAAACCTGACTCGATTAGAAGACTTCCAATGCAAATTGATAAGTGTTTCAAGTTCCATCATTCCATGCCTACACTATAATCTGTTAGGTGTAATCCAAATTCAGGGCATCGAAAAGTAGCTTTTGCGTCTTTGGGTTCCTGCACTTAAAAGTAGTCTCAGCGCTCAAAACTTATGCGTTTGTTGCGAGAAATGCAGCGATGATGAGGTCCCGCACAATTAGGCACAGACTCAATGTTGGATGATTTTGAAGAGGGTTTACGACAACCTTATCAAAATTTTCAAAGTTTTTCAATCTAATAATTTCCAGAAGAAGTTGCTTAGATTGTTTTTCACAGTGGTGATTTATATCATTACTACTGCGATACTTACCTAAATATTTAAATGGACCCTCCTCACGTGACGTGCGGGCCTCAGTACAGAACTTTCCATTGATCCCTGTCCCTCGCTTCGGACGTCTACTCTTCTTAATTGTCGTTGGTGGCTGCGTCCACAGCTCCAGAGGCGAAAGTCGTATCCAGCTGATTCTTCAGCTTATCCATTCGTTCCACGAATACATCTGCCCATCTCGTTGGCGCTCTTTTTCAAATGCTTAGATAATCGCCGAGGACAGGCGGTCCTCAATCAAACTCGTGCTTTTCTGCAAGGGTCAGCAAAATTTTGGAGCGTGGCTAAACCTTCAGCGAGCGATACCTCCTGTTTTGTCAGCGGGCAGCAATATAAAAATTTCTGCAAGCGCTCTTCATATAATTTCTTTCAGTAGGCGCTCGTATTCTTTCTACGCATCGGGCGTACACTGAGCAATATTAATACTCTACATAATGGAGATGTCATCGATGGTTCAATTACCCGAGTTTGAAGTACTTTCAGCGGAAGGTACCTGCGGGCTGTGCGGTCCTTCACAAAGGATCGTGCAGCCCGTAATAATTTTGCATATTCTCGCGGAAGGTCCGCGAGAATGCGGACACTGCGCCGCAACTAACCTATTAAAAAGTCGAGATTGTTCTCCGAGATTGTTCTCTTCCGCATAAAATTTCGCCGAAATTCGTCCAAATATTAGGTTGTCTCATAATTAATGCACGTTTTTCCAACCGTTTCTCTTTGAGAAAGCTGATTTTCAAAGAAAAAACATTTTTCTTTAAGACCCTTCAGAGTTTCGGAAAACCCGAATTCTCTAGTTTCTAATAAATGCTTTCGTTTTCGCAAATCTTTGTTGAAGCCGAAGTTCCATGCCTTCAAAAACAAGTGATTAAGATTCGAAATCCTTTCCCTTCACTCTCCTTGCTCTAAATCTATGAAAAGTAGACGAATTTCTCTTAGAAAAATGCATGACGTTCGCGAAGCTTCGTGCTATAAAACGCTTGTCTGTATGGGATTTTCGAAAAATTCCGAGCTGTGAAATCTTGTCTCAAACTTGGCTGGTTGCTGAGGCCCATCTAAGCTGCACAAAAATCTCAAGGAAAAAGCGACTTTATGAATTTCGCTATGTACACGTAGAATAGACCTAGTGCAACTAATGCTAGAAAAAGCGCAGCATTTCATTGTCTTTTCGAAGAGAAAAAATTCAAAAAATCCAAAAAAGGCAGTTTTTTGGATCTTCCAAATTACTGAAAAAATGGGTACTTCTAGTTTTCTTGCAAAATTTTCTCACAGAAATATGCCGTAAAATTCAAACTTCACTCTATTGCACAGCCGACCATTGGCTATATAATGAGCAAAGTTCGCGCGATCCTAGTACATGTGAGCAAAAGTTAAGCTCTCTCAAAGTATAGGTTTCTAAAAAAAATTTTCGAAAATTTTTTAGGCTATAAAATCTTTCTTAAAGCGGCTACGATCCAACAAAAGCATGCGCTTTATAATCAAAGGTTTGTTGTTTGCAGTAAGTTTTGAGAGTTTTATTGCTCTCAAAAAGATGGTTTAAGAAAAGAGCTATCTTAATAAGGCATTAATTATGAGACAACCTAATATCTGCAAGCGGACGCAAGAAGTCAGCGAACGATTTTTCCGGTGCCCGCCTGGCCATCTGCCCCGGCGATTACCTGAGTAGAGGTACTAGGAAGAAGTACTAGTGCAATAAAATTTCGTAATCAGCGTCCTCGCTTGCTCCCTTTGCCAACCCCCACTCAGATAATTGCTCGGGGCAGGCGACCATGCGATTTATGGGGATGTGAGCACCGGAGAAATAGTTCGCTATTTCTTGCTGTCCGCTTGCAATTTGGAAGAATTTTGGGGGAATTTATACGAATGCTCAGAAAACAATTGCGGCTTTTTCACAAATTACTTGCGGCGCAGTGACCGCATTCTCGACCTTCCGCAAATTTGCAAAATTTTTGAGAGCCGCACGGTCCTTTGTGAAGGACTGTACAGCCCGTAGTACCTTCCGCTGAGAGAAAGTACTTCAAACTCGGTAATCAGACCAACGATGACACATCTGCCATATAGAGTGTTACCTCTGCTCGGCGTACGCCCGAAACTGTGTAACAAGAGTCAGAGCGCTCGCTGAAAGAAATTATTGACGAGAGCCTGCAGAAAATACAGCATTGCTGCCCGCTAGCAGAATATGCACAGTAAAGGAAGTACCGCCAGCTGAAGGTTTGGCCAAGCCCCAAAATCCTGCTGACCGCCTGCAGAAAAGGGCGAGTTTGCGGACCGGCTGCCCCCGGCGATTATCTGAGCAGCGCCGTAGCTCAAACGGTGCAAAAAATCGATATCTATAACGAAAAGTACGACACCCGCCTCACCCAAAGTCTATTTTGCGAGTTTATTTCGAATCGGTCTGGAAAGAAATTTTTATTTGGAACATACGTTTACAGACAGAACACAATACCAATCAAAAATTTAGCTTTGAATATAAAATTTGAATCTGCGATTCTTTGTGCGATGAGCAATGCTCGTGCTGCAACATTCGACCGTAGGAACACATGACTGCTCATACATATTTTGTAGCTATCCACAATCCAAAGTTTGTACAATGCGTTTTCGTAGAACCTCAGGCTATGAGCGCACAATATTGCGTAGAGGTTCTCAGGATAGGCAAACTTGTTTCCAAAAAAGCGTTTCACGGATAATAGCTATGGCTTTTGCGATAGATTCATCACTGACTTCAGCAAATTTATCTCAACTCTAATGGCCAATTTGATTGGAATGCTTTCTTTGCCACAGTCGAAAGTTAACATGCTTGTGTTGCCTTCATGCTTGCTATCACTGTGAAGGTACATGTTACTTTTTTATGCATGTCAAGTCTTTCGCAAAAGAAAAAAAATCTTGCACTTTAGAATGTAACAAAGGTGTATTCCGCAAACATTTAGCGATATAATGCATCATCAGTCAACATTCTCCAACCGCTGTTTTTCCTATGTTCAGTTTCGAAGCCTTTGCTTAGGTTCTCAGTAGGTATTTGTTACCTTACAAAGATATGTATGACGAAGACATTTACCAAACTGCGCGGTGAACCAGTCCATTGCACACAGCTTCAAGAGTACAACTTATGGGATTCCAGTCAACGCTCATTCAGGTTAGTTGTTAGTCATAGGATCAGGGCACGGCGCAGATGGTCTGGGGTCAAACTGGACTTCGTTTCGAAAGTTAGAAGCAACGGGGATATCGTTTTAGTAAGGGTTCTGGGGGGAACCGAAAATAAAACGACGAACACGTCAGGTTTTACAAGTTGAACGTGTTCTTTCGCTAGCGCGCGAAATTCAAACACAAGACTCAGACAAACAAATGGCTTGTTTACAGCGCACAAACAAGCACATAGCTCCGAATTTGGGCTATGTATATACATTATTACTTCAAACTATGTTATGTAAAAAATTCCAGAAATTTATGTGTCCTAATATCCGTTCGCGTATTTGTTGCTCTCTAGACCAACACCAAACCAACTGGGTTGGTTCGGAGCATAAATATCGGAGAGTTCACATAAGTTTTGGACCTTTTTGATTTGGACGATTAGAACGGCCAAAATATATCACGTAGTGAAGAGAGCGAATCAAACCATTGCCTCTTCTCTTTTTTTAAGCCAAAAGTAGTGTAAATCTAGGCGTTGATAGATACCGCGCTCCAATCACATGCGGGTCCTTTGAACTATGTGGCGGAAAATGCATCGTAGGATCGTTGAGCCCATAGATTTGGTCGGCCTAGGAGGTTTTCGACATTCTGAGCACTAAAACGATACCATACCAGTGACGGAGCCTCTAATCAACTCTGATTGTGTCCTTTTAGCTTTTCGTTACATTTTTTACTGATATTTTGATTAACACGTTGACGACAGGGTCATTTCTAGCTGTCTGCCTTGTGGGACAGTGCCTTCTGCATTAAGTTGAGTAATTTTAGCTGAAATTAAGCAGGCCGTCATCTGCAGTATCCCTACAGTGATTTTGAGAAGCAGCCAAGAAACGCGGAAGTGATTCTTAAGAATAAAGCATAACAGAACTTTTGAGACCATAGTCATTGCATGACCCACCTTGTGGGTCACATTGTCGTCAATGTGTTAAATAAGGGTTGCCCTACTGATTTTTACGTCAAGAGGGACGTAAATTTTTGCGACATGGGGGACTTCGTTTCCGAAAATACCCAAACGAACGCGTGCCGGACCCTGAACAGGATCAACACCTGTGTCGAGAACACAGCATTTGCATCGCGGAATATAGACGATTTGGGCGCTTGCGCAGTGTTGCAGTGGAACTCGACCGATATCTTCATAATTCGTATATTCTATATATCTTACTTGCAATGTAAAGGCTACTGCATGACGACGGCGCAACAGCAGTATTGGTTGAGCGGGCGCGAACTCGGCGCGCGTATCTTCGCCGTTGTAAATCCTGCGTCTTATTCGCTCTGCGGCTAATAGAGCCGCGTTCGCGCCCAAAGGTATTGCGCCTTCGTCATGCAGCAGCCTTTAAGTGTTCAAGCGCAGCTGCTAGTCTTTTTTGCGTCCATGAGACTACAGCTGCATGTATGAAAAGGAGTGGGAAATTCGCAGCTGGTAATCTCCTCCTTACCCTGATTAGCGCGTCACCGTACATCGTTTGCTTCATACAGTTAGTTTTGCTTTCTAGTTACACTCAGTATCATTGCCATAGTCACATTAACTTTCAGTTCATTTAGATCAAAACATATCAATATTTTATCACTAACGTTTGCCACAATCAGTACAGGGCTTATCAAATGCAGTGTCGCTTGCACTCCCACGCTGGACTCTGCATCTCTTCCGCAAACATGCTCTCTGATCACTTCCAATTAGTTGAGGCTCCGTCTTTCCACGCTCGCCCTGGGAAAGTGATCAGGGAGCATGTTTGCGGAAGAGATGCAGAATTCAGTGCGGGAGCGGAGATGCTGATGCAAGCGGGTAGAGGAACGAACGCCTCAATTCGGCACCGTCGCCGCGGACTGCTGGTCCTTCCGTCCTACTGTTGTGCATCGTGTTAGGACCAGTGGTCCGCGGAGGCGGTGTCTAATTGAGGCGTTCGTTCCTCCACCCGATGCAAGCGACACTGCGTTTGATGAGCCCTGTATCTCATGTTAAGCTGGTATTATATTTCGCTTGCAATATTGTTTATTTAAATTTTACATTTGTTAATAAAGGTTTAATTACCTAAGTTTAAGGTAATCACCCACGTACACAACTCCGTCGCTCGAGAAACCCTCGTGGCAACAACAACCACTGTACACCGATCCCTATTCATACGCAGCCCCGCTTACGCTGCTGTGGTGAGAACTTGCTCGCGATGCAACGTGCTTGCATCCCGAAGCGGTCCTCTAACGGCAGTGCAAAAATGCGTGAAAAGAATGATCCGTAAATGAATTGTGCCTTGTGTCTGAAAGCAATGGATCTTGGTAAAGTCAGGCTAGTGCAACTGAAGTGATTATCTATTCGATTGATGCAAAAACTTTCCACGTATCGCCATCTGGTTTGTAGACTTCTAATGTGGAGAAGCATTTAGGAGTGGTCTCGCAAATAGGAGATATTCATAGTTTTTCAATTCGCACATGTAGGGGAAACATTGGAGATAGACTAACAATAAGATAAGTATGATGATTTGGAACGGTTCCCTTCTGTCCATTTGAACGAATGCTGACAGCGAGCAGGCGATGCACCGCAGCGTTTGAGCGCAGTTTTGAACTGTAACTACACATCAAGAGAGATATCAAACTCAAATTGCAGTAATGTGTAAGCATAATCTCTTTTCCAAAATTCTTTAATGCAAATTGCAATCAATTCTTTATTTATTACTAATTGGCAAACCCGGCTCCGCCCGGCCTTGTCAATAACATATTTGTAATCAGCATGCTCGATTACCTCCTGTGCCAACTCCAGTCCCGTCGCTCAAACTTTGTAAAAAATCGATAAAATCGATATCGATTGATAACGAAAAGTAGCCTATGACACGCTCCTCGCCCTGAAGTATATGTGTGCCAAGCTTGGTCAAAATCTGCTCAGAAGTAAAAACTTCTATTTTGCACATACGTGCATACATACATACAGACATACAGACATACATTCAGCTTTATATACAAGATAGACTTGACATTTTGGCTAAACAACCAAAGTTATATCCCTGCAAAATCGCAGAAAATCAAAAAAAAGAGGGTAATCAGAACTGCTATTGCTTGCTGAATTGGATTCAGACTATGGTTCAAAATTCGACATTCCAACAAAAGTTACAGAAAATGGAAAGGATTTAGGGCATTGTCTATTATTACAGGTCGATGAATGATTGTATAGGGTGGGTTCCCAAAAATGTGACTACTGTTTGGTTGTTAATAACTCTCTTGTCATGAAGTTTTCCAAGAAGCTTTGAGCCATTCTGTAAAGCTGGTTCCAATTTAGGTTTACAGTGTAGAGCGAATCACAATCGATTTTCATTTCTGTAGGATTACGATAGGAAGTCCAAGTATGTGATGTCATTGTGAGAAAAGCTGCCGTTTCAAAAATTTCCAAAAAAATGTGAATACTTGTGTATTAGGGTTTTTATGGACGCTGAGCTTAGTACTCAACCATGTACAAGATTGCAAAACTTTCTTAACGTCTAACCGCAATTTTTAAGAACATTAAAAAACGGCCGCTACTTACTGCTTACTTCGCATAACTTTTTAATGAAGCAACATGACAAGTTGCGAATACATTCAAAATCAGCAACTCTAATTAGCCCAACGTGAAAATTTTCAGGCTGTCGTGTTTCATTTCTGAGCAAAATATGGCCTTTCATGGCCGTTTTATACTGTACTAAGTTGAAGTTAGCCCTAGAAAGCGAAACTTAGAGCTTCTCGAAAGATATCATTATAAGAGATTATGAACAATCAAACAGTAGGCACATTTTTGGGACACCCTGCACACAGTTTCTGTACCACGTTTACTGATCGCAGTTGCGCCTGAGCAATTTCTTATAGTGCAATCACGAAATGTCTCTACTCTCAAGATATTTCGAAGCCATCACCACATTCCTCAAGCACTAAAAAATTTTTGCAATACCCGTTAGAAGCAAAATTTTTCCTTCAAAATCTCCATACTTTCTTCACATTTGTGAAAGAGAGCTGCAAGGGATGCATTGCGAAAAAAGGACCGTCGCTGGGTGAAATTGCAGATTGTTACCAGTTTTCGTAAAATGAATGTATTCGCATCTTGGGATTATGTCGAATTCACCAGACTAACCTGTGAATTACGCCTCTTTCCATCTTTATTTCGAGGGACAATACTTTTTTCCGTACCCTCTGTAACGGTCTCTTGTAGCACGGTTCATGGATTAAATGGTCAATATTGTAATTCCAAACTGCATGGGCGACGTTAAACATGAATTCCTTGAAGATGGAAATTGGCTCAGAATACATGATGGAATGCTTAAAATATACCTTTGCAATATTAAGTCGAAAAAAGAACCTGCAAGTAACTGCGCTGCTCTGTTCTCATAGCATTTTATCGCAACAATTTTTGCCTAAATGCAAACGCCTTCAACCTTGCTCTGTGAAACGTTTCGCAAACACTGTGAGTAGCTTTGGATTCAGTATGAAGCAACGTCATGGTGTAGATCCTGTGAAGGAAGTGGTATGAGTCTGCCTATTTACAAGCTTTTGGGATTAAGAGTCACAATGTTTTCTGCTTTTTTGACCAAACTAATGTCTGCAAAAGGACAAAGCTTTCTCTACTCTCAAATAGTAAGCCCAAAATAGCGTTTGTTGATCTCTTGTTGAAACTTTGCCAAGTAAGTTCTCAAGTTTTTGAGTTGAACGAGAGATACAAAAAATCGACTGTTATAAATTTTGCTGAGCCTAATTAAGATCACCTTTACCATTTTTGCATATGGTTTTCTCACAAGTAAAGGGTACCGATCCACGCTGCCGTTTAGCAAGGAGATGTGCAGCATCATGGTCCTTTCTTGGCACTTATAAATATATCCTCTTTCAAATCTGCGAAACGGTTTTTTAAGAAAGTACCGACCCGTGGTTTTACAGGTTCTACTTGTGGCCATATTTATCACAAACCTTAAGGGAAACCCTACCCTCAAGGGGTAAGTTTTACCTTTAAGATTCATTGGCCGTATTCATCAACGTAGTTTTTGCCCCGGAAAGCGGTTAACCCCGTATTCATCAACGAACTTTGGGGGGGGGGTAAATTTTATCCCAGAAAGCGATTAACACGTAGTCACCAACGTGATTCATCAGGGTAAGTTTAGCATACAGCAAGACTAGATTCATTTTTCTATGAACTCTTTTCGTGCTTTTGCTAGATGTTATCATCCGGTATAATATTCAGCAGAGTTGTTACAGCAAAAGATTTAGTTTTGAATAAACTACATGTCCAAGGGCTTTGATATGGCGAACATCAAGCTCAAAACTCGGAAATATTTTTGTAATATGGAACTCACTCATTCAAACTTTGATCCACCCATATACTCGTTCAGTAAACGATTTAATACATGATCAAACTATCGTACTCAACTAAATACACTCAAAGCTGACCAATAGAATACAGAGAAATTTTATCTTAGTTTTTATCAGGTTATCTAAGTTCCTTCCGTTCCGAATTTCGACCGTAATAAGTCATACACTTCTCGCTTCCGAATAGATTGCAAGGCGATGTTCGGTAAAGCAATGCAAGCTCTACAAGACGCTGTCTTGCTTTTGCACCAGCCTTCATACATGTCGAGTTTTAAACCAAAAACCAAAAAATCTTCAACTCTGTTGTGCCGTACAGGTTTGTTATGGTGGCAGATTTATTGGTACTGGCCTAACGTTTGGACGCTTTCGTCGTCCTCAGAGGCCTGAAAACGACTCAAGGCATCATCCGTAATACCAGACCACCAGATATCTCCTCTAACTCAGCCAGTTTCGACTTCATTCCGACTTCGCGTCGCAAAAATTCTCAAGACAGATATACTCACCCTCGCGCCACCGCTATTCGAAATGTCCGCACGACTGGATGTGACAAAAGTTGACGGACAAGTGAGTGATACAGTGAATGCGCATCAAGACGCTATCCACTATCTACAACTCACACAGTGGCATATACGGCAGAAACTCGGCGGTTATAGACAGGCACTCATTCTTTTTATTCATTTCTGGAGTCTTTGCAGATATCCAGAAAGCCTCTAGAATCTTCCTAGCCGTAATATCTGTTTCAAACGCCAAAATTTTGCATTTAACTGCAAAATCATTTCCCTCATGTGCGTCACTCGTATGTTTGCCCAATGGAGTTACTAAACTCTTCCGTCTCTTTCCTGCCAAATGTTCTTTTAAGCGTACGCTTAACAATCTACCAGTTTTGCCAATATATTTTGCTTTGCATCGAGGCATTCGAGTTGGTATACTACTCCCACCCTGGCGCAGTCACCTTCTCTATTGTATGGACACACAATGCAATTCTCCGTTATACATTGTCGATCGTAATGGCGATTACGGACAAGCTGTTTTTGAGATTGTCGTTCGGTATGTTAACCAAAACAACATCGTCTAGTAGCTGTGCCCGCGAATTGCATTGTTGGAAGGCAGAGCTGACTTTATCTGAAATAAACGGGAGACAGAGTGCGAGTTTGTTTTCGATTCGAGTGCGGTCCTTGCGTAAACGCTGTTGACGATTGTGACGTTGCGTTTGCGCCGAAAATGCATAGCCATTACCGCGGGCGATCTGTGAGGCTAGACATCGCGCTTCGAGGCGTTCCTCTCCGGTGCACACCATCGTCGCTGTTTTGAACATATTGCCGATCACAGCTAGTTTAGTGCTCGTGGGGTGTGCACACTTTGCATTAATGAGGATGTTTTTACAACTATTCTTGCGATACCACTTCATTGTTACGATGCCATTGCTTAATTTGACCAGCGTGTTTAGGTAAGGCAGCCACCCCTCTCGTGGTTTTTCGCGAGTAAGCCGGATGTATTGCGACTGTTGGTTGAGGATCCTAAAACACTCTATAACAAACCTGTACGGCACAACAGAGTTGAAGATTACAAGCAATGCCCAGGTTTAAAGAAAACGGAACATGGAAATTATTCAAAAACCAAAAAGATTCAATTGCTTAAAAAATCGAGAAGAAAACATTATTCCGTTTGAAAATCTACAAAAATTCTAACTCGCTTGTGTAAACACTATCCAAATTTATATACGCCGTCGCCGTATTCTTTCCTGGCTAGAAATCAAGAAAACAAAGATTTTTATGCCTTTGCCAAAGTGTCAATTTGGCAAAGGCATGAAGATGCTCTGATGTTCCTACATAGTTAGTTGTATACTACTAGTCTGTAGAAGTATAAATGTAAATTTTTAGCGCCGTACAAGCTTTGGTTAGAGAATATCGAGAACAGCCTGCCTTAGCTGGGTGCCTTACCCTAAAATCCATTTTTTCGAAAATTGGTTAAAGCTGAAAATTTTTATTTGCACTTGTACAGGTTAGTGGCATACAAGTAGCTATGTAGAAACAGCACAGTATCGCTTTAGCAAGAACATGAAAATCTTCGTTTTCTTATTTTTTAACCAAGGAAAAAATATGGCAGCGGCGTATATGTCTTAGATCTATAGTGTGCGAGCAATCAAAATTTTTGTAGGATTTTTTTGAACAAAGTTATGATTTTTCCTCGATTTTTCGGGCAGTTGAATCTTTTTAGTTTTCGCCTTGAATCTCGAGATAGATCAGAGCTGGTACAAAAGCGGAAGCCATCTTATAGAGCTTGCTTTGTTCTATCGAAAGGTGCCTTGACACCTATCTAGAAACAAGAAGTTCGTGATTTATTGCAATTGGAAATCAAAACGGACGGAACTTATGGGACAACCTGATAATATGGTTAGACGGGAGGAAAAGAGGACTTAAGATTTTGAGATAATAATAATTAGAAATGTGGGTTTGGTGTACAGTATCATTAAGGCTGAGTAGTAGCATCGAGAGGCCACTTCATGTTTGCATGAAGTGTCAGGGTAGAGTTAAACTTGCTCTATGCTAGGGTCAAATTTACCATGGAATCACGTTCATGAATACGGATTAATCGCCTTTTGGAGTGAGTTTTAACCTCAAGGGTAGATTTAACAGTCGCGGTTAAGCATACCTGCGCTTGTGAATACGGGTTTTATGTCGGGTAAAACTTACCCTCAAGGGTAAGGTTTCCCCTCAGGGTTCGTTAATGAATACTGTCACTGGTTACAGACATACGAGTAATTGTGCATCATCACTGCAGAGAAGATGTGCTTTGGAACGCAGTCATAAAAAAACTACTGCTATTCGCTATTGAAGATGACATTTGGAAATAATATGCGAATTTGCAGAAACGCAAAAGCGATGACTACCTACGGGATTTGAATCCGGTATCTTATGGTTGAAAAGCAAATGCTTTCCCAACTGCATTAATCACTTCTCTGAGTGATGCTTCATCATCAATATTTGATTCGACTTAGACATGGCAAATCTGTAGATCTTGTGGTCCACACTTCTTTCATAGAACCGTGTCGATTTGGAAAGCATATTAGATATTTGCATAATAGTATATTAGCATATGGAAGAATATATCATCGGTGTTCCAAAGGAAACTCAATGATGTACATCTCCTTGTTGAACATCAGTGCCGCTTGGTACACTTTCCTTGTCAGACTTTTCCAGAAGAGCACTTTTTAGAGCTAGCGGAACTCAAAATCAAGAACTATAGGGGTCGATTGCTAGGAAAAAAGTCTTTCACCGTAACGAAAAAATGCTCTGAGTTCAGCTTGACTCATAGACAATTATTCTCTCATTTCTGAAAACCAAGATGCCGAAAAGAATTCCAAGAATTTTGAAAACTGTTGTTTTCGTTAAAATTTTACTTATATCTACACAAAGGCATTCATGTGTGACCAACGTCTGGTTTATCTTGAGCGCAAATAAATGGACCACGATCAGTCAAAAGTTTTATAAGCTGCTGAAAATTACATTACGTGCCTTGTCAGCCAAGTTGATGAATGTCCATGCAAAGATATGCACTATTTGGCTATTGACATCATACTGCTTGATTGGTAGGTACTCTTGTGCCTCTTTGTTGCAGAAACCAAAGTGCAACTGAACTTATACTTTGCAGCATTTGTTTAATCTGTTAATGATCCCGTCGTTGAGATATTCACCAAAGTGCATTCATAGGAGATTTGAAAGAGAAGATCTCGAAGTTTTTTTTTCTAGAAAGCTACATCGTCGTAAATTACGTGAACAATTCTAATTCAAAAATAACTGACATCAAAACTGCGCTTCTTCTGAGAATGCAATAATTAATAAACTGCTTTTGGAAACAAAATTTGCGGAAGACTGCGGGGTAAATGTTGTCCTCAATCAGATTCTATAAGTGGTTGCCGAAACTTTAGAAAGAAGCTCCCACGGTCATGGCTTGGCACCAGCTGGAATCAGGGAATCAGGGAGTCAGGGAATTTTCAAACAAAGTCACCCTTGTTTTTGAAATTTTATGACGCCACCTTTCACCTTTTTCGTCCCCCTTCTCATACTTCTTACTTGTCTTTTTTACTTGAGCTGCTGCTCCCTTAGAATAGATGGTATAAGTTTAAAGCCCCCTCTTCTACTATTTATCAATCAGAAAATTTTAAACTTGTCATTACTTTCTATATGCTGTGAGTTGGCAAAGAGGGCTTACTGTGTATAGAACTAGACCACGGACAGGAACAGGGAATGTGCGGGAATCGGAAATGACAATTTTTGTAGTCATTTGAGAGGGCCGGGCAGAGCTGCGTATGCTAGCTAGTGTGAGTTATAAAACTGTGCAAGTGACTTGTTTTTACTTGTAAACATACTTGGGTTTTTTTCGTTATCCAGACTCATTTTTTCAAAAAAGGATATTGCTTCTATCTTTTCACCTCAAGGATCCCAACGTTACAAGGAAGTGTGTCCTCCTGCCATGTGTCAAAAAATTTAAAGTGTCACCTACATGTTTAACAGCTTTTACCAAGAGTTTGTGTCGCCTTACCAAGCGACGCATGCTTAATCTATTTGCCATAGTAACGTCATCTTCTGATGAACATATTAAACTTGCCAGTATAGAAAGAATACGACATTTTCCATCACCTAAGGGGCGAAACATGCACAGCGAGGTGCTTCAAACTATCGTTCAATTGAAAAGAGAAAGAAACTTCTAAATCATCGCTGAAAGCGGTCAAGATGTTTAAATACAAGTCAAGTTTTAGCTTACTTTGCACTGCCAAAAACAGTTAAACAGATTTCAGGTAATCACAAACTTTCTTTTACCTTACCAGGAAAAGCATGTCAAGATGTACTATTAGGGTGATCGGTAAAAAATGGGGCACTTAGAGAATAAATGTAGATTTCTCAAAAAAGAAAAGTGATTAAACTTCCCAATTTTGACAAGTGTTAGAATAAATTATTCTCTATCATAAAATACCTATATAAGGTCATTTACATACCTAATAATTTTTATAGTGGCTGAAATGCAAAGTTTCACTTTGAAAAATTATAAACTTCGGGCAGTATCTGCGCAGTGGA
This sequence comes from Cylicocyclus nassatus, assembly GCA_958299035.1. NCBI lineage: Eukaryota > Metazoa > Nematoda > Chromadorea > Rhabditida > Strongylidae > Cylicocyclus > Cylicocyclus nassatus. Next base: position 66,325,262 of record CATQJL010000112.1, read on the forward strand.
ACATACGAAACCATCCAAATTACTACTGCTGCTATGCGTGAAGGTACACTCACCAGACACGATGGATTGCTGGCCTCAACTTTCAAATTCAGGAGATATGGCCATTAGCATCTTTGAGAACAAAGATACGTGCTATTCAATTCTTTGCAAGTGAACGCAAGTTTTATAGGTACCATCCGAAAGAGCTTTTTCCGCTCTATCCATCTATATGCAGCGTACCTCACATTATATCTATCTTCGGAAAATACAGATTGAAACTCGATTTACTGGTTTTTGTTGCGCCAAAAATCGCGATTTTCAGGTATTTCGCTTTTTTTACCCAGAGGTAAAAAATAATCCTGTATGTTTAATATACTGTTTGAAAGAGCATGAAGAGCTCTTTCGAATGGTATATCAATTGCTCTATAACTTTACGGTATGGCAGCGCAAGAATGAGCGATGTTCAAAAAACCCTGTTCGCGTTCTTCAGGGCGCCACGCGTAGGGTTGTGGGAGGGAAGCGTTGACGCTTTGCCAGAATAATAGGCGAAGGTCGCTTATATAAGCGACGTTTACGTTGCAGCTTGCTTGTTGTTGATCGAAACAATAATTCTCAAAATTTTATAAAAATCATGCTGCCCGTTTTCTACCGATCACCCTAATAAAACTTTTTTTGACACGTGACGGGGAAGCAGACCTCGTAGAATCTATGAAAAATTATTCTTACAAGGGAAGTCACTTCTTAGGTCGGGCTTTTGCAATGAGACACATATATCTAGAATCAGCTCAGAACGCTGATTCCAAATATGCTATCCTTAGCTGCGAAGCGTTCCTCTGAAGCGGGTTATGACCTTTTTTAGTGTGTGTCATTGACATACAACTGAATATGGAAAGAAGGTCTTTATATGCAAATCTGCCCAAAAAGTGGTGGAAGATCAAAATAACATCAAATTGAGTCATTTGGCTTTGATAGAGTATAATATGCATTTGAACCACTACCTAGATGATGATACCGTAGCATGCCTAAGTCGGTCAACACGCAAAATTTGCCCAGGGTAAAGCTCATAACTCGCTTCAGAGAAACGCTTCGCAGCTAAGGGAAGCAGATTTGAAATCAGCGTTGCAAGCCGATTCCAACATATGTGTCTCATTTCAAAAGCCCGACCTAAGTTAGGTGACTTCCCTTGTTTTCTCTTCTAAAAAACCCAAGCTTAAGTTTTATATTGTTTTTTCAAAAAATATAAAAAAATATAGAACTTATTGTAATACCTTAACTTCTTATTATAATACCTTTTTCAAGCCAAATTTCTTCACATGGAAACATATTCAAACATCCTAACAAAGGCAAGTAGGCTCACTCGGTAGAGCGTGACTTCTCCGACACGATGTTATGCAAATGAGTTGAGCTTGGGAAGTCATGGAGATTTTTGGGTGATAAAATGCAGCCTTAAAAGTGATTGGAGTGAAAGCTCTTATCAACATCAGAAAGTCTTAGAGCTCCGAAATGGACCTATTATCAAAAAATTGACAATTTCAAACTTCTAGAATGGAACGTAGCGAAAAGAGCTCTTTTCAGCCTTAGCTGAAAAATTCTTAAGCTACCACTGAAGCTGAGCTTTTTCACCCCAACCGTAAAATCCCGAAACTTCCCAAGCTCAACTCATTTGCCATACCATCGTGTCGGAGAAGTCACGCTCTATCGAATGAGCCTACGCTAGATCGTAGGGGTTAACTGCTGGCCGAGCTACAAGCCTGCAAAAGGTGCTAGTCAGTGGTGAGGTGCAGATGGGGTCATGTGCATGCACAGCCATTTTCAGCAAAGAAACTCATCAGCACACGTCCGATGCATAGAATATGGCAAAGAGCATCCATTTTATCTGATGCCTTTGTTAGAATGTTTTGAATAAGTTTCCATGCGAAGAAATTTGGCTTGAAAAAGGTAATAAGAAGTTTTTTGAAAAAGCAAAATAAAATTCATTCTTGGGTTTTTCGAAGTAACTACCTGATTATTGTCCTTGATGAGCTCTATAATATAGCATACCTATCTGTCAAGAAAACTTCTGTTTTTGCTCTAAACAAAGACCTAGAGGAAAATTTTTGCATTCGAAGAATTAATGTCCGCGACAAAGTGGCGCGGTCACTTTCAGACTTTTTTGGAAAAAAATTTTCAAAATTAGAATAAACGTCTCCAAATAGCGCATGTGTGGGTTGTAGCGCTTGAAGAGCACTATCATCTCATGCTACTCAGTCATTTTTTTCATCTTTGTTTTCCATCCGAAAATGAGCGAGGAAAAAAGGAAGGCGGCTTGTCCGTAACTTTTTGGTGGTCACTGTATACTCGGGATTTTGTAAGAAGTCCAAATACGACTCCAGTTTTGCGTGCCAAAAGCCGCGAACCAGTTTGATGCGCAGTTTTCGAGGTTCCACCAACAAAAATCCGATTGTACTGCTTAATTACGGATTTACATGCTGGCGACCTGCGTCATGCAAAATTGTGGCTCAAAAGTTGGCTACAATTCACTCTACGAATTTCGTGACAGACAGATATACACACACGGACAGACAGACAGCCTTAGGACATTATTATAAGTCATGATACTCAAAAAATGAGGGGAAGTTTGGAGTGGTAGTAATTTGATTAGAAATTAATCAAAGTAATTAGAAACTATCGAATCACTAGTGAACCAGTAATCTAAAGGTGCCATTGGAAGAGCGTTCGCTTCGGGCCCGCCGCGGTTTCCAGGTTGGAAGATTTTTGGATTGAGCTTACGATTCTTTATACAGGGTGTCCCAAAAGTAAGTACACACTTTTCAATCGTCAATATCTCTCTTCCCAATAAGTCTTTTTTTGCCAGTCAAGTACCATTCTGTAGAGGAAGCTTCAACTTAGATTTGCAGCAACGAGCGAATCACTGATCGCTTTTCGTTATTGTAGGATTACGGTGAGAACTTCCAGCATGTGCAACCATTGAGAAATATGCCATCCTACAAAATTTTCTCAAAAAATCTGAAAAATCGTGTACTAGGGTTTTCGCGCACGCCGATTCCGTTACACAACTTTTTATGAGTGTTTTCAGCTTTTCTGACAGTGTAATTACAGTTCCGACAAATGCTGGTAACTCGGTTATCACGGTTTACCTGGGATAACTTAGGAAAGAAGCATCAGAGTCAACTGGAAGTTTCATATTCGAAATCAGCGGCTTCAATCACCATGGTATAAGAGTTTTTGGCTTGTTTGGCTTTGTTCCGAGGCAGAATATGGCTTGCAACAGCCTAAAATCCTTGTCGAAGTTTCTACAGTAATCCTACAATAACGAAAAGCGATCGGTGATTCGCTCGATACTGTATCTCCTCTATAGGATGACACTTAAATGGAAAGTGTGTACTTACTTTTGGGCACCCTGTAGATCAGATGTGTTGGTTCGATCGTGATTACATCGTGGTAAACATGATTATGTTTTTACGGCCACTCAGTTCATTTGGTCGTACGAAATCTGAAAAGGCAGGTACTAGAAAGCCATATACATTTCGTGCTTGTTTCATTCTAAACCAAACTACGAACTAATCAGCAGGCTAACATTGTTTCCCTATTAAAGAAGGCAGTGGATGTAGCACTTCATTCTTTGTGCGAGTTCTTTGTAAGATATCTGACGCCTATTGCCACCTAAATAAGCTTTGCTTAGTAAACTGAAGCAAAAACTTGCCCTTTATGGAGGCAATAGACTCTACCTGCAGTTTTATAGAAATATTAAGTCATTCGGAAAGTTTTTTCGCTTTCTGCGCCTTTGATGTTGGTGTCATATTTCAAGAGTGTGTCAGAACGCTGATAGGGGTTGCTATATATGATTCCGAAGAGGAAGTCTTCTAGTTTCGGAGGATCCTACCGAAGTTGCAGGAAGCGCTTTGTAGGGAAGTTTACACGACTCTAAACTCGACATATGAAAACGAGATTTTTGAATAATTGCATTCTCTAAGCTTAAACTTGAGTGCAAGACAGTTGAGGAAACCATCATTGTGCGCAATGCGTTTGCCAAGGCCACGCCTTTGTTGAGGTAAATTCAAGTTTTTTTCAAAAAGTTTATACCTAGAGATGTAAAAGCTAATGTTTTGCAGTGTTCTGGAAGGTGTTCCTGCCATATAAACGAGCATCTCAGAGGGTCCTTTAGGGCAAATCGCAAATTTAGCTGCGTAAAATTATCAGCAGACCTTGAAGTGCCATATAGCCCCATCAAAAGCCGGCTTCGCTAAAGCTGCAACGCCGAAAAATGTCATATATGACAATGACATATACCCCATGAATTGTCGCACTCGCAGAATGAAGGCGACTTGGCTCCGCTTTCGTTGTTCATAATTTGATGAAGCAGAATTTTTTTTGGCCCGGTTTGATCATCACAGCAAACTACTGGCCAAGTAGTTTGCTGTGAAACCGGGCCAAAAAATGGAATGTCGGCTACAAGAAGCGACATTGTGGTAAATCGTTTGGAATAAACATTGAAAGCATAGCCATGAACATTTAGTCATTTCAAAAGGTTGATGTACTCAAATTAATGTAATCCTGGTGGTCTTGCACGCTATAGACTTGCTAAGATGTGACGAATGTAACGTAAGACCAGAGTAGTGCGATATCGCTGTGAAGACCGTTTGTCAAAATTTCAAAACTGAGCAGACTTGCACGTACGCTCTATGAAAGGTGCCATCTTCACCCATGACGCCGTCAAACCACATGTAAGAAAAGTGGCTCTCAGAAAAGGGGTTGACTGCGCACCAAGTTCCTATTTATTTTTCAAAATCTTCAAACCTTCCTTTATCAGTCACCAAATTTTCCAACATCTCGGTGCCCATTAAAAAATAATAGGGCCCAATGAAAATTAGCTTGTCAAAAATGCCTTTTTAGGCCTTATTGAGTCCTCTGAGATTATCTTGCAAAAGAAAGTACAAGAGCACAAAGAGTGTTACTAGAAATTTGCTGGACACAGTGCATTTTACTTGATGGAAAAGGATGAATGTGGAAAAATTGTGCTCGTTTGAATCTGGAGGTGCGAAAACGAAAAAACTTTCCGAATGACCTGATAGCTCGAAATCTTTCAATGTGATGCGATAGTTTCGGTGGTGAAATCATCGTGAGCCACAATGTTTCTTTTTGAAAAGGTATCTAAAGTGTAGGAACGCCTTGTTACCTGTATGGTTGTCCCAATAGTCACTGCGAACATATTCAATATTTTTGTGGTGCCTACGAAGCGCACATCCGCCTCACATCTGTAATATGCTGCCAGCGATATTTCCCCCACAACGCTAAATTTGATAAACTTCACTGAATCTTGCCGGCATATCACTAAGGTAAGCTTTACCGAATTGGTTTCGACCAAATTGACACCACGTTTGGAATCATATCCACGAATGTCCATGATGGAAAAAATGAACTTTCTTAACCCATTTTATTCGTTCGCGGTAGAAACTGGTCAAAATCGCCTCTCGCTCGCGATATCCAAAATTTTTCATCCCATCGCAACCGCGAGGTAAAAGCGGTGAAATGAAAATAATTTGCGCTTACCTGAGCTGTCGCTCGCGGAAAATGACGTCAGAAGTCCATTTCAAAATGGGGCAAAATAGAGTTCACCTCCATGTTCATTCCTCGCTACTTTTCTGATAAGCCCATTTTACTCCCAGCAGCCAGATGTGCTGGGACTAAGTCCATTTTGACCTTTTCGCCCATTTTCGATTGTGAATTTTTTGAGAGTGTGTTCCTTAGCCCGTTTTATGGTATCGTCGTCTCCCCGGTGTACTTTGGGCGGAGTTTGCAGACATCTGAACGAGTTGCTGACATGTCAATCTACTGCAGAGTATGGTTTGTACTCTCTAGACTGCCACATATATACAGTGCTGGTCATAATTATAAAGACACTTTAGAAATTGTCGTATTTTGCGTTCTTGTTATCGAAATCTGTCCGAAGCTTTGCTGTTTAGTGCGCATGTTAGCCTTCCATGATCCCTCAAAACGGCTTCCGATTTTGTTTAGTTCGAGCGGAGAAACTTTGAAAATTCGAAGAACTCCTATCGAAAGTTGGACAAAATTGTTAAGACACCTGGGGTTTTTTTTTGAACAGTATCGCATCCCCTGACTTCAAAATTTTTTGCTATAGTTACATACTGAAATATGGAACATTTGCAACAAAAGCGACTTGTCATCCTTCTCAAAGAGAAATGTTCACTGCATTTTTTGCTTTCAAAAGCACTAAAAGTCAATCTGCTCCAAAAAACAGCTAGTTTGAAAAGTTTTCAAGGTCTTGTTCGTCTCAGATGATAGTTATGGAATCCACTGAGCCTTTTTGATAAATGAGTTGAAGAGCGCTTTCGTGAACTCTGCGTGATCGCTGAACTGACGGACAGATTCCAACCTCAACCTAGGCTTGCCACGCTTCCAAGTCACAAAACCTAGTCTGCAATGACCATGAAGTACTGAACTTGATTTATTACATTGCCTACATAGTGATGCAGCTTTCGCAATCACTTCCAAATTTTCCATAATAGTGTGGTCGCTATTTAGACCTGAAATATTTTCCACGAAAATTCTTTGCCAATGGATTCGAGGAATCATAAATCTCACTATTTTCCTCTCTGTTTCATGTCAGATTCTACCCAAAGAATGAGAACAGCTAAGGTCTTGAGGTTCTAAACGGTCTCCTGTTCTATCTCGCGATCTGTGTTGGCTATGAATATGCAGGGTGCTCCACCCCACATTCAATGGATGACAACTGCGGCTGAACCATTATGCCAACTTCGAAATACTTTCCTAACCGTGCACACAAGTTTACTGCTGTACAGCCGACTTAATGGCCACATTACAGTACTTTCTGTTGCTTGAAAATTGAGCTTTGTAGTTTGAAAGCGTGACAAATCTAGTTAAAGTTGGGGCCTGTCCGTCAGTATCAGCGATTACCAGGATTTTACGAAAGCGCTCTTCAACTCATTATTCGAAAAAGCTCGGTATATTCCATAAGAAAACTCTTCAAACTACTGTTTGTTGAAGCATATTGACTTTTATGCTTTTGAAAGCAAAAAATGCAGTGAGCATTTCTCTTCGAAAAGGATGACAAGTAGCAGCTGTTGCAAATGTTTCATATTTTGGTATGTACAAGAAAATTTTGAAGCCAGGGGATGCGACGTTGTTAATAAAACCTAGGTGCCTTTATAATTTTGTCCAGCTTTCGGTAGGAGTTTTTCGAATTTTTCTGAGTTTCTCTGTTCAAACTCAACAAAATCGGAAGCCGATTTGAGGGATCATGGTAGGCTAACATGAGCACTAAACAGCAAAGTTTCGGACAAATTCGTCAACAAGAACGCAAACTACGACTTTCTAGAGTGTCTTTATAATTATGGCCAGCACCGTATGTTGTCATGCGTGGCAGAGTTGGTAGCGGTAGAGATTTAACAAGTTCACCAACGTCAGATGTCTGCAAATGCTCCGCCCAACGTACGCCGGGAAGACGACGATAATGAGTGAACGGGGAAAAATTTTATCTTTCCAATGAAGTCTGGAATATGTTTCTTTCAATGTCATTCAAAACGATTCAAAAATCACGGAGGAAAGTCGAATTTAGTTGTATATCTTATATATAAAGCTGAATGTCTGTTTGTCTGTCTGTCTGTATGTCTGTATGTCTGTGTGTCTGTCTGTGTGTACGTATGTTCCAAATAATAATATTTATTTTTGAACCGATCCGGACAAACTTGGCACACAGACACTTCGGGGCCGGGCGGGTGTCATAGGGTTGTTTCATACTGCCACAGTGACTGCAGCAGTCTGCACTGACCGCAGCAGACTGCAGCAGACAGCACTGATCGAGTGGCCGTACCGGTCGCTGCATTCTTTCGTTAAAGAGAAAGCAACTGTGATTACGTCAAAACGGCGTGACTTACGCCTAGAAGATCATAAGTTCTAATTCACTTTTCTTAATCGAACTTTGGCAATTGTTTTTTTTACTATTAGGTCATTCCGAAAGTAATTTCGCTTTTTTCAAACGGGCGCCACATTTGATAGAACATAGTTTGTTAAGAGGTCTTGGATGCATTCGATGCAGCATTTCATTCTCTTTCTAACGGTTATGAATTGATGCAGCGCAATCAATGAGCATTCAGAAAATAATCAAAATCTGCGACCTATGCTTTTAGAGATGGTCAAGTTCACGATTTTTTGAAACATTCATATCAATCCTCAGAAGGAGTTCAAGCAACAATTCGATAGAGTAAACCTTATAGGATACAGTACTACTTTTTTCTCCTTTCCTTAGCTTGTCATACATTTTTAACAAAATTTTAACTGATGCTACCGATTTCCATACTTGAGCAGCTAAATCCTCATAGAACATCAAAAGAAAGGCAGCTCGCGCACTATTCGATGCAGCATTTTCTCCTCTTTCTAATAGGTGTTTTTTGTTTCCAATTCGTTTAGTTTCAGGGGAGAAATCATCTTAACTCATTTTTTAGCGAGCATAGGCTGTGCCCGAAAAACTCGAAATTTGATATTTCGAACCCGTAAACCCTCAATTGCTTTGTAAAATCAATGCTAACTCATAGTACCATCTTGGTAGTCTCAAATTCCAAAGAATTATGATGTTTGATGCGATTGTGGCTGAGGTGGGCCTGCCAAAATCCGGTAGTTCTGTTAAAAAATCCAAAAGATTTATACGGCGAGATACGAGGAAAAGAAAAAAGTAGCACTGTATTCTATAAGGTTTACTCTGTCGAATCGTTACTTGAACTCCTTCTGAGAATTGATATGAAAGTTTTAAAAAATCGTAAAACTTGACCATCTCAAAAAACATGGGTCGCAGGTTTTGGTAATTTTCTGAAAGCACATTGATTGCGCTGCAACATTTTCATAATCGTTAGAAAGAGAATGATATGCTGCATCGAATGCATCCAAGATCTCTTAACAAACTTTGTTCCATCACATGTGGCGTCCGTTTGAAAAAAGCGAAATTACTTTCGGAATGACCTAATATGTTCGTATTTGTTCCGATTCCATTGCATATGACCGTTTTGTAATGCTCTCGCTGGAAACCATTATCCGTCGGAATCCGGCGCTGATCTTAGCTATAGTACATAGCCAACGCGACCCGAAAAAGGCAACCAGAATGCCTCGTATCTTTCATCTGGCTCTTAATTTGTTTGACACCTTGCGACTAAGTGTTGAGTACTTTAGTTGTGGCTCATTGCTAAAATTTATTCATTTTCGGTACTTCCACTATATCTAGGTCTGCATGTTTGTTTAATGATGCTTACGTTTCTCTTGAATTGATATGGAATGTATCAAGATCAGGTTTACTAACTGTTTGCAAAAGGTGTAAATTAAAAAAGGGTTTCTTTCAATGTAAATAACGGAGAATTTTCTACTTTGCTTGCCCACTTTGCTCGCAGTCGCTTTTCCTTCCTACGCGAACATGCTGCGGCCGTGGCGGTCGGTGCGGTCTGCTGCAGTCAGCTGCAGTATTTGCAGTCAGCTGCAGTCTGCTGCAGTCAGTGCGGCAGTCTGAAACAACCCATAGGTTTCGTCATCGATCGATGATTTTATTGACTTTTCAAAAGTTCAAGCTGCGGGGCTGGGAGTTGGCACAGGGGGGTAAGTGAACATGATGATTACGAATATATCATTGACAGGGCCGGGCGGAGTCGGGTTTGCCGGCTATTCTACAACTTGACTGCTTTCAAAAATTAGGTCGACGTGAAAATGCCTGCGTACCAATAAATTCATTTAATTTTCAGATCATTAAGACTAAATCTAAATTCGTGCTGTGTGGATCAAAAAAATAGAGCGAGTTTGCGCTTTACGATAGTTATAGAAAAGCTATTTTTGTTGACCTTTCGGAAGACTAAGGGCCACATGCACTAACCTCCCCGCTGGGGAGGGGATCGCAGCGTAAAAGAAAGCTTTATATTTCGAAACTCCAGATACCTGGATTTTACGTTGTATACCTATCCGTAAGTATTCCTACTACCCTCACTATGAACATGTTGAACAGGAGCGAGAAGCTGTACGAACCGCATTTTCCAGCTTTTGTATGATCCCCGATGATCCCCGGCGCTTTTCTTTAAAGTCATTTTTCTTTCTCCGAAGTCAACGAAAACCTTCCCAAGTTGTACTGAACATCTAACACAACAGTGCTAAGCATGCTACTGATGAGAACAAATGAGTTTTTGAAAGGTCGAATTTTTCGGTAAAGCTCAAATTTCGACCTGTGGATCATCGAAAATTTCATGACTTCAAAACATCATTTGTTCTTATCAGCAACATGCTTAGCACTGTCGGTTTAGATAATCTGCACAACTTTGGAGGTTTTTCGTTGACTTTGGAAAAAGAAAAATGACTTCAAAGAAAAGCGCCGGGGATTATCAGGGATCATACTAAAGCTGGAAAATGCGGTTCGTACAGCTTCTCGCTCCTCTTCAACATGTTCATAGTGAAGGGTAGTAGGAATACTTACGGATAGGTACACAATCTGAAATCCAGGTATCTGGAGTTTCGAAATGTAAAGCTTTCTTTTGAGCTGCGATCCCCTCCCCAGCGGGGAGGTTAGTGCATGCGGCCCTAAGCTTCAAAGACGCTCTTCAAATCTCGTACTTGGAACATGATTGCAAGAAGTACTGAAGCCGCTAGCTGTGCCAGTAACTCTATTTTCAATACAATAGTCCGAACGTTGCTCACGCTTTAATCCGCATGGAAATGCAAGAAACAAAATATCGTGAAAAATGTCATTCTGCAGATCTCCTTGTTACGGAATTTTACATAGAACTGTTTGATGCCCAAAAAACGTCGCAACGTCGAAATATTTCTACCTTTGATGTACTCTTGTCAAGGAAAATCAGTAATAAAAGGTGTTTCCGTAATAAGGAGATCTGCAGAATGACATTTCCTGCAGAATGACATGCTTCGTTTCTCGTTTCTATGAACATTGAAGTCTGTCACATAACTATGAAGTACTGCCTTGAGAGGAACTTTTGCAGGTTTTCTGGAGCTAATTAAAGATATTTGTATTTTTTTACGACCAGACTCAAAATCAGTCCATAGTACAGCTCTTGGAAGCTCTTGGTTCTCAGAGACTAGGACTAGACAAAGAAAAGTCTTTTCAAATAACTATCAAAAAGCGTAGAATGTCTGTCCAATTTTGAATACTGCTCATGAATTTACTTGAGAGGGAAGTTATAGAATGTTTTTCCACATAGCGCATGAACATTTGCTAAGCCGAGTTGAAATTCATAAAGTTCGTGAAAAAAATGCGATTAGCAGAAAAAGGCTTTCTTCGAGCTTTGTTCCTATTATGCTATTTGAGATGGTTTAAAAGTTGTTCATGTGGTTGGAGTTGAAGACTAATTAGAGTTTCATTTGAATTAGTGTTAAAACGGAAAAGAGAGCTAAAGTAAGGCATTTGCAATGCCATCAATCTTTTGTAAATGTTTAATTTTCCTGATTTCGAGAGAGAAGCTTTTGGGTTGTACGTACTCGGAGGTCTTCTTTTTCGTGTAAGAAATCCTTAGCGCTTTTTACATGCAAGTATAGCAAAAATTTGCTTTCTGCGATTTTGCAGTTCACAACATTGATTTGGGGCAAATTCATAGTTGAAGTCTCGAAAAGCAAGGTGGCATTTTATATGATGTTAAGGGATGGAGAAAATGCAATATCCACAAATGAGGTTATAATAGCTCAATTTTTGCTGAATAACGACTAATATGCGGGAATGAGTTAACAAGGATGACTTAAACGGGTTAAAACAAGCTTAAAATGGGTTTGCTAGAGCATTGTTGTATGGGATAAATGAATTCGTGAGTGCGATATCTCATCGCACCATATAAACGAGAAAATGGTCAGAATTTAATCCAGCCATTCCAAACACGCTGTATATCATCGCACTCGTCTTGAAATGTTGATTTTGAATATATGCTTTTATCTGCCAAGCGACTATCTTGGAGGAGTTATGAGCGTTCAAACATGAGAAATTCTCTGAGTTTCAAAGAATGCATCCATGTACGAAATATAAAATGTGCAAACCCTCCCCCCACGTGGCAAGCTCCGCTCAATCAACCAAAAATGTCGGAAATCGCCCAGATTTTAGAAATTTATGCGAATTCCGCCACTTTTCAAAAATGGGCGGAGCTTGCCACTTGGGGGGTGAGTTTGCCTGAGGGTAAGCGGACCTTATAAAACTTGTTTGAGGTTTTTGCTTTCATCTACGGCCTCACCTATGTTTTCTATTAACAAAAAACGATTTTGTGAGAGGCTTAGGAGTGAGCAGAGTCTGCCAAAAGGGACGGGGTTAATAATACATGAAGTACATTTGAGCCTATGTTAAGGCCGCCGCGCACCATTGCGCGGCACTGTCATGAACGTGTTAATTACAAGGAAAAAGCACATTCACCGAAAACCCAAATAAGTGTTTTCGAAATTCATTTCGTGGGACATGCGCCACAGAACACTTGACAAGTCGCAAGACAATTTAAACGCTCATAACTTCTCACAGATAGTCGCTTGGCAGATAATGAACATTTATTTGTGATCTGAGTTTCACGATGAGTCCAATGATGTACAGCATGTCTGGTATGACTGGGTTAAGTTCTGACCATTTTCTGTTAACAAGGGAAGATATATGACTCGTAGTGGTGTTTCCCTGTGAGATGTGTATCATTCGAAAAGTCTTTGAGCGCTGATTCTGAAACTACCTTCCATATCTGCTTATCGGTTGTCTGAACAAAGTTAGAGGCATTTTTGCACTACTAATTTGCATGGTTACGTACTGCATAAATGACCTAAATTCGTAATTAATGAATTTTGCTCCGAAGTTACATGCCCATGTCTGAGATATGTTAATTGATGGAATAAGATCTTGTGCTACTCTGTCGCCTTCGTCCTGCAATAAGCAGCCAAAATCGGTGTCATATGAGTCCAAACAACTGCCTGCAACTTCCCCCAGTAGGACAATAAGCAGATACGGAGGGTTGCTTTGAAATCAGCGCTCAAAGACTTTTCGACTGATGTACAACTCACAGGGAAACTCCACTGCGACTTACGTAACCTCGATATTAACCCATATGTATTTTCTCAACATGACGTGGATTACGTAGATTGGTGAGGCGCCACTTCGCTTCAGGCTTGCGCCACGTTGCGTACGCCTCTTTGTCGTGATCTGGCAACAAGAACAACATGATTGAACCTGGTCCACCTTGTTTTAAGCGCCACGCCACGCCAAACGATGCACCTGCAACGTGGCGCAAGCCCGAGGCGAGGCGGCGCCTTACCAATCCACATAATCCACGTCATGTTGAGGGAAGACACTTGGGTTGATATTGAGGGTATCTTCCATGTTAAGCCCATTTTAATCGCGTTTCATTCGCGAAAAGCACATTTTTGAATGGACTTTCGTGAACATCATTCCTGGTTATTCGAGTAACATTGTAGAAATGATTACACCGTCGCAAGTGAGAATTGAGCAAAAATAGGAAGTCTTATATGGACAATATTGGATGCATGCTCACTGACAAACGAGCTATAATTTTTTTGAATGAAGAGGATAAAAAATCAAGAGGGTGATTAGTGTTTTTGTAGTTTTTGCCACATTTAAAGCTTCAAGAAGGACTTTCTTGTCTTAGGTAGTGGAGCATAATACCACATAAAATTAGTGATATCGTAGTTGGAAATTGCTAAATTGCTCATATCCCGCTTCGCATAAAAATTGGAAAAAAGAAACGGTCTGCATTATTCTTCGTTCCTTAGCTATCGAACATCAGATCAGCAGCGGTACACTAGCCTAGATACAGCATAGGTACTTGTGTATCCCACCATGTGTCCACCATATGCTAAAAATATTAGGGTCGCAAAATTATTTTTGGTAGAGATCCGATTTCGGGACTGAATAAGCATTTGTTCTGGCTTCTTAATAAAGGTAACGATTTCTGAGAAGATTTGGTGGTCACCTTGTAGAGTGTTTTTCTCTACTGATATGTACTTCGTGCATCCTGATTTCCACACTGCATCCTGATTTCCACACTGCATCCTGATTTCCACACTGTGGCTGTTGCATGAGGGATGCTCAACTTTAGCATCAAAGCAATAACAAATATATCCAGCCTATTAAAAAAAAAACTACAGTCCTTCATCTAACAATTTAAGTATTATCAGAAAGACACGAAGAGAGGTCTGTTTTTCTAGTCTTCTTTATTCGATAGCTGGTAAATCCGGCTTCGCCCGGCCCTGACAATGACTTTTTTCGTAATCAACATGCTCACGTACCCCTCTGTGCCAGCTTCCAGCCTCGTAGGTAGAGCATTGCAAAAAAATTAATAAAATCGATATCGATTGACAACGAAGAGTACGACCCCCTCCCACCCCGAAGTGTATGTTTGCCAAGTTTGTCCGAATCGGTCTGGCAATAAAAATTTTTATTAGGAACATACATACATTGAGACAGAACACATATCGTTCATCCCCCAGATTTCCCACATAAACCATCAACGTAGCTGCCTTTCAATCGTTCTAACACGTTAACTCTAGCAAATTTAATGTGCTTAGAAGTTTACGTGTTAAAATGATCGAAAGACAGCCACGTTGATGTGGTTCATTTGAGAACAACTCTGTAGGATGTTGGACACCATTCACATAAACAGTATTTCAGCTTTTAGATAAGAAACACGGCATATAATATGAACAAATGCGTGTGTTTTTAGGAAATCCCTATGCAGACAGTGAGTAAAGATGCTTAATTGTCAACTATATCACGGACCAAAATTTTCCCGGCAGATGTAGAGCATTTATTTTTTTTTTGCTTTCGTCTTTCTTTCACAAATGGAGCGCAAAGAAATCGTACAGAATAAGCTAATGTTGGGGCTCGATCAAATTCTTCATATCTCATGTCAGTTCACAGGAGGGTTGGAAAGTGGATGTTCTACATCGAACTGCACATGTTCTAAGCTTTCGATTGATATATCGACTAGTGAAACAGAAAGCTTCCCTGAGTTAAATAAAAACCTCGATTTGATGACCTTTCAAAACGTATTATGCTTCTGTATTAGTTATTTTTCATCTTCTCACTCCTTCCCCCCCCCCCTTCCCTACCCGGAACCAGTCGACATTCGAGACGACTTCTGCAATCACCTCGAGACTACTTTCCAAAGGAAAAATGTTTTGATTTAAATTTTTGCCTATTTCCTGAAATCATAACTGTACGCTGGATAGATTTTAGAGAAATGTGGATTATTTCGAAATGTGCTAGCCATTTTCGTTCAATCAAAAAAAATTTTTTCGCGTTTTGTTTAGCGTTTAAAAAACTTGGAAGGGTGCTCTATCGAATGATATCAACCAAACATTTTTATTTGCATAAGCATTGAGTTGTGGTGAGTACTGCAGCAGTGTCAGCCGGGTTTATCACTTTTTGTCAATGATGTGATCAACTTATACAAATTGATAATCTAATAATTTCCGGTAGCGCCGCTAGCATATTGCAGCTATAGCTTTATAAGCTTTTCCCTTCCAAGAAAATAAAAGTGTTTTAAAGGAGGACGGAGGAGCTTCAGTTTACAGTCGAAAATCGTAGTTTCGCACAAATATGCATAAATTCAAAAATCTGCAATTCGCCCACTTTGAAGCTAGGAAGGCCATAAAATTCGAATACGAAAAACATTGATTGAGGTTCATTAGAGGTGGGCGGGGCCTACAGTTCACAGTCGAAACTGCGTAAACTCGCATAAACTCCTATAAATTCAAAAATGTTCAGCTCAGCTAAATTTGATGCTAGAGAGGTCGGAGAAATTTATGGTAGTGTTTTTGATGTGGATTACAACAGATAATTGATGATTTTCTAATTAGAATTGGCGGGGCATAAAGTTGACTGACTGTCAAAATTTCAAAACTGCATAAAATTGCATAAATTTGAAAATTTGCATCATTGCTTATTTTGACGGTAAGAAAGCCAAATAAAGGCGATAAAATCGATATTCTAAAGGTTCCGAAAACTCTAAAATTGATAAAAACGATTTCTCAAATAGGTACCTTGCAGATGACATCAATGACTCCAAAATCTAAATTTTATCCATCAACGAGATTTCGCAACGTATCATTTTTATCAATTTTTGAGAATCCGTGACATAGAATATCGATTTTTGCTCGATATACAGATTATGAGACAATACAAGTGAAA
This sequence comes from Cylicocyclus nassatus, assembly GCA_958299035.1. Classification (NCBI taxonomy): domain Eukaryota; kingdom Metazoa; phylum Nematoda; class Chromadorea; order Rhabditida; family Strongylidae; genus Cylicocyclus; species Cylicocyclus nassatus. Next base: position 66,341,421 of record CATQJL010000112.1, read on the forward strand.
AATATCGAATTCAACCGATTTGTGCTAATTTTCAACATTTCCCGAATTTAGAAACCTTCAATTTATCGATTTCACCGATTATACCACTTTCCAAGTTCTGAAGCTTACGCAATTTTCAAAAACACGAATTTTGACCATTTTCGGAGACTTCGAACACGACCCCCCCCCCCAAAACTCCCCGAGTTCCACCTTTCCCCAGTTCCGCCCACTCTACAGTATCCCTACCTCATCCCATCGAAGCTTCGCCCAGTACACTCCATTTTTCCCCATCAATTCCCACTTTTTCCCATTCATTTACTCAAAAACCACGTTTCTTGCCGAATTCTCGCTAGCTCCGCCCACTTTTGGCTCCGCCCCATATCCAAGTCTCCGCCCACTTTTTTCCCACCTTCCCATTCCAACCCACCAGTGCACGGGCCACTAACCCGCCACCAAGCACCAATGAACCACTACTGACCGATTTATAGTAGTACCGAATTATTGCTATGCCAGTGCCTTGATCATTCTTCTGGAATTATTATTTTATTTTGATCTATCATGAAATTCTCAAGTCCAGGATAGTTCTCAGATCAGCCTGTTGTATATTCAATCTCCGATTTTTCTGTAAATTTTCTGGTATAGCTCCTTCGAATACACAAATACGGGTATCCGGGCACTTCATCCCCATTTTCCATAAAGATATGCATAAAAATGGACTTTTCCTACCTGAAAGCCCCTCTCCCCCTCCCCGCTCACAAAAGAGCTCAAAACCCGCTTCCGTCAAAGAAAGAACGAGCTTACGAAGCTGCTTATAAATGACCATAGCATTTGCCCATCAGCGCTAGTCGCGGTGGTATGAGGTCTCGCACTTTAATTAGTAAATCTCGCATTTCCGGCTGTCAATTACAATACCACCCACATGACTTGCAAAATCTCCATGAATGTTGCGAAATTCCGAACATTCCGCGACATTCCCGAAATTTCGCGAAATTTACGGAATTTCTCGACATTCTCGGAAATTTTGCAAGTTATGTGGGTGGTACTGTGTCTGGCTGATAAACTGATAAAACAGTAGTTTACTCATCTGCTCCTGGCAGATGAACGTTAAAAACGCCATGTGAATATTTTCACCCAAACCTTCATGTTGAAGTGATCAATAAGCTTTTCTACAGTTATGACACTGCCATACAGTTATGCCAGTGGAATGTAAAAATTCTCGGCGAATTCGGAGTCTTCGAAAACCTTCGCCGACATTGCCCAGAATTTTCACATTAAAAGTCATAACTGTATTTTTCGGAATTTTTGGAGATCTGAAATCTTTCGAAGAAATTATCAATAAAATTGTTTTATCTCGTCAACTCATTATATACTTCCTCAAAAAACGATGCAAAAAGCTTCCACAACATGATGGCTGCAAAATGAATCTGAAAATAGCTTTGATGGCGCTCCTATAATTTTCTTCAACATATATGCATGTAAAGTCATCCTCATTTGAATGAACATTTGGTAAATTTAATTTGGACTGAAGCAGGCCATTGCTACTGAGCAAGGTGCTCTCAGTTTTCACTTTGAGTTTATACTGGCTTACAGGTATTACTGAGCTAAGAACCCATTATGGATTTCACTTCACAATTTCAAGGCATGTACTGTTTTTGTTACAAATGCACCATTTTTGGAACTGTTCATAAATCGAGCTTGCAAACACGCAGAAATATCATGCTCAGTATCTGCAACACAACCGCGAAGTGTTGCTAGTTGTTGCACTTACATTCCTATAGGTATTTATAAACTTCTGCAAAGTTATATTGAATCAAGCAGAAAAATGTTGACATGACTGCAAACCAAATTACGGTGTCTGCTTTTTGGTCCTACTCGAGGTACAAGGCGTGTAGTGCAACGAAAGTACAATGAAGTGTTAGTAGGATGGGAAATGTTTTATAAAGCGATACGTTGTACTATTGCTGCGCACAAATAGCGCTGCTAAAAATAGGAGACTCATAATACTACACCCTGAATCGTTATCCTAAAGTGCGCTAAGTTTATGTGAATATCCAGAACAGCTGTGAAAAGATGAATAAAGAGGGGCTAAAAAAAGTCAAGTTAGTAAAAAGATTATCACAAAACATTTCATCATCTTCTTCTTCAGAGATGTTTGCCCAGATCTCCATGAAAATCGAGTTAAACAGCCTTTTCTTCCAATCGGTAATCACTAACAGAAAACTTTGAAAGTATGCAAACTTTACATTTTTTACTCATTAAGGTTTAGGGGCGCTTATAAGCTGTTAACAATAAGGTCTAGTTATTATTTTCACCAGCGCTTCTACTCCAATAACTGTTGCATAACTAAAACAAAACAATAGCATTAGTTTTTTTTATAAAAGGGTTTTTCTAAACTTTATGACTCTAGCCATTCGTAATGGTTTGTATATCAGAAAATGCGCCTTTTAATGCTGGTTCGAATACTGTTTTTCATATCTGCGAAACGAGAACCTGGATGGAGTTACTTATTTTTTCAGAAATGAAATGCGCTACTGCAAAGGGTGGAAATCATTAATAAACATTCTGCTTTTCTCTCCGAATGATAAATGTGATTTAGATAGGTATAAATACAATGTTACACCTTTCAAGATTCTCCTCAATAGCTTCAAACGACAAAATAGCTCAAATTGGGTGATTTTAACTACCTAAAAGTACGCAAATTTTCTACGAAAAAAAGTTTATATTTGCCTTCATATAATCGTTTCGCAGATTTCAAGCACAGATTTAGAATCAGCGTTTCGAGGTGCACCTTATGGTATAAATCGCATTCCAAATGGTCGGGATCACCAAGTATCCTTTCCTTGTAAACCGCCCCCGCGCGCTTTATTCTTTATTTCTCATTTCGTAACAGGGCTGTAATAGATTTCCTTTCACATCTTCAAACTTTCGCAACAAAGGTAGTTCTCTTTTCAAAAATTCGACAGTTGCATGATTGAATAGATACAATTTTCGATAGCATGACGCTGAGTTTTAAATAAGGATGCACATTGATATAAATTTTGAGACACTTTTACAAGACTACAAGTGCACAATCATGATTTCAGGCTTGGAATCGTTGCAGTTTAATGAGAATGTGAGTTTGTTGCTGAGAACATAGCTTACCAATTTCATTCACTTCCTGTTTTTAACTGCTTGTGGGTAAGGCACAGAGACTACTGACGGAGTTCTCTTTAACTAGTATAATCCTCTCACTTTGTACATGCAAAAATCACATGTCATTTTTATGTAAGGACAGAAAGACATAGCTAGTCACTTGGTTTATATACTTTGAGGCTTATTTCGCAATAGCAGTTGAACAAACAAGGGTAGCGAGTATCACTGATTCTTAAGGCTTCGTCAGAGTGCCGGAGCTGTGCCGTTGAGCCAGCGCTGAGACGGTACCGTGCTCTTGACGCTGGACAGCGTTACCGGAGCTTTCGGTAGAGGTTTTGATCAATACCTGGCTGGAAACGAATCCCGCTGCATACTTGCAAAAAGGAGCAGAGCCCCTTCCAGGTGAAGAGGTTTTGACTAATTATGATCCAGAAAAGTGAAAGGAATAAGTGAGCCTTAAGGTGAATCTGACGTAAGCTTACATGGCGAGTGAAACTGAATGTGCAAAGAAGAGAAACAAGTGGTGCAAAGATGTAGAAAGAAGAATAGGTTATCGAACGAGACTTTGATTCAGGGAAGCTTTATCAATAAACATAACATTCGGAAGCCTGGAGCAAGTAGAATCGACGTGGACCGTCTTTTTTTTCAGCTCCCTTGTGGATTCACATATAAAAAATTTTACCTAGCTGCTGCACTAGCTGATTTCATGCGATCACTTAACGCTCCATTTTTGAAGAAAAGAGAAAAGCTAGAAAAAAAGAGTAGGTCTAAGTTTGATGGCAAAGTCTTGGTCTGTAACACCGTCAAACAATAAGCGCGTTTGTTCGTTTTTACGTAGAAATTCCCTCATAAAAACACGCATGTTTTCAGTTCAAATGCCATGCATCTCCTAGTAGAGGAGGCTAAGAAAAAAAGACAGTACCTCAAATTCCATTTCGTGAGCTTAACGGTATATAGATTATTACATGAAAAAACCCGTGGTTCTTTGGAAATGCGGTGGAGATATTAACTATTAGGCTGCTGCACCCCACCCTCTCAATGGCTTGTCCTTCGTGGGTTGCTGGAGCAAGACTTTTTTGGAGCGGGAATGGTTTATCACCAACAATTCATAAACCATGAAAGCTAAGAGCACGAGGAATCAACGTAGACCGTCTCTTTTTGCTAGCTGTTCTGCGAAAAAAGGTACGAGCACAGGGCTCGGCACGAGCTGGCACCAGGGAATTTTCAAAACGAAGTCCCCCTTGATTTTCGCTAAGTTCCACGAAGTCCCCTTGGCCCTGAATTAAAAATCCCAAAAAACGAAACGTCGATTGAAAAAAACATCACAATTTGTCAACAAAAACGATATCCCCTCTGCTTTTTGCTCCAAAAATGATATCCAGCTTGCCCCGTGCCAGCTGGTGCCAGGCCCTGTAAGAGCAGTTTTGTCTAGCTAAAAGATCAGCTAATTTCGTGAATGATCTAATGATCTGATCTAATAATGGAATGATCTATTTTCAAAACGAAAAAGTAATCTTCGAGGCTCCGCTTGTGAATGGAAAGCCTCAAAATCAGGGAATCTAACTGCTCCCTTATTTTCTATCAGGCTTCCTATGAGAGAAGGTATATTTCGATTCTTTCCAGTTAACATGTAATAATCATTGGGCATACCAGACTTTTTGCTCTTCCGTAATTCTTCCCTGTGACAAAATATATTTATTCAGTAATGTTGCTTGTTTAAAGAATTAGATACCCCCTAAACTTTTATTTTTATTTTGCTATCAAACTGAACACTCCTGAGTAAAATAGGATGTCCCAAACTTGCAATTTTCTCAGCAAACGCTTTGAAAGTACAGTCATGTCACGCACTGACTGAGAAGAAGCAACAACTGTCTTTCCCAAACAAACTGTGCACCATTTTTATTATGGGTGTTTTATTCTGCCGTTATACCTTGACCTAGTCTCAACCTCAGGTGAAGAGGGCCATCCAGACGCCGGCTTAAAAATGAAGGGGAGTAGAGAGATTGCTCCGCTTATCGCAGGATGCCCACTGTAGGCCCCGGTCCCAACGAAATACTGTATTGATCGAGACAGCTCCGAGACAACACTGCGCTGTCTCGACGATGTCTCAGCAGCGGCACAGCTCCGCAGTCCAAACGGAACCTAAGAACTTGACAATACGTCATGAGAAAAAGAATTCAAATGTATATTTTCTGGCTCGAAACACATGCTGGTTTTTTCCAAAAATTACTTCTCACTTTGACTCTTCATGGACTTTGTTCATTGCCACCGCGCAACCAATAGGTTATCGCTCCCAACTTGCCAGCGACAGTGAAGAAATCCTTGTTCAGGAAGCTGTGGGATAGCACGACCAAGCATGTTCCATCCCAATCACGAACTCTGCCTCGACTTCGAACGATGCGCTAATGGATAAACGGGAAAACCAAGACGCAGAGAAGACCTAATTATGCGTAAGAACATCGACAAGTCACATGTTGTGAAACATAGACTGAATGAAATCTTGGTTCTTCCTAGAGTGAGTGTTTCACTTTACCAGTAGCAGCCAATCCGCCTTTTACTCAGTGAAAGATGTTTTTTGGAACAGCTGTATTGCGTAAAGTTGCAGTCTGAAGGTGTCTAGTGTGGGATAAATTTGCAAAATATTCACAGTCACTGCAAAAAAGATCAAGAACAACTTTACGTTTTTTTTGTGCGAGGAAAACTCTACCTTGACTATGCAGGAGACTCAAAAATCGTCACCATTGATTCGACTCAAGACAAAATGAACCCTTGATTAATGCTCACTATAAATGAGGGATTTTTATGGCACCAATCACACGCCCTTCTATTGGTTACGCAAGTACATATGTTTTCTTACCAAGACTTTACTTTTTATGCCATGCCAACATCATGAAGTGCGATATTTCTTGGTTGAGCTTATCATAATCTAGTTACTATTATCAACGCTATTTTGGAAGTATTTTCTGTTTTGTCTTCCATTTTTCATGTTGCAGCATTCGGGATTATAATCATTGCATGCTGTATATTCTATATATCAATGTGGAATCCAAAATATGTATCCTCTTAAAAGTAAAACTTCGAAACCATTATTCAAAATCAGGCAAACATTGTGAAAACCAAATCTGATAGAAAAAAAAAGATGAGCAGAGCTACCAAACCTACCATCAAACTTATTCCTTTCTGCCGATCATATTTCATTTTGGATTCTCAATCAAGAGCAATAAGGCTGAAATCCCATTTCACATTTATCTTTGCTTAGTTTAGATTGACTTGAGGCCATGTCTCATTTGTTTACAAAGCAAGCGAAGCAGGTTTGTGGTTTTTGGTACACTTGCGTGGTAAGAAAGAAAAAAATCTGAATCGAATGCTAATTGGGTCATCTTTAAATTGATGTTCTGTGAGTTTTAGTAATCGATGAAGAAAACCGACAAAACTTTCGGGACAACCTAATAAAATTTAATGTTTTGCGGCTGTTCCACATTATGCATTGATGAAAGCTATGGGCTATTCTGCTACCGTCTAATAAGTCCACCTGTTTGCTTTTCTACTTTGCAGTTAATAGCTTTGAGGGGACAATCTCAATAATTTTCAACTCGCTTTTTATAATAGTCCTTGAACTCTCATGTTATTTGTTTGCAAAATTGCATGTGCGATAGCTCAGTACTGCAATATGTTGCTATGCAGGAATTTTGATAGTGATTGTTTGTGTGCACAACTGCAACACCTCAAACATGGGTACTTGAATTTTATCATAAAGACACTAACTAAAGTTACGAGCAATGCACAAACAAACAATACCCGAGTAATATAGGAAACATATAGGATATATAAAAGCATATAGGAAATATGAGTTGAGATGTATGTATGAGAAACTGTGGTTCTGTAAGAGCAACTGTGCAACGCGTACAATAATAAAACAGTCCGAAGCCAAACAATAGCCATGAGGAAAATAAACAAGCAGATAAACAATATCACTTATAGCCTACTTATATGTACCTAATTTCACGCGTACAAGACGCACCTTTTTCGTTTTTTCAAACGTGCCACTCAGCCGCCCCGTTGTGTTTTGGAAAACGAGACTTAAGCCGCACGATACTCTCAGGCATATACAGCGCTGTATATAGTCTTTTGTTCGCGAAGTCCTTCATGTTTCGGCTGGTCGATTTTCGAAAAAAATCCCCCGCGCCTTGTACGCGTGAAATTAAGGTAACGAATACAAACAAGATTCGATGCTTATGGGAAATCTATTGATAAGCTTAACAGTGATTATAGCCCATGGGAAACTATCATGCCTTGGCTGATGTTTGTCAACATTCTTCCGGGAGCAGAGCGATACGAACGCGAAAAGTTCGTATTCCCCATAAGTCGAGTTGTAGTGTTATATAAAATATATATTGGAGCATTGAATATGGTATACAATATCGTAAAGCTGAAGCGAGATGTCGGGGGGTTCTCCGATTTTGTTGGCATGTCATATCCTGTATACTTCTATGCCTCAGAAAAAAAGAATGTGATTGACCTTCAAGTCAAAACTTTTTTCGGTATTCAAATCTGTTAGGGCGTTCCATAAGCTCGTAGAGTTAATTCGTAAAGTTAATTTCTATCCTCTCCTCATTTTTTGATTGATTGTTAGTATCAGCATATCTTTGAGAAGAGCTGACTATCCTTTTCAAAATTAATCCATTGATTTCTGTAATAATCTGATCTATTCATTCTTTTCAGTTTCCTATGGAATTTTCGAAAGGCAGAAAGAAACATTTCTAGCATCTGCTCATTTTTCAATTGGTATTGAGTCTTAGAATACGAGTACATTGTAATGGACTCCCGGTCACATCTTTTAGGACAGTTTTGACGTTTGCCGTACGAAAAAGTTATCTTTTGTCAAACGGAAAAGCTTATCGGATCTGCTTATCAAGTCCTTGCAGTAGATTTGGTTAAAAGGTGCCATTAATTACAAACGGTACAGCAACTTTCAGTGCAAAAAGTCCTGCCCGTCTCACAAAAAATCTTGTTTAGAGCATAGCCTAGGTGTTGTGAAACGGTTGTAACGAGCGGCTGTGTCTAGTGGTAGGTGTGATTTCAAGGTTTGACTAAAGGGCAACGCGATTTAAAACACAACTTTATCCTGATTTCAGCAACAATAAAACGGTTGCAGGACCAACAATGAACAAGAACGGATAGAAAAGTTACGAAGTTAGAGGGAAAACTCGATTTGACCCCATTCTTCAATTAGTTTACGTTTGAAAATCTGATTGTTTCCTCACCAGTTTTCAACTCCCGCGAGCCTCTTTTTGCTCGCGCTCCCTTTTTGCCCCTTTTTACCCTGATCAGAAGTCAATTTGGCCTCTTTTTACCCTAATGATTTAGATCGGTGATTCTGCCATCCAACACAGTTAATTCTTTTTTGTTCCATACTAACGCGCACACGTCATTTTTACAGCAACAAGTAGTTTGTACGCAGATCTTGCTCTGGCAGATCATCGTTTGTTCCGGTGTATCACAAATTATGCAATAGCTAGGTCTGCTCCTAACGATTCCTAGTAATTTTAGGAGAAGAGGCTAAAACGGCTAGAAAATGGCTATCCAGCGGCTGACCAAATTTATAACACTTCCTCTGCAAAGCCTTGGTGAGCCTTTTCAAATGTTGTCCAGTTGCACATATAGACAAACAAATTACCCAAATTTGACGCGCATAGGGCGCGGGGGACCCGAAAGTATCTGCGGCATAAGTCCGGTTTTCCGAAACACAACAAGGCGTCTGAGCGGCACGCTTGAAAAACCGAAAAAGGTGCGTCTTATACGCGTGAAAACAGGGTAGTGGTAACTAACATGAGTAGGGCTGTAGTAATTACAGGTTTTGTTAAAATGATTTGCGGTATTTTAGAACACTTCAGAGAAATTTAGAAAAGAGGCTGGGTCACCGAGCCCATAAAGTAGCCAGTAGACTCCAAACTCACTGTCTGGAAGTTTGTCAAGGTGCCATGTTTTGATGTGCGTGCCAGCCACATTTGGTCAAGTTTTCTGCGAAATAATCAATACGGCCAAAGTCTCTTGTATCGTTTCATTTCTTTTTAGAATTGCATCTCGCATGCCTTTGTAAGCCGCAGATCAGATTCTAAAGATGGCTTGAGGAACAAGGTCATTATCTTCCATGCCTTTTTTTGAGAAGTAATTTGCTCTTACGAAGGCGGTTCTTTCGTAATAAGAGACAGGATCCAAAAGGATTGAAAATATCCAAACTTCTGCAGTACAACAAATAGCATATCCTAGAGTGTTTGGACAAGAAGGGTCTTCACTCTCAAATCGTTGCGGCTATGATATGTCTCAAATGTGCTTAATCTTCGCTGACAAATTAACTGCAGATAGTATCAGTCTTACTTTGTCACTATTGATTCGCGCAGCAAAGATCATATTTTCAGCAGCGGCACTTCAGAATTTTCTTGGGTGGGAGGGAGGTCGACGAGAAATTTTTTGAGGTGCTTTCCAAATTTTTATGGACCCATGGCCCCGAAATTTAGCATAAGGGGGAAGTATTTTTACAAAGCTATTGATTTTTAGAAAAAATTTCTAAAGTCATTTCGACTATTTAGAAGTATAAAGAAGTCATTTGCACATAAAAATAACTCATGTAAGTCACTTTCGCAGATTTTGCGACTTATATTCGGAGGAGGGGGGGGCTCTCTTCTCACTGACGCTTAGGTATCATCGGCTCCACCGCACAGACGATAATTGCGGACTTTATCTGATTGCGAGGATAAAGCTGTTAAATCTCCTTATAGCAATGTTGTACTCCCTCGCTATCAAAAACCGCCACGCTTTCAGCTGCCAAGCTTCATAAAAATCGATAAAATGTATCATTCTCATTGATGGATCATTTTTTAGCTAAGCAAAATGCACAATTATGATAAGGAGATGCGGACTATTTTATCTGAATAATAGTGACAAACGCAAATGTGGCGCGAGTGTATCTCCACCATTGTATATAAATCCTCCGCTTCATGTGCTCTGCGGCTAACAAAACCGCGTTCGCGCCTAAAGACATGCGATGAGAGGGTAGTGTACTTATCATTTGCTAGATATGTGGAAGCACGTACATCGACAAGACGGAGCGCCCTCTATGTACGCGGATCAAAGAATATCTAGAGGGCTCAAGAATCGAATCTGACACTCCACTGGGCATGCGCAAGCAGTTTCATAATGGCCAGACATACATGAGTGTAGATGTCACAATTTTAGCACGCGAATCCAAAATTCAGGCGCGCAAGGCATTGTAGGCGGTTAAGACTGCCGTCAAAATTCCAAATTTGAATAGGAGAGTTCATAGCCATCATTGATGAGTTGGGCGCTCATTAATACCTTTGTGGCTGTTAGGTCTTGCCAGGTCGCTGGGTACTGTAAGGTAGGAATTTAGTTGCTGGTATACAGTTTGCTCACCGAGCAATTATTAACCGCTTGGATAAGTGCTAGTTTGATCTTGCATTTACTTTTGTAGCTCTTGATTTACTGATGCATTAAACGCCTTTTCTGAGTTCTGATGCGGTTTTTGATGGAATAGATTAGTTATGTATTCGACCTTTGTCTCTGAAGAAGGCATATAGCCAAAACGTCAGCCAATATTTTCCGGTGCACAGCCAAAGCAGTTTTGAGCAGGTGTTCTAAGCATGACTATTGTTTGCGTGTTCGGCGTTGTTATCTGGTGGGACTGTTCAATTTCACAATAAGAAATGATTATTATTTTGCTCTTGAAATGATTCTTTGAAGGTATTTGAGGAGTACTTACTTTGGTATCTCAAATTGCACTTCAAATTTGAATCTTCCGTAAAGCGGCTATGCCAGCTGTTCTACAGTATGCTTATCTAGCATGTACATAGTGGCCGCAAAGTACGTCACATTCTTGTTTGCGAGATTTTTCAGACACAACGAAATTCCGCCTAATTATTTTCGCATGTCAAAAACCGAGGCATCTTGATGTGTTACTCCTACAAGGCTGGGCTCCTGCGCAGGCATACAAACTTAAGCAGCTTATAATGAACCTTTTTTATCCCTGCTGGGGTTCCGCTTTATGCGGGTCTGCTCTTCGCTTAAAATGTCTGCACATTTTCTTTTTGAGGCATGGTCTTCTTCTATTCCAATTTCTTGTAAGTTGGCTTTGCTTTTGTCCATTCACCTCATCCAAAAAGAATTTGGAATGAATGATTGGTGTTTGCGCTGAAATGTATCCAGTGATTATAAGTCGAGTGAATTTTCTTGAGCAAGTAAGGCAGTGCAAAGGTAAAAACACAAAAGGATTTGAACCTACACCTGCGTTGACTTATGAGGCTATCGCACTATCTACTAGACCAGAACGTGGCCGCAGTAGAGGCCGTTCCAATGACCACAATTACTTTGGGCGGCCAAACTTGAATCAAAATTCGCTATAACTTCTTTCAGAGAAACGATTAGCAGAAACGGAAGTCAGATTCGGGATCAGCGTTCGAAGACGAGTGTAACGGTGTGCATCTCGTCTCAAAAGGTCACGGACATTGAGTATCGTTTCCCTGTTAGGCTTAAGACGTACCTCCCGCGATTAGAGTCGCGTCGCGGTTTTGAACTCGACATATGTTCTTAGTCCGCAGCACGCACGCCCCCAGCTGTGTGGTCCGGTCGCGTCTGTATTAGATGGACGCTGTGACGAATCGCGGGCTTTTTGGACGTGGAACTCTTAGCGGAACATATTTGCGACTTCGCTGAAGTCAGCGATGTCGCCGTCGCTAAGTCTGCACCAGCGGTGGGCCAATCGCTCGTATGGCTTAGTAAGTTCCATGTTTTCTCCTCTCTGAACCTTGGCATTTGGAATTGATGTTAGTGGCTATACTATGTTATGCCAGTGCCAGGTTTGTAAGGTGGAATTCTTTATTGGCCTTACGTTTCGACAAATTTGTCTTCGTCGGAGGCCTGAAAGTAGATTGCAGTATTATCTTAGCAAGACCAGACCGCCAAACGCCTCCCCGCACTGCCGAGTCTAGACCCCGTCCCGCAATCAACATACTGGGACACGCGATGAGAAACGAACCTTAATCCACCGTTATGTTAGTGAGAGTCAGTAGAGTCAGTACGTAGCCGCACTGGAGAGACAGACTACACTGATTTTTGCTCAGCGGTCGACACTTATATACGGGCAGGCTACCGCTCACAGATCGTTAAGATAGGCAAGAGTTCGGTTGTTATCGATACGCATTCGTTTCTGTTATTCATGCTAGGGTTTCTAAAAGAAATCCACGCTGCTTCGACGGTCTTTCTCACTGAAATCTCTGCCTCGTATGACAAGATAGTACATTTAACGCCAAATTCACCGCCGTTGTGCGTTTCAATTCTATGTCTTCCCAAAGGTGACATCGCATTCGCTCGTCTCATAGCCGCTAAATGCTCTTTGAGTCTGACGTTCAGCAATCTACCCGTTTCTCCGATATATGTCGCCTTACAATTCAAACATTCCAATTCATACACTACTCCAGCCTTTGCGCAATCGCCTACTTTTCCGTATGGACAGACAACACAATGCTCCGACAAACATTCTGCGTCGTAGAGCCTATTTCTTACCAACCGCTTCTTGATGTTCTCACTCGGAATGTTCACAAGTATAACATCATTCTGCAGTTGTGCTCGCGTTATGCATTGTTTTATTGCTGCACTAAATTTATCGGAAATGTAAGGCATGCACAGTGGTAGTTTATTGTCATCGCGAGTTGGGCTACTTTTCGTAAACTTTGAAGAGCAATGGAAACCTTGTGGTATGTAACCATTGCTACGCGCAATCTGTGTAGCCAACTTTTTGGACTCAAGTCGTTCCTGTTCACCCGTGCATACACTGATAGCAGTTCGAAACATATTGCGTACAACGGCTCTTTTCACTGTTGACGGATGCGCTGAGTTGGCATGCAGCAAGATGTTCTTCGAACTTTCCTTTCTGTACCATTTCATGCGAATGGTAGCACCAGATAAATTTATCTGGGTATTAAGAAGGGCAAGCCATCCATTTTTCGGGGTTTCTCGTGTAAGCCTGATGTACCGTGACTGCTGGTTCAGGATTTCAAAGTATTCGTCCATTTCGGATTGCGTCGATGTTATAACGCAGCAGTCATCGATGTAACGACAGTACATCAATGGCAAGCGTGCAAGAACTGGTTCCTCAATCTTGCTCATGAAGCAAATCGCAAGGACTGGGGCTAGCCGTTGTCCCATCGCTAATCCTCTTATCTGCGAGTAATAGCTCCCAGACCATTTAAATATGTTACAGTTCAAACATTCTTTGATGAGGACCAGTATGCATGCTTTGCTCAAACCAAAAGTGACCATGTTGGGATAATGAATGTCCAGCAATTCAGACAAGGCTTGCAGTGCGTCATCGTTCTGAACGTCCGTGTATAAAGATGTAACGTCGAAAGATTCGATACACTGTTCCGATCAATTTTCGTACTGCGCAACTGCTTTATGAATTGCTGGGTGTTGGATAAATGCGATGGTACTTTTGGTAATAGTTGGCTTACGATCTTATTCAAAAATCACGAAATCCTGTCTATAGGGCCACCAACACAGCTTATTATTGGGCGCACCTTATAACTTGTTGCTGACATGGAGTGAATTTCTTCCGCTGTTATTTTATGCGTTTTCAATAGATGATAGAATACCGGACAAATTGGGTTTTCTAAATTCAGTCTTTTGATAAATCTCTCCCCCAGTCCTGCAGATTTCGCTACATTAACCCAAACATCGTTCAGCTTTTTGCACTGTGTCTGGTACTCTTTTCGTGAAGAACGCTGTAGATCGTAGAATCAGCAAGATGCATTTCTGCGATCTCTCTATCTAACGTTTGTGGCATTATTACGAATTCACCCCCCCCCCCCCCTTGTCGCTTACGGAGATACGGATATATTGCTCTTTCAAACATTCGCGCATTTCTTCGAAACCTTGTCGTTGTTCTCGCGTTAAATTAGTCTGACGCACATTCTTATATCGTTGCAGAACTTTTGAAACTTCAGTTGACAGCACGCGAAACTTGCTATCAACAGAAAGCATCGGACTGGGTTCTTTATAGAACGAGCGAGAAAATGGCGGCGAAGGTAGTAGTGTAACCGATGGTACGAGTTGTGGGTCACTCTCCTGTTTAGCTTTTACTCTTAACATATCGCGCAGTTTCTGCAAGTTTCCCATAACTTTAAGGCAAATGGAAGCGCTAATATTTTGTGACGGTGAAAATGACGGGCCGAGATTCAGGAATTCTTTTGCCTCTGTGGATAAATGAACATTACCGATAACAGTAACTCTTGCACTTTCGTTCTCATTTGGATCTGGACTCTCTTGGAATGGGTGGAATTCGGGTAAGGATTTCTGATCGCGGTTCCCACGTAGTGATTTTGAGAGGCGGTCGTACTTCATGCGCAGTTTGGTTTTGGCCTTAGACCGAATGGAATCACAAATTGACTTCGATCCGCTCTCAATCCTCCTCCAAATATCTTCAGGTAGAAAACGCTGACAATACAACTCTTTGGCTTTACATTTCAATAACGTGCTATATAAAATTCGTTGTCTTTCCTTGATGTTAATCTTCATCATCATTTGATAAACACCTCTTATCTTCGGGTCATTTTCGGAAAGACCGCAGGTAGCTCCTATTTCTTTTTCGAAATGAAAGCAGGAAGCACTCCATTCTTTCTACACCGTTGGAGGAAGATAACTGACTGCCGAACTGCAACTGCTCGCTGCCGAAGCAAGAGGGCTTCACGTACAAGGGAGAAAAACTGTGGCTGTATTCCAGTTAGTAAGTTCCATGTTTTCTCCTCTCTGAACCTTGGCATTTGGAATTGATGTTAGTGGCTACACTATGTTATGCCAGTGCCAGGTTTGTACGGTGGAATTCTTTATTGGCCTTACGTTTCGACAAATTTGTCTTCGTCGGAGGCCTGAAAGTAGATTGCAGTATTATCTTTGCAAGACCAGACGAGAGTGACCCACAACTCGTACCATCGGTTACACTACTACCTTCGCCGCCATTTTTTCGCTCGTTCTATAAAGAACCCAGTCCGATGCTTTCTGTTGATAGCAAGTTTCGCGTGCTGTCAACTGAAGTTTCAAAAGTTCTGCAACGATATAAGAATGTGCGTCAGACTAATTTAACGCGAGAACAACGACAAGGTTTCGAAGAAATGCGCGAATGTTTGAAAGAGCAATATATCCATATCTCCGTAAGCGACAAGGGGGGGGGGGGTGAATTCGTAATAATGCCACCAAACGTTAGATAGAGAGATCGCAGAAATGCATCTTGCTGATTCTACGATCTACAGCGTTCTTCACGAAAAGAGTACCAGACACAGTGCAAAAAGCTGAACGATGTTTGGGTTAATGTAGCGAAATCTGCAGGACTGGGGGAGAGATTTATCAAAAGACTGAATTTAGAAAACCCAATTTATCCGGTATTCTATCATCTATTGAAAACGCATAAAATAACAGCGGAAGAAATTCACTCCATGTCAGCAACAAGTTATAAGGAGTACTCTGCGTTGATACCACTGCTGCTGTGTTGGTGGCCCTATAGACAGGATTTCGTGATTTTTGTAATAAGATCGTAAGCCAACTATACCAAAAGTACCATCGCATTTATCCAACACCCAGCAATTCATAAAGCAGTTGCGCAGTACGAAAATTGATCGGAACAGTGTAGTCGAATCTTTCGACGTTACATCTTTATACACGGACGTTCAGAACGATGACGCACTGCAAGCCTTGTCTGAATTGCCTGGACATTCATTATCCCAACATGGTCACTTTTGGTTTTGAGCAAAGCATGCATACTGGTCCTCATCAAAGAATGTTTGAACTGTAACATATTTAAATGGTCTGGGAGCTATTACTCGCAGATAAGAGGATTAGCGATGGGGACAACGGCTAGCCCCCAGTCCTTGCGATTTGCTTCATGAGCAAGATTGAGGAAACCAGTTCTTGCACGCTTGCCATTGATGTACTGTCGTTACATCGACTTGACTGCTGCGTTATAACATCGACGCAATCCGAAATGGACGAATACTTTGAAATCCTGAACCAGCAGTCACGGTACATCAGGCTTACACGAAAAACCCCGAAAAATGGATGGCTTGCCCTTCTTAATACCCAGATAAATTTATCTGGTGCTACCATTCGCATGAAATGGTACAGAAAGGAAAGTTCGAAGAACATCTTGCTGCATGCCAACTCAGCGCATCCGTCAACAGTGAAAAGAGCCGTTGTACGCAATATGTTTTCGAACTGCTATCAGTGTATGCACGGGTGAACAGGAACGACTTGAGTCCAAAAAGTTGGCTACACAGATTGCGCGTAGCAATGGTTACATACCCACAAGGTTTCCATTGCTCTTCAAAGTTTACGAAAAGTAGCCCAACTCGCGATGACAATAAACTACCACTGTGCATAGCCTTACATTTCCGATAAATTTAGTGCAGCAATAAAACAATGCATAAACGCGAGCACAACTGCAGAATGATGTTATACTTGTGAACATTCCGAGTGAGAACATCAAGAAGCGGTTGGTAAGAAATAGGCTCTACGACGCAGAATGTTTGTCGGAGCATTGTGTTGTCTGGTCCATACGGAAAAGTAGGCGATTGCGCAAAGGCTGGAGTAGTGTATGAATTGGAATGCTTGAATTGTAAGGCGACATATATCGGAGAAAACGGGTAGATTGCTGAACGTCAGACTCAAAGAGCATTTAGCGGCTATGAGACGAGCGAATGCGATGTCACCTTTGGGAAGACATAGAATTGAAACGCACAACGGCGGTGAATTGGCGTTTAAATGTACTATCTTGTCATACGAGGCAGAGATTTCAGTGAGAAAGACCGTCGAAGCAGCGTGGATTCTTTTAGAAATCCTAGGCATGAATAACAGAAACGAATGCGTATCGATAACCAACCGAACTCTTGCCTATCTTAACGATCTGTGAGCGGTAGCCCTGCCCGTATATAAGTGTCGACCGCGCTGAGCAAAAATCAGTGTAGTCTGTCTCTCCAGTGCGGCTACGTACTGACTCTACTGACTCTCACTAACATAACGGTGGATTAAGGTTCGTTTCTCATCGCGTGTCCCAGTATGTTGATTGCGGGACGGGGTCTAGACTCGGCAGTGCGGGGAGGCGTTTGGCGGTCTGGTCTTGCAAAGATAATACTGCAATCTACTTTCAGGCCTCCGACGAAGACAAATTTGTCGAAAACGTAAGGCCAATAAAGAATTCCACCTTACAAACCTGGCATCTGGCCATAACATAGTATAGCCACTCGTATGGCTTCTTTTTTTGTGAGATGTTTTGTTTTTTTTTTGCAAATGTAAATCTCATCTAGAACTTTAACATCTAACCACAAGCGCTTCCTCTCTGCATGAGAGAAGGATGGTCATCGAACATTCCATATTACTTTTCGCTGGAAACAACACATGCGAAGTATCATATATAGCAGTGGCGTACCCAGGATTTCGGCTCGGGGGGGGGGGGGGGCGACAAAAATTTTTTTCTAAAGAAGGTGCGTGGCGTTAGCCATGCACTCCGGAAAATTTTTGGGGGTGCTTCCCAGAGTTTTTTCGGGTCCCCGACCCCTAAAATCTGGAAAAAGGGGGCGTGGCTGACGCCACGCCCCCGAAAAAAATTTTTTTACAAGGCTAATTTGAATTTTTAAAAATTTTTAAAAATTATTTTAATTATTTACAAAAATAAACAAGTCACTTTTTATAACCCATATAAGTAACTTTCAAAAATTTCGCGACCCATTCTCGGGGGGGGGGGGCGCGCGCCCCCCCCCCCTGCCCCCCCCCCCTCGGTACGCCACTGATATATAGTATGGAATAATTCCCATATGTCACCTCACCCTCTGTGTTAACATTTACTGTTCTCGCAATGCATTAATCTTCTCCTCTTCTTAATTGTCAAGAAAGTAGATGGTGACAGAATCTCGAATGTTCTTACTATAATTTCTAAAGCAGAATAGATATGCGATCTCGGTTTCTCAGGTATATGTGTAATCGTTCGCAGAATGGCAGACAAGAGCTCGCGCAGCACTCATTGTTGATATATGCCTACCCAGAGTTTTTTGCAGAGCCGAAAGCATGCCCTTAGATCTAAGGTATAGCTCACGGGATTCGGCCAAATCTCCACTTTCACGCGACTTGGCGATTTGCCAGATTTCTACAAATTTATCGTGCGCGCTTCTTGGACGTATATTTGGGTAGTTTGTGTAAGTTGTTGCAAACAGAGCACGTTCTGACCAAAGGCTACGCATTGACGACGATTTACAAAGAGTCGCTGTTGTGCCGAATCGCACAGCGACCGGAATCGTGTGAGGTATGCCTTAAGCCTTACGGTAACGAAGTAACGTATATGCTTACCAATGGTTGAAAGAGTGAACTCAAAAGTTCGTGAACTATTATGTTGGAAAAAAATTCTCGGACATTGCCTTTAGACAAAGTTTTTGTTTCGGACATGCTGCACACCGTTGGATAGAGGATAGCAATCTCTACAAAGCTACGGTAAGCGCAAACCTTATCAATGTTTTTAGTGAAAATTCAAGCGAAAATCCTAAAGCATAGGTTTTTGCCCTAACCCAGATCTCCAACTTCTATAAATGTTATAAAACCTCCACATGCTCCAATTTATGGTATACACATACACACTTACAAGGAAAGGAAGGTTGGTCGAAGTGGCCTTTTAAAATGAGATGTATACCGCCTTGTAGAACTTAGAAGGCTGATTTCAAATCTACCTTTGCTATCTGCTGCGGGCTTCTGGGCGAGGAGTGAAGGTTTTTATGAGTAAAAATCTGAATGCAAAAGTAGGCTAAAATCAGTCGTAACATTTTTTATAGGGCTTAATTGGTAGTCGGGTCACTCGGTGCAACAAATATTTTTGATTCAAATATACCAGCTTGCTGCTGCCTTATTTAAACATTGGGAAAAGGTTGTGACTGATTTTACCCTATTTTTGTATTTGGATTTTTACCCACAAAATCACAACTCCTCGCCCAGAAGCTCGCAGCAGATAGTAAAGGTAGATTTGGAATCAGCGTTCCAAGCTCTACAAGGTAGCATGCACCACATTTCAAAAGGCCACTTCGACCAACTTTTCTTCCCTTGTTAGATGCAGTGTTCGGATTAGATTTGAGCTCAAACAACAAGAAAAACGAGGTATTTGAGAAGTGGCAAACTCCGCTTCCATTAATTCCAGGCTCCTCCCACTTGCTTAAGTTTCAGCTACAGGCAAAAGAGAATACAGCCACAAATTTTTGCGCATGCACATGCATAAGATTTTGAGATATAACCGATTTGGTCTAAAAATGTCCCAGAACTTTCTTTCCAACCTAATAGTAACCGATTTTACGATGCTAACTTGCGACGGTAGAAGAACATTGGAAAATATAAGGTAAGCTGCATATGATTGGATAGAGCGGAAATAGAATAACGAAAATTGAATAGCGCTATCTTTGTTCTCAAAGCTGCTAGTGCATATTTCCTGAATTTGAAAGTTGAGGCCACCTAGTCGTCGTGGTTTGGTGACTGTCCCACCACCCCTCCAGCAGTGATACTTTGGGTGGTCTCACATGTTTCACTGCGCAGATACTGCTCAAACTTCATAGTTTATCGAAGTGACTAACTTTGCATTTCATCAAGTATAAAAATTATTAATCATGTAAATGACCTTATATAGGTATTGTTTGAAAGAGAATAACATATTCTAACTTTTAACACAATTGGAAAGTCTAATCACTTCTGGATGGAGGACTATATGTCGCCGAATGTGGAAGAGTCCGCGCGGATTTCCTACAGGAACCCATGTCCGCGCATATACAAGGGTGCGTAATTGTCGCAAATGACCGCAGGGACCGCCCTTTTTCGGCGACATATAGTCCTCTATCCATCACTTCACTTTCTTGAGAAATCTCCAGTTATTTCGTAAGTGGCCCATTTTTTACCGTTCACCCTAATAGTCGTCCTCCCCCCATCTCTCCCCCCCCCACTAGATACCTAGTGGACTAATTCGAATATAGAGCGCGCCGACTGCGGCAGGGCACGGCACACCATCACATGCATTTCAAGCTAATGTTTTTGTGTTTTATCGTCGTTGCATTGTGGTTTTTTTTGATTTAATGAAGATTTTAACCAGAATTGAAGAATTATTTGTTGCTTAGCGATGTTACGCACATTATGCTCGTTTCTTTACTCTGTTTTCAGGTAAGGTTGGAAGAACGAGCACATGGAGAGTTTTTGATATGGAGTTCAGTAAAGCAACACTTCAAGACTAATCGAGAAAGATTCCATCAGTTTCTAAATTTTATCTTTTTTTCAAGCTCAACTTAGAATCGTCGTCAAGGAAAGGAGCATAGCAGCACGATTCATTGCTCGAACGAAAACAACAACTTTAAGTAATCGAGAAAACTGTGAACATTAAAAATTAGGTTGGAACGTCGGAAGAACAAAAAAATTTGTCTGACAAGGGAAGGATACTTGGATGCCGTGGCTGTTTGAAATGAAATGTATACCATAAAATGCATCTCGAAATGCTGATTCTGAATCTGTGCTCGGAATCTGCGAAACGACTTTTTGAAGGAAGTTATGAACTTTTTTTCTCAAAAATTCAGCCTTCTTTCGGATAGTAGAAATCACCAGATATGATTTACCCTATCGTTTGATGCTACTGAAGAAAATTTTAGACGTAGTACTGTTTATTTAGACTATCAGAATCACAGTCAGCAGTTGAAAAGGAGAGAAAAATTTTTATTGATGATTTTGACCCTCTACAGTAACGCAATTATTTAATGAAAAAAAATCATAACTCCATTCAGGTTATCGTTTCGCAGATATGAAAGACAGTTTACGAACCAGCATTCAAAGGCCTATTTTTTGGTATACAAACCATTATGAATGGCCACGGCCCCCACTATCCTTCCCCTGTGAGATCGGAGTAAGAGCTGCGGGTGCCGCGCTCTGCCGTAACCGGCGCGCTCTAGTCGAAATTTGAATGTGTCCATGAGGCGTCCAGTGGGCGACTATAACAACATGGGCACAAGTTTGATATATGAAATCGACTGCGTACTGGCGGCAAAGGGAAGAAAAAAGCGCGAAAGATGGAAAGCGTGGGCGGGTGCACTCAACGTACTAAGAATGTGATGACTTTGCGCTTTTATGAACAAAAGCGAGCAGCGGCGGTTATGGGCTGCCGGCGTCTGTTATGGGCTGCTGGCGGCTGTTGGCACGGTATGAAAGCAACCTCAGATCTACCGCTAGGTCTTCTGCCTGGTGCTTCTATCACCAATGTTGTGCTTATAATGTGACCCTGCCTTCTGCACATGCCCATACCATCGTAGCTTCTTTTATGCATCTTTGCAAATGGAGCTACCCGTCTTAAGAATGCAGGTTTTTGGTCATTTACGATCAAATCGAATCTAACCACAAAGGTGCTGCAATAGTGCAATAATCAGCATTTTGAAATTGAAATAGTGAAGGCAAAACATTTCTTTGTGAGAAAAACCACACTAAAAAGTTTGAATTAGCGCCTTAGATTAGCGTCATCTCTGAAATTTGCTTATGCGGTAAATTAGGAGGGAGGGGATGCGAGAGAGAATAAGTGCGGGCTAAGCCTCAAATCTGTTGGGTAAGCATTAGCACCTTTATCCTTGAACATCGGAGAAAAGGCAAGCAGTTGCCAATTTTCTTCCATTTCATTTCTGGTTATCCTGTTATCAAGTGATCCTGTCTGGTTGTCCTGTTCCTGCACTCAAAAAAAGCAAAAAAAAATTTTGAATTTTTTTACATCAATTTTTGCTTCAATCTTAACCCTGCAAAAGTTCTAGGTCTTTTCATGGCATGTGGTGTTTTCGTATTGATCGTAAACTCAATTGCATCTCCTGAAAGCAGTGCACTCATTTCTGAGAATTCGAATCATGTAAGTATATTGTTTCAAAGGTGAGCCTTAAACGACAACTTCTTCTCCAAATTGAATCCGTCTTGACTTTTGATTCATCTTGCTGCACTACCGAGAACAGAAGATGCAGCATGCATCAATGGCACCGTACATCCAGATTCTCAATTTCCCATTATCGTCCCGGGGCCTTCTCAAGTCCCTGATCTCGTAGAAGTAATCCGCGAAAAAAAAATCCCGACAATCCCCGTTCCATGAAAGCCGCAGGCAGGCTTCCGGAACGGTTATTGGATGGGCGACCACATATGAGCGGGCCTTACTGGAGGAGGTGTGCCGCCGAAGAGTCTACTGCTCTCTTCGTTATTCGATTTTCTTGATTTCGAAGCGATATTTAGCGCCGCTATTTGGCATTGGCTTGATAAGGCGCCTTACTATCGTCTGCTGCCAAAAGCGCAGAATCCTGACTTAGAATGGACGCTGACGCTCAAACAACTATCAGATTTGACAACGAGACTAGTTAGAAGGCAGAGAATCTTTCAGTAGCTTCTTTTTGAATAAGAATGCTTGAAACATAGGGATAACAGAGTATGATATGAAGACGTTAACAAGCACTGATATATATGGTTTTATATGCATCACCTCCGCTTCGCGGAGGTTCGTACTGGCTCTGCTATCCGTATGACTTATTCGTGCTCCTATAATGATGACTATGACTATACCGCGCGAGGCTGTACGTCATAAATGAGTTGTAAACAACGGCTATTTTTGAAGCATCTCCATGTAAGAGCGGTAATTTTAAGATAGAAAACTCTTTTGCCAAGGAAGAAATGCGAATGAATAGGTTATTTGGTTAGGTAGGTTAATAGGTATATATATATATATATATATTAGGGTGTCCCGAAAGTTTTGTCGGTATTTTTCATTGCTCGCTAAAACTCACAGAACACCGATCCATAAACGGTCTAGGCACTATTTGATTCAGATTTTTATCCACTTTCTTTCAGTTATACTTGCTCTGTGGTTTACCCTATCTTTGCAATGTTATCGCCTTGGCTTTTTGAGCAGCTCAGCAGTAACGCTAAATCTTTCCTGAATTTTAGAATTTTTTATTCTGATGTTTTCGAAGAGCACTGGTAACTGTTTTGTGGAGCGAACCTTTGGCTACATTGTGTTCATTTTAGATTACATGAACCATGTTTACCAAGTCCGTTACAATTATTTACTTGGTAAAAACCGCGGCTTTTTGATTAAGTTTAACAAATAAAAGTAACAAAAATTCCAAAAAGCTGCTTTTTTAAAGCGAATCAAAGTTGGTTATGTTGCATAAATGATGTTTAGTAAGAATTATGTTTCGATACGCGGAAACCTCAAATGCTTTCTTGTATTTGCTGCAGATGCGTTTTTCATGACTTTGCCAAAAATCGAGACCTCCGGAGAAATAATTTTTTGAAACTAAAATCAGCAGATTAAGAGAATCTAAAAATACTAGCTTGTAGTCCGAGAGTTGCTCTATTTGATAGGTGCTTGATCCTTCCCGGAACTTTGTAATGAAATTTTTAAAAATTAGCCTAACTTTGAGCAGATAAAATTGACACGTGAAGAATTTTGGCTATTATCAAAAGAAGTATACAAGATTTTGGTACGAAAATGTATACACAAGAAAGAGAAGGAAAAGCTGCATCGAACACATGTTGAAACTCACTCAGGTCTTTATTGTTCGTGGTTTTACAGTAGCTTGAAAAAACCGACAAAACTTTCGGGACAACCTAATATATATATATATATATATATATATATATATATATATATATATATATATATTAGGTCATTCCGAAAGTAATTTCGCTTTTTTCAAACGGGCGCCACATCTGATGGAAATAAGGTTTCTAAGAGATCTTGGTAGCATTCGAAACAGCATTTCATTCTCTTTTTAATGGTTACGAAATTGTTGCAAAACAGTCAATGAGCTCTCAGAAAATAACCGAAATCTGCGACCCATGCTTTTTGAGATGGTCAAGTTTCACGATTTTTTAAAACTTTCATATCAATCCTCAGAAGGAGTTCAAGTAACGATTCGATAGAGTAAAGCTCATAGAATACAGTGCTACTTTTTCCCCTTTCTCGTAGCTCGCCGTAATTTTTTAAAAGATTTTTTAGCAGAACCATCGAATTTTGGCAGGTCCACTTCAACCACAATCGCATCAAACATCATAATTTCTCGGAGTTTGAGACTACCAAGATGGTAATATGAGTGAGCATTAATTTTACAAAGCAAGTGAGGGTTTACGGATTCGAAATATGAAATTTCGAGTTTTTCCGGTACAGCCTGGGGCTCCCTAAAAAAATGAGTTATGACGATTTTATCCCCGAAAACTAAACGAATCGGAAACAAAAAACACCCATCAGAAAGAGGAGAAAAAGCTGCATCGAATGACACCCGAGCTGCTCAAGGTTTGATGTTCTACTAGGATTTAGCTGCCCAAGTATGGAAATCGGTAGCATCAGTTAAAATTCTGTTAAAAATGTATGACAAGCTATGGAAAAGAGAAAAAAGTTGCTCTGTATTCTATGAGGCTTGCTCTATCGAACCCTCGCTTGAACTTCTTCTGTGAATTGATATGGAAGTTTTAAAAAATTGTGAAACTTGACTATTTCAAAAAGCATAGGTCGCAGATTTTGGTTATTTTCTGAAAGCTCATTGATTGTTTTGCAACAATTTTGCAACCATTAGAAAGAAAATGAAATGCTGTTTCGAATGCTGCCAAGATCTCTTAAAAACCTTAGTCCCATCAGATGTGGCGCCCGTTTGAAAAAAGCGAAATTACTTTCGGAATGACCTAATATATATATATATATATATATATATATATACACATACACACACATTTTTTACTTCCAACAGATCCGCAATTCACCAAACAAGTATTTGATACATCGGACATTATATCGTACAATTCCTGTGTTTTTTCTCTCCTAGAAATAAAAAAAAATTGACGGTAAGATAGCAAACTCCGCCCCTAAACACTCAAACACTCGTTATTTTGTTTCCTTATTTCTGCGGCGCAATCTCAACAATATTATGCCATACCAAACAGTCATAAGGCAAAGCTTCGATATCACCACAGTCGGGCTTCCTACCATACACATGACTAATTACGCTATGCATTGCTAAATACGACCGCGTATTTGTACCTTGTAGTGCTATCGTTTTCAAGATTTATTGATTTTGATTTTGCAATCGGAAAAGAATTAGATAGCCTAACATATACTTTCACTTAAACATAGTTGAAAAATTAGCGGATAATATACAATTATGCTATTCGTCAAGCGACAGAAGTGCTCAAAAGATTGCATAAGATGCTACACTTGCCATGTCCTATCTGTAGGGAGCAAAATTAAACCCTATGGTGTCTATAGGTACCGTATGTTCCAACAGTCTGTTTTTCTTGCAGACTTGGGGTATCATTCGATGGAGCAAAGCAAGCCTTACAAAATGTCCACCAAAGAGCCGTTTAAGTAGTAAACTAGGTAAAGTTCAGAGTCAAAATTTAAAAAACTTAACCACTTAAAAATTGGATTTTTGAGGAAAATCTTGTGGACCTTCAACTTGGACATAATATGAAATAAATTCAAGTAAACTTTGAATTTTTTAGCACATAGAAGGCAGATAGTCCAAAATTGGCACACTCGTCCCCTTCTCCTTCCAGTATGTTGTACAGCACAAGCTTGGATAAGTACTTTAAAATTTTACTTCCGTATACGCCCTGGTAATCGAAAAATATCAAATTCAACACATAAAGCACAAAAAGAGTGACATATTTGCAAAGAGTACGAAGATAATGGATTCATGACGAGGTTTATAGACGGTCGAAAGTAAATTGACATTTTCGCATCTGGCTATCTTAATCAATTTCAAGCTGAGTGCCACTATGTGTCTACTGTGTAAAGACTTAGTTGAAGGTCCAAAGCCTTAATTACTTACGAAGCCCCGCTTTCCATGCGCCGAGCCAGTTGAATCAAAGGGTATATATGTATGTGTATACATATATCCAAATGATAACTTTTATTTCTGAACCGATCCGCACCAAGCTTGGCACACATACACTTTGGAGTGGGCCCAGGGCTGCGCACAGGTGGTCTAAAGGGCAGGCTGGATATCGTTTTGGGGCTAACAAGCAAAGAAGATAGCGTTCTTTGCGAGTTGCGGAAAAGAGCAGCAAGCACGTCATCGGCATGCCTCTGGCATGCAGGCGGCACGCTTCATAATAGCGGTATCCTAAACCTAATGGCCGCAGAACCCCTCCTCTCCGTTTGGTTACAGCCCTCAAAGTTTTTAAATGCAGTTTCAGCAATGCTGCTCCAAGCGCTCGGTAGTGCGCGGCATATATACAGCATGTCGTCAAAGCAAATCATACAAACACCACGTTAATTTTTTTCATATTTTGGAATGGTCCAGTGCTCTATCTATTTTCATGTGTTTTTTTTCTATGAGCACCCCATAGGGCATGTCGTAGAAGTGCTGTGAAGTCAAAGGGGACTTCCTATGTTAGGGATTGCTAGGTCAACCTCGTGCCGACCCGTCTGTGGGTGGAACATGTGTTGCAGGCTACTTTTGGTCTTTGATCGATATCTATTTTATTATCTCTTGGAAAGTTTCACCTACTAGGCTGGGAGTTTGCACAACTGTAAGTTAGTATGCTAATTACGAAAATGTTATTGACAAGGCGGATAGAGCCGGGATTGCCAGGTAGTGTCTTTCAAAGTAAATGACGATTTATGACGAGTCACAGAGTTGGGCAGAGCCGGGTATGCCAATCAGTATCAAAAATTTTGAAAGTAGTCATGTCGCGCTTGTCGCTCAAAGTGTATTCTACAAAGGTCTATAACAGCAGCAGCAACATATTCCATACACGTAGGCTAACGAATTATAAACAAACTAGGTGGCTTACCCGGCTCCGCACGGTCCTGTCAAAACACTATGTTAAAGTTCCATTTCTACACTTGTGTCTCCTTGTGTACATTTCTACAAGCCAATTCCCTGCCCCCGCTGTGCTAGTTATCAGCATTCTCACTTACCTCCCTGTGTCAATTCCAAGCCCCGCAGCTCGAAATTCGCAAAAAATTGATGAAATCAGAGAAGTAACGGATAATTTTAAGAGCTAATATTGTATTCGTAATCTGCATGCCCCATCAACCATGTGCTATTGTATTGCTATTGTGCTATTGTATTTGTAATCAGTGTTCAAATACCCCCCTGTGTAACACCCAATCCTGTAGCTTGAACTTTGCAAAAAAATGATAAAAAACGATGAAATCGATATCGATCAATAACGAAAAGCAGCCCACGACACGCTCCCCGCCCCAAGTATATGTGTGCCAAGATTGGCCCAAGTCGGTTCAAAAAAATCTCTGTTTCGCAAATACCTACACACCAGTGGAGTACCGAGGGGGGGGAGCGGGGGCCCCCCCCCCCCCGAGAATGAGACGCAAGATTCTTGAAAGTTGCTTAAATGTGTTATAAAAATGTCCCGAGAAAATTTCGGAAAACATCCCAAAAAATTTTTCGGAATGCGTAGCTGACGCCACGCACCTTCATTAGAAAAAAATTTTTGTCGCCCCCCCCCCGAGCCGAAATCCTGGGTACGCCACTGGTACACACATACAGACATAGACAAACAAACAGGCACATATATAAGATTCGCAAAACTCAAAGAATTTGCTCTAGCTAGCTAGAGCTAGTAAAGCTTTTAGCATATCAATATTGAGAATCATATTGGCAATAAAATTTAATTTTAAGGGACGAAGAATAGAAAATGGAGCATCAGAATATCCTCTTCCAAAGGAAGCACTACATAGGATTCGAACAAGAACGGAAAACATTGCTATTGTAAGCATTATGAGCAAAGACTCCAACACAACGATGTACAAAACGGCATTGGAATCAATGAAGTGCTATGCGCTGCAAAACAACTACTCATTCTTATTATTGAACGGTGGAGATTTTGAGACAATTTGTAAACATGAAGATGTGGGTCTATTTGTCTCCCACATGATTACGCATGGAGCCATTGCTGAATCTATACGTTCAGATTATGTTCCAGCGCCACTGCATTGTCTCCAATATCCTTGAATTATATGATTTTACTTGGGTGCTCTTCGTGGACAGCGATATTGGAGTTGTAAACGAGAAAAAGTAAGTATGATTCGAGCTTTCCAGCGACAGTCAGCTCTAGTAGATCTTCCTGCGGCAGTATCGCCCTGTCTTTTAAAGCGTTTGCAAACGAGGGCATTTTCCCAGTTCAGCAGCGACTGAAGAATGACAAACAGGGAAAAATTATCGGCAGATATATTCGCGAGACAGGCGGGAAATAAAGTGAAGAAGCCGCAAAAACTCGATCCGCTAGAGCTTTGACATTGGCATTGAGACAGCATGTATGCCGCTTGGCAGCTCAGTCAAATATAGCTTTTGCAGGATGCTGGAAGACTATATCAAAGAAGATGCTCATGTCATTTTCTATGAACGGTTTTTCAACTTTGAGATAATGGCAGGTACAACTTGGTGATCGTAACAAACAGTAACAGTAACAAAACAGAATTGCTACTTACGAGATTTGATTTCGGATACAATACGACATGATACAATAGTGAATCCAAAACACTTTTTTACATGCAGCATGATAGCCCGAAGAACTTCTCTTGAATAATCCTTGCTGCTACAGAAGTCCTGGCTTCTCTAATGTGCGACAAAAATTACGTCCTAGTTTCTGAGGGAAAGTACACTTTAGATTGGTTCAAAATGATCTTAGACACCCATGCAGATAGCGTTCATTTTAGTAATAAGACACAAATACAGGTCTCCAATTTTAGCCATCATGAACAAAATCAATAGTGCCCGAAAGTGAAAACCCAGCCAACGTAAAAGCAAATCGTTTTTTAAAACTTTTCAAAGTTTAGCTTCAAAATTGGACATTGAAAAAACCAGAGAAGCTTACACCAAGAAAAATATTCCACGATGAAGTGTATGCATAAAAAAGAATTTCAAAGAGAAAGATCTATTATTTGCATCCTCTATCAAGTTTTCCTGCTTTCCTGCTCAGCGAATTGCAAGCAATACCTCACTCTATAATGCTGATAAGCCGTTTATCCAGCTATTTGTAAGAACAGGCACGAGTAGAAGAAGAACTTACTAAGTTCTGGCAGTTGTAATTATTCAGCTACATTGAGAACTTCTAAACAATATTTTGCATCACGTTGGATAGGTGACATGGATGTCTGGAAGGCCTGGAAAGCTTCTTGAAGACGGCTACAGGGCTTATCAATTGCAGAGTCGGGTGCAACAGCATCTTGCCTCCGCGTGGGTGCCTCGCTAGAACTCTGCACCTCTTTCGCGAAAATGTCCTTTTATCACTTTCCCACCACGAGTGTGGGAAAGGCGGGGCTTTCCTTGCTGGAGCTTGCGAGGATCACTAAAGAGCATGTTCGCAAAGAAGAAGCGCAGAGTCCAGGCAAGGCGGCCACGCGGGAGGAAAATGCTGGTGCACTGATTCTGCAATTGAGAAGTCCTGCATACGTTCATTAAAGGCAGCGTCCAGGAAACCTGGACCTACGGGATCTCACGTGCAGAGTAATTTTGAGGCCCTGACTAAGATACTGCATAAGTAGCAGCCGAATAATTCGCTGACGGCTGAGATATTCGCCTCCAAAATGGACCCTAGGATGGTACCAATGGATAACTTGCATCATGCTTGCATGTTTTCGCGCGCGAGGTCCCACACAAAACTGATGGGCGTCGAATGGAACCAAGCGAGCGAGTCGTTCGCTATATGATCCTGGATTGTTTAGAGGTGAATGTCTCAGCCGACAAAATCATGGGGCGAGATCTGGCAGTCATGTGTATTTTTTAGATACGTGTAATCTACCTTGTATGCCACGGGATGCTCTTGAAGAAGTTGAAGGCATTTGTAAGTGTGGAGCAATTAGAGTTGTGATCATAATGTGCATTAAACTCCAGTTTGGGAGCGCATGATTGGTAAGATGTGAGCGTGCTTATTACAAAAACGCACATGACAACAGAAATGTAAATACCCTAAAGTCTTACAGATAAGTCCGCCTACGATATGTTCGGACTTATCTGGCAGATTTCAGGGTAGTTATAATGGAAAGAAAGCGGACTTATCTCATGGGAGGACTTATCTGTGAGATTTCAGGGTAAGTGCTTTTAAACAACTAATTCTCAAAAGGGGGTCACTAAGGGTTTGCCATATCTGGACTAAGCGCCCGTAACTTGCAGAAAACGGCACAGCAGTATGAAGGGTAGATTTGAATTCAGTTCAATAAGACTCATTCGCTAAGCATTTCACCCCAGATCGTCTCTAGGATTTGTCCTTCTCTAGTTAGCTAAGGTCTTTATTGCAACGGTAAGAATCCCAGCACTTTCCCACTTCCCTTGTGTTTCCATGACGCTGCCTTCAACAATGTTGTCTTTCTCACAGAACTGTGAACGGTTCGCAACATACGATTTCTGTCAAAAGTAAAATACGCTTTTCCAAAGGAAGCCATGACTTGCGTTTAAGTTCCTTGGAAGAAATATTGCAAAGGTATTTCGGTTTCAATGATATTCGTTTAAAGTCTTCCAAACGTCAGATTAGGTTAGAAGGATAACTTAGCGCCTGTTTGACAAGCAAAAAAAGAGCTTTTTGATTTTGAAAGTTGCTTTGAACACGAAAGATTCATGAAATAACCGTTTTGAATGTACACATAGGATACAGGCGTCAGTTGCAATATCGGCCATTAAAGATCTAATGTTGTTGGATAAAGTGAAGCTGATTGAATGCTAAAACTGCAGATATCAGATAAATAAGTTGATAACTAGTAATTTCCGAGTTCTCTCTTCTTTGAACCTAGGCATCTTGATGTATTCGTTCTAAGTCATTTGTGCCAGATCCAGGTTAGTACAGTGCTATCATTTATTGATCTTACGTTTCGACAAAGTCATCGTCTTCGGAGGTTTGAAGTAGATTGCAATTATTCATCTGCGAGATAAGACCGCCAAACGCATTTCCCAAACATCAGTCAGTCTGGGACGCGTTCCCAGGGCAACGTTCTGAGTCACACGGTGATGTAGTAGAAACTGGCCTATGTTCCACCGCGGTGTTGGTGAGTTAGTCAGTAGCCGCACAAAGTAGAAGGGCGACACTGAACATTGCTCAGCAGAATGATTTTATATACATGCAGGCTTTAGCCCACATATCGACGGGAATGGCATGAGTTCGGTCGTCAATAAGCCTTCATTTTTGTTATTCATATGGATTCTTGGCAGAAATCCGTGCTGCTTCTATAGTTTTTCGTGCTATAATGTCTGCCTCGTACGATTAAATTGTGCAGTTTACATCAAAATCACCACCATTATGTACTTCTATTGTATGCATTCCTAACGGCGACAACTCGCCCG
This sequence comes from Cylicocyclus nassatus, assembly GCA_958299035.1. NCBI lineage: Eukaryota > Metazoa > Nematoda > Chromadorea > Rhabditida > Strongylidae > Cylicocyclus > Cylicocyclus nassatus. Next base: position 66,372,911 of record CATQJL010000112.1, read on the forward strand.
CCTTTTATTCGCTGAATGCTCCTTGATTTTAACTTTCAACGTCCCACCCGTTTCACCAATATATAGTGTACCGCAGCTTACACATTCTAGTTGGTAAACAACTCCTACCTTCGCAAACTGAAAACTGATATAAACTGACATAAACTGTACACCATATACCTGTCTACAATATGTGACCAAATTTTTAGGCACCTATTTTGCTAAAAAGTCCGCTTTTTCTATAAAATTCTTACGTGGTTGGGCCGACTATGAATTCCGTCTTCCAAAAAGCTTTCACGGGAGGGACAATGGAGCTTTGCATGTGAGTATATTTTCAAGCCCAGCATTTTCTATATGAACGACACAATGCCCAAATTTATCTAAAATGGAGTAAGTGCACCTTGCATCTACATTCCACTTTCACAAAACGTTAGACTGTTGTACAGGGTGTCCCAAAAAATGTACACACTGTTTGATTGTAAATAACTGTCTTGTAGTGAAGTGTTTCGAGAAGCTTCAGGTACCATTTTGTAGAGCGAAGTTCAACTTAGATTTGCAGTGTAGAGCGAGTCGCCTATTATTCTTACTGTAGGAGTACGGTAGAAACTTCAAACATGTGGTGTCACTGTAAAAAAAGCGGCCGTTTCAAAAATTTCCAGAAAAAAATGTGGAAATTTGTGTAATAGAGTTTCTATGGACCCTGAGTTCAATACCCAACTCTTTACAAGGTTGAGAAACTTTCTAAACGGTTAACCACCCTTTTTAGGAACACTTAAAAAACGTCTGCTACTGCTTAACTCGCATAATTTTTTAACGGAGCATTACGAAGAGTTGCGAAGTTCACATTTAGAATCAGCAGCTCTAGTTAGCCCAGTGTGAGAGTTTTCAGGTTGTTTTGGTTTCTTTTTGGAACAAAATATGGCCTTTCATGGCTCAAAACCCTCTTCAAAGTTTCTACAATAATCCTACAGTTAGAATGAGAGGCGATCCGCTCTACACTGTGCATCTAAGGTGAACCTCGCTCTACAAAATGGTACCTAAAGCTTCTCAAAACACTTCACTACAAAAGAGTTATTTACAATCAAACAGTGTGCACATTTTTCTGGGACATTCTGTATAATGATGTTATCGTCTTAAAGAAACGGCATTTATTTTGGAACTGATTGGCTTCCCCAGTCCAGCCAGGGGCATTGTTCACCTGCACTGCAAGCCCCCCCCCCCTTTATAGGTTAACTAGCTGGCTTACCCGGCTCCGCCGTATGTTCCGAATAGAAAATTCCATTTCTTAACCGATCCGGACCAAACTTGGCACACATACACTTCGGGCCCCGGCGGATGTCACAGTCCACTTTTCGTTATCGATCGATGTCGATTTTATCGATTTTCTGCAAAATTTGAGCTAGGGGGCTGGAATTTGGCAGGGGGGTGTAGAGCATGCTGATCACCTCCACGGGGGTGATCAGCATGCTCGATTACCCCCCTGTGCCAACTCCCAGCCCCGTAGCTTAAATTTTGCAAAAAATCGATAAAATCGATACCGATCGGTGACGGAAAGTAGCCTATGACACCCGCCGGGGCCCGAAGTGTATGTGTGCCAAGTTTGGTCCCGATCGGTTCAGAAATGGAATTTTTTATTCGGAACATACGTACGTACAGACAGACAGACAGACATACATACATACAGACATACAAACAGACATTCAGCTTTATATAAAAGATGGATGACTTACCTGGGACACCGCTTCGAAACCACATCCTCATGATCCTGAGGTGAAGATGAACTTTACAGCCCTCCTTTACAAGGCTATGAGAAAATGCTTGATTAAACATGATAAGCCTTCAGTTCTCTAGAAAAACGTAAACAAACTAATAAATCGATAGAAGGACCCAACGAATCACCGCAAAAAGTATCGTCGACTCTAAAAATCGTGACGACGGTTTGCAGTGCGGCCAGTGCGCGCCGCACGGCACTGCCGCCTAGTGATTCGCCCAAATTACGTTGAGAAGGTGAGTTCTTGTGGTTTTTCTTTTTCTTTTTGCATCTTTTTTGCTTGCAGGAACTTTCATGGCTACCGCAGGGAGCCTACACTGCTGAGAAGCAAGATTGCCTTACGTTAAAAGGGCAGTGCCGTGCGGCGCGCACTGGCCGCACTGCAGACCATCGTCACGATTTTTGGAGTCGACGATAGCCTATCTTTTGCGCAGAGGCCCAAAACATACAGTGACCGCCAAAAAGTTGCGGAAAAGCCTCGCTCCCTTTTTCATCGCTCTATTTCAGAAGGAAAACAAGGATAAAGAAATGTAGTAATTGCATGAGGTGATAGAGCTCTTCAACATCTACAATCTACACTTTGCGTTTTTCGAAAAACATGTATTCAAAAAACTTTAAAAAACTTTTTCTAAAAAAAGTCCGAAAATGGTCGCGTCACAATGTCGCGGACAATAATTCTTCGAACGCAAAAATTTTCTTTTGAGTCCTATTCTGAAGCGGAAACACAAGTAATCCAAACGGGTAAGCATACTACTATACAGAGTCGTCAAGAACTACACACTGGTTATGGTTGCTTCCCAAAAAACACAAGCTTGATTTTTATTTTGCTTTTTTTTTCAAAAATAACTTCTAATTCTCCTTTTTAAGCCAAGTATCTTCACATGGAAACCTATTCACGACATTCCAACAACTCTGTTCGGATAAAGTAGATGCTCTTTACCATTCTCCATGCATCTGACGTGTGCTGATGAGTTTCTTTGGTGAAAATGGCTCTTGGCAGTGCTTGCACATGACCCCACCTGCACCTCACCACTGACTTGTACCGCTTTGCAGGCTTGTAACTCGGCTTGTAGTCAATCTATGAGCCTGCAATTAGGCCCATTCGAAAGAACGAGACCTCCTCTACACGATGGTATGCAAAAGAGGTGGGTATAAGAAACAGCGGAGATTTGGCGGATGGGGTGGAAAAATGCGGCCTCAGTGGTGGTTGGAGTTAAGGCTCTTATCAACATCAAAACAGTTCTAGAGCTTCAAAATGGATCTATTACAAGAACGTTGACAGTTTTAAGCTTCCAGTATTGAACTGGTAGCGAAAGAAGCTCTATTCAACTTTAGCTGGATATCCTCACCCTACCACTGAGGCCGCATTTTTCCACCCCATCCGCCAAATCTCCGCTGTTTCTTATACCCACCTCTTTTGCATACCATCGTGTAGAGGAGGTCTCGTTCTTTCGAATGAGCCTAATTGCAGGCTCACAGATTGACTACAAGCCGAGTTACAAGCCTGCAAAGCGGTACAAGTCAGTGGTGAGGTGCAGGTGGGGTCATGTGCAAGCACTGCCAAGAGCCATTTTCACCAAAGAAACTCATCAGCACACGTCAGATGCATGGAGAATGGTAAAGAGCATCTACTTTATCCGAACAGAGTTGTTGGAATGTCGTGAGTAGGTTTCCATGTAAAGAAACTTGGCTTAAAAAGGAGAATTAGAAGTTATTTTTGAAAAAAAAGCAAAATAAAAATCAAGCTTGTGTTTTTTGGGAAGCAACCATAACCAGTGTGTAGTTCTTGACGACTCTGTATAGTAGTATGCTTACCCGTTTGGATTACTTGTGTTTCCGCTTCAGAATAGGACTCAAAAGAAAATTTTTGCGTTCGAAGAATTATTGTCCGCGACATTGTGACGCGGCCATTTTCGGACTTTTTTTAGAAAAAGTTTTTTAAAGTTTTTTGAATACATGTTTTTCGAAAAACGCAAAGTGTAGATTGTAGATGCTGAAGAGCTCTATCACCCCATGCAATTACTACATTTTTTTATCCTTGTTTTCCTTCTGAAATAGAGCGATGAAAAAGGGAGGGAGGCTTGTCCGCAACTTTTTGGCGGTCACTGTATGTGTGCAAAGTTTCAGCTGAATCGGTTGAGCGGCGCGCATTTCTATAACGCACATACCGTCCAAACTGACAATTTTTAAGTTTTATGTACATATAGATAAAGCTTTGATTGAAGATGTGGCTGTTGGAATTACTCGCTCCCAATTCACCGTTTGCACCAAAATGCTGGAAGCTGTGGAGAAACTCATTAAGCTGGAAAACCTTGAACCGCTTCACTCTGTGCTGTAGAGAAGCGTTTAGAAATGGAACAACCTCTTCTATTGTCATCTATAAGAAGGTAAATTTTTGAGGCTACGTATCTTTCGGATTAATTTTCGTTTCTCCTATGAAGGTTGTTATGGTCATTTGTCATAGATTTCTGTATGGATATTGTTTCCTTTTCAATACAAAGAAACTTGCGTCCATATAACGATTGTAGAGCAACTCACTCATCGACTAGCTGGATACTTCGTTTTGGACCTTGTCCATTACCATGATAAAACTCATCAATCCTCCTTTTTTAAACAGCATCTTCCTGTCTCTGTCGCACTTCTATATGCCAGTCTCCTGCCCTCAGTGTTTACGTGATCACAATGTCACCTACCCCCTCCCCTGCACATCCCAGCTCCAAAGTCAAAGTTTGCAGAAAAAACTGATCAAACCACTGAATGTAGTCAGTTTTTCAAATGAGTACTTTCATATCCAACATGCCCACTTACTCCGTGCCAACTTCCAGCGCCGCCTTAGAAGTCTTCGAAATAATGATAAAAACGATGAAGGTAATCGGTAAATCTGAAGACCACAATGCATTCGTATTTAGCATGCCCACTTGCCCCACTATGCCAATCGGCGCGACCTCAAAATTTGCACCTTCAACCAAAAATTGGCAAATAGCATACATGCCTGCAAACCTGGCGAGAATTTGCGATTTCAGAGCTTGAATTTGCGATTGCGCTTTTTGATTCTCTTCAATACTTTGTCAAGTTGCGAAGGGAAAAGGTTGGTAAGAAAGTTTTCAAACATTTTCATACTGGAATTACTATTTCTCGGGTGGCAATGCACGTACGAGCGTGAAAATCTGTAGCTGTGCTCTCATAGGTATGCGGCTTATACATGTGCAGGTGGGAGGTGCTTAGGTTCAGAGGGGCGGAGTTTGCCAGTTTTCAATTACCTGATTATTCCTTCTAATTAAGCTCGAACTCCATACAAATTTTGCATATATGTGAGTTGATGTCTACTATATAATGGAGTATCTGTGAGGTCACAGGGTGCACGGAAAGTAGAGATCTAAGTAAGCTCTGTCAAAATCCAATGTCTTCAAATTTTCACCTCTATCTCGATAGAATTCGTTGGTTATGCTCATAATTAGTGTGGTCTTGTAGAGCTTCTTTCCTCTCTTTAATGATGTGTCGCATGCATTATCTGGTGTTCGCATCGAAGCAAAAGCTTTGTCTAAATGCAATGTCTGAGAACTTTCTTACCAACCTAATATTTTTTCACCAAAAAGAGCTCTTTATGCCCTATAAAAATTGACATCAATTTATCTTCAAGACTTGACAAGCTGTCAAGAAAACTACAAAAACTTTAATCTTAACTTTGACGCTTATAAAAATACTTGGAGTAGAATAGGAAAAATTGCCCATTTCCGCATTTGTACAATGCTTCTATAATCAATCATCAAAACGTGACAATGGCTGCGACCGCGCGCGTCGCGTATACAGCTTTAGAAACTCTTATTTTCTTGGCTTTTATCTCTACTCAAGTTTTGTATGCATATGATGGCTTTTGAATACTTGGAATGGCTGAGCTGAGCATCAAAGTGATCGCGTTTAAGTGTTTTATGCTTATCTGAATCAGCCAGCGAAAGTGCAGTTGTAATCCTCGACGAATTTATGAAGGCCCTATACTTTCATGTACTTACAAGGTAAGTAAGCTCAAAATAATTTCTCCCAACGAGATTGTGTCAACTAAGAGGAACCTTGATTGCTAAGTATTTCATTCTCTGCTAAACTCTACTGAGCAAAGTACGTACCGTGCAAATTTCTGCCATCGGTTTGCGATCCTAGGTAAGAGTACTCAGTGCGAGATTCGCTTGAAGCTTTACTCTGTTGCCTGACGAGGAATGCATTGCAAGTCAATGGGGCCATTCGAGATGAGATGTATGATGGTGGATTCAGTGATGATTGCCGGTCTCGAAAGCATCTTCTTAATCTACGAAAGCTTTTGTAAAGAATGCTATAAAATCAGACAGAAATGCAAACGCTGACTTGGAATGATTTTAATATGCGAGAATTTGTGCAATAAGTGAAAAAAAAAACGAAAAAAATAAACGTAAACTTAGCTTCGTGGTGGAAAGATTCGGCAAATCGAAAGGCCTTATAATTTTGCTTTCAAGAACTTCCAATGATAAGCATTTTGTTGAAGCTTTGAAATCCTTTTTTTACGAACGCGTGCGGTAAACAAATTTTCATTTATTATTATAAAAATAAAGGATCCCTTAGATCCCATAATATTTCAGGGAAAAGGATGGGCAAGAGATTCATGGCTCACAAATAGCCATTGGAGCCCGCAAACAGACTTCATGTTTCATGCTCGGAAAGAAAAGTTTAAACGTCGGTTCATACAGAGCCAAAAAGGGTAGGACGAGTATCGAGTGAATTCAGCATTCATTTACCTTTTCAGAAATTTAAAAGCTGCACTTTTATATGGACCTTGGTTTGATACACTCAAGACGCCACTAGATCTCGATAAATGCAAGAGAGGTGAGTTCGTATGTGGTTTCTTCAAGAGACGAAAAGCATCCGGTCTCGAACTGAATTCGTTGAGCCAATAATTTTTACGCCTGCAAAAAACTGTAAAAGGATATCATATAAAGTCTTCTGCCGACGATACCGCTATCACTTCATAATAAGTTGTACGAGCACATTCGCCAAGTTGGCATGCGAGATGTGCTTACAACGGAAGGATACTAACCTAGATTTGCCCTTTGAGATGAGACGCATATGGTTAGAATCAGCTTTGAACGCTGATTCCAAATATGTTGTTCCTAGCTGCTTAGCATTATTCCGGAGCGAGTTATGGGCTTGGCGTTGTGAGTAATTAAAAAACTTCTGAATGTCGTAAAGCGGCGTATAGGTAAGAATCTGCTCGAAAAAAGTGCTAGGATGTTGAACTAGCATCAGATTAAGTTTTTCGATCTCGAAATTGCGCATTATACAATTGCAAAACCACCTAGACGTCAACATCGTAGCATCCGTAGCTTGAGGAGCACGCAAACTTTGCCTAGAAAAGAGACCATAACTCGCTTTAAGATGATGCTAAGCAGCTAGGAACAACATACGTAAAATCAGCGTTCCAAGCTGATTGCAAATATATGTGCCTCATCTCAGTAGGCGAATCTGACAAGGAAGAGTTCCCAAGGCAGCTCGGCCAACCCGGATGAGTCATATCTCACCGTAATGCGCTTGAAACATTGATTCCATATCTGCTTTCCTTTTCTGCGGAACAACCTCTCCGAAAGAAGTTATGGGCGTTTGAAAGTCTAAATTTGTCACGTTTAAAGTGGCTTGAAATCAACTAAAAGCGGTAAAAGAACACCTAGCCGACTTCCATGGTCGTGTTTCGTTTTTATAGTCAGTATACTTGATACGAAACTGATAACGCACTTTCACGTGTTATGTACAGCTTTCGTCAATTTTACGTCACTCAAGACTTGACAAATCTAGTCTTTCAAATGCTCATAACTCCCTTCGGACATTTGTTCCGCAGAAACCGAAAGCAGATTTTCAGCGCTTCAAGCCCGTTACGGTGATATATAATTCATACGGTTCGGCCGAGCTGACTTGGGAACTCTTCCTTGTAAGTTAGTATCCTTCCCTTGTTAGCACTTACAAAATTTTACAGCTCGCACGGTATCGGCGATTGTGTATAGCATTGGCGCGTCAATTTATTATCAAACTTGCATTAATTCCTATCTTTAACCGCTTATAATTTCTTCTGGAACTTTGCTCACGAGGAAGTGGTCAAAAGTTAACCCAGCCATACAGAACAAGCTGTATACTAACGTCTTGAACCGCTATTTGAAAATATATGTTCTTTATCTGCCAAGCAACTATTGGGAGGAGTTATGAGCGTTCAAATACGACGGCTTTTTCGAATGTTTCGACGAATATATTTCCTTGAAAGGCAGCCTGATGGCGCGGACTCACTGTGACTGTGGTTATTTCAATTACAAAGAATAAGCACATCCACCAAAACGTAATTGTTTTTAAACCTATTTCATGGTGCATGCGCCAGAGTATATTTGACAAATCGCACATTCGAACGCTCATAACTCCTTTTAGACAGTCGCTTGGCAGATAATAAATATATGTATTTGTGACCAGCGTTTCAAGACACGTTCGATGATGTACAGCACGGTTGGTATGGCTGGGTTAAGTTGTATCCATTCTTTATTCGGCATAAAAAAGAAGAAAGACTCAAAATCAGTTTCTTAGTGCGCCTCTAGTGCATATCTTTCAATGCATTACCCTCTCCTCTATTTTTCCGTATGATTCACCTCATCTGCAAGTTTTTTCTCTTTCGATGCTATAAGTGCGCAGTCAGGGCACCGTGGTCGTTAATTTTTCAGAAAGCTTAAACTTGGAGATTTTATTTGAAATAATAGAGTGCAGTGAAGTAGAATAAGCAAAGATTTAGCAAAGTTTGATTACTTCGACATTTGCTTGCTACAGTGGTGGTGGTGCTGAGCACGACGAATATTAGAATTGTACAAAGTGTCAGGAGTAATCAAGCTGAGAGCTCTCAGGTCTCTGTCGATGACATGTAAAACAGTCAAGACATTAACATGCACTATCAATGAAAGAACCGTGTACGGAAAAGCACAGATCAATAACTTTCACTATGAGCAAACTAAGAGAGCAGAGCTACCTGAAAAAAAAACAGAAGTCATTCGGTGCGAAATACAGATGTTGAGCTCTTAACCAGGGCTCGGCACGAGGTGGCTTTACGAAAATGGGAAAAACGAAGTCCCCCTTGACTATCGTAAAATTTTACGAAGCTCTTTTGACCCTAAAAATCCCAAACGTAAAAACTCCAAGAAAGGAAACGTCGACTAAAAAACGTAAGCTAAGTTATGTTTTTCGTATAAAAACGACATTCTTTTGCTTTTTGTCCCAAAAACGGAACCCAGTTGCTTATGAGCCACCTGTGCCGAGTCTTGCTCGTAACTAAACGGAGTGGTTATGAATACAGCGAGTACTGCGTGTGTTATCTCAAAGATATCCTGCCAAACCCGAAAAACTGAGTTTTCATAGCCTTTTTTGTGCCAAAAACGAGGTTTTTGTGTAAGTTTTTCTTAGAAATAAGGATGACGTTTCTCGACCTCTTTTCAGACTATGTGAGTAAAAGTTCAGCTGTGGAAGTCCCATGAAAACGAGGATTTGCGCAAATCTTGCGCAGTCGCGCATGAAAATCAACGCCGGGTTCGGTTCTTTATACGCGCTTTTTTCGTGCGTTCGATAGATCTTACTTCTGTTCATAATGTAAAACGTCGCTGGGCTCACTTTGTGGCGTAATTTTTCTGTGAGAACGTGTAATAAGTACTTTTTTCTTCATAGCTCTTTTTGGAATTGAGTACGCACCCATTTTTTATTGTTCAAAACTTTCTTGCTCAAAATGATGAGCGGTACAACGCTGAGAACATCGCGGGAAGGGGATAAAGATTCTATGGACGCCTCAAAAGTTAGATTGGTTATGATGTGAATTTTCACTAAGAAAAAACTTCGTTTTTATGACTGAATATTTTTCTGTTTGTTTTCTTCTTAGCAATCACCACCTCCGAAAGTGACTGTTTCTGAGACAAGTGCAGAAAAGAAATAAGCTTTTTCTTGTTAACAACGAGTTGTGAACCGACGAGTCCTGAAGCAAGAACCTGTGAATCGAAGTATCGTCAAAAAAAGAATGTAATAATAATATTATAATAATATATGATAATGTACTCAAATTCGAACGGCTTCATTTTGTGGGCAGATAAGCATTTATTTGTACACTGCTCATGACTGGCGTAAAGAATGATTAGCATATCGCAAACCATGATCTAATTTTTTGACGATTTTGCAGATCACTTTTTTGCATTAAAAGGTTATACAGTATGCAAATGCAGGCGATTATGCGTTAAAGGCTTAGTGCAAGTGAGCACAAAACATTGAGAATAGATGTGGCAATCCATTTTTTTATGAAACTTACGCATATGCGGACATTGTCTGCCTAGAGATGGTACTCTTATCGAAAACATTGCAACCTCCATCGTGAAGAGAAACGACAAATAGAGATGCAGCTGTTTAATCACTAAATTATACTTTGAAGGTGACGAAATATGGAACTACGAAACAGACTTGATCACTGATGAGCAAGTCATCGAGCGGTACTTGGAAGAATGGAGAAAAAATGTGGAACGAGACTATCGAAAAGAACTACGGTTTATTCCTCGCTTTGCTTCGACTCACTCGAGATGACAATCATATGCAAACTTTCGTATTTTCGAAAAAAGATCGCTAAAATGTTATATGTGTCTTGAAATAAAATGGGCATAATTTGTAACGATTAGATTGCTAAAATCTCCTTACACTGTGCAATTGTATAACTTGTTGAATGTTAAATAAAAATCTTCAAAGCATTTAATTGCACCCAGCTTTAAAATCTTTTTAAGTGTCTGTAATCATATGCTATAATCACTGTAAAATAGCACACAAAAATCAGAATACCCATTCACTAATCTTCTTTTTTCGCTTACTGTTTTATTACATTTGTTTCCACGCTTCATGTTGTAGCGTGAGCTATAATGCAAGAGAATTGAATTCACAACATATCCGTTTGTTGTTGACATCATTTCTTCCATTATATGCTTTTTGATTTCTACACTGAAAATACTCCTATTTGTGGATGGCTATGTATTACATAGCTTCAATGAATTCTTAACTGCCGTAAGCAATTGTGCTTTACTAGCATGGTATGTTGTCGTCCCTATGGTGCACTTAAATAACAAATCTACCACGAGACCCCCTCTTATTACGATATATCTGCTTTATTTCTGGACACATGCAGCATACGCATATAATTCTTAGCGAAATCGCTTTTCTTCTCGTGTATGTGTTGTTTTTAAAATAGTCCCGTAGCGCTGAACTGCCAGACAGACGATATAGAAGCCATCTTCACCGAACGAAACGGTCAAAGTACAGTGCCATCTGGAAGGAATTGTGAATTGTTGGTTTACCTGATATGAAGTGCGATCATCTGGTTGAGGTAGAACCCCCGGATGCAGTTTTCACTGCCCTTCCACTCCTGCCATCCAACAAGAAGTTGGTATCGTCATCATTGAACGCTGATTTTGAATTTATGCTAAATATGTATTGCGCAACTCTCTAAGACAAGCCAAAGACATTTTCATATGCTGATTTTACAAGATTGACGTTAGTCAGAATCGTCGGGATTGAGATTAGTCAGTTGGGATTTGGTTGTGAACTCGTAGGATCCAAAATATCTGAAACAGGCACCAGAGCTCAAATCTTTTTCGGATGTTGTGTAGTCTGAAATTGACATCTATCACTATGAGAGGCCTTTAGTAAACATAAACAGCGTGCATTTTATGGCAGGAACGCTTATAACTTTTTAAAGATTATTGCACAGCAAATTTAGAGATAGGTTTGAAACCAGTGTACCGCAATAGTAATCACTTGAAAAACATAACTGCTGAGAAAAGGAAGAAGTTGTCTCAATATGTGTTCTAACTTTTGCTTATTATGCCATGTGTAGTTATTATGGATCTGACAAATGGCAAGAACTTTCGCACATCTAATAACTTGACCTTTTGCTCATTACTGTCGATAAAGTCTCGGTGGCTTTGAACTGCAACCATAACACGAATTTTGCTATGTTAATCTAGGAAACAGCGGGATAGTTAGCAAATGCACTAACAATAAGAAACAATTCTTCGATAAGACAGTGATAGAAGTTTATTCAACTTAATTATAGTAGTTTCCAAAAAATGAATCAATAATCAAAACTTTAAGATTCTCTATCTAGAAGGTATTTGCCGAACGTGAATGAGTGCAACAGGCTCGTCGAGCTTCCCTCTTTTCATGCCAGCGCAGACAATTACTAAGCATCAGCGGCTCATGACGACCTTATCTTTTGGCACTGCGTGGATCTTGAATATTCAGATTGACCAGCGGCTTAGATTCAAAGGACCGCATGACGAAGGCGCAGAAGCAATATTAGCTGAGCCGTGATGGCGTATCTTCACCGTTGTAAATCCTGCGTTTCATGCGCTCTGCAGCTAATAAAGCCGCGTTCGCGCCCAAAGATATTGCGCCTTCGTCATGCAGCAGGCTTTATTTGCTTGGCAACTCGCGGCTCGATGCTATCGCGGGCTCTCACCAGGGCCCGGCACGAGGTGGGCAAATGACAAGCTGAAAATTGTTTTGGGGCCAAAAAGCAGAGGGGATATCGTTTTTGCGGGATCCGGGGCGGAGCCGCGGAAGAAGATTCCAAGTGCAAGCAAAAGAATGTCGAATCATGCTTACCTTATACATCTAATTCATCGAAAATAGTTTTCATAGACCTCAACGCACAGCAAACTTCGCGCGCACTACGCCGCGTTGCCGCTTATTGCCGCGTGCGCGACGTCGCATGAGCTATGCCGTTGAACAGCATGATTACATGATCAGTTCTCAATGCAGGCGTAATGATATAGCACCAAATTACGTAAGCGAACAAAGAGAGGCTAGTAGAAACAAAGCATGAAATGTTATGAAAACTTATGTGAAGGGCAGGTGTAATAAGCATTTTTTCCAAAAATTTCGCAAAACTGGTAAATGAAGATGTGAATTCAAATGGCTCGTTTGCAACGCACAGATGACCATACGGTACGAAACTTGGTAGGTACATGAACACAGACCTGCAGGGCTTATCTTAGAAGTTTTATTGAAAAATTATGTGAATGAAGGTTGTGGCAAGCTTTTTTCTAAAAATTTCCCATTATCAAAAAATGGAAAAATGGCTCGTTTGCAGCGCAGAGAAAACGAAATCGCGCGAGACTTGGTGTGTATACGCGCAGTAGGACTAAGGAACTATGTATGAAAAACTATGGAAAACTTATGCCAATGAAGAGCGTGCTCAACTTGTTTCCAAATTAAGTGGGTACCCTATTTTCAGGTGTATAAGCCGCACCCTTTTCGCTCTAAACGCGAGCAGACCCAGGCGTGCCGCCGCGCATATGTCTCGCGAAGCGGTCGCCTTATCGCATATGTTCTCACTTAACGCGCTCCATGATAACAGTCAGTCTTTTGGCGTGTTCACCTTTAGATTGAAAAGGGTGCGGCTTATACACCTGAAAATAGGGTAATTGCCCACCTAATGCCCACCTGAGGTGGGCAAAACTTTCAGTTCACATAATTTTTTCAAAATTTTAACATAAATCTGTTGTTCACCTAAAGTTTACTATATGGTGAGATTTTGGTTCCGAAACTCCTCCTCTTGTCTTTGTTAGAGCCCAAAATCGCATCAGCAGCCTAGCTTTCTAAGATGGAAAGCGCGCCCCAGTTAATCGATACGCGCGGGAGCGGCGTCTCTCAGTCTTATGACTGCGTTCCTTTGATATTTTTTCATTCCTTCATCATTTTCCTTGCTTATTCTTCTTCCTGTTTTCTATCTTGATACAGGTGAGGAGTAATTAGAGAAATTTGAGCATTTTGAGCGCTTTTGAGCGCTTTTAGGCGAAGTGTGGCCGGTGCTCTCGTTCCACAAGCACAAAGCGTCATTTTTGGGCTCAAGGGTGTATTCGTAAAAACTATTGGGGTCAAAGGGGAATTCGTTTTGGAAAACCCCGTCTGCCCTCCTCGTGCCGGGCCCTGGCCCTTACTGTTTCACCAGAACGCCCGCGGCCCATGAAAAAATTCTGGGCCTTACAAAATGCCCTGCATATTTTCAAAATTCGAGAATTTTCAAGCACAAAAGAATGCTAGGCTGTTTCCTTGCAGAGTACAATCGTAAAGCCCCACACGAGAACTAATTCCCGAGAAACGTTGAATTCTACAAAGAGGGCGGATAAGAGAGGCAAAACTCAATTTTTTTTAAATCGATCTTGTAGAAGATTAAGAATTCACAATCGTACCTTTGCAGGCTCGTAATATACAACCACTATTGGGGGATCAGCTACGATCAGCATTGATTTAAAAAATGCACAAAAATTCTTGAATTATTTGATTTTTGGCAAGGGAACTATGCAGCACTGTATGTGTGAAGGTCTCATGTATTCGTTTAGGCAAGTGGGAGATTTGTAAGATTTTTCGGACAGAAGTTATAGATTCCTTTGATTTTTCAAGCTCTTGAAGACTTTTGATTTCTGGATTCACTCGCGTATAAAGTTGGTGCAAATACTTGGATGCTAACTTGTAAAGCTTTTGCCTACCGGATGTTATGCCAAAACCTATGTAGAAAGTAGAAAGGATTTGACTTATTGCGTAAAGAATTGATATGATGCAAGACTTATGGACCAACCTAACAGATATTGCATTGCAATTTTTCTCATTTTTTCACATTTGTTACTTGCTACTGTCAGAAATACGCAAGGCTGACTGCCGCAATTTGCAACAACAGATTTTTATTGTGTTATAATCTTGAGTTTGGAAGAGCCCTAAAACACTTCATCGGTGAAAGAATGATTACAAAAAATTTATTCATTTGAATTATGGTAGTTTCTAAAAACTAAAGCTAGAACAAAAGTTGAGACATTCTCCATTCAAAAAGTATTCGCCGAACGTGAATGACTAAGACCAGCTCGTCGAGCTTCTCTCCTTTCATGCCAATGTAGGCATGTTTGAATGCAAAGAACAATGATGCACAAGGCGACGTAATTCACTGAAAGAAGCAAAATTATCATTCATATTCTCTCATTACTAGACAAAATTTGCTGACGTATTATTGCCGGGAACGCTCGAATCCAACTGCGAAATATATTATGCCTTTGCGAGCGATGTATCGCATGAGGATAGGACATTCTCCTAAATTCGTCAATTATGCCAAAATCACCGCAAAGTGCTCTTATATATGATTTGCAGCAATGGCCAGAAAAGACAGCTGTGCTTTATGTTTGCACAAAAGTATATCGAACTTATGGAAACGGAGATGGTTGAAGAAGCGACTTCTTGTTGCTTTGCTTAGTTCAAGTTCCACTGATGGCAATGTTGCTGGTGTCCACTGAAACTTACGCTATCAAATCAAAGAATTGTCTCTGTGAAGGTACTTGCATTCAAATAAGCATATTGGTTGAAAAACATGAAGCTGCCAAGAAATTTACAATGACGATTATGATACGCCGTAAAATGGTTGTCCTGATATAAATGACCGTAGTAGTTTAGTCTGGGCCTTAATTGCAAACCTTGAGTGTGCCTTCAGTAAGCAAGTTAGATATCGTACCCGGATCCCCCAAACGATCTGGATAGCAGAGAAGCCATTGGGATTCCGACCGCCGAATACAAGCCGTTTTGTGGTTGTCCATGTTCGTAGTGTTGGCGGACAAAGATAAACCCAGACCTATATCATTAGAGCATAATGGAAGATATGAGTGAGTTTTTCTGAAGTTTTCACATTGATGCGCAGTAGAGAGGGCTTTTGTGTTTGCTATCTCCGGCGGCGCCTAAAGGCGTCGAAACGTCAAGCTGTGATCTTGTACAAGGTGTCCCAAAAGTATGTATACACTAGTAATATTGTCATATGATGTTACGCCAATGCCAGGTTTGTACGGTGGAATGTTTATTGGCCTTACGTTTCGACAAAATCGTCTTCGTCGGAGGCCTGAAAGTAGATTGCAGTGTTTTATCAGTGGGATCAGACCGCCAAACGCCTCCCCGCACTGCCGAGTCTAGATCCCTCCCGTACGCAACGTACTGAGACACTTTGATGAGAAACGTACCTCTTTTCCAGGTGTTAGTGAGAGTCAGTAGAGTCAAGTTAGCCGCACAGTAGAGACGGACTAGACTGAGTCTTGCTCAGCGATCTACACTTATATATATGTAGGTGCAGGCTATCGTTCACAAATCGTTAAAATAGGCAAGAGTTCGGCTGTTATTGATACGCATTCATTTCTATTATTCATACTAGGATTTCTCAGAGAGATCCACGCTGCCTCAATAGTCTTCCTCACTGAAACCTCTGCTTCGCGTGACAAGATAGTACATTTAACGTCAAAATCACTGCCGTTGTTGGTTTCAATTCTATGCCTTCCTAACGGTGACATCGCACTTGCTCGTCGTTTAACTGCCAAATGCTCTTTGAGTCTAACATTCAACAATCTACCCGTTTCTCCGATATATGTTGCCCTACAGCTCAAGCACTCTAATTGGTACACTACTCCTGCCTTTGTGCAATCACCTATTTTCCCATACGGGCAGACAATGCAATGCTCCGCTGGACATTCTATATCGTAAAGCCTGTTCCTTACCAACTGCTTTTTGATGCTTTCATTCGGGATGTTCACAAGCATAACATCATTTTGCAGTTGTGCTCGAGCTATGCATCGCTTAATTGCTGCACTTACTTGATCGGAAATAAAAGGAATGCACAAGATACCTTGGCATTGTCGCGAGTGTGGCTAACGTTTGCATGCCTTGAGGCATGTTGAAGTCGTGGTGAGTAACCATTACTATGCGCAATTCGTGTAGCCAAATTTAGGGACTCGAGTCGTTCTTGTGCACCCGTGCAAACAAATTATATTAATTAATATTAATATATTATTATTATTATTATATTAATTATTATTATTATTATATTAATTATTATTATTATTATATCAATTATTATTATCATTGAATTTATGTATACACTGTTTGATCGTTGATAACTCTCTTCCGAAGAAGTCCTTTGTCTAACTTCAGGTACCATTTTGCAGAGCCGGCTTTAACTTAGATACACAGTATCCAGCGGACCACCGATCTTCCTTCATTGCTGTAGAATTACGTTGGGAAGTTTCAGCTAATTGCATCATAACGGATTAGTCGTGTTTCAAAAAAAGTTTCCAAAAATTCTGAAAAGTGGTGTTCACCGCGCGAGGACTTCATTACTCAACTTTTTAGGTGTTTGTAAAGCTTTTAAAATGGTGTAATCACAATTCTAGGGCGCCTTGTAATGACAGCTAATGCAGTTCACCTGGCACAAGTTATGAAAGAACCTTTGCGGTAAATTGGCAAAGTTCACTTTTAGTTACGCTGACTCCAAGCCTAGTGTAAAAGTTTCCAGGTTCTTTGGTTTGCTATCCGAAGCAAAATAAGACCCTCATTGGCTCAAAACCCTTCTTGAAGTTCCTACCATAATTAAATAGTAACGAGGAGAGAGCGGTGACTCGCTCCAGATCGTTAATCTGAGTTGAAGCCACTCTACAAAATGGTACCTAAGGTTAGGCAAAAAAGCTTTTAGAAAAGAAAGACTTTAGTTTATGTACAGTGTATATGAATCATATACACTGTACATAAGATGGGTGCCTTTCGATAGAGCAAAGCAAGCTCGGTAAGATGGCATGTGAGTGTTCGCACCAACTTCAGCACATCACGAGTTAAAAGCCGATGAGAACTTTCATGCCCGAATGATTTGAAATTTTTTATGTTTTCGTCCAAAGAAAGCTTACCAGGTTCCAAACTTGCTTACGCTCAAAACACTCCACATAAGACATTCATTTGTACCGCTGCTGTTTTTGTTTCCGTGCTAGAAACCGAGAAAGTTGAAAAATTTCAAGCTTCCAAAAAAGCAGTGCTAGCCGTTCCCACATAGGCAATGTATACTACAACCTTTAGAAGCACATCGGTAAATTTGCAGCTTCCTAGAAGCGCCAATTTATGGGAAATACCAAACTTAGCTCATTTTGCTAGGGTATTTCATGTCAGAACCATTATTTCTTGGAAACTAAAGCTTATAAAAAGCTGGAAATCTGTGTTTGTATTTCTAAATATTTGTGATAACAATTACTTATGTGAGAAGAGCACAGCATTGCTTTTTTGAAAGCTTGAAACTTTTAGTTTTCTCGGTTTCTAGCGCAGAGACAAACGCAGCAACGGCATATGCGATTGTCGTATGTGGATCGAAGCTGATGCGAACACTTACACGCCTTCTTATAGAAGCTTGCTTTGCTCTGTCGAAAGGTATCCTGCATTCTATTCCGAATTAAAAAGTATGTGACTTATCGCATTAAAAAGTAAAATTGAAAAAACTTGTGAGAAACTTCAATATAAACTGAGGGCCGCATGCATTAACATCCCCGCAGGGAGGGGATCGCAGGTTAAAAGAAAGCTTCATATTCTGAAGCTCCAAATATCTGGATTTCACGTTGCATATGTAACCGTAAGTATACCTACTATCGTTCACTATGAACGCATTGAACAGCAGCGAGAAGCTGAACAAGCCGCATTTTACAGCATTTGTATGATCCCTGATGATCCCTGGCCCTTTTTTGTTTGAAGTCATTTTTCTTTCTCCAAAGTTAACGAAAAGCTTCCAAAGTTGTACAGATTATTTGACCTGTCACTGCTTAGATGTTGCTGATAAGAACAAGTGATGTATCGGGGTCATGAAATTTGCGATGAACCACAAGTCGAAACTTCGGGTCTACCGAAAAATTCGGTTTTTCAAAAACTCATTTGTTCCCATCGGTAGCATGCTTAGCACGGTTGTGTTAGATAATCAGTACAACTTTGGAAGGTTTTCGTTGACTTCAAAGAAAGAAAAATGACTTTGAAGAAAAGCGCGGGGATCATCAGGGATCATACTAAAGCTGGAAAAGCGGCTTGTACAGCTTCTCACTCCTGTTCAATATATTCATAGTGAAGGATAGCAGGAATAGCTGCAGACAGGCAGACAGTGTTAAACTTAGATATCTGGAGCTTCAGAATATGAAGCTTTCTTCTAAGCTGCGACCCCCTCCCCAGCAATGATGTTAGTGCATGCGGCCCTGAATGTCTGTCGGTATTCTGTCTTATGTTCTGAATAGAATATTCCATTTTCAACCGTTGCTGATTGCTTTGGAATCCTCTCAAACTTGATCAAGAGAATTATTTGCCATGTTGATCACTTAGTTGATACTCATTCCGCAATGAAGGACTTGCTTCCTTCGTAAGGTTAAGATATGTACCAAATGAGTATTATGCTCGTGTTCATAATAGACCGTAAAACCTCTATTTTCATCAGTTTTTAGAAAATGCTTATTAGGTTGATTCAAAATGTCGCTTTGATTATGAAAATTCGTAAGTGCTCCATATGTGAAGGTACAAAGGTAAGGTAGACTAAGGTAGACTTTGTAAGGTAGACTTACAAAATAACTTCCATATAGAAAAATATATTTACTCTCTGATCTCATCTTCGCTGTTCTTTGACGACAAAAGAATTCAAAGATAAAAATTCGAATAAGAGAACCACTCGAACTCGTGATTTTTGAAAATAAATCGTCAAAAATCTAAAACGCTGCAGAATAAACTGAAAGCATGTGTGTTTCAAACGTTTTGTGAGCTGCTCTTGCTAACGATGCCAAGTTCGTGCTGATCGATTTTTATAAAAATCATGATTTTCGAGAAGAATGCGACAAATGCATAAAAGAATTTTTGCTGTTTTTTCATTTTTCTCGATAATCATAATTTTTTTTGTAGAAAAACCCCATCATACAATGGCACCATTAGAAAGAGCATTTACGTAACTTCAAAACACATGCTCTTAGACTTTTCTGCAGCGTTTCGGATTTTTGACGATTTATTTTTGAAAATCACGACTTTGAGTGGTTCTCCTATTTGAATTTTTATCTCTGGAGTGTTTTGTCTTCAAAGAGCAGCGAAGGTGCTATTCAAAATTAGACGAATTTTTTCTGCCTGGAGGTAATTTTTGTAAGTCAATATGTTCTCATAGAGAGCATTACGAATATTTCAAAATCAAAGCGATAGAACTTTTGAATCGAACTACCCTAATTTCCGGGGTATAAGGTGCACCTTGTATAAGGCGCACCCGCCGCAGCGAACAATGGCGCGAAAAAGCTTAATACTCAGTGTGCTGTGGTTATCCTTCAATGCGCACAGATCGTGATTTCAGGTACAATTACTCTTCTCAGAATGTGTGATGTAATATCGGTTCTACTGGTGGGATGAAGGTGTTCTCTGATTTTGTTTGGATGATTCTTTCTCTTGTTTCGAATGATGTTACCGGTGCTACATTTGTGCTTTCCTTCGTTTCTCATAATGCTGGTACTGAAACTGTCTTCCCTGTGAAGAGTGAAAGAAAAGGTGAAGATTTGTTTTGAAACAAATCACTATTGAGAGGAAAACAGCAACGGGGGCAAAAAGCT
Source organism: Cylicocyclus nassatus (assembly GCA_958299035.1). Lineage (NCBI taxonomy): Eukaryota > Metazoa > Nematoda > Chromadorea > Rhabditida > Strongylidae > Cylicocyclus > Cylicocyclus nassatus. The sequence goes on from CATQJL010000112.1 coordinate 66,393,122, forward strand.
ACTGCTGGGTCAAAGAGGTTACTGTTCTGCTTGTGCGGCGCCGCGCATCGCGAACGTCATCATACGTCAGTCCGCGCGCGGTGAAAACTACTGCGCCTTATACCCCGGAAATTAGGGTAATATTTCTGCTATCATGTTGTTGAAAGATTAATGGTTTACGCAATCTTGTAGCATTCTATAAAATGAGAGCATGACGTCCAGAAAGAGAAATAATGGAAGAAGTTGAAAACTTATGTGCCGACCTAATAACTAGGGAGTCATGCTCATTAAATTACGGCCCTGTCTTCGTTAAAAACGATTTTGCATAATCAATCAAAGTAACTAAGGTTTACTCACGTGAGTGATTTACCCCATTTGAAGTCATAAGCAGGAACCAAGTCTGCTCCAAAAATAGGTGGATGAATGAGAGGGTCAACTTCAATGACTGTAAAATGGAGTTAAGGATTCAAGGTCAAAGTGTTATCATTGGTTTTCTCTGTAGACGTTCTGGCTAAGTGAAAACGTTAGTAAAAGAAATTTTTCATGAATAAAACTACTGTTATATTCACTCGAAGCTGAGAGCATACACCACATGCTTTTTACTACAAATAGCGAACCAGTAATCTCAAAGGTGCTAGTTGCAGGCGCGCTTTCTTCGGGACCTGCTCGGTTTCCCGCTATCTGATGATTTTTAAATGCACCTTACGATTCTTTATATATTAGATTGTCATGTGTTTTTAAGTCATCTTGAGATGAGATGTCACCCTTTTTTCAAGTGCTCTGATAAAGTCGACTGCACGGAACCCATTTCGCGGTAGGCTGTACGCGCGAGCATGTCTGAAGCGCGGCTGACGGGGTGGCTAGCGAGGTACGTTTACATTCGCGCGCATGAGTCATTACAGCGCCAGTATCGGCTGCACGTGGGCATGTTCGCGTGCGTTCAGCTTACAACGATATGGGCATTTCTTGCATTCGACTTTATCTATCTAGGGTATACGCGCAATTTATCAAAACTTTTTCGTTGCTTAAAGGCACCGTCCATTTAAATTGAAAACTGAGATTTTAGTGCTGTATAATAGTGGAGCCCACAACTAGGTAATCGTCCAACTTCCGCTGCAAAAAATAAGTTTCGAAGCACCGAAGCGGAAAAATTGCTTCAGGAAAAATATCCAGCGGGAAATTGGCTCCAAGAAAAGTGGAGATCCAGATGGCTCCTCCCACCGACGTAAATGATTCGCAAATAGAAGCTCGCTTAAATACGGCCCTCAGAGTAAATGGAGATGTTGAATTGCACGCTAGCATAATAACATAATGAAGGGTGGATCTGTGAAAGTCCAGGCACACTTAAAGGCAGCGTCCAGGCAAGTCTGGACACATGGGGATCTCACGTAAATAGTAATTTTGGAGCCCTAACTAAGCCACTGCCAAACCAGCAGCTCAAGTAGTGCTCTAACGGCTGAGATATTCTCCTCGAAACTGGACCCCGCGATCGTATTTCGCATGGATTCTTGGCGCAAAGCGTAGATCCTGGCGCAAAACTGCCATGAATCCATGCGAATACGATCGCGGGATCCAGTTTCGAGGGGAATATCTCAGCTGTTAGAGCGTTACCTGTGCTGCAGCTTGGGCAGTGCCTTAGTTAAGGCCTCAAAAGTACAAAATCCCCATAAGTCCAGATCTGCCTGGACGCTGCCTTTAAGCCCAGTGTTAGACTTTTCACCTTCAAACCATCCACGCTAATGGGTGGGACCACCTGGGTCGCTTCTGCCTCTCGAAGCGTTTTTCTCGAACTAAATGGAAAGGAATGATAAAACATCAAAAGCAAAAGTAATGCAAGCAAGCATTCTAAAGCAAGTTACAGATTTGAAACATTTTTGGAAAGATTCCTTCAAAATGCTTCACCGCAGTTTTGCGGTAAATTTCAAAGGTAGACCGAAGTTTGTCTGGTGTTCGTCTATTGTTCTTCAATCTCTTCTTTCTGGAAAGTTCGCCGAAAAAATGTCTGTCTCTTGGAGAGATCATTCTCAAAATGGTAGCATTGCTACCTTTCCCCAATCGTTGCTGTTAGGTGCATTCTCTCTTGAGCTACAATGGTTTGCTTATTCAAACTCCTCATATCGCTATACTCTAGCTTCCGCATTCTTCGTCTTCTGGATATCCTTTACGCTCTACACGCTAGTATGATAACATAATGAATGATATACTCTCGATATCATCCCATATGTCTTCCCTCAACATGACGTGGATTACGTGGCTTGATGAGGCGTCGCCTCGCCTCTGGCTCGCGCCACGTTGCGAGCGCATCATTTGGCGCGACGTGGCGCTCAACACAACGTGGCGCAGCCTTCTCCACGTTCTTCTTGTTGCCACATCACGCCGAAAATGCGCACGCAACGTCGCGCAAGCCCGAGGCGAGGCGGCGCCTCATCAAGCCACGTAATCCACGTCATGTTGAGGGAAGACATATGGGATGATATCGAGGGTATATATCTCTATATATATAAAGCAGAAAATCTGTGTTTGTTTGTACGCATTCGGGTGCAGGTTGTGTAGGGTGTGCAGGGTGTTCACGGTGTGTAGGTGTGCAGGATGTGCAGGGTGTGCAGGATGTGGAGGATGTGCAGGGTGTGCAGGGTGTGCAGGTGGGCAGGGTGTGCAGGGTGTGCAGAGTGTGCAGGGTGTACGGGGTGGGGAATTTAGACTGATAGATTGGCTCCAAACCGGAGTGAAACCCGGGACGCCTGCTCTTATATATATAAAACTAGCTGGCTTACCCGGCTCCGCCGTATCCGGACCAAACTTGGCACACATACACTTCGGGCCCCGGCGGGTGTCACAGTCCACTTTTCGTTATCGATCGATGTCGATTTTACCGTTTTTTATCGATTTTTTTGCAGAGTTCACCTACAGGGCTAGGAGTTGGCACAGGGGGAAGTGAGCATGGGGATTTCGAATACAATATTAGTTTTCAGGATCGTCCATTACTTTTATTGATTTTATCGATTTTTTGTAAATTTTGACATGCGAGGCTGGGATTTTGCACAGGGGGGTAATCGAGCATGCTGATTACGAACACAATATTAGTTTTCAGGATCGTCCATTACTTTTATCGATTTTATCGATTTTTTTTGTAAAATTTGACCTGCGGGGCTGGGAGTTTGCACAGGGGGTAATCGAGCATGCAGATTACGAATACAATATTAGTTTTCAAGATCGTCCATTACTTTTATCGATTTTATCGATTTTTTTTGTAAAATTTGACCTAGGGGGCTGGGAGTTTGCACAGGGGTGTAATCGAGCATGCTGATCACCCCCCTTGGGGATGATCAGCATGCTCGATTACCCCCCTGTGCCAACTCCCAGCCCCCTAGCTCAAACTTTGCAAAAAAAATCGATAAAATCGATAAAAGTAATCGATAATCCCGAAAACCAATACTGTATTCGGAATCCCCATGCTCGATTACCCCCCTGTGCCAACTCCCAGCCTCGTAGCTCAAACTTTGCAAAAAAATCGATAAAATCGATAAAAGTAATCGATAATCCTAAAAACCAATATTGTATTTGGAATCCCCATGCTCGATTACCCCCCTGTGCCAACTCCCAGCTCCGTAGGTGAACTCAGCAAAAAAATCGATAAAAATCGATAAAATCGATATCGATCGATGATGAAAAGTAGCCTATGACACCCGCCGGGGCCCGAAGTGTATGTGTGCCAAGTTTGGTCCGGATCGGTTCAGAAATGGAATTTTCTATTCGGAACATACGTACACACATACATACAGACAGACAAACAGACATTCAGCTTTATATATAAGATTCAAAGTATGTATCTTTGAGTAGATGTATGTTCGGAATACATTTCTTGGTAGACTTTGAAGCTGGAATTTTCTCCATTAAATATAAATCATGGCGCAGGTCATGGGCCAATTCGCGGCAATCTACAGAGCCCTTCTATCGATTTATTGATTTGTTTGCTCAGACCCAGAAAGCGTGTTAAGGTTGTTGCATAGGTTCTGTCCGATTTGAATTTTTTGAGTTCAAAATGTCATAACTTCTTTCAAAGTCAACTTTTTTCCAAGACCTTAGTTTCCTGTGTTGAGCAATTCCTTGGCTATCAGATACATATTAGAACTTGCGAAAATCCTTGTTAAGGAAGAAGCAAAAACTTAAAAACTTTACTACGTTTTCCTTCAAACTTGTCTTTTTTGACATGGCAATGCTCCCTTATGAGAATTGGTAGGCATCTTATCTAACAATGGACAGATAGAGAAATTTTCGTATATTATTTTGCAACAGAAAGAGCCCATAGGGTCTGCGTTGCCGAGAGATTTTTTTGACCAAACAAAAAATTAGCCACTTTTTGACCTCTCTTCAGCGCATATGTCATGCCTATTTATGAGTTACGCAGTTGACGTGAGCGCCGAAAACGAATTGGTAAATGGGCCTTGCTAGCTCTTTCTTTACCCTAGCACCTCCAACTTTGAAGTCATCGATTACTTCTATTCGCAGAAAGTTATAGCATGTAAAACATTTGCACAGGAAATTAATGACAATAAATTTTACTAGCAAGACGTTTTCTTCATGAAACTGAAGTTATGCGTATAACTTATTACACCCTTATTCCGTAACCAATCAAAAAACTTGACCTGAAGGGCGCATTGTGGAGATTTTCTCGCAAGAACATATTTCTAGAGTGAGAACGTACCTCGGCCACTTGGAGATTTTAGGCCTGAAATCTCCTTACACTAAAAAATTTATTTAAATTTGATATGCTTTGGAAAGCGCAAGAAAAACACTTTCTAGTGATACTAACAATACTGCATTAGAGATGCAATTCTGTTAGAACAGCTGCTTCAAACACGAGGCAAAAAAAATCGGACAGAACTTGTGCAACAACCTAATAAATCATAATCGAATCATTTTTCCAAGTCAAGTAGCAAGAGGCAAGATCATATGCATCTGCGATGAGAAGGATGCGGTGACTTCAAGTAAATCGGGGAAGCAAGTCTTCTATATAATATGAAGTTGAGTGTTGGTAAATTGTTATTTACTGTGTTTTCTTTATAGAAACTTTTGTGTGTGGACCGATCAGCGCCAAATGTTGCACACATATGATTTCGATACGGTCCTCCTCGTTTCTTATGAAGGTGCTTTAGCCGGTTGTATGCGGTGCATGGAGAGAAGCAGTGAGTACTCAGAAGGCGAAAGCGGAAGACGGCGAAAAGGTAAATGGAATTTCGCATATGCGACTTACGGTCACGTTACGAATTGAAGGTCGACTATCCGTCCCCGGGTGGTAGAACCGGGAATGCCAGCTATGCAATTTATATAGGCTGAGTTTTACTTTAGGATCATTGTGGTGTGTGATCCCTTTGAGGATCCCAGGAAGACAACACTCTTCAGTCATTTTTACCTCTTTAGACGCACTGAAAATGATATAGAGGCTTTGCTGCGGAATCAATACAGTGCTGGCCAAAACTATAATTCCACCCCGAAAACTGCCGTAACTCATCTGCTTCTCAACGAATTGATCTGAAATTCGGTACAGTTGTGTGCTTAACAGGCTACCATCAGTAACCAGAACGGATCCCGTTTTTGTTTGATTGTTCAGGAAAAAATCGAAAATTTCGAAAAAAGCAGGCTTGAAGGTTGGCCAAAACTATAATTCCACCTAAGGTTTCTGTCCACTAAAGTAATTCTCGGCTTCCAAAGTAATTTGTGCATATATTAGGTTGGTCCGAAAGTTCTTGCGCATCATTTTCAAAAAATCATAACTTCCTTGCCACTCAATGGATTTTGCTGAAATTACATCTATTCGAAAGAGGAATCCATGCTCTTTACAGCAGTTGCTCAGCCATGAATTACTTTGAGAAACTTCGAGAGTTACAAGCAGTTGAATGAAATCAATCAAGATTGGCAATTTTCGAGCTGGATCACAGAAAATTTTGGAGGTATTTTTATTTGATAGAGAAAATTTTGCGCATTACGGTGGTACCTTTCCCACGAATTAAAACGAAAAAGATCGAGAGTTAGGAGCAAACAAAAAGAATTGCTTCAGTTTTGCAATTTTTGAGCATGCTCAAGAAAGCCTAGAAACGTCACAGAAAAGGCGGAAAAGTCATAAACATGGGTTTTGCAACCTTTTCTTTCTAGCTGAGCAAGAATCGTGTCAATCGAGAGCAATTTTGTTTTTTGTGATTTTTTCGGATTTTCAGGCCTGCGTTTTTCACGAAAATCAAAATGGCCCTCGATTAGCAGGATTTTCACTCAGCTAGAAAGGGAAGGTCACAAAACCAATGTTCATGACTTTCCGCCTTTTCTGTGACGTTTCTAGGCTTTCTTGAGCGTGCTCAAAAATTGCAAAACTGAAACAATTCTCTTTATTTGCTCCTAACTCTCGATCTTTTTCGTTTTAATTCGTGGAAAAGGTACCACTGTAATGCGCAAAATTTTCTCTATCAAATAAAAATACTTCCAGAATTTTTTGTGATCCAGCTCGAAAAATGCCAAACTTGACTGATTTCATTCAACTGCTTGTAACTGTCGAAGTTTCTCAAAATAATTCATGGCTGAGCAGCTGCTGTAAAGAGCATGGATTCCTCTTTCGAACAGATATAATTTCAACAAAATGCATTGAGTGGCAAGGAGGTTACGATTTTTTGAAAATGATGCGCAAGAACTTTCGGACCAACCTAATACATAATCAAAAGTCAAAACAGTCGCTTCAGTACAGCTGTGTCATACGTTTATAAGAAACGTTTATCTGCTCTTTTTTAGATAAAAATACTTTCATGCGTAATTCGTTCCCAAGAATGTGTTTTTATGAGTGATTTCGCAGTTTTTTGACTGGTTTGGAAGCGATAGGGCTGCATCTATTTTATACATGCTTAGCGAAGTGAGAACTAGAAGAAAATCGGAGTTTTCATATTCAAAGCGCACCCGACATGGAGCTAACCGCAGGCCTGCGCTCAAATTTATGCCCTCAAACTCCTTCTGCAATGTTCTTATGAGCGTAAAGTAGAGTAATAACATTGTTTGTACGTATGAGAGTCCGAATGCAGTGGTTGCAGATTTTCGCAAGTCTTAGCATACAGGCTAATTGAGGAATTCATCCTGCAAAAACTGTTTTGCAAAAAGCCTTGAACTTATTCTTGGTTCTGATCGTAATGCTCATGTGAGTCACAAGGCATCATACAATTCAGGGTGTTTTCACTATCTAGAAGCTAAATAGTGGCAAAAAATAAGGAAAGGTACCACTTGGTGAGTATTTTGGGACTGCCTAAATATTATCATTGAACCGCGAAGATTTATGCTTTGAAAACGAAGCAAAATTTGACTTGGCCAACAATCGCAAGTTAGTGTGCAGACCTCTTTTTATGTAAACTTTATGCTTTACATCATTTTGAGCTTACAAAAGTAACATAAACCAATTTTGGAGGCAGAAATTTGAGCGCAGGCTTGCTGTAAGGTCTATGTCCGGTGCGCTTTAAATATGAAAACTCCAATTTTTTTCCAGTTCTCACTTCGCTAAGCATCTATAAGATAGGTGGAGCTATCTCTTCCAAACTAGTCAAAAAACTGCGAAAATACTTATCAAAACACATTCTTGGGAACGAAATACGCATGAAAGTATTTTTATCTAAAAAAGAGCAGATAAACGTTTCTTATAAACGTATGACACAGCTGTATGAAGCGACTGTTTTGACCTTTGATTATGTATACTATGAAATTACTTTGGAAGCCGAGAATTACTTTAGTGGACAGAAACCTTAGGTGGAATTATAGTTTTGGCCAACCTTCAAGCCTGCTTTTTTCGAAATTTTTGATTATTTCCTGAATAATCAAACAAAAACGGGATCCGTTCTGGTTACTGATGGTAGCCTGTTAAGCACACAACTGTACCAAATTTCAGATCAATTCGTTGAGAAGCAGATGAGTTACGGCAGTTTTCAGGGTGGAATTATAGTTCTGGCCAGCACTGTATGATGGTGCTACGCATGTCTATGGTAGAAGTAAGGCAATCTCGGGATGACTTTACGATAAAACTTTGCTCACAATTTATCGAAAAACTTATGACTTTCCTATGCTATTATCTCTTTAGTTGATCCTCATCGCTATTTTCGATCTTTCATTGAGCGTTAACGAAGAAAAATGAGTTCAAGGAAAGCGGTGATCTTTTGAGAATTCCTCAGAGGATCGTACAAAACAATGTAAAACTTAGCAACTCAAACACTTAGCATATTGCTTGCTGTCATAAATCAAAGCCTTTGAAGGACGGGAAGGAAAGGAGAAATGCAGTTCTAGATCGCAAATATAAAGCGCCCTTTTAGACTCCATGCGCAGATGGGCAAGATTAGGAAGTTTACGCGACGTATGTTCAATTGAAGAAATTTTGCCATTTTGTAATGCCTGCTCAAATCTGCTTACCGTTGGTTGTAATAAAAGGCACAAGATTTCTGTACTTGTCAATTCCAATCTTTAGCTCCAGCAACCTAGAGATACTTGTTTATTGTACGTTGCAAAACTAAAAATTTCTCACCGAGTTTTGGCCGATGAATATCCCATGATATAGATATTGAACAATAGGTTTGTGCATGCTATGTAGGTAAAGTCTGAGATTGAGCAGTTTCAATGTGCGCGCAGATTTCGCAGAATTGTCCATTGTTGCCAAAGTTCTATCACGTCATTGGTGGTACGGTCGAATCGAGCGTCGTTTAGATTATGTAGCACACCACGCACACATCTACACAGCTTGAAGTCGCAGTTTCTCTCCGTTAGACGTTTTGTGTACATAAAGGCCCATGCATTACATATACGCGCACATACACAGAAGAGTATACATGCACAAATGCACATATTTTAAGCTCAAACCATACCGGCCACACCGTCTAAATAATCCACTTATCCACATCACTCTTCACAAATCACTGATTTGTTTAATAGTAAAGTGGACCAAGTGGTACAAATATGGCTGTTTTGACAAGGGACGGACAGTTAGGCGTGGTGACGATTTAAAGGATGATGCATAACAGTAACTAGACGAAATTCCGGTCTCAAATTACCTTACCTGCGAAGTTTTCTCCAAAGGCATTGTGGTCCAAAAAGAAAGCTTTTTTTACATTTTTAAATGAAATTGTGGCTCAAAAACAAAACAGCGCCCTTGGGTTCTCAGCTAATTTTGATCAGTACAAGGTCATTTCCGCAGAGCGGGCATATCGGACCTTGTTTCCAGCCACTCCGCTAGCTTGTGCCGGCGCCGAGTCAGCACGGCGCTTCTCAGCGCCTGACACAGCAAGGGCACACTGGACGAGCCTATGCACGCCAGTACATAACTGTGCTTGACGAGCGAAAACGGGAGAGTGAAAATGAAAATGGGTTCTATAACTGCAATCCACAAGGTTTACGTTAGGAGTTCTTCTTGGCGCCAGCTCGCGCTGCTGGCGTATCCGTCTTTTCTGCAGGTTTTCAGCTAGGTATGAGCCCGATCACTATCTTAACTTCATGTATCGCGGGCGTTCGGCCTCGCCTATACTGGTGCGACTTTTACAGAAATCCCTTCTTGTACAGGAGAATAGTAGATTTCGCACCAGATCTCATTTGAGTTCGGTAATCTTTTCAAATCTTTTGGAGAGGAGTGGCTAGCGTGGCTAGGACACGTCGCAACCCATGTTCAATTCTGCCCTGGGCCACGAAGTCCTCCACCATCCGCAGTAAAGGTGTTAGAGTAGTCTTGGAGGATAAAAGCATCGACGTGGTAATGGCGGACCCACGCAATCCATAAAGACCTTGCACACATTCAATTGCCTCCTCGACTGTGAGATGCGTTTGGTGCTTGCCCAGAAAGAGTATCAAGGACACCGAATACTATTCTTTTTACACTAACTAGTGAACCAGCAGTTAAGTTAAAGGTCCTAAATCTGCCCCAATCGGGATCAGGCCGAACCGTTGGCGTAAATTTGCTCGCTCGCAGCGGTAGGCCTCTGAGCTGCACATGCGCGCTATTACAGAGAGCGAGGAGAGCGAAGAGAGAGTAGACAAGCAGGCAGTGGGCGGGACCCGAAACCCTAGCGATGCGGACTCCCGCCATGCCAATTTTGGCCTGATTGGGATCGAGGCAGACTGTAGAGTCCGCGCGCTTCGGGACCGCACCGCACTTTTCAGCTATCTGATGTTCTTCCAAATGGCGTTACGATTCTTTATATACTAGATTAGATTTCAATTCATAGTGTGTCATTTGTTGATTGAAATCGTTTTTTTGATCGAAGCAAATTGTCGCAGAATCTTGTTACCAATCCATTTTCTGAGAAACTTCCGTGAATATTGCATTTCGTTCATGTTAACTCTATAACCATAAGGGAGATGCTTCAATGTCTGCGCGAAAACGATTAGCTTAGCGAGTCAGCGATTCATTTTTATCACATATCCTTCATCTCATCTCCTAATGTCTTTCTTGATAATAATGACTTGGGAGTTTGAATGAAGCAACATCTTCATCAAAAGACAAGGAAACTAAATACGACAAGCAAGTTGTTTAGACTGTACCTTAGACATTGAACAATATATCATTTAGGATATGCGTACCTGGAGGAAATTCGTTGGATAAGAATTGTTCATGACGAGAATAGGGATTCATCAGCATTAGCATCATTCCTCCGAGCATAGATGCAGGTTTTTCAGATACAGTTAGGCTACTGAAATGTAAAAAAAAGGTTTACAAAAATAGGCCGCAGAACTCAATCAATAGAAACAGATACGACAAGGAAAAGAGCTTGCTGACTGAGAGCAAGCAAGCAAAGAAATTTCCTAACGAAATATAGGCGATTCGTTGCACGCAAAGATTGCGGACGTATCGGCGTCTCTCCGATCAAGCGCTCTTTCGTTTCTCTTACCACCTGCTGTCTCTCCTAAGCACCAGCTATCTTGGTCGGACGCAGCAGCGCCCAGTCTTTGCGTGTTTTGAATCGCCGATAAGTATAGTTAGTCGATGGCCTTTTCGAGAGTGATGTACATAGTCATGGAAAACATAAATCGCTTATTCCAAATCTGCCTTTTTCAATCGGTAAGTTTTTGACGAGTTATAAGCTTTTATGGAACAGAGATAAATGCGACCTCAGGATAAACAAAATGAAATTTATATTTCTTTTGGCGCTCAGATGGAGCATTTTATTTGTCAGGGCACTCCATACAATAAACGGTCCGAGTTCAAAAATACCCTCGCTGATCGCTGCTTTATTTGAGAAGGAAAACTTTCATCATTCATCATTTCATAATTACAAGACTCCTTGAATATTTTGCAAAAAAAGAACGCGTGGAGTGCTTTCTAGTACATAGTGATGCGTAGCTGAATGAAATGTATATTTTTCGAAAGTAGTTTTTATGACTGGTGAATCATGTAAAGGATTTGTTCACTTACAATAAAATTCAACAAATGCAAGCTAGCATCGTGAAATAAGTTACACGGCGTGGTGCCGCCACATATCAGGTCATTTCAAAAGTAATTTCGCTTTTTCCAGACGGACGCCATATTCGATGGAACAAAGATTTCTAAGAGGTCTTGGTAGTATTCGATACAGCATATCATCCTCTTTCTAACACTAATGTAATTGTTGCAGCGCACTCAATGAGCATTCGGAAAATAACCAAAATCTGCGACCAGGGCTCGGCACAGCTGGCACTGGGTCAAGCTGGATATCGTCTTTCTCAGACACTGGGACGGCCGTGCCGCGGACCTTTTCCGGCTGGAATTTCGCAGTGTCCGCGGCCCGGCCGGAGATGGGCCACGGCTTGGCCGGAAAACAGCCTCGGCTCGTCCGCTTTTGGGCCGCGGCTCAGCCGAAGCTGGTTGTCCGGCCGTCTAGTTCATTCTAGCTCGGATACAGTAGAACTGTTTTTTTATTCACTGGCACATAGAACATACACAGTAAAAAAACAAAAATTGAGCCCACCGATATAGCGGCTTCTGAAACCAATTCCGACTTCAACATTGGACAACACAGATACTATCCAAGGTTGTACAACATACTGATCTTGTTCCCACCTTGGAGACTGGAAAGACATCGAAGGCCATGAACAGAGGGCAGCCTGACCATGCGTCGTACATCACGCAAGTATTCTTTATGCTCAGATACTGGAGCGGCCGAGCCGCGGACCTTATCTGACCAAAATCTCTATAATGAAACTTCGGCCGCGGCTCGGCCAGAGTTTCATTATAGAGATTTTGGTCCGCGGCTCAACCGCTGCAATGCTCCACCCCCATCATTAAGGCCGTGGCTGAGCCGGTAAGCCATATTCAGTCGGCGGCTCGGCCGGTGCAATGATATTAACATGAATTAAGGTCCGCGGCTCGGCCGCACTCCGGCCACGCCCACAAATTAAGGCCGCTGACGGGCCGGAAAGGCATTTTGAGGCCGCGGCTCGCCCTATCCCAGTGTCTGAGTTGGGGCGAAAACAAAGGGGATATCGTTTTGGGGTCCGGGGCGGAGAAAAGCCGCAAGAATGCCGCCGACATGCCACCGGCATGCTGTCCATCAAACAAACAAAGGCGTAGTTTTCAATCAAAACGCAATAGTAAGACACCAAATTTGGTGTGTGCATGCGCGTTGGGGGACCCGAACTATGACCCAAAAATTTATGAAAACTTGTATGAATGAAAGCTGTGCTGAACTTTTTGCTAAATTCTGTCGTCTATCAACACCGCAAGCGTAAAGGGCCGGGCATACTTTATGCGGTTTCAGTCGCGACCGATTTGGCAGTACTCCAATTGTCCATAACACACTGTAAGCACATTTTAAATGTACAGAAGATAGGGCATTTTATCAATCCACCTAAGTTATACACATCATGCATGTGCAGTTCGCTAGTGTTGGATCTAAAGACTTCTGGCGAATTGCCAAATTGCGTCGCGATGAAATCACGTAAAGTATGCCCGGCCCTTGAAACTGGGCCCTTGCAATTTCTTCATTTTCAGCATTTTCCGCATCTTATCAACTCAAAACAGTACACTTTGCTGCTATTAGACATTCAATATACTATTATTAAAAATGTAAGGTTTTGTTGCTGTTCGTAACAATTCAACTGAATCATTTGCGCTCATTTGCACATAGACCCTCTTCTCAAACGTTTGCAAGAGCGACTTCCAAGAATATGCGGCGTCCATGAGCTTGCGGCAAGACATACACAGACACACATACCTCAACATGAATGTATACATTATTTTCGAACACATCCGGAAACCAACTTGAAGTGCGCTTCTTGTCACTGCTCTTTGCTTGCAAAAACTAAGAATAAGATGTACCGCTCCCCTACACTCTACTAAGCAAATGATCTGTTAAGCTTTCACTTTCCTCTATGAAAGTAAACAAATCAATAAATCGATAGAAGGACTTAATGACTCGCCGCAAAAAGTAGCCTATCTTTTGCGCCGTGGCTTGTTTATAAGGGAGCAAACTTCAGCCTCATCGGTTCACAAACAAAAAAGTCTATGAGCCACATACTTACAAACGAACAAATATACAGAGATTGAGTTCTATTTATATATAGATTAGCTGGCACCGTGCCAGCTGGGTGCCAGCCGAGCTGGCAGCGGCACATTGCTCACATAAGTTTCATACTTTTTTACATAAAACGTATCTACACCGCAAAAGTTTACATACAGAGAAGAAACAATTTCATAATGTTTTCTTTTCAGCGTTTTATAGCCATCGGAAAACTACTCGGCCTGCTCCGCTGTTGAAAAATCGGCTTTTTCTGCTTCTCAACATGTGATTCAACCACTTAAAAAGCTCAGAAAGCTGCGAAAAGTTGTTCCATGAATTCGGCATGCATGAAAATCCTACTACATGCTTTTACATAATCTAAAAATCATGACAGGTTTTCAAAACAGGTCAAAGGGGACTTCATACGAAATTTTCAAGATCAAACGGGACTTCTTTTTGAAATTGCCCTGGTGCCAGCTCGTGCTGAGCCCTGTCTGCAACCCATGCTTGTTGAGATGGTCAAGTTTCACTTTTTTTAACTCATACCAACCCTCAGAAGGAGTTCAAGTAACGATTACATAGAGCAAACCTCATAGGATATAGTACAAATTTTTACTCTTTTTCATAGCTTGCCGTAATTTTTTTTGAAGATTTTTTAACAAAACCATCGGATTTTGGCAAGCCTATGTCAGCCACAATTGCATCAAACGTCGGTAATTATTCGGAATTTGAAACTTCCAATGGTATATGACTTAATATTGGTTTTGCAAAGCAAATGAGAGTTTCGCATTCAAAATATCAAATTTCGAGTTTTCGGGTACAGCCTTGGGTTCAAAAACATGAGTGATGATGATTTTATCCCCGAAGACTGAATGAATCGGAAATAAAAAAACACTTATTAGAAAGAGGAGAATAAGCTGCATCGAATGACGCCCGGGCTGCTCACCGCATGATGTTCTACGGGGTTTGAGTTGACCAAGAATGGAAAGTAGCATCAATTAGAATTCTATTAAAAAATATGTCGAGCTATGGAAAGGAGAGAAAAATTGTTTTGTATCCTATAGGTTTTGTTCTATCCACTCGCTACTTGGGCCCCTTCAGAGAATTAATACAAAGATTTTGGAAAATAGCCAAAGTTAACCATAGCAAAAACCATCGGTCGCAGAATCTGGGGATTTTTGGAGAGCTTGGAAAGGTTAGTTCCTTCAGATATGGCGCCAATTTGAAAAGCGAAATTACTTTCGGAATGAACTAATATTTCCAAAAACTAGTACGGTCACCATGTTAGATTGATACAGACCTTGCAATACTTTGCACTAGCATCCTTCGTCCACTCCTTTTCACTGCAACAAAAAGAAGCTCTTTCTTGCCATCCTTAAAAAAATATTTTTTAGTTAATATAACTAGTTACTATATTCAGAATGAAAAATACATTTGTTGATCTCAAGATAAATGGTTTGAATCCTATACAGGCATCCTTGTATCCTTCAACAAATACATTTCTGGAAGCTTTACTCGTTCTTATCAAATGGAGCCAGCCAAAGTATACAACGCAGTCCGTCGCAATCCCGAGAACTGAAAGTGATTAGTAGTAATATGAGTAGAAGGGAACAAAAAGGGAAAGAAAAAAAAACGCACTCACCTCTCACAGGAGCTTCGTTGACTCGCTTTCTTGTGCTATTAAAGTAATCTTCATGATTAGCATGAATGAATTGCTCTTGTTTGAAACATGTTTGAATTTTCTCCTGAATTTGTGAATTAGAGGATTCGCAGCCGCTTTGTGGTCAAATTCCATACCGGCGTGACTGCAGAATGCTCCCTTCTTTTGAAAGCTTCCTGAAGACGGAGAAATTGTTCGTTCTTATTCGAATTCGTCATTTCATATGAATTGCAGTGAAGCTGTCCTTCTACGACGGGTGCCCGTACTAAGCAGGAAATGGAAAAGTAGGAGGTGCTTTCTTCAAAATCTGATAGATGTACTTGTGTTAAATGTATTTTCGATCTGTTTTGTCCAAGGTCACTCCGAAACTGGTGAGGGCCATTTAGACCAGCCTTTACGTAATCATATTAGGTCGTTTATTGTCTTATCAACTTTTACCAGCTTGAACATGCAGTCATCGGGGTGGAGCCTATGCTAAACAACCTGCCTCGAGTGTACATGATTTTACTTATAAAGGTTTCTAGGGTGTAAATAGACATCATGACTTATAACAAGTCGCTTAGTACGGTGCTGGCCAAAAGTTTGCAGCCATTCCAAAATTTTATTATATTTAACTCTGTTTGGCATAGAACGAATCCAAGTTTTGATATTACAAACAAATCACACTGCTCAATATAGCGTCAAAACATTTTGCAATTTCATGCACACAGAAGGGTACACTGGGGACAATGGCACAACCTTGTCAGAACTTGCAGCCACATCCTGCTAAACGTCTTCGGAGAACTTGTCACTTTCTAGCATCTGGGCTACAGATGTACCCCTAAGCCTTGGGATATGCAGTGCAACCAGTTCATCAAACTCCCAAAAAGGAGATCTTACGGAGCAAATTTTCTTAAACGCTAAATGACCTAGTGGAAAAATCTCAAAGGCTGTGGCTGGGCAAAACCAGCATCTAGAAATTTTTCATATGGAAGGTGCTTGCATCCCAAACATCAGAACAGAGCAGGTCCAAGCGCACTACATGCTGTCCCTGCCTAAAAAACTGCCCCCAAACCCGTGCGCGCAAGCCATCCTATACGCGCTCGAACGAGCTTGCGGTCCCGCTCCCACCGTCAGAGGCGGCATGCCGCAATGCTATAAACGTGAGGGTCCCGCGATGAGTCTACTTCTCTAAACATGGCGAGGAGTGATCCACTCGTCCAAATTTAAAATGAGAACGCTTGGAAAAGCTGGTTTTCGACATTTTTGTGCTCTTCAAAGTGTATTTTCGAAATCAGCGCTCGAATTACCCGGGTAAGCGAAAAAAACTTCAGGTCGAGGATTTGCCGAGCCGCTGCCTTCAAGGTTGTCAAGAAATCGGCTGATTTGATAATGATTAAAGTTGCAAAAAGACCTTTTTGGAGGGAACTATTTTATCACGCTTGAAGGTTTCGTGCTCGGCATAATGAGCAGAGCAAGGCAAGCATCGTCTTCACCGAAACAACAAGGTGGGGATAAGATTCCAAAGGACGCCAAAAATGAGATTGGCTTCGACATTCTCATTAACTTTAGAATAAGACTTCTCGTTTTCTTATAACTAACCTTTCATCTTTTTTGCTCGTTTGCGATCGCCACATCAAAAATCCGATTGCTTTTGTGACGACAGCAGAGTTTTTGGGTTGTTACGAAAGTTCTGTCGTTTCATTTTTAAAAATTTGTAACTTTTTGCTGTCCCAACGAATTTGCTTCTTTTTAATCATTAGAAAGAAGAATTCTTCGCCTTTATAAAGATATCTCGCTGATCTTCAAGTACACATTCATTGCAGAGATGAAAATGGAAAAAGAAGACTTTTTGAGCTTTGACCATTTTGGTTAGGTCGCCAAAAGTCCGAAACGCCGCAGAAAACTCTGATTTGTCAGTATATAAGTTTTGTGACTTACTCTTTCTTTGCATTTGAGAAAAAATTGTACTGTCTGGACTTTTCGATAAAAGTTATTCATAGAAGGCGACAAATCATTCATTGGCATTTTCTATGGTAGACTCGAAAACTATAATATTTCATAGGGACGTTCAAACAGCATTTTTTTCTCGGATGCAGAGAATAGCTCAAAAAACTTATGTGCGAGCAAATTCATATTTTTTGCAGCGTTTCAGATTTTTGGCTACCTATCTTAAAATGGTCAGAGCTCAAGTGGTCTTCTTTTTCCATCTTTATCTCTGCAATGAACGCATAGTAGAAACTCTTTGAGACACGACTACAAAGAGGAAGACTCTTCTTTCCAATAGAATGAAAAAGAAGCAAATCCGTTGAGATGGAAAAAACTTAGGGATTTTAAAAATGAAACGACGAAACTTTCGTGACAACCCTGTCAAGTCTGAAGAGTTAGCTATTCTCTCAACTTGATCCCTCTACCCTTAGTTTCTTTCCTTTGTAATAACATAACAGTTCTTGACTAGATTCTTTTATCGTTATAACATAAATACAAATATGGGGGAACATAATTGGGGAGGGGACCACCGAGCACCCGGGGAGTGCCAGCTCATCTGAAGTTGGTGGCACCGCCCAGTCGGCGAGGGGACTGTCGGACTCTAATTAGTCTGCATCTCGACAACCCAATAACTCTGCTGTCGTCACAAAAGCAATCAGATTTTTGAAGTGGCGATCACAAAGAAGCAAAAAAGATGAAAAGTTAGTTATAAAAAAACGAGAAGTCTTATTCTAAAACTAGTTGGCAAACCCGGCTCCGCCCGGCCCTGTCAATAACATATTTGTAATCAGCATGCTCGATTACCCCCCTGTGCCAACTCCCAGCCCCGTAGCTCAAATTTTGCAAAAAATCGATAAAATCGATATCGATCGATAACGAAAAGTAGCCTATGACACGCCCCCTGCCCCGAAGTGTATGTGTGCCAAGTTTGGTTCGAATCGGTTCAGAAATAAAAATTTCTATTCCGCACATACGTACAGACAGACAGACATACATACAAACACACATTCAGCTTTATATATAAGATTAATGAGAACGTCGAAGCCACACTCATTTTTGGCATCCTGGAATCTTATTTTCCCCTGTCTTTTCGGTTTCCGAAGATGTTTTGTCTTGTTTTGCTCATCATGCCGAGCACGAAACCTTTGAGCATGATGAAATGGTTGCGCACTCTCTCCAGAAAAGTGGTTTGCAACTCCAGCCATTATTACACCTAGAAATCGAAAAAGTAAGCTCGGGGACGTGGTCTACATTGACAAGATATTTATGACCGGAAAAAAGCACGTGGAAAGACCTAGAGG
Source organism: Cylicocyclus nassatus (assembly GCA_958299035.1). Classification (NCBI taxonomy): domain Eukaryota; kingdom Metazoa; phylum Nematoda; class Chromadorea; order Rhabditida; family Strongylidae; genus Cylicocyclus; species Cylicocyclus nassatus. Next base: position 66,411,505 of record CATQJL010000112.1, read on the forward strand.
AAAAAATGGAAGAATTTCAGAGACAGCATTTTTGCTAGATGTCTCGTTCAAATCCTCGGCGACGTTGTCACCGTATGAGTAGGTATTGAAAACTACAAGATGATGTCCCAGATTGATCTGAAACAACGTGAAAAGGGTACCACAGCCAAGCTTCGTGGCCGTAAAGGGTGAGCGCTATAATTTGGGATATTCGAAATTTTTTCTAGTGTCCGAGTAATCGAATATGTCCGAAAATCAAAAATATCAAATAATCGAATATCGAATATTTTCAGAAGCAAAAAATGTCGAATATCCGATTATCGAATATTTTCCAGGTCAAAATATCGAGTAAAATAAAATAATCGAATATCGGATATTTTCGAAATAAAAAATTTGAATAATCGAATATATTTGAGACAGAACATTCAGCATTTTTCGAAAGCTTTGCCATAACCATGCGGGATTATAGAAAAGTTTTTTTTTGATCACTACGCTTTCTCCGCAAATCTCCCCTCTTCACAAAGACTCATTCGGATAGGTAAAAAAGCTCCACCCTACTACCCACTATAAGAGTTCTAGAGAGTGACACCCATAACAATATGATGTATACTAAGGAAAATAGTTTTTTTCTGAAAATCAATATTGACAGCAACAGAATCAGTTGTCTTGGAACCTTGTTCTAAAGTCCTTCAAGTTAGGATTTCGTCAACTTATAATATGAAATTTTACCTTAAAAAGAGACCACCCCAACAATGACTACTGAATTCTCTCGCGCTATTTTATCACAATACTAGCTGGCTTACCCGGCTCCGCCGTATCCGGACCAAACTTGGCACACATACACTTCGGGCCCCGGCGGGTGTCACAATCCACTTTTCGTTATCGATCGATGTCGATTTTACCGATTTTTATCGATTTTTTTGCAGAGTTCACCTACAGGGCTAGGAGTTGGCACAGGGGGGAAGTGAGCATGGGGATTCCGAATACAATATTAGTTTTCAGAATTATCGATTGCTTTTATTGATTCTATCGATTTTTTGGCAGAGTTCACCTACAGGGCTAGGAGTTGGCACAGGGGGGAAGTGAGCATGGGGATTCCGAATACAATATTAGTTTTCAGGATCGTCCATTACTTTTATCGATTTTATCGATTTTTTTGCAAAGTTTGACCTGCGGGGCTTGGAGTTTGCACAGAGGGTAATCGAGCATGCAGATTACGAATACAATATTACTTTTCAAGATCGTCCATTACTTTTATCAATTTTATCGATTTTTTGAAAATTTGAGCTAGGGGGCTGGAATTTGGCACAGGGGTGTTCGAGCATGCTGATCACCCCCCTTGGGGATGATCAGCATGCTCGATTACCCCCCTGTGCCAACTCCCAGCCCCCTAGCTCAAACTTTGCAAAAAAATCGATAAAATCGATAAAAGTAATCGATAATCCTGAAAACCAATATTGTATTCGGAATCCCCATGCTCGATTACCCCCCTGTGCGAACTCCCAGCCCCGTAGCTCAAACTTTGCAAAAAAATCGATAAAATCGATAAAAGTAATCGATAATCCTGAAAACCAATATTGTATTCGGAATCCCCATGCTCGATTACCCCCCTGTGCCAACTCCCAGCCCCGTAGCTCAAACTTTGCAAAAAAATCGATAAAATCGATAAAAGTAATCGATAATCCTGAAAACCAATATTGTATTCGGAATCCCCATGCTCGATTACCCCCCTGTGCGAACTCCCAGCCCCGTAGCTCAAACTTTGCAAAAAAATCGATAAAATCGATAAAAGTAATCGATAATCCTGAAAACCAATATTGTATTCGGAATCCCCATGCTCGATTACCCCCCTGTGCCAACTCCCAGCCCCGTAGCTCAAACTTTGCAAAAAAATCGATAAAATCGATAAAAGTAATCGATAATCCTGAAAACCAATATTGTATTGGAATCCCCATGCTCAATTACCCCCCTGTGCCAACTCCCAGCCCCGTAGGTGAACTCAGCAAAAAAATCGATAAAAATCGATAAAATCGATATCGATCGATGACGAAAAGTAGCCTATGACACCCGCCGGGGCCCGTAGTGTATGTGTGCCAAGTTTGGTCCGGATCGGTTCAGAAATGGAATTTTCTACTCGGAACATACGTACACACAGACAGACATACAGACATACAGACAGACAGACAGACAGACAAACAGACATTCAGCTTTATATATAAGATTTAGCGAGGTCCGGGCAAATATAATCATTTGATATTCTTGATACTCCCGCACACTAGAAAAATGCCAAAAATTGTGATGTTGCAGATTTTGATCAGTTTCTGAACATCGGCGAGAAAACACTCTGAATCAACAGAAAATTTAAGAAATCTTCCAGAAAGGAAATCCACTCGGCGATATAGTCGTGTCCCTCGCTTGATGTCAGCGGCGCGATACCGCTGAGATTTGGCCAAATCGCAATGATTTCGATGAGGGACGTATGCTTGATATAACTATTACAGCAGAAATGTAAGGTACTGCATGCGATGAACTCGTGACAATTGTCGGGAGGATCGCGAGGCGATGAAAATCGTGTGATGTATACCCGGCCTTTCCTCCTTTAAGAGCTCGTCCTTCGATGCAATATATAAGTGAAGATTCTGAGGAGAAATTATAGGAGGGCATTCAAAATGTTGCAGCTTTCTTGCACGTAAAGAGGTCAGTGGAAGTATTTTCCGACGCACAATTACATTGAAAACTAGTGCAGGCATACTCGACTCTTTTCCGGTGCTTCATCATCGTCATAATCATCATCAATTTTTCGTACTGGTTTGGGTCTGTAACCACGCTTTCGACTGTGACACCCATAGAAGAACAACAGTATCTAAAACGACGCTTTCGTCGAAAAAGACTATAAATTCTGTTACAACTATACTCACTAGCAACCAACAGGTATGCATATTTAGAAATGAAACACGCTGATTTCATGCAGCCGCTTTAATCAGAAATGCAAACACCCCTTTCAAGTTTGTTTGAGGAAAGTGGGTAGTTTAGAGTGTACAATTCTTCCAGCGGAGTGATCACACCAAAAAGTCATTGTAATAACAGCAAGTCATCTTTTCAGATCTTGTATCCCTTCGATTCAACTGGCTTGGCAGCTGGAAGGCGAGGCTTCGTGACCTAATTTAGACTAGCTGATGACCAAAGAGCATGCGAGCGGGAGAGACGCAGACTGCGTCGCGAGCACGAGCAGCCGTAATCAGGTCAGAAAGCCCCGCCTTCTAGCCGCCAAGCCAGTTGACTCAAAGTTACGTATTTTTTGACATCCAGTTCTAGCACCTGCTGTGAGAGACCTGATCTTCATGCCATGTGTGATAATGCGCACTATGGATTTTGTCTTTTCATCATTACCACGGGTCTCACCAATCGATCGCTAATTCTAAATGTTACCGTGTGCGTCGTGTTCGCACTGCAAGAAGGAGATATCGTTTGTTCCACAACAAGATTCGCAAAGGTGCTACGTCATTTCGCTGCCTTTCGCTCTTTTAAACGTGTTAAACTCGGGCAGTTCCGTTAAAATGTCAGGAAAAACGTGTCAAAAAGAGCGAAAGGCAGCGTCGCACCGCGTACGCACGTTGGTTCAGATGGGAGCTATTTTGGGGTGAACAGGATATCTGCAGATGGTTCGAAGGCAAGGTGGAGGAGGGGAGCGTAACAGAAATTTTCTGATTGAAACAACGCAGCGTTAACTATTGAATCCTTTAGAAGCTTCTCAAAATTTTGCTCGTACTCAGAGAATCGCAAACTTCCGGGAAGTGAACTTGTAAAACTTCTGGGGCAGACGCTCTACTGGGCCGTGTGGGTAGACCCCGCCCTACCTGGCCTCGCCTACCTGGCAGCTCCAATAGGAGTCCTCCTCCCCCCCCCCCCCCCCCCCCCAAAAAAATTTTTTTAGAAAACTCCAGTCTTCACGCGCGTATAAGGCGCGGGGGATTTTTTTTTCAAATTCGATCAGCCCAGACAAGCCAAAGGACTTTACAACCAAAGGACCCTATAACGTGTTGTACGTCTGCCCCGAACGAGATCAGGCCGAACCATCGGCTGTATTTGCGCGCTCGCAGCGCTAGGGGATTGCGTTGCATATGCGCACTGTCGCAGAGAGTGAACAGATCGAGGAGAGTGCAGACTAGCTAGCCGCAGATGTGGCGCGAAGCCTCCGCGCGCGGACTCCCGCCATGCCGATTTTGACCTGCTTAGGATTAGGGCAGATTGTGTGTTGCTTGAGAGAATCGTGCGATGTAAGGATTTCTTTCCGGAATAAAGTAAAACCGGCTGAGCGGCTCGCTTGAAAATTCTGTAAAGTGCGCCTTATACGCGTGACATTAGGGTACCTTCGACTTTATTCTCAGAAATCCATCAAAAAGCCTTCAGAAGCTGAGTTTTAAGGCTCAAAATCGTGCTAACTCTAAGCTAAGGTTGGAACATGGACGAAAAACAGCACGAATACCCATAGATTTTCCAAGCGTCAAACAAAATATCTATCAAAAGAGCCTATTTTATCTCATAGCCTTGGTAGACGCTAATTAGAGCGCGCAAACCACAGAAGACAGATGTTTTTGGAGCGCAATGACTCCAAAGCCATTTAGAGCCATCCGAAAAAAGTAAGGATCCTCTTTCTGAGCTGCGTTGGATTCAGTGTGTAGCAGATATTTCAGAATTTATTACTGTGATCTACAAAAAATTTGGACTCGAAAGATTGCACTCGCGAATGAAAAATTGACCTTTGTTTGAAGTGTTCGTATAATTATGAATCGCTATACATTCGCATTAGAGCGCAAAAACACTCCTAAGATTGACATCGATTTCCATTCTGATGGATCATTACCTTTTCGGCTGTGCTCTATCGCGTGGTACCAACGGCTTTTGAGTTCTTCCAAACAGTCCAGAAATTTCTAAAATTTGAGGTGTTCGTATAATTATGAACCGCACTATACATCTATGACTCAAGTCTCTTGACAAAAGAAGAAGGAACGACGCATATGATAATTTGGTAGGAGATTTGGAGTCCAATCAAGTCTTGCAGGACATTTATGATCATGCATGCCTATGGGTCACATCTGTCAGAATCAACGGCGCTATTCCACATAAGTTGACCCAAAAAATGAAGATCGTGAATTTCGCTAAAACTTCGTCTAGGGAGGTTATTTGGTACGCTGAACACTAATATGATGTTTATTTCGTGCGACAGTGCCATCCGGTGGAGTTACGGTAGGATTCCGGTGGGGGGTCAAAATCACGGATTTCCCGAAACTTGGCCTAGAGGGGTTATTCGGTCCGCTGACGCCGAATATTACATTGGTTTCGTACTGTAGTGTCATCTTCTCGAGTTACGGTGGGTATACGGTAGGGGGTCAAAATCTCGAAATTCGCTGCAACTTTGCGCAGAGGGGTTATTCGACATGCTGATTAGAAATGTCACACTTTTTCCGCACGAAAACGTCTTCCTGCATGGTTACAGTAGGTTTACGGTAAAGGTCAAAATCACAAATCGGCAAATGTATCTTTCCCCTGTGCTTTGCTTAGGCAAAAGCCGCAGCAGAGTGTGTAGCGCGCGGCGGCGGTCATGTGTGCAAAGCCTCACGATCATCCAAATCGCCACACACCCGTTTCGGGATGAACTATGTTTTACACCCGTCACCGTGTATCTACCGTAACCCGATAAAATGACGCTACGGTTCAAAACCAATGTGATATTTGCCATCAGCGGGTCGAATAACCCCTCTGGGCCAAATTTCGGGCAAATCCGTGATTTTCCCCCTACCGTAATCCTACCGTAACTCCACCGGATGGCGCTGTCGCACGAAATAAACATCATATTCGTGTTCAGCGTACCAAATAACCCCCCTAGACGAAGTTTTAGCGAGATTCACGATTTTCATTTTTTGGGTCAACTTATGTGGAATAGTACCGAATCCAACTTAAGGTTTAGGGCCTTTCCTGCAGTGGCATATTATGTCGACCTTGTTCAGCAACTTTCACTGCGGAACACTCTACCAGTCCAAAGAAAAGTTGATTCTTCTCTTAATCAGCGATCTCAATGAATTCCTGGTTTCTTAGTGAAAGTCATTCGTTTCACATCAACGTGCAGACCGTACGGCAACAATTGGACAAGCAACGCCCCTCCACAAGCAAAAGTTGCAGCCAAAAATGGTTTTTTTTTGTTCAAGATTCCATCTCTATAAACTAGAAGAGTAAATCAGCTTTCCATCGAGATTCGAAAGTACATTTTGAATGCGTGATGCCCTCTTTAACCCACTGACGACGACGCCTAATTTTGCGGCGCTCTGAGAGACGCGATTTTGCACAACACTTTCGGTGCGGCAAGGTTTTGTGATTATACGATGCAAGGTTGATGTAACCAACTATAGACATTTTCTTGGACGACGGAGCTACAGGTTCCAAGAGTACAAAAATTGTGAAAATATTGAATTATGGATAAATACTAGACCTTTCAAAGTGACGTTGCAAGGAGTGTCGACTACCAGTGGTCCACATCGTCAGCAAAAAGTGTGGGCCACCGGCGGCCCAAATCGTCGTCAATGGGTTAATGGGCACACATTTGCCGCGAATCAACCGCATCTCAAAGAAGCGACGCTGAAAATGGAGCGTCTGAGCCGTTCCCTGCTACAGCGCCGCGCGCCGCGTTAAAGCGCGACGTCGCGCGCGAAAGACGATGCCAAGACGAGTGCACGACGCTACTCGATAATTTTTTATCGTGGACTTTTTCGAATTTTGTGGCCGTTCCTTTCTTAGCATTTGCGTCTTTTTCTCTTCTTCTTCTTTTGATTTACTTTTTCGACCATTGTTTTGTGCCGTCGCAATGATCAATTGTGGCATCTCTTTCTGACTTGATCCTTCGATTATGCATCTTTTGTGACTTATTCCTTACTTCGGTAAGTGTGTGTGAGAGTGGTAAAACAGAAGGATAAGGTTAGATAAATGAATAAAGCACTACTGCTTTTTTCAATTGGTTTCTGTCTTGACTTTTGTCATATTGGTCGATGCCTTTTTAGCTTCGTAGCAAATGACTATGTTTGCATATTTTCATAGCAGTAAATCTGTTTTCGTAATCTGCATTTGCGCTATAAGGTAACCTGTAATTTTCTTACATCTGAGTTTCATTCCTATTTCCGAAGCTTAGAATATTTTTCACTTTCAAAAGTTGTTAGATCGTGATTGTGCTCCTAAAAATCTGTGATTCCAGACGAATATTCCTCAAACCTGCGCATATAAAGCAAATGTCTGTTGATGATCCTTTGGTAAATGGCGTTCCGCTCTCCACTTTGAGAGTCGTAGATTTGAAAGATGAGCTGGATAAACGTGGTCTATCAAAACTTGGAAACAAATCCGTTCTTCTGGAAAGGTTGAAAGAAGTGAGTTTATCGAAATTGACTTCCTACTAACAAATGTTTTGTTCAAAAATCACATAAAACTTTTTGCTATGAATCTTGTTTGCAGTATATATGCGAAAACGAACTACAAAATTGCGTTGAGAAACCTGAATCGCCAAAGAAAAGTCCTCCGCCGAAAGTGGTATGTTTCTTCTTTTCTTCCGTTTTTGAATCTATTTCTGCTTATTTAGGCTTCCCCGGAAAATCCTCTAGTCGCAGCTTACCTCGCTAGACAAGCTGAAGCTTTGGAAAGACAGAAAAAAGATGCGGGTATGTTGCTTTCTTAGCACCGCGAATTATCTTTTTCTATCTCTATTTTTATTTTATTTTTCACTCGCTGGTTTCTATGGGTCTACCATTACCTGTTTGCTTTCTTGCTCTTTCATCCAGCGCTAGCTTTTTGACATGGTTACCTAATCTCAGAACGAGTCCGCAGTTCAAGTGCGAGTGAAGTCGATGAAGAAGGCCATTCGGAAGAACCAGAAAAGAAACCTACGGCAACAGAAGCTCCAGCCGCAAAAGAAGTGTCGCAAGAAAAAGAAGCTCCCTCCGAAAAGCCAACGAAGACTCCCCGAAAACGCCATCACCATTCCGAGTCTGCAACGCTGCCTGAGAAGGAGCCTTCTCCGGAAAAGGAAGCTGCACCAGAGAAAGCTTCTAGAACTTCTCGTAAGCAAGAAGCGCCTCCCGAATCGAATGAACAGGTGAGCCCGTTCTTTCTGTCTTTGGAACAGTTGCGGTTGATGCTTATCTAGTAATACAATTTCCCATAAGAGATAGTTGTAGGGACTTCCTCTTTTGCTGGTGATTCTTTTTGCGATCTTACCTGTTCTAAATCTCGAGAACGCTAGATTAGTCCATAGAGCTCCCTTTTTCTTACTAGATACTGCGCTGACTTTAGTCATTTAGGTCCAGTGAAAGAAATCTAGTACAAAGTCATTTCTCATTATAAATCAATTACGAGCACTATCATTCTAATCCCGAAGCCTAAATGAGATCTGCGTTCCCTGTTCCAAACTCACTGTAGATTTTTGTCTGCAAGAATCTTAGTTCACGTCATCTTATAATGCTCGCACCCTCTTTCATCCGGGCCACGAGAAGTCATAATGAATTTAGTTGTTTCTATTGCTCGTCGAATTTTACGGACCTTGGCCTTATATCATGTGGTAACGGATATCTAAATCACAAATGCAACGCAGGCTAATCATGGACTATTTCATTGCTTTAAACCTACTGTGTTGTTCTATATCTTTTAAGTAGAAGCAGTGGCCATCCAAGTTTGTTCTGCGAAGAAGGTTGTGTAGTAGCAAGCACTTTTTTTATTCAAACACAGATGCGAATTTTCTCGCACTAAACTTTTTATACTCACAGAATAAAAAGGCCATGCAAGAACTGAAGTTTAACAAAAGTCCGTTTCGTAAAATGGCAGAAAGTGTGTTTGGCTGTTATATAGTCGGAAGACCTTTATATACTGCATTTCAAACTTAATCTGGGAGTGTTACCCGGACAAACTTCACGCGACTTAATCCTCGCGATCTAATCGCCAAGATTTCCATTCATTTTCATTTCACATTCAAAAATTTCGGGCTGGAAAAGTATTACAACCGAATGCAGGTTGATCGGCATGGAATGATGTTGTAGCAGTTGTCTCGTCGCGACTCAATCGCCGACATTTCCATTCATTTTCATTTCACATTCAAAAATTTCGGGCTGGAAAAGTATCACAACCGAAATGCAAGCTGATCGGCATGGATGTTGTAGCAGTTGTCTCGTCGCGATTCAGTCGTGACGATCAAATCGCGTGAAGTCTGTCCGGGGCCTTAAGCGATTTGGAAGATTGGTAGCGGTTTGTAAACCATCAACTTCCTTTATACAATATTTTTTTCTGTCAAGCAACTTACGGAGCACCTAGTAAAGACTTATCCGAGGTGACAATTATGGTCATTATCGTCGCATATCAAACCTTTTTTGGCTTACCATTCTTCAATAGTTTGAACATGTTTTGGAGTTTTTATATGTTGCGGACGCATCGTTGATTGCCTTTTTGCGCTCTGGGAGCTCTGCAGATGTCATATGTCATTCAACATACTTGGCTCAGCGCTTCAGTTAGTGAAAGCAGTCTGTGCAAGTTTTAATAAAAGCATTTTGCTTTTTTGATTAATGTGCTAAGCGAATAAGATCAGGCTAGGTTATGAGGCGACGACTGAGTGTTGTAAGAGATTTAGTCTCAATAACCAGTTTAAAATCGTAGCTGGGCTATATTCCAGCAGTCAAGCAGCCGTTAATGAATCGTGAATTCAATCGTGAAGTCGCTGAATATTAATATCATAGAAAGGTCTCTTTGATGGCTAGCTTCAATTTTAACTATTTTGGAAATATGGAAATCTTCGAATAATAATTGTTCGATCTAGAGCGAGCATTGCAAAGCATAATTTTTATGTAGCTACATAGTAAGAAATAGAAACTGGTCAAACTCAAACTCACATAGCTATAGAGAACAAGTCGGAACATGTTAGAACACGATGGCGTGGTTTCATTATTGACTATTGGGTCGTTGTCACGTCCAGCTTTCAAAATCAGTTTCAGTTTTTGAGTCACTCTTTTGTTTATCCTCCTATGGTGTTTGTATTAACTCGTACATATGGCTGTAATAAACGAAGACAAATCACATTTGCTGAGCCGTCTGAAAAAAATTGAGAATGCTCTTTGCCCCCACTTTTTCGATTTTGTTGAATAAACACCTTATACGTAAATGCTCCTTCTCAAAAACATTCACACATATAAATCAGAAAATGCGTATGTTCCTCTTTTGTATAGCGGACGTATTTCTGTGGGATTTTGCGGTGCAATGTTTGCGTGCAGAAGCGCGTGGCACGGTCAGCGCGCTCCATATCAATGCCCGTTGTTTTGCCACCGTGCAAGTGGTTTTTACTTTTGCACAGATCTCGCAGTAGGAAAATTGCTGAAAAGTTGCGCATAAGATTCATGGGAGCACAAAGGTTTTATCCAAGACCAATTTGAACTGTTTTAATGTCTTAGTGTTCATAAGATCCAAGGTTCTAATGTGAGTAGTGAACCATTCATCTGCATAATTGTTCATGACGTCTTTTTTCCAGGAGGAACCGATGAAGAAGAAGGCAGCAAAGGAGGAAGAGGTTATGAAGAAGAAGACAGTTAGAGAGGAAGAAGCTGCAGCACCAACTAAGGACATAGTTGAGACAACCGCAAAAGACATAGCTGAGAAAGTTGCGGAACCTCTTCCGAAGACGAAAGCTCCTTCTCCCGTGCCTGAGGAAGCACCACAAGAATCTCCATCTAGCCCCGACCAAGAGGAGGAGCATGGCAGAGAAGAAAGTCCTGCGCGTGAGGAACCTATGGAAGAGACTAAAGAAGAGGAAAAGGCGGAAGAAAAGTTAGTAGGATAAGCATTTCCATCAGAGCCCTAGAAGATTCAAGTAAAAATGTGTTTGCAGGCAAAAGTCCGTAGAACCTGCAACTACTCGTGAACCTGAACCGGTGGAGGATAAACTGTCGGAAGAAGTTGATGAGACAACTCAGCAATCACAAGAAAGTGTAGAAGTGAAAGAAAATGAGGCAGAGTATGTGAATTTGAGTGCTAGTTTAGTTACCCATGCTCAAATCATGCGTTATAGAAAGCAAAAACCTGCTGAAGAGCAAAAAGAGGAGAAGATGGAAGAGGAATCTAGGGGTGAGTGTTTCAGTGGCTTATGTATGCTGACACTGTTTTCGTTTTTATCGGTGTGAAGATTTGTTTAGTTTTGTGTTTATTTGCGTTGATTTTCTCAGTACAATGAAAGTCGCCTTTCTAGCATCATCTGTATCGAAACACGCAGAAGAAAATGGAGGTAGCACTGCTGGCGATCATCTGGAGGAGCTGGACTATGGAGAAGCAGAGGTTGAGGCTGAACCGGATACTGACGATAAAGAAACAAAGGATGAGGTCTGCATATAGATTGATTTGTTTACGTTCTTTTTCTGTGTATCAGTAGTTTTTCTTTTCATATGCATATTTTCTTTTCTTATACAACTGTGTCCTGAAAGTTTCAAGTTTGCGCTTACAGGTACTGGAACTTGATGAAGCAGAAGAACGTGAATTACAAAAACAGAAAAGACATATTGAAGTGACTAAAGAATCTCAAGCAGAACACAAGGAAGAGAAGAAACGAAAAATTTCTCCATCGAGGTTACAATTAACATCTATGTTGTCTCTTTCCCATCTCTTCTATCAACGTAAACTAATCATTTCCTTTTATAGCACATCTGATGACAGCGTTGCTTCCAGACATCCAGAATCTGACATAGTTCACATTCGTGGGTTGACTCGTCCATTCACAGATCGTGCGCTGAAAGCGGAGATCTTGAAAACTGGTGGACAAATTGTCGATTTTTGGATTGATAGCGTGAAAAGTCACTGTATTGTTCAGGTAAATGCCATCTATCTAATTATGAGCATGTTTTTTGTTTTCTAGTGCTGCATTTTCTTTCCACTTGTAGTTTCTATCTCCTTTCTCTTCAGATGCAATCTATTGACCAAGCTCGCGAAGTTAGATATGCAATGCATAACATTCAATGGCCAGCGGCTAATCCTAAAACGTTATCCGTGCAATTTGATACCAAGGAAAATGTGCGTTTTTTTTTGTTTATTTTATTTGTTGTTTCTCGGACATTTTTGGTGAGGAAAAGAAATTGATTTAGATGGAGCGACACCGCAATGGACTAAGCTCTTCAGCGACGTCGGCTACTCCTGCGCCTGCTACTCGCAGTGAAAGAAAGCACTCAGATCGTGAAAGACCAGTGATTGGCATGCTTCCTGGAAGAAACCCTAGCCTGAAAATTACGGTAGGTTAACCCTTATCGGTCATCTTGCACGATTTATCTGTCATGTTCCAGGTAGAGGCAGCGATGCGTGAAAATGAAAAACGTGAGGAGCACAAAGAGAAAGAAAGGAGAGAACGTGCAAAGGCTGAGAAAGAGTCTGAAACGAAAACAGAGAAAGATGAAAAGAAGGAGAAGCCGAAGGAAGAACGACATCACGACGACAAACATTCCGTAGTGAGTGAGACGTCTTTGGTGGGTTCATTTAAGTTAGGGTAATGTTTACATTATCAAAATTCATAGTCCAAAAAAGGCATTGCTAGTTCGAACACTCTTCATCTAAATGCATATCTTTGCGCTGTGCATTCGCCATCCATCATTTTGAGTTTACATTTCTTTTTCTATCAGTGAATTTAACATCTCCAACACCAACCTCATGACTTTTTTCTTCGTAATACTTCGATAATTTCCATCAGGTTTAATTTCGTGATATTTCTTAGACTGTTAACATGTTCGAGGATGAGAATTCGCAATCAATTCTGCGTAGGCATATTTCATGATTTCTCAAAGTTCCCTTTCAGAAGAAAGACGAGCATGACAGAAAGCGTCACCGTTCTGAAACGCCACCGTTCAGCAGAGCAGTGATAGAAAAGAAAGAACGACGCGATTCATATCAGAGGCATGATCGTGAGCATGATCGCGAACGTGAACGAGATCGTTATGACCGAAGACGTGATGATGATCGAATTAGACATCGTGACGAACGCGAAGAAGAGAAAGAAAGGGAAGAAAAACCTGTAAAAACAGCTGATTCATTATTCATGAAGACGAAGACGTTACCAGCTATATACTTCTTGCCGTTGACTGATGAGGAGGTGAGCGAAATCGAAGGATGTTTTCTTTCTGTCTTGTTTTCCCGTTGATCTTGGGGGGGGGGGATTTTTTTTCAAGTAGAGTATTCAACTTTTCCCACTACCGCTTATTTTTTGAACGTTTGTATGTTATGAGCAGGAGATGCACAACTTCAGAGTCTTGTATATCTCATATTGATCATCCTCGTAAAGTTGACTCAGTTTCCCTTTTTTTTCAAGTTTTCTTTTTAGGCAGCACAGCGACAAGAAAGGCTGCTGGAGGAGAAGAAAAAGCGCGAGCAAAAAGAACAGGAACGTGAAAAAGAGCGAGAGAAGGAACGATCACGGCGTTGAATGTAGCGCGACGAGCCTATACCTATGGAGCATCCACGGATTTATCCGAGTATCTTAGTTTGGGCGTAACTATTTTCCATTTCTGTAGTCTTGTGTTTGTGTCCAGTAGCAGTCAAACTTTTAGCCAATTCTTAACTTTTTTTTGATATCTCCATTTCTTTACTAATTTTGACTGCTACTTATTGTATGTGTTGTTTTCAACAGTGTCCGTTCATCACCGATAGCCCCCGCATGGGCGGGAGTGTATACGTAACGATATGGCTCAGTGGCGCATATATGGAATGGGGAATGCATGAGAGAGAGGAACGGATTGCTATCGATTGCAGCTTAATCGATTTACAATGTATTGATCCGAGAGATCTCGCCGTTGCAACGATGCGCCGTGTTGATGATGATGCTCGTCCGTTCACTGATTTCATTGATCACCCTCTATCCAATGATGATCAAATCGTCTGCCCCTGCCGTCTGATAAAAGTCCATAATCCTACATGCGTCGTAACGCATTTGCACACTCGCCGCAAAGCCGATAACTGTCCTGGAGGAACGCCAAGCTGTTATTGTTATCGTTGACCTTCAAGAATTGATCAAAGTAAATATTTTCCATCTTGTTTGTTTTGCAGTAACATGGATGACATATATCTACCGCTTGACTTCTGATAGTCATGACTATACACTACTCTATAGAGTGCGCGTATACTGATCCCAAATTCCGGGAACAGTTTCAGCACAGCTCAGTTCGAGCACTGTGCTGAAACTGTTCCCGAACTTCCGAATCAGTATGAACGCAGCCATCTAATCTTTTATACCTCACTAGATCATTACTGATCTAGTGAGGTCCCACTCCTCCTTTTACCCTGCTGGAAATAGGTTGGGTTCATAACGGCTTCATAAAGGTATTATAAATATGAACATACAGGGTGTCCCAAAAAATGTGAACACTGTTTGATCGTTAATAACTCCGTTGCTTTCACGTCTTTCGCCGACTTTGAGACACCATTCTGTGGAGCGAGGTTCAACTTAGATTTGTAATATGGAGCGAATCACTGATCGCCATTCGTTACTGTAGGATTACGGTAAGAACTTCCAGCATGTGGATCCATTATGAAAAATACCACCTAACAAAAGTTTCTTCAAATCGTGTACTAGGGTTTTCGCACGCTGATTCTCCATTAGACAACTTTCTGCGAGTGTTTTTAGCTTTTTTGACGGTGTAGTCACATTTCTGACAGATGCTGGAGATTCAGTTATTACGGTTTACCTAGGATAACCTTGGAAAGAAGCATCACAGTAAAGTGGAAATTTCACATTCAAAATCAGCGTCTTCCATTACCATAGTATAGAAGTTTTTGGCTTGTTTGGTTTTGTTCCGAGGCAGAATATGCCCTCCAATGGCCTAAAATCCTTGTCGAAGTTCCTACCGTAATCCTCAGTAATAAAGAGTGATCGACGATTCGCTCCATACTGTAAATCTAAGTTAAACCTCGCTCTATAGAATGGTGCCTCAAGCTCGGCGAAAGACTTGAAAGCAAAGGAGTTATTAACAATCAAACAGTGTTCACATTTTTTTGGAACACCCTGTATACTATACTTTAGAGCCTTTTTCTTGATTTTGAGTTTGTATTTTGAGAGCTGATTTTATTCCTTCTTATGGCTGAGTGATCAAATGTCATACAAATGTGAGAGCTTTCCAAATTTGTTTCTTGTCGAGATTTGACTACAGGGAGCGCTTGGATCATTACCAGCTATGGTGTGTCCGAAATACTGATTATGGTAATGATCACGAAGCTATCCACAGATACTCAGAAATGAAACAAGACAAATCTGTCACAAAGACAGAGCAACCACCTATTTTGCATTGCCGTATTACTAAGCATTGGAGACAAAATAGCTTTCTGCCCCAATATTTGTGAGTTTTCACGCTGTGAAGCTTGTCCAAACCTGAGCAAAACTTTTTATGCACAAGCATAAAGAGATCATTGACTGACAGCGATTTTTCCATAAATTGAAAATGATAGCGAAATAACAACGATGATACTAATCAACAAGAAAATTAAAACATATTCGATACACGTAAAAATCAGAAACGATATCATTTGTCGGCAAATGAACTGCCCGCCAGGATCATTGCTTGCGGGTTGCTTGTGACGGCTTCAATGATGGTGTTGTTTTAATGTTTCCATTAGGCGCCGAAGGCATGGGTGTATGGAGCACTTTCGTGATTTCCAAAATCTTCATCGATGACACATCCGGCGAGAGTTCACGCAGGGTTTGCGCGATATATTGACCTAGAATTACGCTTGGATATTGACTTCGATCTTCCTGCCTACTTGAGTAACCATATATTGATTGAAAGGCTGTTACAGCAAGTCACATCCCCCTGCACATAGTTCCAAGCAAATCTGTTCTGACCCTATACAGACACCCACCGTGGGAAACCTACCAGTACCTACCGAACTCGAATTGCCTGTCAGGCGGTAGTGTCATATTCGTAATCGATGTTAAACAAGTGCTCCCTTTTCCGTAGCAGCTGCGCGTCCGCACCGCAAGGGCCTAGCGCGGCGACCGTGATCGATCAAGCAAGTTTCGAATGCGCAGGTTATACGCGAGTCAACGGCGCGAGGCCCTGCGGTCGCGATTTGGCTGGCGGAAAAGGGAGCACAAGGTTGACACGAACTGTAAACAGCATGCAATGTAAGACCCCTGGACTAAATTCCAGCAAAATTTTCGTTCTACCTCCCCCCCCCCCCCCTTACCATATACCTACCATACATAACCACACACGGCTATGCTTTTGAGCGGAAAGATTTCAATATTCGTAATCGGAATGTCGAACGCCTAGCTCATACCCAATTTGTTGAATCTAAGACTCTGATCCCTTACCGCATACTACGTAACTCCAGGTGCTTATCTGGAACTGAATCCCACCATGCGAAAAAGAATAGAGATTCATAGGCATTCAACCTCTCTCGATATACACGAAAGCTTTGACTTTATGATTTTGGACTTCGAGTTAGAGTAGCCCGCTAGGTCTATCAAGAAAGCAAAATGACCCCCACAGAGCATAGCGGCCTAAGTGGCCGTTGACGCCTATGAGTCGCGGCACGAGGAAACTCAGCAGCCGATTTTCCAAAAGAGCTTCGGCGCGCTTTTGCAACTGAGTTGTGACTGTAATGGTTACTTTGAGAAAAGTACCTAAGATGTCGAATCGATCAGGTGTGGCATTTTCGTTCGAACATCCGTTAGTATGCGGAGTTTCGCTGGACCCTGCAAAGAAGTAAAAAGGCCTCACATCTCAGACAAAATCGCTAGCGTCTCGAACCTTTGCGACCAACTTCTTTTTTCGTAGGTAAACATCGTCGAACTCCACTTGGTCGATGACGGTGGCCACCTGTCGACGGCGACGCAACCGAAACACTGCTGGCATCAGTGAAACCATCCTCTGTGGTCACACTTCCTTCTTTATCAAATTGCATTGGTTTGACATCTGGAACTGATTCCGGTTCGTCTGGTCCCGTCATCGAATGATCTGCACTAAAAATTATGCGATTAACTCAACGGAAGTAAACTGTGCACTGTGTGTTTTTTCAGACATTTCCATTCTTTTAAACTAACCCTGAGTTCGATGTTGACATTAGAAATTGGAGATCATCGTCATACACCCATGCTTTTGCCGCTCCTGGTGGATAGTGTTTCAAACGCTTTGAAAACGTGTCCTTCAGCCTCTTCCATGTCGTTTTAGTGGATTGCAGATCTGACAAAAAAATCATTTTTAGTACATAGAAAAAACGCTGCAAATGTCCCATGATGATGAGTGTGCGGGACGGCTGTGATGATAGGTTGTCACAATACCTTTCTTAATTATCTTGACGAACACATAAAAACCAGGAAGTTACGGCTGCCATAACACATTTTTCTTCGACAAGAGCCTCAAATATGCACACAAAAACTGCACACTTTCCCATTGCTGCGCTATAAACTGCCCGCTTACGCGCTTTGAATGGGATTTAAGAAAAAAAGCCAGTCACAAAGATTTCTGTGGAAGTAGCGCTAAATATTGGAGTGTTACATAAGTTTTGTTACAATTTCTTCGTTTTTCCTCCGGAATGAAAATTCGGCAAAGTCTTATATTTGACATATATGGGGAAGGTATGAAAGCGCTATCCGCTGGCAACATTTATGCCCTCACGACATGACTTATAGTAAATGTAAAGACACCTCTAAAAGGGCGTTCCAATCTCCATTTTCTCTTTATTTTTTAAAATTCTCTCATTCTTTTTTCTTCATCTTTTTAGACTTTTCATTGACTTGTGGGAGCAATGGTAGTAATACTAAGGCAGTTTAGAAGCTTAAGCTCTTCAACAATTAGAAAACTGGAAACTTGCCAAAAATAATACGAGAAAATCTCAAAAAATCCGAAAGTTTGATTTTTTTGTGACGTGTATATATCAGAAATCTGCAACACTATACATGATTTGGGATAAGGGAAAATCTTTTGACAAAGTTATAAGGATTTTTTTCAATCGAGTGTAACAAAACTTATGTAACAACGTTTATCAAATAAGTTTCTATCAATCGTTGAGAAAGAAAAGGGCACAATTCCAGATTCCCTAATCGCAACATTGACTCAAAGCCACATGAAAGTCACTTCTTATTTTACTCATGAGGTAAAAAACGTTTTTTGAGAAAGTGAAAAATGAAAGAGCTAAGATTTTGCCAGGCAAAGTTTGTCTGGCCTCTGTGCTAAGGCTCCTGTCTTTAGAAGTAGCAGTGATTGTTTAAATTAGAACGAGAATTTTGAGGACCTAGATGTGGCACGAAACTGCCAGTTTCCAGCTGTATACCAAAATTACACTGAAAAATACAGCATTCGACAAAAGTGGCAACAAGCAGTGATTTCTTAGCTCTTTCCCCGCACCCCTTTCTCGTCATAAATCGCTGCACAGCGGCCTCTTCCCGAGAATGGGTCCCAAAACTTTGAAAATTATTTACAGGACGACCTGTTTATAACTGTGAACAACTAGAATGAATTTTCACAATTCTTAAAAGTTCAATTCAAGCCTTGGTCCACGGAATCGCGAAGGTTTTGGGAAGCATCGCGCCTCAAAACATTTGTCACGCCTCCGAACAGAACGGAAATCCTAAGACTTCATTGCGCAGTACTGCGCCCTTAAGTAGTTACACAGTCTTGATCTGCGTCTGGTTGCAAGCTTTATGCGTACTATGATCCCAATGCAGCTTAGAGAGCGAGGTCGAAAAGGGCTTCTCCCAAAGCCGTCAATTCCTTCACAAGTGAAAGCATCGCTCGCCGCGTGGTATATGCCATTTTGGGCTGCTTACGCGTACAAGTAGTACTTTTGCACTGCTGCATATCGGTTGAGGTCCAGCGCGGAAACTCGCTTTGTCCCCTATACCCGCCGCGTATAAAGACGCAGAATGGTTGAGGGACTCTATGTTCATAACCGCGTACCAGTAGCGGTACCAGGATTGTTCGATGGGGGGGGGGAGGAGGGAGGGGGAGGGGACAAATTTTCAAATAAAGGTGCGTGGCATTAGCCACGCGCTCCGAGAAAAATTTTTGGGATGCTTTACAAAATTTTTGCGGATCTGACTTCGAAATTTAAAAAAAAGGGGCATAGCTGCAGCCACGTTCGCGGAAAGAATTTTTACCTAATATAAACTCTTGCAAATTTTAAAAATCATTTTACTTATTTACAAGTATGAAAAAGTTGCTTGCACATTATATCCCTGTATAACATCATTCCAAACGTGCTCAAATCCAATGCTGAACGTTTTGACCTCATCAAACGTGTGTCATCAATGTGAGCAGAGCTTCATTGAGATGCATTTACACACTAGACTTCCGGAACCCTTCTTAGACTTGTGCACTCGCAGATGTGGCACACTACCTCCAAATGCGCTCTTCAAGCGCAAATTCCCGGCCGGAGGAAGATATTTCGCCAAACAGGCTCCGCCCTTGTGGGCTGGTACGACCTAATAGTGTTGGCTAGAGGACCATATGTCGCCGACTGGGGAGTCGCGAGACCTCTCTGAGGCTGATGGAGGCGGTAAGCAGACTTTCAGTATATTTTAAGCGACTAGTGAGCCAGTAATATAAAGGTGTTAGATTTGCAGGCGCGTTCGCAGTGGGAGCCGCGCGGTTTCGCGCAATTCCCCCTTTCCCTCACCCGTGTCGCCATAGGCCTGCTAAGATCGCTTGCGGGCTACGCTTAGCATTCGACATGAATCATGGCAGCGCCAATAATCGCCAGCCCGGCGGACGCTCAGCCTGTGGTGATACGGGCAATTCCATGTCATATTGAAGAGCAGGTATCAATTTATAGCAAGTTCGTAGTTGTGATACAAAAGCCCGATTTGCATTGTGAAGGACTATAAAGATTCTGTTACCACTGCAGTGCCCGATGTAAAGTCCACTGCAGGAAATTGCCAGTATCGCCGTAAGCTGAATGCCCGCGAGCGTGCGTGGCATGCGGGTGCCGAGCATTGTTCCTGTGGTGACTCATACGCGCAAAAGCCAAAAATTGCTCACAAGCCACACTCTCGCCGGCGTTCAGCTTACAGGCGATGTCAAAAACCTATTCCCTTTTGTGCAGTCCTCGATTTGCATGCACGCGCCGCAAATCCCGTGCGCCACGTGCGCGAGCGGACGGCAGGGCATTTTGCCAACCCCCACAGACGTCATCGATCGAGGGTTGGCAAGGGCCAAGCCGTACGCACGCGAAGGAGCGCATCAGCCTTGTGATGCGTACGCGTAAAAGCTACGGATTTGTGAGCTCCTCATTAACATGCACTGTACAGTAAGTTTCGGCCCGCTTAGGCGGAAATTGGATTGGCGGGATCCGCCTCGCAACAGCTCGCGCCGTTTCGCAGCTACAGTATATCCTATCGTGCTGAGAACCCACGTCTGCGTCTCTTCAATTTCCTTAGTCTTTGCTTGGCAAAATGCCAGCGCTAGGCGCTCGCGAAGCCTCCAGCGATGCGCATGCGCTGCTCCACGTAGAATCACTCGCCTAATCCGGGATGAAACCGACTGTACGATGATATGGGCAATCTCATGGGTGGACTTTATCATAATGGTGATAGTGCGCTCCCGCCACCTTCGCCGCTCTGCTCATACGTTTCAAACCCTTTTCGCCTGATAGCAGACTATGGTTTGAATTACGTTGAATATTTGGTGCAGTTCCACTAAGATAGACAAATCATGGAAGTGAAGGCCGATGCAGCACCTATCACGGAGAGAAACGGATTATGCCTTTGGGCCGCTTCCATGGACCACTGGCACACGCTATGCAAGGGTGCCAGAGGACTAGTACTCCGGAATACGGCGCCAACAGCGGAGTTCCTTCTTGAACATTATATCTCAATCTCTTATAACAGCATACTGGAAGGACTGAGCTGTTATAGAAACCTAAAACATAAAGCTCTTTCGTGTGGCTGTTGATAGTGCAAAATTGTCAACAGCCGAACGAATGGTTCTTGGTCCATGGAGCATAACTGTGAACACTTGCAGGTCTGTTAATATCTATAGAGATGATCTACAAGTGATCTCATGAGGTGATCAGTGGAGATGATAACACACCTGTGTCAAAACCTTCTGCCTGTAGTTCGCTGACAATCTGATCCCAAGCAGTCAGTCGCACATCTTGCTTTTTATAGTCCTCACAAGTGAAATCCCATATTTCTGGATGGCGCTCGACACGGGAGATGACGGCTAGCTTGTACTTACGATCCATACCTGCAAAAGAATTTAGAGTAAAACATTCCAACAGCTAGAAAAGCAGCGAAAGCCAGACTGTGTCAGAGAGTGACGAAGAGCATGTTGTCACTTCGAAAACAAAAGAGCCAACGGAGCAGAGCGGTCTGACCCGAGCGAGCGCACGGCGTAAACAGCTGGCCGAAGAGGTCTGCGAGAGGCCGCCTGCTCGGCCCCGGCGCGTGAGGCCGGCGGCTGCCGAGCGCTGCCGCTAGTCGGCTGTTGTGTGTGTGCGACAAGCTGACGAGTCTGTGGATCAATAAGCCAAAACCGGCCAGCGGCGACGCCAGCCATGGCGCCTGCGATCGCGGGGGCGGCCGGGAACGCGGCTGCGTAAAAAGCGCAGCGGCAGCCTGCGTCAATAGTGAGCGTTATGTAAGTGTATGGGGAATTACATATTAAGGAAGACAGGGAGAAGCCTGGATCGCGTCCAAACGATTGGAGCATTGCAGAAGTAACGCTCAGGATGATCTGTAACGCAGCTATCGGGTTGCTCAACAGATTATCCTGAGCGCAGATACTACGAAAGTTGAGAACGCGAGAGCCAAGATATCCTAATGGTTGAGGTGCAATTTCAGATACATACCCAGGTACATACATGGTAACGGTTTTCTGATACATTCACGACAAGGGCGATTTTTTACTGCCGTTTCGAACTGGAGCCTTTTTCCCTTTGTCAAACTTACGACCCACCCTCGGGTCGTATTGTCCGAAATGGTAGTCTTATAAAGAAATTGAAATTGTCTTTGAGAATTTCTCCAGAAAGGTTACCGAGGCGCTGATTACTAAAATATGATTTATTTCACTTTTTGGCATTGTACGGTAAGGTTACGTAATCTTTACGAACCCAACATCATAGATTTTCATGAGTGTTTTGGGTTATTTCACGTGCTGATCAAGATTATGGTGTCCACTTTGTTCACTTGCCCAACAATGGGGCTGCGGTAGCAGTGGTAAAATCTTCGTAAAAATCAGAAACTGATGTAAGAAGGAGGTATTAGAACTTGAGAATGCCGTTTTCGTAATCAGCATGCTCTTTGTCTCTATCTACGGTATACTTACCGTAACATCAAATTACAGTAATCCGAGCCCGGACCATTCTGGCTGGAACTTCGCCTAGGTGTCCTTAATCATGTGCCAAATTACCGTAGAATTCCACCGTATACTGGCAAAGCTAGAGCTTCAGGGATTTTACGACCCAACGGTGGGTCGTATTGTCGTAAAGTGCTAAGGAACAAAAAAGGGCTTACAAGTGGCCCCATCCTACAGCTGAAGGAGGTCGAAGGCGACAGTTATTGCAAGATGCAACTTGAAGCGCCACCCATTTTTGCATCCTTACTTATATCGTGCTAAGACTTGTTAGCCATTTTAGTAGTATTCTAGGGACCTACATAAAACTAAAAAGAGTGCGAGGGTTTGCTGTAAGTCCTTCAGGCTGACATCTGCAGCGATTTAGACGAGCTGAATTTGTATATACTGTTAATGAGATTTTTTTTCCTGCCTTTCAAGACCTCTACCAGACACTCTCGGGATAGAGCACAAAAGGTGCGCAATTGCAGCAGCATCATGGCTACCCTGGAATATCGGCTGGGGATCTATACCCCACTTCTTTATGCTCCTCTAGATAAGCCAATCTACTAGAAGTTCCGTATAGAAAATCGTTCTACCAGCGCTGCTTAATAGAGCAAATGATTTCAATAAAACCAAAGTTTGGCCGCACCGTGGAAGATTATAAGATTTTGACGCATGACCGAAGATAACACACCTACGAAAGCTTTGGTCACTGTGGTCGGATTTTGTACTATGCAATTGCCAGTGGTGGTCCGAAAAATTGTTTGTGGGCAGGAGTGGGGGCAACAGGCAAATAATCGAATTGGGCGTGACATGAGCCACATCTTCTGAAAACTTTGCTAACAATTAGATGCTTTCCAAAATCCAGTTAGACCCAATTTTTGAAAAAATTTTGAAAAATATATTAAGTAGTTACTAAGAAGTGACTTTAACCTATGCAGACTTATTTCAAAATTTCACAAAACGAAACCTCGATCCGCCACTCATATAAAAGCTTCTGTAGGAGCGACTCCGAGTGCGACAATTCTTCTCTCGACAAAAGGCTAAAGCCACGCCCCCTTTGGTCAACGAAAAGAATTTTCAGCCTTGGGGCAGCTCCCATCCTAGCTTCCTGCCCTCAGTTTTTCATAGGCTTGAGCCACCCCAAAATAATTTTCCCAAATTAAGTTGAATTTTTTGATTTTCAAAAAATTTGCAACTATTCACAGGTACGAGTCACTAGCACAACTTGTTCATGTAGGGCAGTTTCGTGAGAAATTTCGTGTGCCAATTTTCTCAAAAAAGCAGCTCAAAAAAGATCCAAGACGTTTTCGATGCCGCTTTGCTTAATTTCTCTAGAGACTAGGTTTAAGTCCAGAATAACTGGACAGAGCAAAAATTTGGATATGTCTATTTTTATTTGTTCAATTTCCCCTGATTTTTCCCTTATCTTGTATACTAGTTCTACCAAACCAGTGAGAGTCATCTGGTAAAACAGGCTTATGCCTTACTCAGCCGTTTTCAGTTTGTACAAAATTGACTTTTTCGGAGAGTCTCGTACTGCGCTGAATCTATAGTAGAAATACAAAACGACATTTCTACACTCTAAATTTCCAACTTTTATGAACCATGGACTATCGTACCCAGCACATTACGTTTTATGCGTCCCAGCAATAAACTATCGACTGTCACTTGACAGCCAGATTTTTCGAAAATCGGCATCTCTGGAAGCCGTTTGGAAAATTTATGAAACAACTTTCCGCGCACAAAACACGCACGACTTTTTGAAAGCATATCGAATCTTTGTGATTTGCTCCCAATTTCGGGTGGCGGACTTTATGAACGATAGCGCGCGCTTAGGCAGGCGTGTGTCAATAAGGTGCGCACCGTTAGCCCCGCCTATCGCATAATGGACGAGTTCTTTGCAGTACAGCTCTAGCACTGGTTCATGGCCATGTCCCCTAGTCAAGTGAAAGCAACTTCTGATAGTGAGTTATAAGCTTGTTGCAAGCTGGGGTGAAGCTTGACTATTTACATAATTTTGTTTTGCTTTCTTTTTTCTTTTTTGCCAGTCATGAACAGCTAAGCTAATATGTTGATCATGAAATTCAAGAGCTTTGCTGATTTACCTATGAATGACCGAGTGACTCGTGGGCATCCAACTTTGAAGTGTGAAATCAATCTAGAACACCTCAGGCATGATTGTCTGAATGACCTCACATCTTACGACTAGTTCACACGCAATTTCGATTGCGTTACAGATCAGTTTATTTTGATAGTAACAGTTTTTGAAAGCAAACAAAAGAATTTTGTTATCTAAAGGCAGATTCGAAAAAATGCAAGTGCAAAATGCAAGTGATTTTCCTTTTTCTGAAATCTGAATATATGTGACCGCATATTTGCAAAACGAGTGATATCTGATTGTGCGAAACCTTACCGAATGTAATGATGTACTCAATTTGTCGAAATTAGTTTGCTTAAAACAAAGTTCGCCTATAATGCTTTTTTTGAATTCTCGTCGCAATGAAATCTGGTTTTAGCTATGATTAGGGTTTCAAAACTAACTTTTCCGATAAAAAAGATAATCGTTTTGGTCTCAGCAATGATAATATAATATTTCTCGATAAGCTGACTTATTTTTGAACTAAACTTGTGGGTGCACAAAAGAATGTTCAATATAGTAACAGATGTGAATCTGTTTTTTTTTTTTGAAATCTACTGTTGTTATTTGAAATCTACTGTTATTTAAATTGCAACCAACTGAAGAAGCAAGAACGACATATTAGAGATTTTCCAATGATTGCAACGCATTCCTAGGCTAATCAACAAGGGGGCGGAGCGATCAGCGCACCGCTTACGGTACCCAGCTGGCGGCTGGCACATGCTATCGTTCATAAAGTCATACACCCCCCAATTTCAGCAAAGTTATGCGTCAAAATAAAAGGAAGGAAAAAAGTGAAGAAAAAAATTGAAACTTAAACTCTGAAAATGAACTCATTTTTCATTACGCATCTCTTGTACTTCAGCCTTCCTTACGAAGTGATAAAATGGTCTGGAGAGTTACGTAGACAAGAACGAACTCAAAACAATGTTCTTGTGGTCATAAGGTAATCTTAAATGATACTCAATGGAACATTTGAAAGTCAGTATAGAAACACCAAACCCATCATAACGGGAGAAAAATGTGTAAAAGCAAAATTATCTACAAAATCACATTGTCCTATGCACCAATAATCATACAGATTAATCATCCGCTCCTTCATCCTCGTCCGGCCTATACTCTTCATCTTCTTCTTCCTTCCTCTTCTTAGGCACCTCCACATCATGGGATTTTTGATGGAACACGAACGAGATGGCACCACAGTTGAACACCGAACGCAGTATGGAGTCAGCGATCTGCAGTTCAGCCATTTTGAAAGATGGACCAATATTTTCTGAAAAAATAAATAAACTCAAACCTTCCGAGCATCTCTTTGCGAATGATGCCATAGAGCTAAATCGGATGTGCAGTCAGCTGTCTCAGGTGGGTCTGTAGTCTCAATTCCATTTATGCATCTCTTGCATTTTAATCTGCAAAAGGAAATGGTCAAGACGCTCAAAAAATCGCAAAGGCAGAAATGCCGTAGATAACCGTTTGTCAAAAATCACATAAAATATTCAAAAACAAATAGTTCTCTATATCATTTCTAATATTTTAATTTGCTCCCATGTCATTCACACTGAATCCTGCTTTTGACGCAAATTATTTGCAGAGAAGAACATAACTGCGTGCGATGGATCTACACATCAACTGGACGCGTTTACAAAAAATGAAAAAAAATGAAAACTGACTGTACTACCCATTTCTCAGCATATAGACTGAATAAAGAAACGTCTACTTACCTTTCATGAGTATCAGATGGTGTGTCTGCTTCCAACTTGAACAATTCTCTCAGCTGATCTGAGCTGAAGTGTCGTGCAACATCTTGCCCGGCGTCGACTACACAAGAAGATAGAGCCTTTTTATGCGTTTGACGTTGAAACATCTTCTCTTCGATTGAACCCGTCTATACAACAAACTAGTGGACTACTTAGAACGAAGCAACACGTAACAATTCGACTTACAGCTAGTAAGCGATAAATAAAGCAGTTCTTCTTTTGACCGTCACGCCATACTCGCGCCATTGCCTGATCGTCATTGGCTGGATTCCAATCCGGATCGAACATCACTAGTCTATACGTATACTCAGTCAGTTTGTGACTGAACTTTTCTTTTATTACAAACCTGTTTGCACCAATAAGATTCAGGCCACATCCACCAGCCTTCGATGATAACAGAAAGCAAAACTCACTGCTCTGAAATATATTTTTGAACGTTTTTTAACATCACAAAATTCCCCAAACAAACACGCTCTGTTCTACCAAATTCTAAAGTTTTGGGGTTTTTAGATAACCCACACCCATCATTGTTTTGAACATCTTGACTTCCCGAAACACTTGTACTCATAGTAGCCACTCATTTTTTTCTAGCGCCAAGAGAAATGTATCATTTACATAGCAAAAAATATTTACAGGCATTTTCAAGGGTGAAAAATAGGCACAATCGCATAGTTTTAATCTGCACTTCTGCTGACTCCGCCCAAAGCAATAAAAAAAAATCTCAAACCTCTGGATCGTTAAACTTCTCCACCGTTTTTGCTCTTTGCTTTATCGACATCGACCCATCTAGTCTGACATACCCATATCCACGTAATTTACAAAGCTGCAAGATAAATACTTAATACGTCCAAAACATCCAGAATATCCAAATTACCTCAACGAATTGATCTATAGTTTGGGTGTAATTCGAGACCAGCACAAACTTATCCTTACTAGTCTTTCGAGTAACTGCCAAGATATAATCTAGCACCTGTAAATATTGAATGTAGGGCGAGGTCAACCCAAGATTGCAATTTACCTTCATTTTTCCAGATACCGATGGATCACATTTTTTCGAACTGAAGGAGTCAGGAAACAGGCTCAGGCAACCTACATAGCATCAACTTCTTTTTGTTCTATCAATTTTGTATGAGGCACTATAAATGGAAAACATGATCCCGACAACTGAAAGCCTACTGTGGAATCTATTGTCTGGTTTTTGCAACTCTTCATATACCAGATATGGATGATTACACAGTTTCTTGAGATGCGTAATAAAGGACAAAGCCGAGGCTGTGGCTCCACTTTCCTGAAAAAAAAAACAAGTTTTTGCTTCTCCCCATAAAAATAGGGGAGAACGAAATAAAAAAATTTTTGCACTACGTTTTCGAAACATCTAAAAGTTTTATTCTAGGAAACTGAACTACGATCATTTGATCTACATTAATTGGCTTACCTTGTCTTTCTCAATAGCCCTGTTCTGTTCTTCTGACTCTATCAACTTGTTGTAGATAGCGTCTTGCAACTCCGTGTTGCGACAACATATGACATGCTCGTACTTGACCTAAAGCGCAAACCGTTATGGATAGACGGCACTACACGAGTAAAGAATGCTACCATAACTTAACCGAGTACCAATTTGCTGCTATACGATATCATTTTCCTAATTTTTGATACAAGTACTGATAATGCAGCGATTAGTAAAAACCAAAAATATCTACACTCACAAAATTCAAAAAAGTACATAATTACTATGAAAAGAAATGTAAAGACTCGTAAATTGGGAGTTCGCTTATTGTCTTACCGGCAAGTACTTCGTCAGCAACGCGCTCGTTCGTCTAATAATACATTTCTCTACAAGTGTGACCATCTCTTTCGTAGCCTCTTCACCTTTCTTCTGTTCTTCATCGGTAGCATTACCATCGCGACCTCTGAAAACAGGCATACGTGCCAGACGAATTGACATCAGCATTGAAGAGAAGAGTCGCACACGATAGCGCGCTTGTATTGACTTTAGAGGCAAGCAAAGCAGACAAGTACCTATAACTGAAGCTCTATGGACCCTTGATATAAACCCTTTGCGCACGTTCAGAATGCGGCTATACTTATCCTGTGAACCGAATTGGATCCACTTCGCCGCCGTACGCTGAACTGCATACGCACTTTGGTCAAATTGAGCAGGAAAGCATGTTACAGAAGTTTTCACATCGGGTCGGACACGCCTTACAGTTGGTTCTAGACATTTAATCCTGGACTACAGAGCTAGTGCGGCGCCCTTCGTAGCTTGAATCAACGACCGTGACCGGGTTAAAATTCAGTTTCAAAGCAGAAACTTAGTTTCAGAGACTGCTATATTTGATCAGTACACAAAGGTAAAAGAAGAAAAGAAGGAAAAAACTGAATCGATGTCAAATAGGTGTCGATTACCTCAAAATTGGATTTTCGAATCGTTTCTTGAACTCGCTAGCTGTTCCTAGCAATCCTGGATTCACGAAGTTGACCAGACTGCAATTCAAGATATCAGAATCTATATCATCTATAGAGCCAAATTTCCAGAATTACCTAAAGTACTCAAGCAGATCATTCTGTATTGGCGTTCCCGAAATCAAAACTCGTCTACTGCACTGTAGCCCATTCAAAGCCTGATAGGTGAGATTATCGCTGTTTTTCAAGCGATGACCCTGGAGCAATGTTGGTATCGCGAATGGTTTGATTTTCACTAATTCAACTAACCTCATCACATATAACCATTCCTATTGCGCTCGAATGTAGAATCTTCGCATATAGACGGAATGTTTCATATGAAATGATTAGCACTGGACTGGCAGCTCGCACTCTCCCGTCAGCCATATAAGCCTCTAGAAGAAGAATGCTCGGCAGTAAGTTAACACAAACAATAAAAATTGTATAATAAGTTTACCTACTAAGTTTAGATGTTATTTCTTGTTTGTTACCAGAATCCATAGGCAATGCACATATTCGCTGTCCTAACCACTTCTTGATTTCCTTGTCCCAGTTCTGAATTTATCTAAACTCGAAACCTATGCAAAAATGGAAAACGTTCATTACCTTCACCAAACTACTCGGGCATACGATGATAACTTTGTTAAATGTTGGTTTGCCCTCAGGGCTTTGGCGTAGCAGGGTGTAGAGCAACGTAATGCATTGCAAGGTCTTACCGAGACCCATTTCGTCGGCCATGATGCAACCAAAATGACTATAAAATACCGAAATAACTACAAAATAAGCATGAAAAGACTATAATTGGATGAAACATGTGAGGCGCAAAAAGTAGAAAAAGACAGAAAACAAGCAAGGATCGCAAATTTAGCGTAAGAGATAAGGAACCAAAAGTACAAGTATTACAATTTGGTACCAAAACCTACGCGCTTACCTTTCGATATTTCTTCCAGTCACGCAATCGTACATGAATTTTACGCCTTCTCGCTGATGTGGTCGAAGGATGTTACCCAACACGGGATCCACAACGACATGGACCTAAAGAATCAAGGCCTTTGCCTATTCAGAAAATACCGTCCACCCAAATATGGGCAGTGAGATAACATCGATATATCAGCTGGCCCTCAACTGATTGCTATCCTGTTTGTAAGGGACCCATCATACTTCGCCGAAAAAAAGCCCATAGAAGCCCGAAAAAACTCAAAAAAGGACAAAGAAGCCCAAAAAAACCCAAAAGAGCCCGAAAAACCCAAAAGAGCCGGAACGCCCCTTCTATTTTGACGCTAAGGCACGTGTGTTGGTTTTGCAACCGAGTCTTTTTGCTTCATTTTCTGTCGTCTGCACATCAAAATAATCCACAAAATAATCCAGAATTCTACCAAAAGTTCGTTTCTGCGTTCCGGCTCTTCCGGACTTTTTGGGCTTTTTGGGCGCTTTTGGGCTTTTCTCGGTGAAGTATGACGGGTCCCTAGAAAGTAGATCTGCAAGGCAGCCCCGCCCAGTTGTGGACTCTATAGTTGGCAGAGGCATCACCCCCATTGTTTAAGTGATGGGCGGTGCTACCACTACCGCATCTATCTCTTGAAGCAAGTCTTCCTTGTCAGATGTTTCTGCGGAACGTGGGCGACTTATAAGTAGGCACGCCATTGTAACACAAAAATCTCATCGGCTCTTGGTCAGAGGTGACTAGCTGCACTTATCTATGTCAAAAAAGTTTCTCACTAGTTTATCTTCCTCTTTCATATTCATCTGCTCGTGGGCCGACAAAGATGGTGGAGCATACAGCACAACTGCATTTTCAGCATAAGGATCAAACATGGCTACCCGCATTCGAGATCTGGCCATACCCAAAACGCGACCAGATACTGCAAAAGCGGATTCATCAACTTTATCCGACTAAAGCTAAACTTACATGAATACCCGGGTATGGGTATTGTGAAAGGCCTGGACAAAAGTCGAGCAATCATGGCCTCATGTTCGGCTGAATCTCTAGCCATTATAGCATTTTTGTCAATAAGCTTCAACCGCAATGGATCAATCACGTCTTCGCGATCAGTATTGAAAGGGTTCTGAATAAAGAAAAATTGCAAATAATTACAGTAACATTGGTAACAAAACTGACGTACCTGTAATCGCAAAGGCTTCTTTCTTCTCCGCTTTGAGCCGTCTTCCGGTGACGAACACCGGACCAACGGGCTATGAAACTTCCCATGAATTATTGGCGGCGGTGAGGAGCTCATACGCTTCATTCCGAGGCTACGACGTTTAAGCATTTTTTTTCCTACCGTCTCCTCAGTCGTATGGACATTTGATAGCTCTGCAAGATGTGTAGTTAATTGAGGAAAAAACCAACTTTAGAACGACAACAAAAACAGAGACAAGGTGACAGAGCAGATTACACAGCAATTTAGAGTAAAGACGCGCTTGCTCACAATACTAAATCGAACAATGTCCCAATCGCTGAAGTTTCCGGACAGTTGCTGGACAATGATGGACTTGAGTATTGGCATTATTAAAGCTTACTAGACGGCTGCTCTTATACAATGTGTATCGCAGAATGCCATCATTTGATCCTTACTTTGAAAACGTGGGTAATTCCAAGCAAAATTGCGAAGAAGGCAGTTGCCATACCAGGTGTATGGGAGGACGTGAGCGTGATTGGCTGCCTGCCCGCTCGCACCACGCCCACTCAGCGTTACTCACATCCAATCAGCGATGCTTTTTTAAGCACTCCTCTGGGGACTTAGAAAAACCTCGAAGATCGAAGCACTGCATCAGGCATGCTGTTTAAAAGAGGTCAGAGTCTAGATACCTTGAGGCCCCGACCAGACTTCGCTCTAAAGCGCTCAATTTCCTTCAACCTCTTTTCACTTTCTCTATCTCTTCTCACACGGGAAAGTGACTAGAGTTTTAAAAAAGAGCGCTTTTAGGCGCTTTTAAGCGCTGAGCGAAGTCTTGCAAGGGCCTGAGTCATCTCTCTAGCAAATCTACAAGGTCGAACTTATTGTTTTTATGTTGCTAGCTGTTTTTTCGTGCACTTCCTATACATAGTAACTTCCTCAGCATGATCAATAAAAAATGATAGTATCCCCAACGACATCTCCCAGAACAGTCTAGAGACATCTACAAGGCTCGAAAATTACTGAAAAATTTCACACTACAAAAACAGTTTTCTGCACATCTATAAATTTGTAGACTTTGCACAGTCACGAAATGTCTTGAATACCCTACACTCAACGCAAATCTAGTAAATAACTTCCCTTTCCGTCACTTTGGTTTCAAAGTAAAAAATTTAAGTATTAGTGATACCCAGCCATCCTTACCAAATTACTTGAATGTGAGTAAAGAGCCCTTGAATCCGAAAACGCTTTCACTATTTCAAAATTTCGCATTTCCCTCATTTCTGGCGCAGAGCCAGTCGACGGCACCTGCACATCTAGCCTACTGTAGCTGCGCAGTGACGTCATCATCGTTCGGCGGTTTCGAGTCAGCCGGCTCGCTCATCCATTCGAACTCGTTGATGTCGTCCAACGGCGGACGCTTGTGTTGATTTCTCGCTCAGTACATCTTATCGATTTATCGATTATAGTAATTTCTGTTCTAGGCTCCGGTGAGGTGGAAAATGCGCTCACTCTTATTTTGTTCATATTTTGGTTGTAAGCAACAGTCCAAAACGTCCGTTGTTTCTAGAAAATTTACTTCTTCAGAAATGGTTTTTGACTGCAATAGATTTGTAAGAGGAGTGTTCTTTTGGGATTGCAGAGTGTAATTTGCGTTTCTAATTCTGTCTTCTTTCAATCCAAGTGCACTTGAAGTGTCCCATCTGGTCCAGTTCTAATTCGCTGTCAGCGAAATCGCCAATCTGACATGAACGCTCGTATCTTCTTTCCGCGGTTTTTTGCGTGTTGATGGATGTTTGGGATATGGTTATTATCTGGTTCGAAATTGTCCACTTATACCTATTCTGAACATGCTCTCTGCGTCATATTGATTTTGCAGTGTTTAATTCGAATACATTACCTCACACAAAGAGAAACAAAATAATTGTCACGTCTTTTAACCAATTTCATTTTTCATCTCGCAACTTCCGGCAGTATCTGATTGCAGGAATAATTGACAGCTAGTACTTACTTAAACACTTTATCAGTCAGTCAGACATCCACATATGGCAGGTATTAGAGTCAGCATTTGTTTTTTGGTTTGTTTAGGATATGACATGATTACGCATTCAAACAGACTAGTCCTTAGACTAGTAGATTTCGTTAATATAGTGTTCTTGCAACGCTAACAGCATTTGCTCGTAAACTGTGACAATGTGCACTTCATGGTCATTTTTTACGCGCAAGTTACAAGCAAGTTTATGGCATTTACAAGCACAGCATTCGTTCTCGCTCAAATGCTGCAGTTACAGCAGGTGCATTATTTTGAACGTTATTGACTTTCAAACCTGCTAAATTATGCTTACATACCCGCTCTGAACTTTTTTCGTGTAGTCACCAGAAACAGTACATTGTCGCGATTATCGTTCTTATCAGGTTCCGTCAGTAGTGCATTCTTCGCGTTTCTTTTTGATCCGGTCACGAGGCCTTTTTTAGAATGTATAAATTTATTTGCATTAACCTTTACCAACGGACTGATATTTATCTTTGTTGAAAACATATATTCCATTCCGTCCAAGCAGACACTCAAGCGAAGCCCATTTGAAGTGGCCTTTTCAAATGACTTCTGTGTTACTCGGCAAAGCATCAAACGGTGACTTCAAATCTGCTTTCCTTTTTTTGTGAAACAACTTTCAAAAAGAAGTTATAAGCACTCGTATGTCCGAACTTGTCAATCTAACGGCATAAAATTAGCGAAAAGCTCTACATTACCTCGCGGACTTCCAGCTGTATTTCTTCCTCGTAGTGAATATACTGGGTACAAAATTTTTTGCCCATTTTCAGGTGTTTTTGTAAAGGTTTTCGTTAATTGTATGATACTTAGAGCTTGACAAATTTGGACACAGACGCTCGCAACTTCCTACGCTCGCAACTTCTTTCAGATAGTTGTTCCGCAAAAAAGGAAAGCAGATTTGAAATCATTGTCAAATGATCTTCAAAGTGGTATCGGAGTATGGAAAGGCCATTCTATTTTAAAGGCCTTCCTTTGTGAGTTCGAAGAGGTAATTCTTACGCATGGCTCAATCATAAAGATTCTGTTGATTTGTATGACGTTTAATTGCTAGCTTTTGGTACTAGTGAGTCGTCCAAAATTTGTATTCACCAGGCCGAATCAGGTCGACAATGCCCTTTCCAAATCGATGCTCCCAATAAAATTTTTCCGCAGCCTTGCTAGAATTATCTTTAATCTCATCCATTTCCTCCGTCTCTTTCAACATCGAAAACGTTGCTATTCTCTTGCATCACCGCGATGAGTGAGCGTTCTGTTGAACTAAACTGAAAAACCATCTGCAGAAATGAGTGGCGCAACCAGTGCAACGCAGCGTCTTCAGCCGAAGCGTCAGACTCTTGACGAAGCGTATGCACCACCGGCGAATTTTCTCGAAATAGAAGTGGTGAATCCGATTACTCATGGAGTGGGAAAAATGCGCTACACTGACTATGAAATCAGACTGAGGGTGAGTCAGTTGCATTATCGATTTTTAGTACTGTTCATGTTCAATCAGTGTGTTGGGAAGATTTGTCATCTGTTAGTTTTTGATGACATAAGTCGATGAGAAACTGGTCTGCGTCCAACATTAGTGCACGCAATCCTGCTTCTCATTCAAGC
This sequence comes from Cylicocyclus nassatus, assembly GCA_958299035.1. NCBI lineage: Eukaryota > Metazoa > Nematoda > Chromadorea > Rhabditida > Strongylidae > Cylicocyclus > Cylicocyclus nassatus. The sequence continues at coordinate 66,445,902 of CATQJL010000112.1, forward strand.
TAACTGGGGGTTGAACGCAAATGTCAGTGACGATCAGCGGAAAAGAAGTTGATAGTAGCTAGAAGTCGGATGGTTTACCCTTTTTTCTTATACATTATGCATACCATTTATTTACATTGATGTACTTGGGGTGTACTTCTTATCCGTAATTGTCGACAAAAGTTTTTGCTGACTTTAGCGGAGTGTTTATCATCACAAGCACAAGGGAAAGTATTTGTAGATTTCAAAGAAGTACATAAGCTCCGCCAAAGTTTCTGCCAAGAATCTGTGAGTCCCTCGAAGGACAGCAGTTCTACAGCTGTTTGCAAGGGACAGCGCTGTAAATGTTTGCATCTTTGTCGTTGAAAAATCATTGATCACATAATTTTTTTACGTTCTCTTTTGTTACTTCTCAGCCACTAAATGAGTTTATGAACTCATGAGCTAAGTATAAGTAATCTCCTTCTTAGTTCTGTACTTTCCAGTCCAATCTGCCAGTTTTCAAACAAAAGGAGTCAAGTGTGCGACGTCGATACAGCGACTTCGATTGGCTTCGTGGAGAGCTAGAGAGAGACAGTAAGGTAAGATCCAGCATATTTTTTAGCTTCGACAAACACAGCACACATGCAGTGTAGAAATCTATTTGGTTGGGGCTCAAAAGTTCTTTGTTGATTTTTGGAGCATGCCCTACACCATTTTTTATTTGAATAATAGCGTCTGATGACGTGTTCATGTGATCGGAGTAATTTGAGTCATCGCTCTACTCTTGCACTATGAAATCAATCGCAATGTTTATACACAGTTTGACATATCGTGTGCGTTAGACTGTGTGAATCTGCATGAAAAGTTCATATTGGGAGCTAGATCTTTGATGTCTTTGTTTTATGAACTTGATGTGTCCTAAAATACTTTCGAATTCAAAGTCCTAAGCAGTGGTAATAGCATCTTTGTGATATATGGAATGTTTGGAATGTTCCCTAGTTACAGATTTGCCTCTTTAAGATTGTCGTTCCGCCGTTGCCTTCGAAATCACTAAAGAGGCAACTTCCATTCCGCTCTGATGATGGTATTTTCGAGGAAGATTTCATTGAAAACCGCAGGAAAGGACTCGAAGTTTTCATCAACAAGTGAGAGCATTGGTTGATTTCTCCATCAGTCTTGAATTGGCTAGCAATTGGTCTAGTCGAGCTCAGTTTTTGTACCAAAGTTGCGCTTTTTCAGGGTTGCGGGGCATCCACTTGCACAGAATGAACGTTCACTGCACATTTTCTTGCAAGAACCAATGATCGATAGAAACTATGTTCCAGGCAAGATCAGACCAACGTAAAGTTGTTCTTTGTTTGTGCGAATCATCAATAATTTATTTTTTCTCGATTATCTACTTTCTTCCAAAATGTCGTTCTGCTTTGTCAGCTTATGGTCTTACTTTTACGTAAAAGCACAATTCATGTGATTGCGGTATGAATGCTTATGACAAAAGATGTGTACACAACGCTCAATGTGATTTCTGAAAATTGTACTGCATCACGTGCTTACTCATAGACTTTCATTTGCCAAGTTTTCTCATTTACAGCGCTTATACCCAGTATTGCTTTTTTAAATTCTTCCAATTTTGGCAAGAGCAGAGTGATGCCACCCCTTCATGCCTCCCCTATGCATTGTTCATTATGTATCTAGAATCACTGGTAGTCCTAATAGAAAAACTTTTATCCTCACGCGCATACTTTTATACGTTTTGATTATCCGTGCTTATTTCTCGTGTTTCCATACGTGCTCTTATCGTCCAGATTTGTAAATAAAGTCCATAATAGTTTTGTGGTAATTGGGGTGGTTGTTGATGGTTTTTATCTATGCAATGATATTTTGAGATGTTTTACAGGTGTATACCGATGATAGTAGATTGTGATTTCTCCGATGTCTCTTTTACTTGTCCGTTTTAATGAAATAAATTTTTTGCTATTTTGATTTCTTCAGTCGTATATTGCAATAACCCTTACAAAACTTTATTGAAATAGGACACTTTTGAAGGATGTAGAAAAAGTGTTTAGTAAGCTTTTGAAGTATGACATGTTTCTGGAGTGTGTTCTGCTATTTTTTCGCCGGTTCTGCATCGTTTGGTGGCTGTTTCTCTGTCTGAAATGCAAAGGTTGAATTCTTTTTTCACCGTAGAAAGTGGCATACTATTATATGCACACGATGTAAAGGAATTGTTTTCAACTCCCAGTTTTGGAATTCCACGAACAGAATGGTAACAATGAAGATTAGGAGGGATAGTACTGACGACTGCTTCATTGTGATGCGCTAGCTGACAAATTCGAGGTTCATGGGTTCGACTCCATCCCGCGCCTACTTCTGCAATAAAAATTCTGCTTACGAAAGTCGCTATCCTTCTATTGCAGGGCATGCGACAAGACGTTTGCGAAACACCCCGTTGCATTTACATTTTATATATGTTGTCTCAGTATTATGAGTAGAAAGGGGTTCCCCGGAAGCGTCTGCGTTCAAGCCCGACGAATGCAAATAGTGGGTGAGGGCTACCGTCTCAGCAAGATGATGGGGACGGCTAAAGTGGCTGATTTACCAGAAGCAAGGACCTACGCATCGCGAACTCTCCGTTTGCTATAGACACTAGGGATACGCTCACCTCTCATCTCGAGAGCTAGCAGACCTTTGTAGAGACAGCGAGTCCATATAGCTTGCATACGTAAAACAAAGAGGAGCGGGAAAGTTAAGCGGCATCAAAAATGGATAAAAGCTTCCTTACGAGGCCTGCACCGGAAACGAAGTTGAAGGGTCTCGGTGACTTTAAGGAGCAGTATAGTTGACGTTGAGCGCGTAAGCGGTCATCTAATGAATAAAAGATAGATACTGGGAAATAGTACCAGTACTCACCGACCACGCGCCACATGTCGAACGTGAGGATTATAAAAAGAACTCGTTTTGGCAGAAGCTTGATGACCACATTAGTTTGAATTCACTGAGTGAGACAGTCCTGTTAGGAGCGGACACTAACACATGTGGTGGGAAGGGTAAATGGAACCGCAAAACGTCACGGAGGCCGCGGACACGGAACAATGAAAAAGTTTGGTGCATTCTGATTTCCTTCAGCATTATGAAAATGTGCAAGCGACTTTTTATAGTTATAGAAGTTCAATATAATTTTTGGAAATTCTCAAAAATTCGAATAGACCTTGTAAAACTTTTTGTAGTGGGGTTTGGGCCCGCAAAAATTCTGAGAAGCATCCTTGAATTCCCTTCTCCCCCTTCCCTCCTCCTCCGAACGGAAATTTTGGGTACGCCACTACTCATCACGTTTATAAGTGGCAAGCGACGAACGCATAGGCTTCTGGGCTATTCAACAGCATGACCTTTTTTGGCAAGAGCTATATTATGTAGATTCTTCTCAACATCAGATTCTGAATGGATGGGTGCAACGAGAGAGCCGCAGAGACCAGGACAAGCATCAAATGTGGAGGTCAATGACCAGAGGCGCGGCGAAGCAAACACTACTAACAAGTCTCCCAGTCCTGCAATAGAACCCAGAGTGATCCTGAGCAAGCTTGAAAGATTGGGTTTACCGGGTGAGACTTATGATTGGAGGAAAGAAGGCATGAAGAAGCATGATCAATCAAACATGGTGGTGGAATGACGAAGTGCAAAGAGTCGAGAAGAAAAGGAATGCGTATACGCTATGGCATAATACGAACTCGGAGAAAGATTGCCAGACATACCAACAAGCCAAACACGCTGCGATGGCTATTGTAAGGAAGGCAGAGCAGTGCACATGAGAGTTTTACGACTGGCGCGAGGGAGAACGCGGGAGATACGGATTAGCAGAAACAGCGGAGCGGAGCTCACGAAAGATATGGAGAACTTTTTCCGGTACTTTTCCGTTGTCGGACCCATTTTTTCAGAGAAGGATATTGCTTCTATCCTTGTAACATATTTGGTCTCAGCTTCACAGGAGGAGTGTCAATCTTCTGCCACGTGTCAAAAAAATTTGGCATGTCATCTACATGTACAACAGGTTTTACCAAGAGTTGTGTTATCTACGCGAGTGAGTTCAAGGTGTTATTGGTCAATTTGACCTCATTTCGATCAAAAAGTTCCAAAGTGAAGATTGCCATAATGACTGTCAAGTCCAGGCGGTGCACTCTCCTGACTTGAATCCTTCACTCTGATTGTCTTACTTTACATGAACATAACATTTATGACTAAAATCTTTATTATATACTTATATGATAAGGAGGGGAGGGTAACCGCCGGTCACCCGGTTAGGCACCTCATCTGGAGTTGCTGGGCACCGCCCAGTTGGCGTGGGGACTGTCGGGCCATCTAATTAGTCTGCGTCTCGACATGTCCATTCCATAGTAAAGCTCGTCCCGAGCTTTCATCCTTGACCATGGCTTAGAAGTGGGGATATTGTCGTCATCAAAGCTGCCCATGTACCATTTGTTTCATCACTCTTCCGTTTGAGAGGAGAAGGGTGCTGCTGCTACCATAATCGTCATCAAGGTTGCCCATTTACCATTTGTTGTCCGGACTGCGGGCAGGAAAAGTGCTGTTGATCGTATCATTACTCAGTCGCTTGATTCGCTTCGAATGCATGTGGACAGGGGGAAAAGGCTCATAAAAAGGGAGCGGCTGAGTGCTGACCTCTACACCACGGGACCTCCATGTCAAGTCCAGGAGGTGCACTCTCCTGACTTGAATCCTTCACCCTCATTGTCTTACTTTACACGAACATAACATTTATGACTAGAATCTTTATTATATACTTATATGATAAGGAGGGAAGGGTAACCGCCGGTCACCCGGTTAGGCACCTCATCTGGAGTTGCTGGGCACCGCCCAGTTCGCGTGGGGACTGTCGGACCATCTAATTAGTCTGCGTCTCGACATGACAACGACAAACTATTATCGATGAACAGATCAGACTTGCTCAAAATATGCGCTAGAATTCCATCATTTAAGAGGCGAAATAATTAGCAGCAAGGTATTTCAAGCTATCATTTATGGTTTTTTCTGGCTAAATTCGCATGGCGAAAGGGTTGGAGAGAAAGACATTTTTTGAAAATTAATGCTGAAAGCAAGCAAGAAGTCTTAGAATAAGTTCATAATTGTTTTGCTCTTATTGGAAACAAAAACAGCTTTTAAGTGATAACAAATACTCTTTACCTCACCGGATATGATTTCGAAAAAAAAACACGTCAAAAATAGGCTAAACATCGAACATTTTTTCTTGACACTTGGCGGGGAGGCAGTCCTGTAGAATTTACGAAAAAATGTTCTTAGACTAGAGAACATGTTTTATGAAAGCCTCCTGAAAAAATGGGTCCCGGTAACGGAAAAGTACTCTTTTACCACATAAAGTACACTGTAGGCCGCTGAGAAAACCGGAGAACATCACCGAAAGATGCAAGTCGCATCATCAACTCTACCCCAGAAAGTAAAGGAAGGAATAGTACCAGCAGGCACGGAGTAGGAGGTATGCCAGCTGTAAAAAAAAGAGTGGAAACCGACTAGTGCAGTCGACATATCAAGCGAGTTTTAGAACGCATGTGAACAATATGAAGCATCATGGAAATGGTCGAAGATCGATCTCTGTTAAAATTTGGGTGTTAGGCAGTATACTTTTCAGTGCATCATGGCTTCACCCTACTCCTTTCAAATTCATGCGCTAAAATCTGAAAAGACGTCGTGGTGGGGTTCTGAAGCGTGTTTTCAGGATTCAGCGGATAAATCGGGGGCGTGGTTAGAGCTACGTTTTGGCGGATCACTGCCCTTAGACTGCGCATCGACTGGTCTGCTCGCCATTGTACTCACAGAAAGATGATCGAGCTTTGGTGTGATGTCGCTACAAACGAAATCTTTATACAGTGAAAAGATGGGCTTCAAGCAGGGCCCGGTATGAATCGGTTTCTAGAGTCCTTTGAAGCAAAATTCCCTTTGATTCCACTAAAAATTGAGAATTTTACTTCAACCTTTGCTGTACTTCACTTCGTCCCTGTTGTAAGATCCATCAATACATGGAAGAAGAATGGCAGGACGTATGCGGCAATATGGATGCAATGGAAACTGGATTTGTTTTACTCTGCAAATGTAACTGCCGAAGTGCTCGGAAAGTACATCATCGAGCTTGATCGCCAAATTTAGATTTTAATTTGTCTAATGATGTGCCTCTGTGGATAATGTTCTATTGTTTCGGTATTGTTCGGCTGAGGGCTTGCTATTGTTTTAGTCCGTATAAATAACCTGGCCGTCGGGCCATGAGCGGATCGGACGGCGGATCTATGCTTTAGATTTTCCATTTTCTTTTCTCTGTAAGTTTCTCTTGAGGCCCCTTAAGGACCTCTTCATCCAGAGTTTTTGAAGTACCATATTTTGTCTTGTAATTTTTGAGTAGTAAAATAATTTAGATTAAAGTGTTTTGTGGATCCCCTGAGTGGAGTCGGAGCCGGACAGTTCAGCCGAGGCCCCTTTAGTACCGGACTCGCGTGATGCGGGACTGAGAAAAAGGGGCGCGGCTGACACTGTCATCCAGCTGTCAGTGCATCGATTAACTTCACGTAAATGAAACTTCCAAGTCGAGAATTTGCCCAGCCCGTCCTTTGAAATATTTTCTGCTTCCAGATTCCTGTGGATACCTTAGTTGGGCACCATCTGTTGCACATCCTTATTAGTCCTATCCTTACTCGAAACGCTACATCAAGAAATGAAGCACAAATCAAGGACAGCAAGATAATAGACCAGGACAACATTAATCCAGCAAGGCACGGCGACAATAGAAGCAGAACCAAATGTAGGAAAAGCGACGGCCCACAACAGAGCCGCCGCCGAAGATTTACGACGACTCGACTCGGAGGAGGAGCCACCGCCAAGATTCTCTCGATGCCATGCAGCTTAGCTAGTAGATAGTTTTTCCTTATCGCATGTAGTCGCTTGCCTATTAGCTTATGTGTGCTATGCATCTATTGCTTCTATGATAAACTTTTCATCCTCTCCCATCGTCTGGTTCATGCGGCCGAATGTCCGGACTTAGGTGATGAGTTAGTTGAGTACAGTAATCCTTGAGATCGGGAAAACTATGGAACGCGTCATAATTTTATAACACAAAGATGAAAAATTCAGAGAAAAAGTTGACGCTGGAGTGCCGTATTTTCAATGCGATTTTTGGAAAAACAGCGGGCAAAAAACTGGACGGGAAGCGATATAAAATTGTCCTCATGCACAGGGATCGATGGGATAGATTCTTGACCGAGCAATCGGTCAAGAATGTCACTGATTATGGGCTGTCGCGGTGCTTCACGCATGTTTTGTAACAGGACCGTAGTGCGGCCGAATCTCAATCGTGGAAGTACGAAAGTAAATCCAACTCTCGTTCGGTGAAGTTATTTTCCACATGCGCGTCATAAGGGCCGAGCATACTTCAGGCGATTTCAGTCGCGACGCGACCTGACAGTATTCCAACTGTCCATAACCCATTGTAAGCACATTCTAATTGTACAGAGGATAGAGTATTTATCATTCCACGTAAGTTCTACACACTGTGCATGTGCAGTTTGCTAGTGTTGGATCTAAAGACTTCTGGCGAATTGCTAAATCGCGTGAAGTATGCCCGGCCTTATATAGATCATACACATCAAATGGACCATTCCGATTCAGCAACCATGAATTAACTCAAGATTTTCATTGATATGATGCCTCTGTGATGACAACTTTTCCGCGTAAAGAAATCGTTGTTACTGAAAGACTGAAAATGTGCACTATTCGGTCATGTTTGGCCAAATATCGTGTGCGAATACATGCTTGGCATTATCGGGTAGGAATCCATAGAGCCGCAGGCTGTATGCGTTGAATCTTTCAAAGCTATCATTTTTGGAGGCCATCCGATTACACCGCATGCATATAGTCAGTCCACTAGATGCGGCTTAAGATAGTTGCCTGTGTACCGAGACTGGGCAATCTAATTTGCATGTAAACAAATAGCTACGCCTATAACATCGGCCATCTGCGCGCAAAGTGCAGTCATTGCTGGCATGGCTATTTGTTCACGCGCAAATCTGGTCGCCCAATCTAGGTACCGCAAGCACACTGCACCAAGTGGAAAATTATTTAGCCCGTACTGTCGTAGCTAATTACCGATGTATTTGGCGTCAGACGTGCCCTTGGCTGTGGAGTCGCTGGAGGAGTCGGCTTGATACTCAATGATGCCGGTGTCGATGCAGCTCCTTTATCCATAGGCTTCGAGTGCACTTGTGAATTTGGCATAGGGCTGAGTGAAATTTGTGACGATTTTGATGCCGTCTCTTTGTTCGGAGCTTGCGTTGGCGGAGTACTCAGTGAAGGCTGTTGTGACTTCGTTTTCTCTTTGTCTGGAACCCCTGTTAACGACGGTAAGGCTGGTGGCGGCGAAACCGGCGATGGCACTGGCGGCGGTTGTGAAGGATGTGGCTGGAAAGTTTGTTTTGTTAACTGGTATTTACATTTTGCCGACCTACCAGATCGTAATCTCTGAACTTACCGGTATCAAACCCAGTGGATCATAAACAGACAGTGTTGGTAGAGAACCTTTAGCACTTGGTGGACCCAACTGCAAGAAAGCTTTCGTATCCTACTCATTGAAAAGACAACTAAGTCGCTTACAAAGGAGGTTGTAGGTACTATAACGGATAATTCACGGTCGTCTTCCTTTTCCAAAGAAGTGACTTGCGTTCGCTCTAGCGCCTAAAAGAATACATTTTCACTGTTTCGTAGGAATCCGCAGAACTGCTGATTTCTGCAACCAATCTCCCATTGGCCATTGGTTTATAACGTTTCTACAGTCATCTTCAAACTCACCAACTCTTTCACCTTCTGACTCCCTTTTGGACTAGAGGGTGGTGGAAGTGAGCCTAATGGATGTTTCGGGTTATACTGGAATACCAAGTCTTGCACTGATCGTAACTGCAAAATAAAGTATAAGCGAGCGAAGGCATCAGCAAACTAACATTCAGTCTTCCCTCGATCATCGCAGTTCACTTACTGCAAACTGCGTAGTGGGTTTTTCCTGCTCGTTGTCATGAAGGGTAAAAATGTGACCTTTCGCGCTTAGTCATGTTGCGTACAGAGTTGCGGTGCCAGCGAGGTTCCAGCCGCTGCCGGAACGTTAATCGATCAGAGCGCGTGCACGGCGCCATACGTAGGCAACTCTGGACGTCATAGAGCATCAGAGGCAGTGGCTCGGCAAAACTAAGCATTTTGAAATTTTGATGTGGTAGGTTCGCTTACCCCCCCCTCCTCCCCCAAGTACAGAAGAGAGGCAAATCCGGTCGTATTGCCTCCGCTGCCGAAAAATTTGCTCGCGAACTTGTGCGCCCTAGCCAGTTCTGTGGCGCTCGGAGTAGTGCGCAGTTTCCCTCAGGCGACATGCCGCAAAGTTATAGCCATAAGGGACCGCAACTCTGCGCCTGCAAACATGGCGGGAATGTCTCACTCATCCGTCGAAGTCACGGGCCTTGGAAACTGCTTGTACTCGCCATTTTCGCGCTCGGTAAGGGTTGTTTCGAACGCCGCACTGACCGCAACTAAGCCGTACTGACCGCGACCGCAGACTTTCACGTAAGAAGAACGAAAAATATGACTGAAAAGATTTGATGTCAGGACTTATGATCTTTTTAGGCGTCACACAAAGTGTTTCGATCGTATTCGAGGTCGTTCTATCTTTTCAAGTGAACATGCTGCGGTCTTTGGTAAGCTGCGGTCAGTACAGCAAATACGAAACAACACTAAAGTAAATTTCGGCATCAGCACCTTGGATAACCCCACCTAAGCACGAATATTTTGAGTCGCGATTTGCCGACCCATTGCTTGTGATGCAGAAGCCCCCTCATTTGGCCTCCAACCAGGGTCGAGCAAGAGATGTGGGGGTGGTGCAGGAGGAACCAAAGGGTTGCCGCCTGTATCCGCAGGAGATAATTAAGAACGCGAGCGTTTTGGAGAATATTTTGGCGAGGATCCAAGAAAACTTGGCAAGGATATCGCTTAGGAACCAATCTTCATAACTTTGCCTGGAGATGACCTTAAAAAACTTGAAAAACAGATTCTAAATGCAAATTGGAAGGCGCATGTACTGGGTCAACTTTCTTGTGGGGACTTCTTGTTCATATGAATGAATTTATAGATTGTTGAAGACCGGGATTTTCATTCAAAGTTCATTCTTTTTTCTTTGGATAAGGGAATAGTTTGCTTTTTGAATCAATGAACCAAAGCAATCAATTGTCATAAAAACACATCTGGAGGTTTGTGTCAAGATGCAATATGCAGTTTGTCTCATAACTTCAAACCTATTCTAATTTCAAATTTTGACGCTAGAGATTTCAAAGGATTTGGATTGGGAACCATGTCGGTAACCCCCTCGAGGTTGTACACGATAGAAAAAGTTTATCACACGTCAGCACTCCCTACTTTCAACTTCAATCCATAAATTTCACTAAAAAGTTCACTTAAGTCTTCACAGCATTGGACTTGAATCTTCAGCTCTTTTAGCTGTGAATTTTGAAGGTTCAGTTTTTGGTAAAAATAGATTTCGAGTAGTGAACAGAGTAGTTTATCTATCCGGTAGGCCCATTACTGAAAAATGCTCATTTCAATACTGATTCCAAATCTGTCCCTTGTCCTTGAGAGTTAATTCCAAGAAAAGTAATAAGAGTTCGTTTCTAATGGATGTTCTCGCCAAGTTTTCCTGGATCCTTGCCCAAATCTTCTCCACAGCGCTCGCGCTCTTAATTATCTCCCATGGCTACAGGCGGCAGGTCTTTGGTTCCTCCTGCACTGCATCCCAAAAGGTGTGGCACACAACCGATGGATACGACCCCCCTCCCTCCCATTGTCGTTTGCCTGCTGTAGTCATGACATAAAGGCTTTACCTAACATAATTATTAACACATTTGTGACTAGCATGTCAGATAATCCTTGTGGGCCAAGTTTTAGCGAATTCTGGAGTTTCTCAATATTGGGGCAAAGTGTAGTGGCCATTTTCAAACCCAATTGATGACTATATTTCAAATGCAAATCAGCTACCTCTTCTTGTACTCCATACGAAACGCTACTCTTTATTTGCCTATACTATAAATCCTGCTTCAAAAAATGATCAAACTATAGGATTAAGAGCCAGCCAGCCTCGTTTGTCCCATTTTTCGCTTGCAGTGGTTGTGCTTCCAGCAACTACTGCTCAGACGAAACAATTCGAATTCAGCTCTAATCATTTCTACAAACTGCGAAATTTTTGCTATCGAACTGTACCTTACTTGTTTCCTGAAATTTCTCTGGGAGGTAAGCTATTGGGGTGTGGCACAACCCCTAAAAAGCTTGGCGGCCACAGCTTTATAGGGGTTGTGCCACATCCCATTAGTCTGCCTTCAAACCATTCAAATCTCTGCGTTTTTTATATTATTGTGTTGCTCAACCTTCTTCTTTACTAGTAGAAAAATCATTTAAAAACGTTTTTTCTAGGGATAGATATAAACGTTTTTCCTTACCTATGCTAACGGAAAATACTTCGAAAATATTGGGTTACGGTAACATGCCTAGTCTGCGCTACTATGTAAATTGCGAAGGAAGGCGACAAGGATAAACATATTTGATGAACTAAGCCTCATAATTTACATGGAAGTGGTTTGAGCCTGACTGGTTCTCTCTAATCTGAGACATTGGAAAAATCGAAACAACTGAGATTTTGGCTTGCTCGTAATTTCATAGTTTGTATGTTATTCGAAGTTATAATTCCTAATGTGAGCAAAAAAGTGGTAGTTCTTTGTATTAAGTACAGAAGGAAGTATAGGCCGCTGCATGACGAAGGCGCAATATCGTCGGGCGCGAACGCGGCTTTTTTAGCCATAGAGCGCATGAGGCGCAGAATTTACAACGGTGAGGATACGCGCACGTCGCGCTCGCGCCCGCTTAAATGATAATGCTTTTGCGCCTTCATCATGCAGTAGCCTTTAGTTAACTCACCTTTGATAATAACTTGATCGAAAATGACCCACTTGAGTAGCCCAACATTTGTAAACCTAAGAATTCGCTTAACACATTGACGACAATACGACCACCGGTGGGTCGTACGTGTCCTGCCATTTCGGACAATACGACCCACCGGTGAGTCGTAAGATTCATGAAGCGCCATCTTTGCCAGTTTACGACGGAATTCAACAGGGTTCTGGCACATAATCGGGGGCACTTAGATGAAGCTCCAGCCAAAGTGGTCCGGGCTCGGAATACTGTAATGTAATGTTACGGTTGGTATACGGTAGACATCTATAAGGCACAAGTTTTAGCTCAAATTCTTCGTAAAATTATGCTGTTTCTGGAGAATCAAGTTTACATCTAAGAGTAATACGGGGCGGGCGAGAGGCTGACGTTAATCCACCAAAAAAATTATCGATTTTATCGATTTTTTGCATTTTTTGTCCTAGGAAGCTCGAACTTTGCATATATAGGTTTTGTAGCATGCTGATTACGAAAATAATAGTCTCAAGTTTTGATACCACCTTCTAGCACCAGTTTCTTGATTTCTACGAAAACTCTACCGTATGGCTACCGTAGTCTCACCGCGAGACTGTAGTGAACAAATGGACACTATAATCGTGATCAGCACTTGAAATAGCCCCAATACACAAATTTTCATGAAAATCCATGATGTTGGGTTCGTACAGAATAACTACCGTAACCTTACCGTATAACGCCAAAAACTGAAATAAATCATATTTTGGTAATCAGCGCGTTCGATAACCCTTGTGGGGAAATTCTCGGAGACATGTTCTAATTTTCTTACAAAAAGACTACCATTTCGGACAATACGACCCACGGGTGGGTCGTAAGTTTGGCAGAGCAAAAAAGGCCTGTCCGAAATGGCAGTAATCGAAAAATCGGCCTTGTCGTCAATGTGTTAAACTTGACCCACAGGAGTCAATCGAGATTCTAGTTACGAAAATGACGCTCTCATGCTTACAAGGCTCTTTTATTACGCTTAGTATGCGTATACGATGGTAGGAAAACACCGATGTGCTAGTATTTTACACAGTGCCTATCTGACATTGTTAAGAATATCATGTTATCGCTAACATCAGCTCACCACCCTCCCCCCTCCCCGACTCCTCAGTGCAACCCCCAGGTGTGGCATGCCACACCCCACGCTTAACCCTCCTCCAGCCCACATTTGGGTAGAATGCTTGGTTCGATCATAGTCCACTTACGTCTGTTTTAGTGCTATCCTTTCGTCTTTCCTCGACAAAATGTTTGATCTTGTTAACATCATATCCCTCTTCCGTCTTGACAGTAATAGTCTCCTTGCTTTTTGTAGTATCTGTCCCAAGTTGGGTGGGAGCTTCTTTGCTGAGCTTTGTCGCCGACTCTTTGGTTCCATCGCTGGGAGTGCCACTTTCTTGAGCTGAACGCTAGATCGTGACAAGGAAAATTGAGCTACTCTCTAAGACTGAAATACAGAATTCTATATATAGAAGGAAAGTTTGATTTTGAACAAAGGGTTTATGTGAGATAAGTGCAGCCTGTCGCGATCCGATTTGGGTTATAAGAAATGCGCATTTGTAGCTATGTTTTCGCGAGAGCACTTTCGGCGCGACATATAATCCACAGACATATTGGCCGGCAGTTGGGCTTCTGCCGGCGGTCGGACCCTGAATGTGGGCTCTACGGCAGTATTTGGACAGGTTGGGGTCAGGATTTTAGTGCCATAAGGAAGTGGGCACCGTCGGACACGGTATCGCGACGTGCGAGGTCGAACTGAGGCAAGAAAAATGGTCGGAAAGTTGGGAAACTTAGGCCTTGGAGCGGGCCTCTCTACCTGTGGATTATACTTTGGAATATTCAAAATTTTTTTCAATAATCGAATTTCGAATATTTTTCGAAAGCAATAAAATTTTGTGTATCCGAGTACCATATTTTCCAAAGTCAAAAGTATCGAATAATCGAATATCGTATGTTTTCGAAATAAAAAAATTTCGAATAATTGAACTTATTCAGGAAAGAATCTCGAATAAACAAATTTTTTTGAGTCGGTTATGTCGAATATTCAAACAAAAATTTGGTCGAATTATCATAGTGAAGGTCCCCATGTAGTATGCAACTCAAACAACAAACGATATTTGTGATATAGCAATCAAAAATGTAACGCATATCACTGGACTGGACTGATGGCAAATCCGCTTTGCTCGGCCTACATCTAACAATAAGCACTATGCAATTCACCAATCTAACCCATTCTACGCACCTGTTTCCTGTTCACACTGTTATGAGCGCAAAATCTATCAAGTCTTAGGAAGGTACCCTTCGTTTGATATGTAGCGCTGATCCAGGTAGATGTCTCTATATTGATAAAACTCAAAAATTGTCAGTTTGGAGGGTTTATTTGCGTTATAGAAACGTGCGCCGCTCAACCGATTTAACTGAAACTTTACACACATATGTTTCGACACCTGGATGATGGGCTACTTTTGCGGCGATTTGTTGGGCCGTTCTATTGATTTATTGATTTTTAGCACTTTGCAATGAAAGTGATTTGAACGAATGAATTGAAGAGAAGTGAGAAGTGTATCTATCTGTCTAAGGCCCGTATGCACGTACCTCCCCGCGGTGAGGGGAGGGGATCTGAGAGGGGAAGCGTCATATTTCGCTAGTATACATATCTTTCTTCTTCTTTCTCTATCTTGCTTATGAAGTTTCTTATACACTGATACTTGCGCATAACGGATGCCAGGTTACTGCCATAAAGATTGGATATTCACTATTTCGTCTGATCCCTTGGGGATCCGCAGGGGATCACCTCACATTTTTAAAGTCATTCATCTTCCTAAAAACTCAGTGAAAACGCTTCAAAATTATACTGAAGATATAGTACGATACTGCTGAGCATGTTTTCGTCAGAAGAAAAGGAATCTGAAGTTGATTTTCGGTATTCCCTGGCTCGCGAGCAGCGGTTCATCGAAGATTTTGATATCTAGAGATTTCACTCATTTCTACCATAAACATGTTTAGCGTGCTGTAGTATATCCTCAGTACAATTTCAAAGCATTTTCATGGAGTTTTCAGGAAAGTGGGGTGATTCCTGGGGATTCCCAGGGGATCGGAGAAATATTGGATATCTAATCTTGTATGACAGTAATCTGGCATCCGTTATGCGCAGGTATCAGTGTGTGACAACATTCAAAAGCAAGAGAGAGAAAGAAGGAGAAAGATGTATAGACTAGCGAGATATGACGCTTCCCCTCTCAGATCCCCTCCCCTCCCCCTCCCCGCGGGGAGTACGTGCATACGGGCCTAAAACTCTGTCTGTCACGAAATTTATATGGCAGGTTCCAGTAAAGCTCTTGAGCTAGAATTTTGGACACCTCACCTTAATACCATATAGGTCCATACTGAGTGGTGCCTTCGCAAACTGTGCCCCAGGTGGGATCATGCAGCTTGTTCACATGATTGGGTCTTAATCTAAACTTTTTGCAAAATTAAGGATGTGCTTCGCATGGAGCATAAACATAATCATAAATTACATTAATTCGTGGAAACGCCACAAAAAAGGAAAGGTTGCGTGGATGGTCAATTTGTAAAGGGGTTGAACGTGAGTTTGAGAGGGTTTTTGCTCAGAGATATAGCTCACGTTAATATCGTTATTACCGCAACTACTGCCATAAAGATCGGTAAGTACTCAAAATCGCGTTTATTCTTCTTGGCACAAATGTTATTTCTCTCAAGGTAACCGATCGTGCATTGAAAGCTTTCGGAATGAGTAGTTGTTTAGATTCATTGGTAATGGCTAGCATTGCTCGGTAATTTTCAGTGCCATCTAATGCAAGCGCGGGAAAGGTATAGACATGATAGAACCGCGAACCTCTGCGAAGTAAAAGTGAAGCATTGGTGAGGTGGAAATTACGTAAAAACACCGAAAATCCCCTTTTCCGAAATCCTACTTCGACAGGCGTAAGCGACTGCTTCAGAGCTAGTTTAGTCGTCTGCAATAGTGAAAGTCAGATGATGCTATTCGATGTGCGTGCTTGTCAGCATGCGTCAGGGACCAGTCCCTAGATGTCCTGAGCCGTCACTGAGGGCGGAAGGGAAGGGGAAGAGATAACGTATCTTCCACCTGCGTCTCCGTTCTCTTCACATACTCAGACAATCGCCGGGGGCAGGCGGGCACCGGAAAAATAGATTGCTGATCTCTCGCACCCGCTCGCGGATTTTTTGGAAAGCAATCAGGACTTTTCGAAAGACCGCTTGCTGAGTTCTCGATTCCTCAGAGATTCAGCAATATATCTGCAAAAGATAAGAGCGAAAAAAAAATTCAACGGGCGGTCTCTCAAAAATTCGCTGACTCAGCAAGCGGTCTTCCGAAAAGTCCTGATTGCTTTGCAAAAAATCCGCGAGCGGGGTGCGAGAAATCAGCAATCTATTTTTCCGGTGCCCGCCTGCCCTCAGCGATTCTCTGAGTAAGGGGCATTGATTAGGAGCTCGCACCACCGCTGCTCAGATAATCGCCGGGGGCAGGCGGTCCGCAAACTCGCGCTTTTCTGCAGGCGGTCAGCAGGATTTCGGGGCGTGGCCAAATCTTCAGCGGGCGGTATTTCCGTTTTCTGCAAGCGGGCATCAATACAAAATTTTCTGCAAGCGCTCGTCAAACAGTCTCTTTCAGCGAGCGCTGGCCAAACTTTCAGCAGGCGCTCGGACTCTTTTTACGCGGTTTCGGGCGTACGCCGAGAAAAGATGAGACTCTATGTGACAGAGGTGCCATCGATGGTTTTATTACCCAAGTTTGGGGTACTTTCTTTCAGCGGAAAGTACCTGAGGGCTGTGCGGTCCTTCAAAAAGGACCGTGCGGCTCTCAATAATTTTGCATATTCTCGCGGAAAGTCCGCGAGAATGCGGCCACTGCGCCGCAGCTAATCCATAAAGAAACCGCGATTGTTCTTCAAGCATTCGTCGTTAATTTTGCCAATTTTCTTCCAAATTTCTGCAAGCGGGCGACAAAAAATCAACGAACTATTTTTCCGGTGCGCGCTTGCTCAAAATTCGCATGGCCGCCTGCCCCCGGCGATTATCTGAGGTGGGGCATAATGAACTTCATAGTGATATGAGGGACATGGATTTTAAAAGGACGGTGCCTTTAGACATTCTGCTTTCTCTGGCCTCTACGCTTATGTTAGCATTGAACCCACTCTTTGATGCATCTGGTGGCAGCGGCATATGGCTTGGTTCTGCACTCTGTAAATGCGTAGCGCTCTTAATCGGAGATATGCAAAACCTCTCAAAACCGACCTCTTTTTCTCTTCTTTTGCAACATATCAACAAAATCTGAAATGCTTTTCGAGGTCGCTGTATTTGATTGTATGATTTCAATATACCTGCGTTAAAACGACAGTGAAGCATAGACAATGCTGCACTATAGAATAACATATGAGTATACACTGCCACATTTGAAGTAGACGAGCTAGAAATGATCATTGCCGGTTTGAGATGCTGTGGCACTGTTAGAAACTTGCCATAACCGTTATCAGGCAATCGAAGAGTTTCTGTTTGGAGGGGTTTCGACTTTTGTCCTATTAAGGCCTATGAATGGCAAGTTTCAAGGAACAAAAGTTTTTTTTCGCCTTTAAAGGCAATGTCCACCCAAATTTTCGACTTCTATGTTTTTGCCGTCACGGGGCCTTCTCGTATCCCTGATTCCGAATATCAAGTCGAGAATCCGCAAAACCCCCGAAAATCCTAGTTTCCAGAACTTGCATGGCGAGTTTTCCGGAACGGTGATTGGTTGGGTGCACACGGATGGGCGGGATGAACGTCACGCCCACTTGAAGGGGGAGGAGCCAACGTGGCGAATCCGTCATCTGAGCGATTTACGAAGCAATTTTTTGCTTCGAAAGCAACTTTTAGCAGCGTGAGTTGGGCAAGTACACAGTTGGGGGCCCCACTACTACTAGCCATCAGAATCTCATAGACCCCATTTTGGGTGGACGGTGCCTTTAAACAGACATAGAGATAAAAGGCCAGCCATTAAGGCTTTAGCAGTATCTTTCTCATAAGGGTCTTGACTGTTCCTGGCTTTTGACAGTGAACGGCTATGCAGTCACACCAAAAAGTCTTTACATTAACAGAATTTGAAGACTGAGGAAAGAGGGAGCTCTACATTAGGTTGTAAAGAAAGCTCTGCCGATAGAAGTTATGCCAGTTTGTTTTAACTATATTTTGATCATAAGTGGTAGTCAATCAATGGTATTTTGGTCAGGTGTACTGACAAAAACAATACTTTAGTCATGTGGCTGACAACCTAGAACTACTAGTAAGATATCGCATAGGTGTTCTTCTCCAAGAAGCGCGCTGTTTGCTTGAATAGGTGGAGAGTTCGATTTTGTGAACGCTGAAATTTATGGGCTATCTTTTCTTCGGAAAAAAGTCAGGTTGAGAGCAAGTGATAGTCGAAGGTCGCTTCATCTGCCCAATACAATGATATAAAAGGAAGTCTGAAATAAGCTTTTGCAAGTTCTGCCGCCTATAACCTGAAAAGTGTGCCTCTCGCAGCTGAGCGCAGCGCATTACGTTCCTTTTTAAAGTAGTTGAGCCTTGTTTATAATTATCTCTTTAAGCCGAATAGCGCATTTGGTAGCGCGCCATCGCGCACTAAGAACGCATCTCAAAGCATCAGCATACGCATTTAGTTGGTAATCATAAGAAGGAAGCATAAACTTTCTTTAGGAACTAATATGTATGCATTTCGACCTATAGCTCCTGAAATCAAACTTTCTAAGGTAGCAAAATGGGAAAGTGACAGCCCAGCGGGGGGTAGGGGAACGAAAGCCGCCAGCTTCGGTCGCCTGCGCGGACTGCTGGTCCTGGAACGACATGCAACAACGTTGCGAAAGGACCAGTTAGCCGCGAAAGGCGGCTCAAACTGGCGGCTTTCGTTCCCCTACCCCCCAGCGGGACACTTGCAAATGCTATAGACGATAGGAACATGGTTCCCATCAATCATAGTTGCGGTGATTGATTTGGAAGAATAAAATGCGGTTTTTAAATTGCTTGTTATGGTAGCGCAGCAAGGCAAAGTCTTGAGGGGTGTGAGAGGCACAATTAGGTAGAGCAAAGCAATTTCACAGTGGCTTCCGTACTTTTGTATCAATTCGACTACGTGTGGATTATGAAGGGGAATCTAAGAAGTTCTGCATGCACAAAATCGAAAAAATCGGATCACCGTAAAAATCCTAGGAACTCTCTACTACAAGGCTGTAAGTGCGACCGTAGCGGTGATTCTACAAATGAATATGATGTTCGTGTTCGTCAGGTCAGATGACCCCAGTATACGAAGTCTCGGCGAGAAATTAAGGAATTGAACTCCGAGAATTTTTGAGGCTGTAAGCCAAAATGAAGCCTTGGCAACCTATACCATTCACAATGATCCAAAGTTGCGTGTGAATTACTACTAATGGTTGACTGATTCAGCTCACGAGGAATGGTGAGAAATCAGAGTGCCTCAATCCAAACAAGCTGCACAACATCAGATGCAGCATAAAAAGCTAATTTTGGAACTGTATTCCGCATCTGCTTAGCGCCTTGGGCGAAGTTATGAGCCGCTAAAGGTCGTTTTGCTAAGAAATCGTAAATGCAAAACGCAAGTTTGGCAATACATAGCCATGTTCGGCTTAATGCTGCGCCAAAACATGCAGCTGGGTTACTTTATATCCCTAAAGCCTAAATGTGAGCTGAAAGTAATATCGATTTCGCTATTTCTATGTACGATTTATTCGCTATGGAACTGCTCATAATTTCGTCCACAAAGGCGCTGAGCAAATATGGAATAGGGACTCGAATTACCGTTGAATGCTGCATCGAACGGTAAGCAGACTTGGACTAGCCACTTCGACTTCTGATCATTTTCCTTTGTCAGTAAGAAAGAAATGAAATTTGAAGGCAGGTCAAGGTTTGGCGCCCCACATAATCAAACGAATCGTGGTAAGCAAGGTTGCTGAGGACAACCGTCAATGACTAACGAGTCGTCCTCAAAATTCGCCGAGATGAATATTGTGATTGGCTGACCTGACAAGCACAAATATCAAATTCAATTGTGTCACCGCCTTTCTTCTTGACTGGGGTGAGACTTTGAACCGTAAACTTACATTAATCTTACAAAAACCCCTTACTATGCAATTTTAGTATCATCTTCGTGATCAGCGTGTTGAATAACACCTTTAGCCAAGTTACCATCAAAACTGCAAAATTTTGTAATTTCCCCTTGTACCATGTACCTACCTCCACTGCGGCGTCAGAATCTGGCAGGAGAGCAGCCGTTTTTGTAACCTACGTATAATCTACATAATAATAAAATTTGTGCGCCATGTTGATAAAGAATTTATTGAGATAATTGCAAAACTTAGTTTTCAATCTAATAAATTTGGACGGATGGAAGTTCTTGCCGAGACTAAGACAGACAGTCGTTATAAGAGCATGATTAGTGTATCGTCATGCGTACCCTGCTATTGATTAAGAAGGCCAGTTGGAACTTTTCCATAGTTAAGTTTCACGAACTCCGAATTCTTCTTATTTGTAGTCTACCACTACGGTTCCGCACCTGCGCAAGGATGGCCGAAAGCGTCCAATCTCATATGGCATTACGGTCTTGGTACCGTCAATCTTGCTCTGACTGTTTTTGAGCTGCAAATGACTCGAACGTTGATTCGCCGCGATGCTAGCACACCTATGAAGCCCTATAGGAAGAGGAGCGCAGCTCAAGAGAATGACTCGTACTCTCAAATTCTAAAAATATGGAATTCATACTGTCTATCCTCAAGTGTTTTTACTATGGTTTAATGTATTCATGTTGAACAAAAGAAGTTTGCTGTCGTATATACTTAGGAAAATTCGAAATTTTTCATCGAATGAATTAATATCG
This sequence comes from Cylicocyclus nassatus, assembly GCA_958299035.1. NCBI lineage: Eukaryota > Metazoa > Nematoda > Chromadorea > Rhabditida > Strongylidae > Cylicocyclus > Cylicocyclus nassatus. Next base: position 66,466,807 of record CATQJL010000112.1, read on the forward strand.
AATAAATTGGAAAATAAAATATCTCGGGTAAAAAATTTCAAATAATTTCGAAAGTACAAAATTTTGAACAAACGAATATAGAGTAAATTCAGAATTTAGTTTGGAAGAAATGAATTTCGAATAAATTTCGAAAATCAAAAACATCGAATAATGATTATCGATTATATTCGAACATTAAAAGTCGAACTTCGAATAAATATTCGAATGATTTACCGGATATCTGGAGCACCTTCTCTAAGATTTGCGGACACCCGGGCCGATTCGTACATAATTATCGTGAAGCCGATTCGTACATATCAGCACCCTCAGCCATATGTGGCAACTCCCACCTCTGTAGCTCAAGTTTTCAAATCGACAAGTCGATAAAGTAGATTGTTATTCATAATCAGTGCCCTTACTTATTCCCCTGTACCAACCAGCCCCTTAGCGTAAAGTTTTCAAAAATCGATAAAATTGGTAAAATCGCTAAGTGTACAATCAGTCTTCAGAAGCAGAAACGGAGGTCACTTATCTGGATTTATATGCCATAAATACTACGATAAACGGTCTGTTAAGGACTTTCGTCTTGTGGCGAAAGCTAGTGGACGAAGACTTGTAGTTAATTCCGTAAAGCGAGCACGAATGCACCTATGGCCCGAGAGTAATTTAGGCAATTTCGGTGGCCACTTGGTTTGCGAGTACTCAAATTGTTTTTAACTTATCGAAAGCGCATTTTAAATTTACAGAAAGCAGGGCATCATCTATTTAAAAGGTTTTACACGCCGTACATATGTGGTAAGCGGGCGGGCGTTACATGCGGCAAACTGCTAAATCCGTTCGACTGAAGTAACGTGAAGTATGTGCGGGGTCTCTCTGACCAAAGCTCGTATGCCTCGATGTTGGCCGTCTCCTCTAGGTTTAGCCTTTGTTGAGTGCGCTCTGATTACAAAATTATAATGTACTATATAGCGAACAAAACTTTATTGCGGTGATATAACTGCGGAATTCATAATCACCGTTCAATCTTCCCTTACAACCGCAGTCCCCTTTATTCAAAACAGACCCGTCAATTGCGTAAAATTTCTATAAAAATATAGAGGCAATCATGCAGCATGAGCTTCACCAGCAAGAGTGCTAGTAGTGTAAACATTTGCGGACCAAAACCATGCGCAAGGCAAAGGAAGAGAAACTGACATGTTAACACACTTCCAGTATGGGAACTTGTCATAAGCTTCAGTTCCGATAGTTTTTGCTGATTTGATGAGTAGCAGTGGGGTAGGGGGAACGAAAGCCGCCAGCTTCGGTCGCCTGCGCGGACTGCTGGTCCTGGAACGACATGCAACAACGTTGCGAAAGGACCAGTAAGCCGCGAAAGGCGACTCAAACTGGCGGCTTTCGTTCCCCTACCCGTAGCAGTGCCAACTATCTGATTGATCGAAAAAGCAATAGATCAAAATCCACTTCTACTTTTTACTGTAGCAAGCTGTTAAAAGATTGCAAGTTTTCATACAGGTCAAAGCTAATCACGGCTTCAGGAAGATGCATTATCGAGTTTTGCCAAGGAAGTTGCAGTCGAAGCGAGCTTGATAACTCAACAGTTACTCTGCACTCTCTGTTTGAAGGCACGAGGTGGTCAAATGACAAGCTGGAAATCGTTTTTGGTGGAAAAAGCAAGGGGAAATCGTTTTTGCGGGGTCCGGGGCAGAGACCCGGAAAAAGATTCCAGTGCAAGCAAAAGAAGGTCGAATCGTGCTTATTACCTTATACATCTAATTCACTGGGAAGTGGTTTTGATGAGAAACGGCCTTTTTGAACCGCTCGCTATCATACGCCTCTGATTGGTCAACATGTCCACTGCCATAACGAGTTAATACTTGTTCATTTTTGCACATCTTTCGTTGTCCAACATGATGAGAGGTTTTGGCAGAGATATATTACATAATTCGAACTAAGAATTTTCCCGTTGACTGTAAATGCGACTTGTTAACTTTGCCAGCGGCGCCGCACGCGGCGAGACGAGCGTCGCGCGCGAAGGGTTCAAAAGGGCCTACACCCGGTTGTGATAAGCCTCAACGCATGGCAGAGTTCGCGCGCGCTACGTCGCGCCGCCGCTAATTGCCGCGTGCGCGATGTCGCGTAAGCGATGCCGCTGAACAGCATGATTACATGATCAGTTCTCAATGCAGACGTAACGATATAGCACCAAATTACGTAAGCGAACAAAGAGAGACTAGTAGAAACAAAGTGTGAAATATTATAAAAAAGTTATGTGAATGGGAGGTGTAATAAGCGTTTTTTCTTAAAATTTTGCAAAAATGGTAAATGAAGATGTGAATTCAAATGGCTCGATTGCGCCGCACAGACAACCATACGGTATGAAACTTGGTAGCTACATGAAGATGGGTCTGCAGGGCTTAACTTAGAAGTTTCATTGAAAAATTATGCGCCTGAAGGCTGTGGCAGGCTTTCTTCTGAAAATTTCTCACTATAAAGAAAATGGAAAAATGGCTCGTTTGCAGCGCAGAGGAAAAGAAATCGCGCGAGACTTGATGTGTATACGCGCAGTAGGACTAAACAATGTATGAAAAATTGTGAAAAACTTATGTGAATGAAGAGCGTGCCAACTATTTTCCAAATTAGGTGGGCAATTGCCCACTTAATGCCCACCTGGGGTGGGCAAAACTTTCAATTCACATAAGTTTTTCAAAATTTTTACAAAAAACTGTTGTACACCTAAAGTTTACTACATGATGAAATTTTGGTTCTGAAATTCCTCCTCTTGTCTTTGTTAGAGCCCAAAATCGCATCAGCAGCCTAGCTTTCTGAGATGGAAAGCGCGCCCCAGTCAATCGATACGCGTGGGAACGGCGTCTCTCAGTCCTATGACTGCACTACTTTAATATTTCTTTATTCCTTCATCATTTTTCTTGCTTATTCTTCTTCCTGTTCTCTATCTTGATACAGGTAAGGAGTAATCAAAAGAATTTGAACGTTTTTGGGCGCTTTTAAGCGCTTTTAGGCGAAGTGTGGCCGATTTTCGTTGCAGAAGCACAAAGCATCGTTTTTGGGCTCAACGGGGTATTCGTAAGAAGTATTGGGATCAAAGGGGAATTCGTTTTGGGAAACCCGTTTGCCCACTTCGTGCCGCGTTCCCTGTTAATTGACCCACAAAATGAGAAGCTGTTGGAAATGGTGCGAAAAGCACCATGACAACAGGGCATAGTTCATTTGCACTAGCAGAAATGTGCAATGCTTCTACTGTTTCTTGGGGGTGAGGGATGGGTGAGTGTGTGCTTATATGACGTGTTATTAAGGAAAATGTGTATTATAGGCGATGGGATGCAGCGCTGTCAACGTGTAGTGTCCAACATCGTTGTTAAAGAGATTCATGCTGAAGGTGAGGTCTTTGCCAACACCGTTTTGAGCAACTTCCCCAAACCATGATCTTGAGGCCCGCAATGACAAGAATCATTTGCTTTGTATTGATCAACAAGCATATGGCATATTTTCACATCCTCGGCAGCTTTTACTGGGTCACAAGCTGGGCCGCGCATATAGATGTTTTCTCCAAGACCTTTGGTGTTTGAGTGCTGAAAGTTGCATTTGGCAGCATGTTTCACAGCGTATTTCTCCACATCGCAGTCGTACTTCTGGATTACCTCGCTATCACTTGCAGCCTATCATCAATGTTGTCAGGGAAATTACCAATTTGTTCATGGCAGCAGCTTTAGGAGCATAACCTCCATAACCGTCTTTGGCTTTTCCATTAGCCACTAGCGATCTGCATGTGTCGTGTGAACTCGTAGAAAGCAAAAAAATCCTCATTAGATCTCTTACCTTAGCTCGTTGTGAACGTCCAAGAACTTTTGACGGATCTGATCGTTCATGCCGCCACTTGTAGGGCAAATACCTAGTAAAGAAGTAGCATTTTGAGCAATGAGCAGCACGAAGAGATACTACACCTAAGCAGTAGCGACTAAGCAGACCTGAAATGTTTCTTAGATTGCTTAGTCAAAATTTAGCAAGTAGCGACTTACCAATAGAACGGAACGCATCTTGTGTGTGATGATAGTCCGAAACTGCTGCTTTTATGCAGGTATGCTTTACCCTTTAGACGTTGGTTATAAGCTCTGCCATCTGTTCTACATCAATTTGACGCAGTATTGAGGGTCTTCTATTGGGATCTATTATCATAGCTGTTTCATAAGTGAATTCTGATGTCAAATAGAACACTAAGCAAAAAAGCATAGCAAAAAATACCAACAAAGCCATTGATGTTTGATGAGATCAATGAAGAATTCTGGGCTGTCATCGAAGCAAGAAGCAATGTTTCATTAGCTTGATAGGCTCTGGATTCCGCATTCGAAGCTAGAACGGCGCTTTTACCTGTATCTGAGATAAGGCTAGAGGTGGTTGGATCACCAAGAAACAATTTTTCTTTTTTGACATTTCACTCTGTGCGGGTCTGTTTCAAGCGTAGCTGCTTTGATGGATTAAGTGTAGCGCGCATTGTTTTTCATAGTCAGCGTGTCCGTTTGTAGTACCCAAATTTGGATGCCCTGTTCTAGTAGATCCCTATCTAAATTGTTATTAGAGCTCAGTCAGAGAGACGTGCAACCAACAAGAAAAATTAGTACCTATTTCTTCGTGTGCCCTAGCTGATATCTCTACCGAAAAAACTCAAATTGGTGGAGCTAACCGAGTCATTCCAGTACCAGTGCGTCACCTCTGCTTCGCAGAGGCTCGCACTGGCCCTATTTTCTGTATGCCTCACTCATTCTCGCACAATAATGACATTGAAACTCACCGCGCTATGTAGGCTATCACGAATAATTCGTAAACAACTACTCATTCGTAGAGGTTTTCCATGTGAGATCGGTATTTTCGCGTGGATAAAATCCTTTTCAGAAGAACAGATGCAAATTCGAATAGGTTTTTGGAATTTTTATGGCTTGGTAGTCGCCGTAAAGACAATAAACATAGTGGGCTACATCACTGTGCAAAAATCTTCTCAAATGATCAGGTAAAATCTTGAAAAATTGACCGTTTACACAGCGAATGCTTTTTGGCGCTGTTTTCGTAAAATAGTAGACTTTTCATTTACTTTTTTAGGCTAACGTCCATGGCTTGCACATTAGCTTGTCAAATACATCCTTAACTCTGCAAAAAGTAGTACTACGGACCCAAAATTGCTGGCCAGAAGCCAAGTGGATCCGTTTGACGCGCAATTTTCAATGGATCCACTCAACGGATCCGCTCATGCTTTTGTATAGTGAGCTTTCATGCTGGTAGCGTGCGCTATGCAAAATTTGGGCTCAGGACGTTGGCTGGAACACGTTCTATGAATTTCGTGACAGACAGAGATTCACACACACACACAGACAGACAAACGTAAACAACCCTTAGCCCGTTATTATAAGTTATGATATCAGGGTCGGTAGTCTGGTCGAAACTCCGAGTTTGAAGCTCCGCGTTAACTCAGAGATAACTCTGAGTTCCGCTTTTGAAACTCTGAGTTCCGCTTTCGTAATTCCGAATTCCAACTCTCAAGCTCGGAGCTTTGAGGAACTGTTAAGCACTTTGCTGCAAAAGCGACGTTAAAGTAGGGACTCGAACCTGTATGGTCTAGCGTAAAGATCCTATCACTAAACCGCTAGACCATGACACACCCATGAACCCTAAAATTGCTTTGCCATAATGTACTCACTCATTCCATTAACACTTAGCAGGTCAAAGCAAGTTATACCAAAGCCTCACTCATTTCCATTTCTATCGGGCAATGATGGTTCATCACGAGGATTGGTCTTTTGCGCAGCTGAAAGCTTCAAACAACAGAGAAAGCGGATGGTATACGCAATGATAAGAATTGACTATTGGGATTTGCACACAGAATAAATCCTCCGGGCAAAGTTTGCCCTTCCATGATTTCGTCTTACTTACAGTATACCTACCGTAACCGTTCCATATGTTACCAGTGTATGTAGCAGATAGATTGTCCGTAATCTGCATTCCGAATAACTCTCGTGTACCAAATTTCGGCTAATTCTGCCGCTTTAATTCATCTACCGTAAACCTACCGTAACCCTGTCAGATGACACTGCAGTACAATCTACATGTCATATTCGTTATCGGCGCCCCGAATAACTCCAGCGTACCAAGTTTCGATCAGTTTCGTGATTTTCTCCTATCTACCGTAAACCCGTAACCTCGCCAGATGACACCACAGTATAATCTGCATGTCATATTCGTTATCGGCGCCCCGAATAGCCCCAGTGTACCAAGTTTCGATCAGTTTCGTGATTTTCTCCTATCTACCGTAAACCTACCGTAACACCTCTACATGACCCCGTAAGTGAAAAATGGGTACCATATGCGTGACCAGCCCACCGAGTAACCCCCTGGGCCAAGTTTTTACAAAATTTAAAAATTTTGTTCACTGCGCACCACGATACCCCCATTATGCCTGCTTAAACTACGAGCAAAATGTACCCCGGAGGACTTTTTATCTGCCCCTCTTCTTTTGCGCACTATTTCTCTTTCTCTGACTAAACTCAGAATTACCTCTGAGTTCTACGATAGACTGGAACGCGCATCAAACTCAGAGTTATTGCAGACACTAGTTGCGCGTTTGGTGGCGCTGTTTCTTGTGCAGGACGATTTGGACAATGTTGCGCTACTAGGAATAAACTACGTGTTAAGGAGAATCCTGCTATATCATCGCTTTCCGGATTTGATCTTTTCAAACACCTCTTAAAGGGGTCAAAAGTTGCGCGTTAGCTGAGAGATAACTCAGAGTTAACTGTGAGTTATAACTCTGAGTTTCGATAGGTTCACTAACGACCCAGAATTTTGTCAACCACAGTCTAAATCTGTTCATTACAGTCGGCGACATCAGTGGCTTTGTTGGTATTTTTTGCTATGCTTTTTTGCTTAGTGTTCTATTTGACATCAGAATTCACTTATGAAACAGCTATGATAATAGATCCCAACAGAAGACCCTCAATACTGACGTCAAACTGATGTAGAACAGATGGCAGAGCTTATAACCAACGTCTAAAGGGTAAAGGATACCTGCATAAAAGCAGCAATTTCGGACTAGCATCACACACAAGATGCGTTCCGTTCTATTGGTAAGTCGCTACTTGCAAAATTTTGACTAAGCAATCTAAGAAACATTTCAGGTCTGCTTAGTCGCGACTGCTTAGGTGTAGTATCTCTTCGTGCTGCTCATTGCTCAAAATGCTACTTCTTTACTAGGTATTTGCCCTACAAATGGCGGCATGAACGATCAGATCCGTCAAAAGTTCTTGGACGTTCACAACGAGCTAAGGTAAGAGATCTAATGAGGATTTTTTTGCTTTCTACGAGTTCACACATGACACATGCAGATCGCTAGTGGCTAATGGAAAAGCCAAAGACGGTTATGGAGGTTATGCTCCTAAAGCTGCTGCCAAGAACAAATTGGTAATTTCCCTGACAACATTGATGATAGGCTGCAAGTGATAGCGAGGTAATCCAGAAGTACGACTGCGATGTGGAGAAATACGCTGTGAAACATGCTGCCAAATGCAACTTTCAGCACTCAAACACCAAAGGTCTTGGAGAAAACATCTATATGCGCGGCCCAGCTGGTGACCCAGTAAAAGCTGCCGAGGATGCGAAAATATGCCATGTGCTTGTTGATCAATACAAAGCAAATGATTCTCGTCATTGCAGTCGCCAAGATCATGGTTTGGGAAACTTGCTCAAAACTGTTGGCAAAGACCTCACCTTCAGCATGAATCTCTTTAACAACGATATTGGACATTACACACAGGTTAATAGCGCTGCATCCCATCGCCTATAATATACACTTTCCTTAGTAGCACGTCATATAAGCACACACTCACCCATCCCTCACCCCCAAGAAACAGTAGAAGCATTGCACATTTCTGCTAGCGCAAATAAACTATGCCCTGTTGTCATGATGCCTTTCGCACCATTTCCAACAGCTTCTCATTTTGTGGGTCAATTAACAGGAAACGAGCTCACACAATGTCACGGTTTCATATAGGTAAATACCAATGGCGTACCCAGGATTTCGGCTCGGGGGGGGGGGGCGCGACAAAAATTTTTTTCTAGTGAAGGTGCGTGGCGTCAGCCACGCACTCCAAAAATTTTTTTAGGATGTTTCCCAAAATTTTTCCGGGCCCCTGACCCCAAAATTTCAGAAAAAGGGGGAGTGGCGGCAGCCACGCCCCCGAAAAAAATTTTTTTACAAAGCTAATTTGAATTTAAAAAATTTTTTAAAAATTATTTTAATTATTTACAAGTAAAAACAAGTCCTCTGCACATTTTTATAACACATTTAAGTAACTTTCAAAAATTTCGCAACCCATTCTCGGGGGGGGGGCGCCCCCCCCCGCCCCCTCCCCTCGGTACGCCACTGGTAAATACATAGATTTAGATGGTCTGGCAGTCTACAAAAGTCATTGGTTGCGCTGTTCAAACCTGTCCCAGGATGTCTTTTGCAGTCTGCAATTATAAAGAAGCGTAAGTAGAGTTGCTTCAGTAAGCTCACCAGGACTTTATTTTAGAGGAAACATGCTCAATGCCAAAATCTACGAAACAGGTGCACCATGTTCGAAGTGCCCAGGAGGATGCTCTGAAGGTCTATGCGTCGTTTGAATCAGACAACTCGCAGAATAAAGATCACATGATTTGGCGTAGCAAAGGGTGGAATTCCACATGGAAACGAAATCACAAATGATTATCTACGCAAATGATTATCTACACAAAAAACATTCACAAGAATTGTCTTCTATAGATGCTTTCCTGATGCAGGCTATCCACAGTCATGGCTAGCCTATCGCTTTCGCCTAGAAAAATTGAAGCTTGAGAGTTTGAAATGTAGGAGGGTAGTCAGTGACTTAGTCTTGTGCTTCCATATTTTGCGCTTAAAAACCAAAATTAAACGAGTGAATATTGGATTTTCAAGCCTGACAGTTAACGCACAGATGGGTTTCATTTTTCCTATCGTGAGCTTGGAAAATTGTTTTCAACTGCTTTTAACTCTTTCTTTTGTCGTACAACTAGATGGCCTGCTTTATTGCCTACAGAAGTGATCAGTAGTGAAAATTTTTACATATTTCGTAGGAAATTAGAAGGTCTCGATGCACTACGAGTAATAAGAGTGGATGATTTTTAGGTATCGCTTGTTCACTTACACTTTTCTACTTTTCTACCTTAATGAGACATGGTCCCTCCTGATTTGAGTTCAATGTGGCTTCTACCAATTCCGGCGTCCTGCGAGTCCGTGTTCTACCTCCAATTACTTGTCATTTATTACACTCAAAAAACCAGCTTCTGCTCAAGAGGATCGTCCATCTTATTTAAATACCAGTGCGTCACCTCTGCTTCGAAGAGGTTCGCACTGGCTATACTATCTATGTGCTTCACTAATGCTCGTAGAATTTTCTCACTGGAGCTCACCGCGCTATGCCGACTACCACGAATAAGATGTAAACAACTACTCATTTAGAAAGTTTTTTCACGTGAGATCGGTGATTTCGCGTGGATGAAACTTTTCGCAGGAAGACAAACGCAAATTTGGATAGTTTTTTAAATTTTTCATGGTTTGGTAGTCACCATAAAGGCAATAGTAACCATGAGCTACATCTCTGTGCGAAAATCTTCTCAAATGCTTGGCTAGAACCTTGGCAATTTGACCATTTACGCAACCAATTCTTTTTGGCGCCGTTTTCGTTATATAGTAAACGTTTGACCATTTTTCGGGCTAAAGTCCATCGCTTGCACATTTGCTTACCAAACACATCCACGACTTTGCAAAAAGTGGTGATACGGATCCAATTTTGCGGGACAGAAGCCAGGTGGACCCGTTCGGCGCGGAATTTCTGAGGGATCCGCTTAACGAATCTACTCGTGCTTTTGCATGCTGGACTTTCATGAAGGCAGCATGCGCTATGCGAAATTTGGGCTTAAAACGCTGGCTGGAACTCGCTCTACGAATTTCGTAACAGACGGACACACAGACACACAAAACACGTAAACAACCCTTAGTCCGTTATTATACTAGGCTGTTGCATAAGTTCTGTCCGATTTGAATTTTTGAGTTTAAAATGTCATAACTTCTTTCAAAGTCAACTTTTTTCCAAGGTCTTAGTTTCTATGTGTTGAGCAGTCCCTTGGCTAAAAAATGCATATTGAGATCTGCGCAAATCTTTGTTAAGGAAGAACCAAGAATGCAAAAACTTCGCAGCGTTTTTCTTCGAATCTGTCTTTTTTGACATGGTAACGCTCCCTTATGAAAATTGATAGGCATCTTTTCTAATAATGGATGGATAGAGAAATTTTCGTAGATTATTATGCAACATAAAAGAGCCCATAGGGTTTGCGCTGCCGAGAGATTTTCTTGACCGAACAAAAAATTAGCCACTTTTCGACCTCGCTTCAGCACATGTGTGCATGCCTATTTATGAACTACGAACGTTTTACAACTGACGTGAGCGCCGAAAAGGAATTGGTGGATGGACCCTGTTAGCTCTTGCTTTGCCCTAGCACCTCCAACTTTGAACTTGTCGATTACTTCTATTCGCAGAAAGTTATTGCTTGTAAAACATCTACACCAAAGATTTATGTTCGAGGATAAATTTCACTAGCAAGACGTATTCTTCATGGGACCGAACTTCTGCATATACTAGCATTCCATACCCTTATTCCGAAGCCAATGAAAGAACCTGACTTGAAGGGCGCATTGTGGAGATATCCTCGCAAGGACATATTTCTAGGGATAGAACGTACCTCGGCCACTTAGAGATTTTAGGCCTGTGATCTCCGTACACTAAGAATTTTATTGAATTCTGGTATGCTTTAAAAAGCGCAAGGAAAGCACTTTTCAATGATACCAACCGTATCGAATTAGAGATGAAATTCTCTTAGAACAGCTGCTTCAAACATGAGGCAAAAAAATCGGACAGAACTTATGCAACAGCCTAGTAAGGTCTTGATACTTGGCACTGTTACTAACTATACACTTTGCATTTACTAGCAGATGGTCTACTCATACTATTTCCCAGGGGACTTTATCGCAGCCTCCAAATGCCCAACCTCACCAGTATTGAACTTTGAGTAATCCCCATTTTTCTCCTAAACAAGGTCATACTCCCTGTTCGGAGATTATCATTGCCGAGCATATCTTTATATGCTTGAAGATATCTTGCTGACCTCTGAAAACCTTTTTTTATTGGTTCTTATTGATTTTCGCCAGCTAGCTTCCGCCCGAGGCTCGTTGGCACCCAAAAGGGGATAAGTGGAAATTTTCATAGGCAGCAAGATTGGAATTCAAGTTGATCAGTACTATTTTGAATCTGCAAACCTATTTGCTAGCACCCTAGCTAATCTAAAGCAGAAAGTATTGCCTGGGATGTTTCTATACTGCGTCTAATCACTTCTCTTGGACTGCTCCTTGTCCCTTTTACATAGGTATGAGATGCTTGTCATTGTTAGTGTTTGCTTTTGTTTGTTTGTTTGTTTTTTTCATGTTGGCACACCTTGAGTGTAAAACATAAATAAATAAATAAATAAATAAATAAATCGTAATTGAGCGTTCACATGCACATACACTCTCTCGACAAGTTGCTACGCGACTGACATGCAAAACACCGATCTTGGTCGCGCGTCATCCTCAAAAATTGGAATTTTTTTCATTGAGTTGTGATGAAGTGTGTCGGTTACAGCGCACACATAACGATATGAATAATTTGGAGTATGAGCGGACATGGACTAGGAGCATAGTACAGAGTATTGTGGAAAATATTATGTGAATGGAGCAAGCTTTTTTCTGGAAATTTCCCACCATCACAAAAATGGCTCGTTTGCAACACGCGACGTTGTGGCACGAAATTCGGTGTGTGTACGCGCAGTTGGGCTAAGAAACAAAACATTACAGATTATGAAAAAGTTATGCGAGTATAAAGCGTGCTTAATTTTTTCCAGATTAGGCAAATGCCCACCTAATGCCCACCTGAGGTATGCAAAACTTCCAATTCACTTAAGTTTTGTAAAATGTTTACATAAATCTGTTCTACACCGAAAGTCAAGTATATGCTAACAACTGAGTTCCAAAACTCCTCGTCTCCTCCTTGTTAGGGTTCAGAATAGCAACGGCTCCAGGTCAGGAGTCACATCGCGCGCGGCTGCCTCTCGCCGCGCCCAAATTTTGTGCCTCACAAAAACTCCCCGGTGCTAAAATGGCACGGCGCCGCAGTGGGGGGTGGGGGAGGGGTGGCGGCAGATACATGACTCGATGCCATAAGTAACATTGCGGCGGGAGTACTGACGGGAGTTAAGGCTTGTACTGCTTGACGTCGCGGGCGGCGTCGCTTCGCGAAAAATCGTGACTCCTGACCCGTAGCCAATAGCAACGACGCCGGTCCTTTTCTTTTGAGGAAGAAAGCCGCTCCATTCGAACAATCTAGGCAGCTGGTAGGATCAAGAGGGAAATCGTAAAAATCGAGTGGCGAAGGCGCATTCGTTTCACAAGTGCCTATCTGCCGCCCTCGTGCCAGGCCCTGTTTCGAATACGATCATTCGAATACAATAACACATTCGAATAAAATATTCGAGTAAAATTCACTCGAAACTCCGCTTTTTGACTATTCGAGTTTTCGAACTTAGTCCGAAAATGGGAAACTACGAGATTCGAATCTCGAATGCGAATATATATGAATGTTTTATTCGAGTGATCGAATTATTATTCGATTTGACCCAAGTAAAATCCTTTGTCGATGTGAGTACCTTTTATGGACGTTTTTATCAGCAGGCTGACATTCTTCCAAGTGATCAGGGAGAGACCGGACCATGTGGTGGTCGGGCAAAATGTGGTCCTTGGTTTTTAACAAATATAGGGAATGGCACAACCATGTCCGCACGCGTTCACATGATGCGCCATGTCAGCACACATTCGCCTCTCAACATGAACAACAATTTTTAAGAAATTTACAGAAATTATTTCCAACTTCTCCTGTCAAATTCCTACATGATGCACACCAAAAGAAAAATTGACTCACTTTCACTCCTCGTCTTTGACAAGCGGCACCAAAACGCTACCATAAAAGAGACAGTGCGAGAATATGTTTGGAAAATTTGGAGAGAAAAAACACAGTTAAATTAGACGTAGAGAAAAATCAAAGAAAAATAACAACATACAAAGTCGTCGCAAACTTGCTAGCTATTTGCGCATTTGCAGCATCAGTCATACTGTGGTATTAGGTTGTCCGGAAAATAATGCCCGTTTTGAATTTCAACCGCAATAAGTCATACACTTTTCACTTCTGAATAGGTTGCAAAGTACCGTTCGATAGAGCAAAGCAAGCTCTACAAGATGGCAGTCTTGATTTAGCAACAGCTCTAATCCACCACGAGTTTCGAGCCAAAAACAAAAAAGATCCAACTACCCGAAAAATTGAAAAAAATCGTAACTCAGCTCATAGAAATCCTACAAAAATTCTTATTTGCTCACGTAAACACTATCCACATAAAACATCTATATACGCCTTTGCCGCATTTATTTCTCTGTTAGAAATCAAGAAAACGGAAATTTTCATGCATTTGCCAAAGTGACGCTGTGCAGTTCCCACATAGGTAGTTGTATACTATAAACCTGTAGAAGTGCAAACGTAAATTCTCAGCTCTCTACAAGCTTCAGTTCTCGAGAAATTTGAATTTTAGCTTGGACCACCTAGCTAGGGAAAGCTATATTCGGTATTTCTCGAGAACTAAAGCTTGTAGAGAGCTGAAAATTTAAGTCTGTACCTCTACGGGCTTGTGGGGTACAACTACCTATGCGGGGATGGCTCAGCATCACTTTGGCAGATGCACGAAAATTTCCGTTTTCTTGGTTTCTAACAGAGAAAAAATGCGGCAAAGGCGTATATAGATGTTTTATGTGGATGGTGTTTACGTGAACAAGTGAGAATTTTTGTAGGATTTCTATGAGCTGAGTTACGATTTTTTTCAATTTTTCGGGTAGTTGAATCTTTTTAGTTTTTGGCTCGAAACTCGTGGTGGATCAGAGCTGTTGCAAAAGCAAGATAACCATCTTGTAGAGCTTGCTTTGCTCTATCGAACGGTACTTTGCAACCTATTCAGAAATGAGAAGTCTATGACTTATTGCCGTTGAAATTTAAAACGGGCATTAATTTCCGGACAACCTAATATATCCCTGTCTCTGCAGATGGGGCAAATTTGAAGATCCTTAGGAGCTTCCGATATTTTTCAGAATTATACAAAAAAGTGTAACAGAATTATCCCTATTCTAATATAATTTTCCGATGGCCCCCAGCGCATTGAAGAAGACATCTCATAGGTTGATTATCATCCTGTTGTGTAAAACATCGTGTGATTTTGCATATATAAAAATGCGCAATTCACCTATCGACAAGAGCTATACACAATATGCATTTTTAGCCTGCGATCTAAAGGTACCTGGCTTGTCAAACCGTTTAACGACTGCAGTCGTGCGGGATATGTCTAGGGCTTGAACGCAGTCTGAGATTCAACATCGTGGGGTTAACATAGCTGTTGGTCAAGCTATGTTAACCTCATAGGATAAGGGATAGCTTTAACTTCCTTTTTGTTAAATACGACCACACGATTTCTATTCTTAGCCAGTGTTAGTCTGACATCAATGATCTTTACATGGCATATCAAGTTGTGTAATGTTTCAGAGTAAACATTTTGAAGTGAAGCAAATGCTTTAGTTGAGTTCATTTTTTGTGGTGTCGCTTCCGTCGAGTGGCTCAACATACCATGCTTTCAAGAGTTAGTTTCGTGATCCTCCATCCCAGGCTACGAATGAGATCTGCCAACTCTTTAGGAGATCATTAAAGCTGAGAAAGCAGGAGAAGTCTTTAATCCGGATTATCTGCGTGAAGCGATACAAGTAAAGACACCATGGATTCGAAATGCCCTTACAGAATTCTTCGGCAGTTTTGTAATGCTGGTGTGTGTGCGCATTCAAGCACTCATCTCCTAAGTGACATAAACTTAAATTTTAGTTTATTGGCATTGGTATTGTGATGCAGTTTGTATTATCCGACGAGAAATTGAATACATGGATACAGATAAACGTCGGATGGGGATTTGCTATAGCTTTTACGGCATACATCGGATCGAAAACGTCAGGTAACTGCTTGTCACGAGTAGACGATAATGTATCAGGCTGATATGAAAAAGACTCTCAGGTGGGCATTATAATCCTGCCGTATCTTGGGCAATGGTCACATTCGGTAAACTTTCCGTGTGGGAATTCCTCATATACTGTGTTGTGCAAACATTGGGCGCATTCATGGGATCAATCGCCGCTTTTGGAATTTACTATCGTGAGTATCATAGCTTTTTTTGCGCACATTCCGGCCTGTAGTCACTTCTGACTTGATGTGAAACTGAGGGGATTCATGATAAAATCAACACATCTTCATTCTCACTGCACTCTGTCAGATCGACCAAAACATGCATTATATAAGTGATGTGGGAAACGGCAAATCAGTAGTGCTGGCGTATGCCCTGATTTTTGATTTTTAGATCAATTCCTCAATTTCGAAGGACCAGAACATAAGATTGTTGGTGAAAAAGCGACGGCATCATGTTTCTGCTCATTCCCAGCTCATTATGTAGGAAATCTAACGTGCTTCTTCGATCAGGTATCAGAACAACTCTCTAAATGATATATGCAAATGCCTGATTCAGATTGGCGGTACAGCATTGCTGGTGCTATTCGTAGCTGCAATAATTGACAGGCGCAATAAAATTCCAGAAAGTGCACATCCTTTTCTGTTTGGATGCGTATTGATGATGATAGGTGAGGGTGAAACTGGGGGATAACCAATGCTTAGCCTTTTTTATGCGAAAATGCAGTTTATGAGCGCACCTCCTTCGTGCTCACCTAGCGTGCTGAAGTCCTCAACTTTGTGAATGATTTTCATGTATGGGCCCTCCAAAATACGCTAACCCAAAATTTTGTCCCACAATTTGTGAGAATATCTTAAACTTTAGCTAATAGCCAATGAGGTGGGCTATACATTTCATCCTACAATCTAATTGCCAGCGCTTAGCTTTAAGAACCAAAGCGCGAGGATGCTGAATCGAAGCTTCCGCAGTATTGTAAGCTTGACATAGGCAGAATTGAAACACGTCTCCAAACTGTTTTTCTCTGAGGATTGAAATTGACAGCAAAAATACGGATTTGCAATCATCTGCTCAGGTTGCGCTTATGGCATGAATCTTGGTTATCCTATTAATCCAGCGAGGGACTTGGGACCAAGAATTTTCGCTTCTTTTATTTACGGCAGTGAAGTCTTTACGTAAGCACTTTTTCTAAGATTGAAACAAGCACAGGACCGTCTTTTATTCAGGTATCATAACTACTATTTCTGGATACCTATAGTCGCACCCTTCTTTGGTGCGACAATTGGAGCATGGTCGTACCACATTTTCATCGGCGCCCACATTCCAGACGATGATGATGAGGAAGAATCAAGTGTTGAAGAAATTCCACGTGCTCAGCGAGTGATGTGGCACTCTGCCGAAAAGTAGTGGCTAAATGACGTAAATATGGACAATCTCTTATACAACGTTAATATCTCGTTGCACATTTGAAACGCAGACATAGAAAACTGCGTTAAAATATTTGGAATAAAGTTTTTTTTTCAATTGTTTGTAATGCCTCAAGAACCCCAAGAAAACATCTAGCTTTAACAAGACACGCAAATAAGTCTCAAAGGCCTCAGTATTTTTGTGCACACTGCCTATCTTCTCATGTTATGCTGCTTCAGAGCCTATGAGCAAAGTCAAGGAGCCGTGATGGACTCACTCTCTGGGATAAAAGATAAAAAAATTACCGCTAAACATGCAGTCACGCAGATATCAAGTCGTCGAAAAATAATGACGCACCACATGCTACTGCAAGCCACTCAACAGAGCAAAGGGCAAAGAGGCACTGCAAGATGACCACTGGACAATCATATGTAGCAAATCACAAGTTTAGCTAAAATTCAAGAACATTTGAGCATTCCAGGAGGCGGGTCTCTCGAGAAATCTGCAAAATTCCGCTTGATTACTTATGTATCTTCGATTTGTTGATCACACAAACTGGTTATCAGTCCAGATCACGCGCCGCGAGCTGAATCGCTTACCGCAGTACAAACCGTCAATGTACAAGTTGAGTAGCAGCATTTTAGTCGCGCCGCGCGTGGTCGGCAACGTTCAGGCAGCTCGTGCGGTCAACGAATTAACGGTAGCTAACATATTAATACCCTATACATATTTCCTCTTCTTCTTCGCTGTACTAGAGAAAAAATATAGACAAGATATAGTAAAATCCCAACAATACTGAAAATTTCTATAAAGGGATTCGTTAAGCAGTCTCTCAAAGTACAACCGTAACTACAGCCTTTACCTTTCATTAGGTTGGAAAGTAAGTTTTGCAACCATCTCACTAACTTTCTTCTTTTCCACATGGCGCACTCAAATTTTGTTATTATGTAGATTATGACGTAAGCTACGAATGAGCAGCTCTCCTGCCAAATTCTGACGTCGCAGTGAAGGTTACGGTAGGTATATGGTACACGGGGAGAAAACTATACAAAATACTATACAAAATCTTGCAGATTTGGCTGAAACTTGGCATAGATTTATTCGACACGTTGTTCATGGAGATGACATTGAAATTGCATGGTAAGGGCTTATTTGCACAATTACTGTAAGTTTAGGGTTTAAGGTCTGGCCTTTATCGAGAAAAAAAGTTCCAGCAATATGATATTCATGTTTGTCAGATAACCCCAATATGCATCTCGGCGAATTCTGAGGTTTCGACTCCTTAGCCATTGGAGGTTGTCCTCAACAACCTTGCCTCACAACGACTCATTTGAATTTGTAAGGGCGCCAAACCTCGTCTTGCCCTTAAAGGCAGAGTCCAGGCGCCCATGGATATCCGATTTGCGTTGGTCCAATCCTTTGACGTGCCCTCTAAAAGGAGATACGGGTCTGTGATACGTATCACAAGCCGCCCCTTCGTATCACAAACCACCCCTGAGGACGAGTGCTTACGCAGGTGTGAGGTTGCATTGCAGTTGCATTGCAGTTGCACTGCACAGTGCAATGCAATTGCATCCGTACAGTTGCAGCTCCTCCCGCTGGCATGACGATGGGGACGAGCAATTCGAAACTCGTCCGCTTCTTGAAGAGAGGGTCCCCAAGAACAGGGTTTTTTGGGAGTTTTGAACAATTTGGACTCTACAACTGTAATCAGGGCCACGGAAAGGCCCCAAAGTGGCAGAAACATGAGAGGCGAAATTTTGCCGGACGCTGCCTTTAAGTTTCGTTTCTTTTTTACTGAACTAAATCAGTCAGCCTTTGGTAATACAAGGTGTTCCATAAGTTCGTAGCGTTTTTATAAACCAAGCAAATCATCAATTTACAGTGAAAGTCAGTAGTATATTCCTCGAGCACACGAACTTTTAGCACACTCCTCTTAGCTTCTCAATCTCAATTTTTCAAACGGCAGCGCGCCGGGTCCAGGGCCCGGCACGAGTCGGTTTCTAGGGTTTTTAAAAACGAAGTCTCCCCTGACTTTCGTAGTTTTACGAAGTCCCCCTTGACCTACCTGCTTAGAAGAAGATGGAAACAAGAAAGATTTACTAGTATGAAGGAAAAAACGTGAGATAAGAAAGAAAATCCAAGTTGGAGCTGATTACTATGCATGCACAAGAGTTTGCTATTGGAGCGCGATATCTAACAAAGCGATTCATGAAGAAATCAAGGCAAAAAACGAAGGAGAGGCAATGATATGAAAATGTCTTTATGCTCAGGGATACATTTTTGATAGGGGAATCGACCATGCTAAAAAGATCCGAAACTTATGTGAAGTGACAGAAATATATGCTCCAGACGATCTCAGATCGTCGGTGGCCGTCTGGAGACGATCTAATTTTGGAAAAGGTATTACTTCACATAAGTTTTCAAAACTTTTTACATAGGTCTTCCTTAAATAATATTTTACTTATATGGTACAAATTTGGTGTCAAATGCTTATGTTTACGCTCTAAACAAGCAATTTGTTTACTTTAGCCTTGCTTTCAAATCGCGCGCACTTTTCGCCATACACGATAGAGCATGTCAATCGTGTGATAACCTGCCCAAAAAGCTTGTGTTGGACTAAATGGCGCTTATTCTTGGTGCTTGGCCCCCGATTCGTCAAAAACGATATCTCCTTTGCTTTTTGCTCCAAAAACGAAGTCCAGTCTGCTTCCAGACGATCTGTGACGGGCCCTGGCCGGGTCCCAAGAAAGCATCTAATCAGCGCTCAAATTACTCACTGAAATCGAGACCCGCACCAATTTGCGAGAGAGCGAATAAATGGTGATATGATAGAGCGGGATTGGAGAGTACGTTGGGTACTGAGGGTACTGAGTAGCTTCCAGTCAAATCTTGCACGATAGTTTTGACGAGTTCGCCGTATGATGTCATGTTTCGTCATGCAAAAATAACTCACTGGATCTGTCTATTTAGTTTTTTCTGCGGGGCCTGGTTAAAACGGTGCAGCTAGACCTGCTTACCGTACGGTTGACTGTCGCCTACTTGTCCGCCAATTTTCAGCATAGTTTCAATTGTTATAATGTATAATTTTCACTTTTCAGGATACGCAAAAAGATTCACGTATTAATGTGATTTGTTCTCCGCTTGACTAATCTTTCACTTTCTGGATCACTTACGAAAAGGATGCACAGAAAGTTTCCAAGTTGTCTGTGGTTGTTTGATAACACTGATTCTTTCCCACTCTCTGACTTGCTTAGGATGCCCAGAGATTTAAGAAAAGTTTACACGACTGATTTCTCCTCCACATCTTTGGATCGCTTACGAATAGATACACAAAAACCTTTAGAGAGCCGGTTGGTTGTCTTCTTCCTGCCACGCAGGTCTTGCGGCCTCGATAGCTCCGGTTGCAAATGGAATACAAGGTGGTTTCACTGGTCGATGCACCAGTTTGGTAGAAACCAATGTCTCACTGACGTTAATGGAATCGTTGGAATTGTTTATTGAGACGAACCCCGGTGTTGAACAGCGGGGAAGCAACCTATAATACAATCGGGGGCTCCTCATATAGGTAGTAAGGAGGAGCTGACCCGTGCACAATCAGACTGTCCAAGAAATATATACAAGAAAGAGGATGTTAGGCTTGGCGCGGCCCCTGGAAGAAAGATAGGTGCCACTCATTGGTGAGTGATTCCGCACTTAAAGGCAGTGGATCGGCAAAATCCAACAACTCCGGATTTTAATGCGGTAGTTTCCTTATCGCCCAGTATGAAAACAGTGCAATCCCGGTTGCACAGCGTGCTTTCTCTGCCGAGCAAATCGCTCCCAAAGTTACACGCGCAGGCCAATCTTACACGCATCTGGACGAGTTGGCAATTTCCTTCTCACCATTGGAGGCTGCCCGCCGCAACGCTATAACCATTGGGTCCTGTAACGATTTAGCGTCATCGGCCTTGCTCCACTCGTCTAATTTCAAAGGGATGGGCATTAAAGACGCTTATTTTCGCCGTTTTTCAAGCTTTCAAAAGTGGATTTTCGGGATCAGCGTATTGAATAAACCCAGGAAAGCGGAAATTTGACTAGGCTGAGATGCCGTTAGAGCGTTAGTTGTGTTGAAGCCACTGCCAAGCGGCTGGGGAATATAGCCTATGGAGAATACCCGTAAGCTATTAGGAGCTAAGAGTTTACTATTATTGTTGAGTTGATGATACAATCATCAACAGCAATAGTTCACACACAATTTCGGATCACTACGCATTGCATAGGTTGCTAACGGCCTCATTTTGGCTTACAAGCCCAAAAATTCTCGAAATTCACTAGTTTTGGAAACGCCTCGAATTTTTCTAATTCGTTTTCAAAATTCACATAGTTTGTGCGCTGTTGTAGAACACAACGCTCTATATATTCCCAAAGTTTGAGTGCGCAACATCCAAAGATATAAATTTATGAAGGAAATTGCTAAACTTATCTTCCAGCCTAATATTTCCCAGGATGCTCAAAAATATTTAACAATTTTTTTCTATACGACAAACTATCACCCACTGAGACCAAAAGTAAGATAATTGACAATGCTTTACAGATTCTTTCAGTTTTGCGCTTTTTTGCCCTTTCATCTAGAATGTTGCATGCAGCTTTTGCGGACAAAGAAAGAGAAAGAGCTCTGAGTCCCCTGCAAATGTCAAAATTCAATAATATCAAGTCACATATCACCAAACTCTCTTGTAACAAAAATTGTCAAGTCTTACTCTTTGACTAATGAACGATTCCTTCAATTTAAAAAACATTTCTGAGAGAGCCTAATCAGGAAATGCGCTATTTCACATAATTATAGTCAGAGATCGAGTAGGTCAGCAGGAGTCAGCTCCGCCTCACTAGCTCTATAAGGAGCCACCGATTGTATAATAGGTTGCTCACCCCGGTGTTCAGCACCGGGGTTCGTCTCAATAAACAATTCCAACGACTCCATTAACGTCAGTGAGACATTGGTTTCTACCAAACTGGTGCATCGACCAGTGAAACCACCTCGTATTCCATTTGCAACCGGAGCTATCGAGGCCGCAAGATTTGCGTGGCAGGAAGAAGACAACCAACCGGCTATCTGAAGATCTTTGTGTATTCTTTTCGTAAGCGATCCAAAGAGGTGGAGGAGAAATCAGTCGGTCGTGCAAACTTTTCTTAAATCTCTGTGCATCCTTTTGTAAGCAAGTCAGAGAGTGGGAAAAAATCAGTGTCACCACACAACCACAGACAACTTGGAACTTTCTGTGTATCCTTTCCGTAAGCGATCCGGAGAGTGGAGCAAATTTTGTGAGTGCAGCACAAAACCACATAAAACCGGGAAACTTTCTGTGTATCCTTTTCGTAAGTAATCCAAAAAGCGGAACAAATTTTTGTGTGTGCACATTTCCAATCAATCTCATTGATCTCTCGCGAATCCTATCCAAGGACCGGAGATTAATTGAGATGAAAGGAAGGTAACTTGAGTCACGAGAGCTCATTTTGCCTTAAAGTCAAAGTTTGATCAAGAGCTTTTGACTCAAAAGGGTTGAAAACCAATCCTTTTCTGGTCAATCCAAGTCACCTTACCAGTCAGCACAGCGTTCAAGCCACCCAAGCACGCTTGCAAATCAGAGATCAGCACCACACCTGTCTTTACTCGACGGGTCACCGGAAGTTAATGAAACCTCGCTAACTTGTACATCCGAAAACGCAGCGAAGCTAACAGCTTTCTGAAGGCCAGGAAGAAAATAGAAGTCGGTAAATTAGCAAACATGACAGCTCTTCAACTCCTCAAAGTCAAAATCAACAATGCCTGTAAACTCTAAAATCCTACGAGTCCGAAGTGGAAAACTTAGAGGTCCCTTCACATTTCCAACAACAAATATGTGAAGAATACATCAAAGAAAAGGTAGGAGTAATAACAAATCTCCTCAATTCTTTACAAAACGCTGTGAAATTGCGAGAAACACAGCTCAGCACTGCCACTGAGTACTCAATGCACGCAGTGAAGAAAAGGAACGAAAGAAGCTGACGGGTTGAAATTAGCAAGCATTTGGAGCTGGAAGTACTTGATCTGGAAGTGATGGCAGTGCAATGGCAGAACCGTCAGTTCAGACAACATAACTGAGGTAGCAAACAACACTTTTGCATACACCTGCTCTAGTATCCCAAGTCAATCGGTCAGTGAGTTGGGACGAGGCTCAGTAACGGAACGAAGTGAACGCCACATAAAGTCCGAAAACCGCTCCTAGAGATTCCCACATTCTCTGGCAACTTCAGAGAGTTCAACTGTTTTTGGAGAGTGTTCGAATCACTCAGTCACTGCGACGAAGACCTATCGGATGGCGGTAAATTCCTTTTCCTGAAACAAGCGCTCAAAGGAAAAGCAGTGCGGCTCTGAACTGCATCCCCGTCGTTGGAGACAAATACAAGAAGGCCGTGAACATCCCGAAGAAGCACCTTGACCGGTCTGCTAACATGGTGGACCGGTCAAAGTACTTCTTGGCAGATGGTGGCAGATATACTCACACCGAAATAGAACGACTTCAT
The DNA here is from genome assembly GCA_958299035.1 of Cylicocyclus nassatus. NCBI lineage: Eukaryota > Metazoa > Nematoda > Chromadorea > Rhabditida > Strongylidae > Cylicocyclus > Cylicocyclus nassatus. Next base: position 66,489,925 of record CATQJL010000112.1, read on the forward strand.
GGAGCAAAAGACGATCCCGAAAGTTGCAGAGAAACGTTCGAAACAATCAATCCGCGAATCATCCACCTGAAACAAACGGGAATGAGGATGAACGCAGATAAAATTTGGCGGCGAATAATCTTGTATAAATTTCCTGAAAACATCTGCGCAACCGTACTACAGAAAGAAGCCGTACGTGGCCATCGCTTCAATATTTCGGATATTCTTTATGCAGTAGACGACATCTAACGGTGCAGGAAACCACAGCACCAACAATGGAGACACTTCTTCCAAGCAACACCAAACAAGCAACTATCTAGACGCAAGTATTGAAAGTCCAAAATGGAGGAAGGATATCTACAGCAGTCTCAACTTTCTACTAGCACCAATCATCATTTGCAAGTCTCTAGGATACAGCGAAGAACCAACTTCGATCATTGCAAGACGAATGAAGTACACATTGCGCCAGACTCGGCGAAATAGCGAAGAAGTCTACAGCGCAAGCAAACTACCAGTCGTATGCCAAAGCGTACTTCAAACGGCTTCAGCCTTGATTTTCAACGAGGCAGATTGGGATTATCAGCCCATAATGATACTTATCGACTCTGGTGCCCAGCGAAGCTTCACCAGTTCAAAACTCAGTGAAAATAAACCTGCCTATCTCGAAAGACTTCATTCACCACATCAGGAATGGAAAAATCGAAAGAGACCTTCAGCTCCGATGAAGTACTAATAACCCTGAAATGCCGTCACAGTGCCGAAAACTTTATGAAGTAGATGCTCATCTTACAAGGGTTCCTTCTATTTTTCGTTCAAAGTCCAGAAAAATTCATGAAAAACTCATTTTTTCGAACGCGTTTGCTAAAAATCTTAATTCTTATTGCTAAACAACCGAGCATGATCAGTTTTGGTTTCGCGAGAAGGTAGAATTCTTGAGTTTCATTTGATTTGGTCCTGCGAGCAGGTGAAAAAACTCGACGTTTTGTGGGGTGATGCCTCATCTTGGAAATTCCATCCTCTTGTCCGTCCAAATGTCACGATCAGAAAAATCCTTGAAAAAATTATTTTTTCGAATGTTTTTGCTAAAAATCTTAATTCTTATTGAGTGCCTGGCTGTGCTACGTCTACGTCCCTTTACGTAGAAAACCATCAGCTTATCAACTGCCACTCTCCAAAATCGGCGAAAAACCAGGCACATCACTTCAGCACCAAACTGAGCTGATTTGAAGCATAGAGAAATAATCTTCAGGTAAGTTCGCACATTGTCAGATAGTACTATTTAAACAAATATTGCATACAGTCTCTCCCAATTGAATCAGGCCAGAGCGTCGGCGTAAATTTGAGTGTTCGCAGCGCTGGCGTGGCTTCCGCACTCTGGCGGGAACCTAACATTTGATTCAACTGGCTTGGCACCATTAGGGCGGGGTTTTTCGATCTAATTGAGGCCGCTCGCGCCCGCGACGCACCTGCGTCTCTCTCGCGCGAATGCTCTCTGATCATTACCTAGCCTTAATTAGGTCACGAAGCCCCGCCTTTGCGGATGCCAAGCCAGTTGAATCAAATGGTAATACTCGTTTGCGCTTTATATGCGAGATCAGGTGAAGATGAAGAGAGAGCAGATAAGCAAGCCGTAGCCATGATGTGTAACTGTGGCGATGTGGATCACTCCAATTTCGGCCGCCAATTCACCCTATGAACTTGCTGATCAGACGTAGGCAAAGCGTGTTCGTGTCTTTTCGGAGAAATGAAATCGATTTGTTCGAACGTTACTTTTCAACTTCGCGCGCTCAAAGAACACCTTTAGACATGTCCATCATACTAACTTATATTGGTGAGGCAAGGTATTGGCAGGTCTGCTAAGTCTCCGCATGCTTAGCGTGTTTTACGACATCCCATTGCTTTCTGCCCCAAAGCAAAGTCTACCCCTCAGTAAGGTAATTCGCAGGCAGAGACAGGACGCGCGGCGGACGCTGTCGGCGTCTCTGACATCATATAGTCCTCTAGCCTTTCCCAATGCGTTCGCAGCGCAGAAACCAGCACCGCTAAGTTAGGTAATTATGACCGAGTCCATATTCATTGAAGCACATTGAGAGTGCAGTGCGTGACGCGACGTGGATCCTGAGACATGCGCCATACTTGCTCCACTTAATCCACTTCGCTATTGGTCACTTTGAACTGATCATCCACTTTGCTATCAAGGCTAAGCGGGCCGAGTAGATAGACTATGAGACTGCCTGCATGCAACGCGCGACATGTGGTGTGTTCGAAATCTGAGACTGGTGCGCTCCAGAGCTAATATCATGACCCAATTGTGCTGATTCTCAAATCTGAGAAATACTTTGGGTTTAACTTAGAGTACTTCATTTCCATTGAAGAGTTGGTGATTCTCGTGCAGTATCTCAGAATCGTAAGAACTTATTTTATAAGCGGTTTCATATTATTGCTTTCTTTGCTGCCATTTTGGTGATTTTTTTGGAGTTGTTCATTTACGTTACTCTTGTTTACTGCTTTCATTGCTGTTCGTCTCATATATCTATACGATTATGCATTTTATGAATTACCACCCAATTTCTCAGAGTTTGTCATGCCACGCCGAAAGCGAAAGGGAAGAGCGGCTAAAGCTGCTCTTCGCGGCCAGCTGGGAATTGGTAGAGTTGCCGCAAGACGACATAGGAGAGCTAAGGTATGATTACACTCTTTTACACTTATAGCTTTGAATAAGAGGTCGTTTCTCTGTCCATATCATTTTCGACTCTCACTATTTAGAAGGATGAGGATGCGCTTGACGATCAGGAGCGGGCCATGAAGCAAATCAAGGCTGCTGGAGCTGCTAAAGCCGCTGAAGATGACAAGGCGAAGTATGTTTTCGTTGTTGAAATTACTGCTTTTTCATGAGTTTCTAGTTTCACTTATCGCATTCTCTGAGTGAACGGAATTTTTAAATCTCGGTTTACTCGTCTTCTTTTCAATCTGCATATGCGATAGTAACTATCTGGGAAAATGCCAGAGCAATAGCAAAATTAGAAGATACTACTTTTGTACCAAAACTTCTGCTTCACCTGGTTTGGTTTTTCCGACAAAGACACTTTGCATCACATCAAGTTAATCAAAAATTTGATAGTCACGAAGCTTTGCTTTGAAAAATCTTCCTGGCATCATACTGTCAAATTTTGATCATATTATTTCCAATACTCAAATTTTTACCATATAAGATTTCTATTCGCAACTGTCAAGCTGGTTTTGACTTCTCGTTCTCCTTATCAGTTGAGCAGTGACTTGAAGTGCTAGCATTCTAGCGCTGTGGTGCAAAATCACAATTCAGGCAGCCTCATTCGTTTGTGATCCATCGAGGTGTTGTCGGGAAATATGTCAGAGCTTTGGAGCACGATATTCGGCAAATCATGGATCCTTTCACGGCCAAGCATCTGAAGGTAAAATAGGCGGAGGCTTCCGCATAAATCTGATTCCTTTTCATCGTTAATTCATTTAGATTATGAAACGCAACAACATCAAGGATTTTGTAATTCATGGCGCGGTTCTGGGCGTGACAAATATGATGGTTTTGACCACAAGCGAGACCTCTGTACAACTTAGAATGATGCGTTTCAGTCAAGGACCCACACTTACTTTTCGAGGTAATGCTTGTATATGTGTATTCGTGCGTTATCTCTCTGATTTTTTTACCTTTAGTGCCTGAATATTCCTTGTCCCGGCACATTCTCTCCACCCAAAAAAGGCCTCTTATCCACCAAAAGTTGTTCGACAAGCCTCCACTAGTCGTGATGAATGGCTTCAACCAGGTACAGTATTTGCTGCCTCTTGACCGTCACTATTGTCAATAATACAACTGTTTTTAGAGTGGTAAAAAGCATCTGCTTTTAGTAGAAACATTCATACAAAACATGTTTCCGTCTATAAACATCGATACGGTGAGTATATGCATGTACCTGACTAGTGCAATAAAAACTCATTGTTCTCAGTCACATCTATTTTTCCTTTATTCCTTCTTTCATGTTTCTTATTTTTCTATGCGTCTGAATTGATCCTTATTTACTTGGTATATAAGACAGATTTGGCGAGCATGTATTTAGCGTGGAAACTCTTGGGATTAGAAATTCTCTTTGTTAACCTATCTGTGGGTTTTGAAAACAGTGACTAGAACAACAGAAATCACCTTTCCATGCCTAGAAACTCAAGCGTTTCATTTTCTTGCGCATCTATTCGCGATTGTCGCTGAAATCTGTGGTAGGTATAAGATCTGCTCAAAAGATGTTTACAACATGTCACACAGAAATACTTTGAGTTTCACTCCATTCCGAGGATATGGAGAATGATATATGATATATGAAAACACAAAATCACTCTCTTTATGTTCATCCACCAACCTGAAATTGTTTGACCTCAATCGCATTCAGCGATTCTTTGATGTGATTACTACCTTTTCGATCTCGGAAGAATGCTTCATAATATATTACAGCTCGATTTGCGATCCGTTAAACGCTGTCTAATGGTGAACTATTGGGAAGAAGACGATACGATAGATATTCGACATTAGTATGTTATCTTTCACGTAAAGCTGATTGTTATTTGGATGCTTTTAGTTCGATTCGAGCAGTAGCTGCTGGGATTAACAAATCTGTAAAGAAATTAATAACAGCTGGTAAATCAACTACCAAGGAGCTGCCAGATCTATCGAAATATAACGATATTGCCGACTATCTGCTGAAGTTAGTGTCTAGATGATTACTGAATTCCATTCCCTTTTGTATGGTATCCATTCAGCCCCGGACATCTGAGCGACAGCGAATATGAGGGAGAAGAGCAGGAAATTATACTGCCTCAGAACATCAGTGAGCAAGGCGGTACTGTAAGAGGAGAGAAAAGTCATGTGCGGTGTGTGATTATTTTATCTACCACACGATCTACTTGATTCTGTATGTTTTAGTCTGATGGAGATTGGACCTCGACTGAAACTTGAATTGTTGAAAATAGAAGACGGCATTGATGAGGGTGAAGTATTGTATCACCGACTTGTACAGAAGACTGGTGCTGAACTGGAGATGCTAAAGAAGGAAGCTCCAAAGAAGAAGTAGGTCCCTGCACCATCATTGCCTCGGTAATTTTTTCTTTGTAGGAAGTTGAAGAAACGAATCGAGCAAGAAAATGAACATCGTATCATTCGTAAACTCGAAAAAGCACAAGAAGCAAAGAAACGAGAAGTGACTTTTATTGACATCAAAAATTCATTTTTGATGCAACTCGGTTACTTGTCCTCAGGAAGAGGAACTGAAGGCCGTGATAGAGAAGGCAGCAAGAAAACAAGCGGCAGCAACCGGACAGACTGAAGATATTGAGAATACCAGAGAAAAAGACAGAGAAATTGCAATGAATAGAGAAAGGTGAGTCAAATAAATATTTTTCGTAGACTTCTTACATTGTTAATGTAAAAAATCGTTCTAAACATAGTCTTTCCATGAATAATCATCAAGGTTTCCGGTGCTCATACATACCTTTTGAAGGAATAGTTTTTTAATAGCCTAAAGACTTTTCTCACTCTGGTTTATGGGCTCTAGTTATTTCTCGACAAGAGAGCCATTATCCTTCTTCCGATAATTTCTGGGCTGAGAATTCCAGCATGAGATCACTATATCCTATCATTGCATCTGCAACTTTGAAATTGCATCGCTATATGTCTCCCACACTATCTTGCAGCAAACATTCGGTGTTTTTCATTTATATATGGCAATTCAGTTTTTGAATTTTTAAGATTTTATTATTTTCATTTGCCTTCGTTGCTTTTCGGAAAACTCTAAGTAGGTGGATTGCTCGCAGCAATTGTTGACTGTACGGTCAGAGATAGCATATATGTTCTGTATGAGATGGTTAAAGCGTTTGGATTGACAAACCCTTACATCATCCTAAAGCTTGGTTCTGTTTGGCTCATGAAATCATGTACCCACTCCATGAAAACTCAAGTCTTGTTACTTTTTACGCTCATATGCTGCTGGGCGACGCAGTGAGAATGGTAGCGAGGAAAGATCCTACGTGCAATCAATTCTATGCTAATGGTTCTTGTATGATTGCTCGGTACTTTTCCGTTATCCGGACCCATTCTTCCAGAAGGCTCTCATATTATACGTTCTTTAGTCTAAGGATAATTTTTCATAGATTCTACGATGACTGCCTCCTTGCCACGTGTCACGAAAAGGTTGACACGTTTTGGTCCGTTTTGACATGTTTTTGGAAATCATTTTCGGTGAGATAAAAGAGAATTTGTGATCATTTTAAAGTTGTCTAACTGCTTTACATAAGAGAAACAGTCATGAACTTATCCCAGAACATCTTACTTGCTTTCACTGTGATTCAGAAATGTGTTTCTCTTCAAATCCTTTTCGCCATGCGAATTTAGCCGACAAGACTATTAACGATAGCTTGAAGTATCTTGTTGCTGCTTATCTTCTTTTAACACGTTGACGACAGTGCCGCGCAATGGTGCGCGGCAGGCAGTCTGTCCCTGTGGACGACGCCGCGCAATGGTGTGCGGCGGCCTTAATTTCAATACTATCTGTCCAATCCTCTCAGTTTTTGTTCATATAACCAACATAGGCTTAGATGTATCTCATGTATTAGCCCGCCCCTTTTTGGCAAACTCCGCCCACTTCTATACCCCTCACAGAGACCCTTTTTGTTCATAAAAAGCATGGATGAGGCCGTAGATGGACGCAAAGACCTCAAGTCACTTTTATACGGGCTCCGCCCACCGTCAGGCAAACTCCGCCCCCTGATTGGCAAGCTCCGCCCACTTTTTAAAAATGCCGGAATTCGCACGAATTCATTGATTCTGAACGATTTCCAGCATTTTTGGAAAGTGGGCGGGGCTTGCCAAAAGTGGGCGGAGCTTCCCCGCCCACTTGCATTTTTGTATCTCACGCATAGATGCATGCATACATATATGCAGCCGGCTGTGAAAATGCCCGGAAACGGTTCGTCCACAGGGACAGACCTTCAGAAAATGGCTCGTCGTCAACGTGTTAAATGACGGAATCCTAGCGCACTTCTCTATTACGAGCAAGTTTAGACTGTTTATCTATAAAAGTATGTCATTTATTATTATGACAATGTTCACTTTAACAGTGTTCACTAGATCCTAGGTTAGAAGAAATATTTTCCTTTGAAAAAATGGGTCCGGATAACGGAAAAGTACCGATTATTCTAATATAATCCTTGTAAATTAGCTTGTGGCTTTGTTTACCCAAATTTACTGTGGGATCAGTTCCTATAATCTTTTTACAAAACGCTCTTGTGTCTTCTCCTCTCCACCTTTCCCTCCTTTGCAAGCAAAAAACTTTGCTTTTAGCACTCATGTGTATGCGAATGAAATTTCTTATTTTTAAGTTCGTCCCTTGCTTAAAAAATAAAATCGAGCAGATTTGCATTTGGATCATTTGCATATCTGTTGCAAATGTTCGCCTAGCAGCCCTTCACTAGCACCAGATCAACTTCGAAATTCTCTTTCTTGCCATTGAAACGTTGAAACATTAATCTTTCACACGAAGTCAAACAGCTGCCGTTAGTTTTGTTTCAGCGTCAGTATTGTTTATTGGTAAAAATGCAACAATTAGATCTAAGAAGTTCATTTTATGTGCACAATCTTCTCTCCCTTCTCTCCCCCCTCCCTCCCCCGTACATGATTGTCGTGAACGTCACTTCAATACAATCAGTTTCTTGTGATGCTCATTTCGGCGCGTTTGAAAACTCGTTGGAGAGTGGTTGCAATTAGGAAAGGTCATTTCGATGGTAATGCGTGGAATCACAGCACTTGATTTGGAGAAAGTCTCAATTGATTGATGGATATTCTACTAGGACTGTGGTCTGCGAAAACTTCTTGAGGTTTTTTTCTGAAAATATGCAAAATATATAGAACCTGTGTATGTATTCTTTCTGCAACTGCAAGACCGATAACAGATACCTTTATGTGAGGTCATTATTGGACTGCGAAATTTTCAAGGTCATGGAAAAACAAGTCGTTAGAGGAAATGACCCGTAGATACAAAACATCAGGCTCTTCAAAGTTCAAGTTCAAGAATGTCCCGGTCAGCCTTGACTGGCAATTCGCGATTTTTGCCTTTTTTCTCATTTTTGGCGCAACTGTTGATTACTGCGATTTTTTGAGTCTATGGGTAATCCAGCCTTGGCTTTTTTTCTTTGAGTTTGGTTGGGAGAACGTCTTGTGGGTAATTTTTCAGGGTGCATATTGTTTATAGCAAAACATCGTCTTTAGCCCATAGCGATTTTTATCTTCTTTTTTTTCAATCAGGGAATAATCGTGCAGCGTGACTGTTGTTATTCAATCAGCTGTGATTGTTGTTTTATCAGTGGTCCAGAACAACTGTCTTTATATATTGGCTTACCGCCAGAGCAAAGATTTGTTCAGCTCAACATAGTTCTTCATTGGACAAAATACTTGGAAGCTCCAACTTTCTGCTTCCGGTAATTTTTTGCTGTTTTTTGATTGAAGAAATAAATTGGTTCTTAAAATCCTGGTCAAATTGAAATCAAAATTTTTCAACTGTCTTTGTTGAACTTTCAAACTTAGTGTGTCATTTATTTTTTGCAGTTTTTTTTTTCGAAATCTATTCAACGGATTTTTTGCATGCCTCATTGCCCTCGCCTATTCATTTCGTAAATTGCACGTTTGTTCTCTATTGAATTTTCATCCCATTATAGTTTTCTACGACTGGTCTAGGAGGAAATCCTGACAGAACATCACTATGACAAGCTTTTCATTCTTTGATGCGAACCGGAAAGTTCATTGTTTATTGAGGAGAGCTCGGAAATGTACTTTAGGGATGCTAAGTGGGAGTTCACACCGCTGTAAGAAGAACTTTCGTTTCGCGCAGTTGATATTGACTATCCGTTTACTTTAGTTTTTCCTCTCTATTGTAAAAACGGTAAGGTAAATAGGAGGAAACTTTGATTGGCATGCAAGCTTTTGCATGACGTTAATGCTTAGAAAAAGACGAATTGAATGTTTCGATGTAAGATCATGATATTTGTGGTCTTCGGTGTAATTTTTTCTTGGGACCTGTTGATCTTCAAAAGATAAAAAATATTATTGTGTAATTACAATATCTTTTTGGATTCCAAGTTTTTTGATTCTGCTATCATGGTATCATTTCCAGAGAAATGACTCAACAAAAAGGCGGTGGTGAAGGACAAAATCGACCGCTAGAGAATCCGAGAAAACGCCGTCGGAAAGACGGAGACCACATGAAAGACGCGAAAAAGAAGCCATTCGGAAAACATAGAAAGGACAGATAGTTTCGCGATGGGGGGCGGCGCATGTGTCGACCATTTCTCACTGTGAAGACTTGTTATTGCATCGTATGTTGTTTTTGTTAGAAAATTGTTGATTATGACTTGTTGTTGATTTCTTGTGGCTAGAGTGCTTATTGATCGTTTTTGAGAGATTATTGTTTCGATATGAAATTTTTATCAAAGCTAGAGTACTCAATCTATTTAAAGCTTGAATATCAATGCACAGTAGGTAGTCCATGAATGAGATTTTCTGAATTTGACTATATATAGCCCTAAGGGTTATCGATCGCCGCTCATGGACTTTTTTCGTCCTTTCTCTAGAGAGAGGGGCGCCGCGCATATATACACAAAATGCCATGGTTTGAATAAGGCCCCATGGCTTACTCATTCAACTCGTCATCTCTCATCGCGAAGACGAAAGTCGCTGCCCGATGTGCCCTGCGAATTTGATGCTTCTTGATTGATGATGTCTTATCCCATTTTTCGCTCACATTCCATTCAAAGTAGGAATATCCTCGTTCAGAATGTCTGCATTCCTCTAGCTCATTTTAAAGGTTACAATGATTTATCTGACCCCAATATGAAACTCCTTGCATCTAGCAACATATGCAACGTCGAAATATGGAATTCTTGCACTTCTGAGCTTCTACCGGCAGAGTCTTCGCCCCTCAGGAGAGCCAAGCCTCAATCGATTGCCATTTGAATGCTCGGGCTCCGTGCTAACGTTCCGCTAAAACCGCTCGCTCTTCAGATTCATAATGTGGCTGGAATTTTGCTATACATCTTTAGATCTTGAACTTTGTGTAGTTCCATTATTATTTTTATAGAAATCTTCAACCTGTCCTTTTCTAAAGCGCGCCTACCTCGGAAACATTGATCATTATCAGGGATACCTCGCGCGATTCGGCCGAATCGCCATTTTCATGCGACTTGGCGATTTGCCAGATTTCTGTAAATTTATCATGCGCAATTCTCGGACGCATATTTTGGTAGCTTGTGTAAGTTGTTGTAAATTAAGCAAGTCCTGACCAAGGGCAGCGCATTAACGACGAATTACCAAGAATCGCTGCTGTGCCAAATCGCGCAGCGACCGGAATCGCGTGAGGTATGCCTTAGGCCTTACAGTAACGCGGGTAGAGGAACGAACACCCTCAGTTAGGCACCGCAGGCCTCAGCGGGCTGCTAGTCCTTTCCTCCCAGTGTAGTGCATCATGTTGGGACCAGTAGTCCGCGGAGGCGGTGCTTGATTAAGCTGTTCATTCCTCCACCCAAGTAACGCCCCAGGGGCGTGGTAAAGTGCTGATGCTGACCCTGACACGCTTGACTAAATGTCGAGTATCACAAAATTTTTGATTGATTTCATGCATCGCTACTTGTATATTCACGTCCAGACCATAATTTCACATTTTTTGAAAAAGCTAAAATTGCGAGGACAGTTTATATGCGCAGTGTGCAGATTTGTACGCTCGAAGAACACTTCCAAAAGGACAGAAGTAAAAGTTTAGATTTATTTTTGATTTTTCATTTTGGTGATGTTACGGCTTCAGAAAAATGTTGTTGGTTTTGATGAAACGTGTGGAACATTCTTGAAATTCAAGCGACTTAGAATGCCAAAGAACGAAAAGAGTTCTCCAAGAAAAATTGCAGATGCACTTTGAACACAACTAATTAGTTTTGTGTGCCGCCGCTTTTGTGAAGTACCAGATGTTTGATGAACGCATTTTCCCAAATGCATTGTGGCAGATGCGTGTCTTCTCGGAGTTTTTCTTCGATAGTCATAGTCGTTTCTCTACTTCCTATTCATATGTGATCAATTCATTGCGGCAGATACTGGTCATCAAACAAGAGACAAGTTTTTTTTTCTTGAAGCACTAGGTTTAAGGAATTTGTTGGCCATATTTTGAACCCGTCTTCCAAAGCAAATTATGTGTAACTAGCTGGCTTATTCGGCTCCGCCGTATGTTCCGAATAGAAAATTCCATTTCTTAACCGATCCGGACCAAACTTGGCACACATACACTTCGGGCCCCGACGGGTGTCATAGGCTACTTTTCGTATCGATCGATGTCGATTTTATCGATTTTTTGCAAAATTTGAGCTACGGGGCTGGGAGTTGGCATAGGGGTGTAATCGAGCATGGGGGTTCCGAATACAATATTAGTTTTCGAAACCGTGCATTACTTTTATCGATTTTATCGATTTTTTGCAAAATTTGAGCTAGGGGGCTGGAATTTGGCAGAGGGGTGTAATCGAGCATGCTGATCACTCCCACGGGGTTGATCAGCATGCTCGATTACCCCCCTGTGCCAAATCCCAGCCCCGTAGCTCAAACTTTGCAAAAAATGATAAAATCGATAAAAGTAATGCACGATTTTAAAAACTAATATTGTATTCGGAATCCCCATGCTCACTTACCCCCCTGTGCCAACTCCTAGCCCCGTAGCTCAAATTTTGCAAAAAATCGATAAAATCGACATCGATCGATACGAAAAGTAGCCTATGACACCCGTCGGGGCCCGAAGTGTATGTGTGCCAAGTTTGGTCCCGATCGGTTCAGAAATGGAATTTTCTGTTCGGAACATACGTACAGACAGACAGACATACATACATACAGACATACAGACATACAAACAGACATTCAGCTTTATATATAAGATTTCCTGAAGTGTATAAAAATGGAAGAAAGTAAAATAAATTACATTTATTAGGTCGTTCCGAAAGTAACGTCGCTTTCTTCAAATGAACCCCACTTTTCTTGTAACAAACATTTTCAAAAAATCTTGGTAGCACTCGATGCAGCATTTTATCCTCTTTCTAATGATCAAATTGTTGCGGCACAATCAATGAGCTCTCAAAAAATTACCAAATTATCTGCGACCTAAACTTTTGAGATAGTAGAGTTGCATAATTTTTCTAAACTTTCGGATCAACCCTGAAGTCCAAGTGAGACTTCGATGGAGGATACGGCACAACTTTTTTTCTCTTTTCGGTAGCTCGCCAGAAATTTCTAAAAGATTTCTTTACTAAAACCATCGGATTTTGGGAAGCCTGCGTCAGCCACAATCGCATCAAACACTTCGAAATTTGAAACTTCCAAGAAGTACTATCATTTAGCATTAATTTTACAAAGCAAATGAGAATTTAGAGATGCAAAAGGTCACATTCTGAGTCTTTCAGGTAGAGCCTGAGGCGCGTTCAAAAGCACGAGTTATGATGATTTTATCCTCGAAGATTTCAAGAATCGGAAACAAAAGACACCCACTAGAAAGAGGAGAAAAAGCTGCATTGAATAGCCCTTTGATGTTCTACGAGGTTTTGATTGACTGTACGGAAATTGCTAGCCAATCAAAATTCTATCAAAAAAGTATGACGAGTGGGGAAGTAGAGATAACTTGTTTTGCATCCTGTAGGCTTTGCCCTATAAAATACGTTACTTAGACTCCTTCAGGAGGTCGATATAAAAGCTTTAAAAGATTGTGAAACTTGACCATCTCAAAAAGCACGGGTCACAGATTTTGGTAATTTTCTGAAAGCATTGATTAGAAAAAGGATGAATGCTACATCGGATGCTACTAACGATAAGATCTCTTAGAAATCTATGTTTCACGAAATGTGACATTCATTTGAAAGAAGCGACATCACTTTCGGAACGACATAGTATAAAGAAAATGCTCGATCTTTGCAGTTGTGCTGCGCTCAAAACTGGCTTCAAAACTTCCAAAAGTATTAGGTCGTCACGAAAGTTTGTTCGCACCATTTTCGAGAATTCATAACCCATATAGTGAATTGTTTCAGAATGAGGAATTCATGCGATTTACAATGGCACCTAATTGGCCTTCTAGTAAGCCGTAGAGAAAATCTAACCAAGCAAAGTTTGTACTAATTGAGCGTTCCTATCAAAAGTTGTGAATGGAGAAAAATGCCAAAAATTCCGTTCTATGATCGGCTCCCAGATTCGGGAGGCGGGTTGCGGACTTCCCTGATTTTAAGGATAAGCTTATCGAGATAGTACCAAATACATGCTGTAACGTGGAGGTTTAACAAGTTTATCATGGAAATCAGGGAAGTCCGCAACTCGCCTCCAGACGAGTGTGGGAGCCGATGATACGTTGCTTGCTCAGAAATGAAACTTTTTATAGAAGAGCTCGTCGAAACGAAATTATTGTACTAAGGTACGCACCAGAAGGTACAGAATGTCGAGAAATTCGAAATTAGATGATCGAGCCATTTTTAAAGGGGATCAATTACCTCACCTATGGATGCTAGTGAAGGTTTGCCTGCTACCAATAGTTTTTTTCTGGTCTAGCCCGATAAAAATGTGCTTGAGTACACTTTTTGGGTGAGTATGCAACGTACTTAAGGGCAGTGTCTAGAAAAGTGGATTTTGAGATTTTATGCTTAGCTGGGCCTACGCACAATACTGAGCCTAAAAATCTGCACTAGAAAACATGAAAACGACGAAAAAGAGCTCTAACACAGGAGGGAAATGAGCTATCTGAGCGGAGGCTGTGAGGTTTCCACTTCCGGATCGATCTTCTCGGTTCTGGCTTCAAGCTTTGGGCGTGGCAGGTATTAGGGCGCTGTTAGGGGATATTAGGGCGCTTAGAGGAAACTAGAAGATCGCTCGGGAAGCTGAGTAATTCTTTAGAGTGGAACACCCCCGTCTGCTGATTTCCCTTTTGCGTTAGGGCTCTTTTCGCCATTTTCGCGCTTTTTCGCGGCTTTTCGGACTCAGCATAGAATAGGCGCGAGTAAGCAAAAAAATCTCTAATTCGACTTCTTGACCGGGACACTGCCTTTACAGGCAGTGGATCGGCAAAATTGACCCTTCTCAGATTTTGGTGGAGTTAGGTAGTAGACCTCCTGAGCAAAGTGTAGCCCAGACCCCACCTTCCAATCAGAGGTGCGATAGGTGGAGCCGGGCCCCCCAAAAGTGAAGGTGGTTCCAGCTACCACTGACCGGCCAAAAGTGAAGGTGGTAGTGCCGGACACTCACCTCCCAAAAACGTCGACGGGGGGGGGGGGGGGTAACGTCGACTGAGCCTATCTTCCAGGGCCGGTATGTATCAATCGCCCATCCGGGTAAGTTACCCGGACAGATAGTTTCCGCTTCATAGCTCGGTGCTCTGGGGATCTGTGTTCTTCCATGTTTGTTCATCTTTAGAAGGCTCTACTATCCTAATACTGCAGCACAATGAGTAGCAGCACTTTGCTGTATAAGCTGAGATAATTCGTTATTTCTATAATCCCGAGCGGGATCTCCCACTGATCACGCTCATTTTCAAAGTTATTTATATCCGCAAAAACTCAATGAAAACGTCATAGAGTTTTGCTGTCGATCTATTACGACAGTGCTACGCATGTTTGTGAAAGAAATAAGTGGAAAATCAAGTTGACAAAATCTTCGATGAACCTGTGCTCGCGAGTTGGGCTTTAATCGAGGAACTCAAAACTTGCACATTTCATCTGTTATACTAAAAACATGCGTAGCACTGTCGTAATAGATCGACAGCAAAACTCTATGACGTTTTCATTGAGTTTTTGCGGATATAAATAACTTTGAAAATGAGCGTGATCAGTGGGAGATCCCGTTCGGGATCATACAAATAACGAAATATCTCAGCTTATAGAGCAAAGTGCTGCTACTCATTGTGCTACAATATTAGGGTAGTAGAGCCTCTCAAAGTGAACAAACAAGGAAGAACACAGATCCCCAGAGCACTGAGCTATGAAGCGGAAACTACCTGTCCGGGTAACTTACCCGGATGGGCGATTGATACATACCGGCCCAGGTCGTTGCTGCCAGTGCGCGGAATATAAGCAAAACAAACGCAAAAAAGATCATTGAAGGCATATTTTTAGGAACACGGCGGCATATTTATTTAAAACGTGTTTAGTAAATGGTGTATTTGGAAGTAAAAGATAGCGGGACTGTACGGATTTTATTAAGTAAATTTTGTCATAACGTACTACAAACAAAGTAGGTCGATCCAGGGAATAACCGCCGAGAACCAGAATTTTGAATAATAAAATAGCGATAAATTATGCGAAATTTCCATTTTCATAAATCTTGCGGTTGAAGATGTCAGCAATTGCGACTTCATAGGTTTTGAAGGGCAAGTGTTGTTCTACCAGACAGTGAAAGAATTAGGTCGATCTGAGCAGTGGCCGCCGAGAACGAGAATTTTGAAAAATTAAGCGATTTTAGGTTACTTAGTGACAGCTGACGTTTAGACTCCTATAAATCTGGAATGTGAAGGAGTGCAATGTTGCGACTTCATAGGTTTTGTAGAGTAAGGATTGCTGTATCGGACCATGTCTTAGCCGTAACGATCCAATAAGATATCGCCGAGATTCAGGCTCTTGAAAAAACAAGTGAAAAACCGCTTTTTGAAATTCAACAGCGCATAACTTCTCCAGAATTGCATGAATCATGTTGCGACTTCATAGGTTGGATTCTCCTCATCAAGAGCTTTCAGATGATATATAATATGTGGGGGTTTTGCGCCTCTCACAGCATATGCCCGGGGGTGGAGACTTTTCACCCCAAAGTCTCCACTGGCGGTCTCCGGCCAGTACATTAAATGGGCGAGGTGGAGACTTTGGGGTGAAAAGTCTCCACCCTGGGTTAGAGCCGCAAAAATCATTGAACCCCCCACATATTATATATCATCTGAAAGCTCTTGATGAGGAGAATCCAACCCATGAAGTCGCAACATGATTCATGCAATTCTGGAGAAGTTATGCGCTGTTGAATTTCAAAAAGCGGTTTTTCACTTGTTTTTTCAAGAGCCTGAATCTCGGCGGTATCTTATTGGATCGTTACGGCTAAGACATGGTCCGATACAGCAATCCTTACTCTACAAAACCTATGAAGTCGCAACATTGCACTCCTTCACATTCCAGATTTATAGGAGTCTAAACGTCAGCTGTCACTAAGTAACCTAAAATCGCTTAATTTTTCAAAATTCTCGTTCTCGGCGGCCACTGCTCAGATCGACCTAATTCTTTCATTGTCTGGTAGAACAACACTTGCCCTTCAAAACCTATGAAGTCGCAATTGCTGACATCTTCAACCAGCAGATTTATAACAATAGAATCATCGCATGATTTTTCATTATTTTATCATTCGAAATTCTGGTTCTCGGCGGTTATTTCCTGGATCGACTTACTACATAGATATATGCTCCCAATACTTTCTTTTACCTTCCTTTTGCTTATTTTCCTTCTTTTGAGCTTCAACAAAATATTTTTTTCAACCCAAAAGTGAAGGTGGTCACCCCGTACCAGCTCAAAAGTGAAGGTGGGCGGAGACTCGGCTCCGACTATCGCACCTATGCTTCCAATTCATGCGCTATCCTGAAAAATGCGTTCCAAAGCTCCATCGGCCCCGCCCACTTTGGACCTAGCGCATAAATTGGCCGGTGGGGTTTGGGCTGCAGTGTATTTGAAGGGTCTACTACCTAACTCCACCAAAATCCGAGAAGGCTCCATTCCGATCTATTGCATTTGAATCCAGACAATATTCAGTGTATTATCGAGTCCCAGATTCGGATTGGGCGGAATTGGGAGATGTTATACAACTTGTATACATGCCAGAGTCGGTAGCGAAAGATTTCGCAGAGCAATGTTTCAAAATGAGGTTTGACAAGTCGATCAATGGTATCATAATCTTTGATTCACTGGGATTGGCGAATGGAAGGCGGGGCTTTGTGATCTAGTTGAGGCCCCTCGCGCCCGCGACGCGTTCTGCGTCTCTGTCGCGTGTGTGCTCTCTGAGTCTCCGGTTAACTAGGTCGCGAAGCCCGCCCTTCAGCCGCCAATCCGGTTGAATCAAAGGGTATATCTGTAATGTCCACCCTTGCCAGAATCTGGAATTCAAAGATGTGCATATCAGCCATTCTTTGGCTGAGAGACTCAAGAATGCTACGCGCATGGGCAAACGAGTTGAACTTGTGTGCTGTCTCATCACGGACATGTTCGTACTAGTTCAAATTGCGTAGCGTTCCCCATGGTCTTGAGTCAGTCAGAAAATGGATGATCGGCCTACTCCTTCCGCGGTCAAAACAATCTTGTCATGAGGCAGTGTCTTTTGGGACGGACACCATCTTGGACGCTTTAGGTGAGGTCATTAAGCTTTTTGTCATTGAACGTACGGACAAGACGTAAATGCACGCTCCTGCTTACCGCCCAACCAGTTCACTCTCATTTTTGGTGCCTGCCGTCTCCTCTATTCACATTAAGCTTGCCTTCCCATTGTGGGGACATACTCGCAGCGGTAATCTTTGGCGGCCCAACTACTAACAAAGAAAAGTCTAAGCCGAAGTGGCTATACCCTCAGTATATCAATAGAAGCAGCAAAGGATGCCGATTTCGCTTCTTCTAGTGAAACGCCTCTGTGGGTGAAGTAGTAAACTACTATAAAACTGCTCATAACCTCGTTAAGAAAGGTATGCAGCAGATGCAGAAAATAGATTAGAGTTAGCATTCTATGCCTCCAACCATATGTATGCAGTTTTCTGGAAGGGCACTTCGACTTCCGTTCCCTTGTTTCCATTGGAGAGTTTACAGTCTGCCCCAATCCCAACGAGGCCAAAATTGGCATGGCGGGAGTCCGTGTCGCGAGAGTATTGCGTCACGTCTACGGCTAGCTAGCCTTTTCTCTCCTCAATCTCGCTCTCTGCGACAGCTCGCGGAGGCACGCGCCATACTTGATCCGCTTAATCCGCTTGACCGCTTCACCATTGGTCAGTTCACTGACTTGACCAATGACGAAGCGGATCAAGCGGATCAAGTGGATTAAGCGGACTAAGTATGGCGGGTGCCGGAGAGCGAAGGGAGGTTTGGAGCGCAAACCCCTAGCGCTGCGAGCGCGCAAAATCAGCGGACGGTTCGGCCTGATCCCGCTTGAGACTGTACAGCCTGTTTTGCTTTGCCAATTTGTCATAGACACTGTTTAACAAAGAATAATTTCATGTGAGGCAATCCAACGCTTTCCAAAATTATAAGCTCTGCAGTTTCATTCTATTTATAATCGTCCTTCCCCCCCCCCCCCCTCCTACCACGACAACAAGTGGACGAATTCAAATTTGAACCAGAACACGCCGGTTGCGCTAGAGCGCGGCATTTCAGGCCTCAATTTAACCTCAAACCGAATTTTTTTTTGTGTTTTTCCGACTTTTCATGCCAATTTTCGAATGTTAACAGTCTTCTTGATTGGGATTAAAAATTTTGTTGCTTTCGAGCAATACGTGCTGCTATGCTCGTTTCTGCAACTACGACAGATTAAGGGGTGGAGGACATTAGGTCGCCGAATTTGGAAGAGTCCCAGTAACCTGTCTTGGAGTGTTACTTCCATGAACACCATGTCAAAAACTCCTTAGTGCGCCGTTTTTCCAACCTTATCTAAATACATACAGAAACGAGCAGAGTGCATGATACATCGCTAAACAGCAACAAACTCGTCAATTTCGATTAAAAATAAAAAAAATGCAATGTAACGACGAGAAGACACAGAAGAATGTTGAGTGAGCTTGAATCAGCTTCGACGGTGCCGCGCTCTGCCGCGACCGTCGTGCTCTAATTACTCGAATTTGTCCGCTATGGACCGACCGCACTACTCCTTTGATTGCTGCAATTTCTGCGATGCCTGTGATTCCTGCGGGTCCCGCAACAATGTGTATTGCGAATAAACAATATATACTGTAATTCATAAAGCGCTCCTTAGTGCGGCACGCCGGAGGTGGGTGTCACAGAAATTGCGGGATTTACAGCAATCGCAGGAATCACTTTCTGGAATAGTATGGCCGGTCCCTAGGTGCCTATCGGGGGAGGATGACTATACTTCAGTCGTAATCGTTGCAGTTATTCAGCTCGCAGTGGGATTGTAGATTGAAATTTTCGCTGTAATCGAATCTAACATGACTGCCTCTATGCCTACAACTTCTAGTAGTTCCTTCTTCTGAAGGTCCTGCGAGCTGTATTCATAGAACTTTGAATGCCACAGAGGATGCTGGCGTCTGTAATTAGGCGTAATATAAAACCAGGCGCAACCTCACAATCTTTCTACATCTGGCGATAATATCGCTTCGGCCGATGGCCCTTTTTATCTCTGTTCAGCGATCAACTTTGCCATTCTTTGTCCCATTCATTGTTTGTTTGTTTCTGTTAGAGTTCTAAACAGGTTTGATTTGGTAGTTGAGTTTGACATAGCTTTGATTTTTGTTCACGTTGTGGTAGCATCCTGTTATGCTTTTTGCATGTGTTGCTATCCATAAACAATTTTTTTTTTTCGAAAAGAAATTTTTCTTTTTATCTTCCATTGATGTATGACTTGTGGGAATTCAAAACGTAATCTTCTCATTGTTTGATTTGTGATGAGAAAAGAGCGTTTCTCATTATTATTAATGGCTTTATTTGCCTACAGTGTGTGTCCGTTGGAATTTTGCATTTTAGTTTGTTTTATTTATGTTCCATCCCTGGAAATATAAGAGTCAACCACTTTTTCATGTGCCTGAATTATCTTATGACAATCGAAGTGAGATTCATCATTCCTTTTTTTATCTCTCAATTCATGGTGTTTCCTATGGATCAGTTTTGAGTCCCCATTCGTGAGATGTTTTGTACTCATTTTGTTTCCTGGTTGGTCCATTTGCGTCTATGAACGCAGCGCCGCTGTACGCTGAAGCATTTGATATACTTATTTTCTTCAACATATTTTTTTATTGTCTTTTGCAGTCTACGTGACTACCTATCGCGCTGATCGTCGATGATTTCGTTTCGATTAGAGTCTTTCTTCTTCCTCTTTAGACAGAATTTGAGAGCTAGCCAGACATGATCCTTGCAACGACGTTTGCACAGTTTTGCTGATGGTAACTGCGATTACTAAGAAGTGTGCGAACTTTGCTTTGGTTCTTGAACTTCACCGCCGTTTTTTCATAGTGCAAGTTCACTACGTGGTCACAGTTCATTCACAGCACACAGATATAGTGCAAAGCCTACCACGATCCATAGAGATCGGCCTGAGTCGATTGTCATGGACGAGTCCGACGGTCATTTTGTAAAAGCTAGGGATGTGGAAATAGGAATTGTCCTCGGATCGCTATGAAAACATATCGGCAGCTCTGGAAAATGTTGTGGTTGCCGCTTGCATTGCGAAGTTTAGCTCCTCGCTATTCTTCTGTTATACAGTATTTGCGCAGGCTAAACGAGAGTTTTGTAGTTCGGAAATGTTTGATCTAGTGATTATATCATCCACTAGCTCCCAGTTATTTAGGTTATGCGAATCATGAGTGGCCAAACAATGGGTTCTGTTCGCTGTTGTATAGAGGAGTAAGAATGGTTTGAATCTGAAATTTGAAGCTGTCTTTAACGTTTTTATCACTATCGCTCGCCACAGTGCGAACTAGCGAAGGATACTGTAGCTCTGTTGACTCTGACAGCGGCAGTAAAAAACTGAACTTCGCCACAGTGCATTTCTCATTCGTGAGCCTAGAGGAATCATTGGATTCGTCAAGGAATTGACTTTTGGGGAATGCCCAGTTATTGTCTGCAATATTATCGTTCTTCGCACATTCTTCACCAAAGAAAAAATTCCACGTGTTTCCACAAATCAAAGAAAGTGTGCGTCCTTATTTTTCCAAGATTGATGACCTCACATGGGCAGTGAGACGTGTGAAACACGTTGTTGTCTGTGCTTTTGAGTGGAAAATGTACTTTCTGTTCTGAACTGAAAGAAAGCCTGGTTATCTGTACAAGGATCAACCAGAGGAAGATATGCTTGAGGCGATGCTCAGGCAATCTGGGCACATAAATTCTTACGTGTACAGTCGATTAGAATTTTCGTAGTGTGCTTGCATTGTAGGCAAATGCGGTACCTGTGACACCTTCCATAGGGAACGGGCATAGTGTCCACGATTCCGTCGCCGCGATTTCATCGCCGTTGGTGGTTTGGGCGACGAGATCGCGACGACGAAGTCGCTTTGGCGAGGACATGGGCATAGTGCACGCGATCTCAAGTCTTTGCACAAAAGCTGACTGAAATTTGTTCTCATGGAATAATCCGCTTACTCACTCTCAGCATCCACCATTGCTCATGCCAAGCTGGGTTCGTCATATCAAAGTCTAGCTGGACATGCATTTTACAAAACTAAATCTTTCACTGTAACAACTCGGTTGAATATAATATCTGACGATAACATCAAACGAAGACACGAAAAGAGCCCAGAGGAAGTTTGAGGTATTGGCAAATGTAAATATGTGTTCATTGTCAAAACAGTATCGTTAGGACTGTGTAGTGATTGGAGAGATCACTTGATGTTTGTACGAAGTGTCAGAGTGAATCCAATCTTGCTCTATGCCATGTTAAATTCACCTGATGAGCCACGTTCGTGAATACGGGTAATCGCTTTCTGCGGTGAGGTTTACGCTCAAGGGTAGAAATTACCCTCAAGGTTTGTTGATGAATAGGGATTGTTTTTCCAGGGTAACTTACGTTGATGAATACGGCCATTGAACCATGAGGGTAAAATACCCTCGAGGGTAAGGTTTACCCTCGAGCGTAAGGTTTACCCTCGAGGGTTCGTCGATGAATACGGCCACTGAAGCGAAGCAGACCAGGTTGAGGCTGCTTAATTTATATTACCTTAGTACAGTATCAAAATAAAACATTTTCATTATTCGCATTTTTCATACCAAAACAAACTCTGGGACTGTTTTGATAATGCCTTCGAAGCCATTTTTTTTTGTTAGCAATATACATATTTGCATGCTTTGTCGGGAATACAGTAGTTTAATCTTTGACACGGAGCTCTATCTGAATTTTTTGAAGGCTAATGTAAGGTCTGCTAAGGACTACATCTACTACAGGACACTCCTTGCTTAGTAACCTTTGTTTATTGTTACATTTGCTGTTATTATCATTCTATCAACTATTTTGGTCCTGTTGTTATCATGTCTACACCACCGTTCGTGAATCTTTCGCAAGTAAGGCGTATTATAAAGTCCGAACATTCCCAATATTATGACTAGATGAGACATCTACAGGTATAGACATTCATGTGTCATCGTCTGCCTTCATTCTAGAGTAGTGATGCATCTGTAGATGAGTGCTTAGCTTCGTCTTTATCTCTTTCAAATCTTTATTACTTGCAAATCAGCTTACTTAATGCCATGTTTTAGCGGCAGCTCCTGCAAACATGACTGATAGGAAGGCCACGATACCGAACGGAATAAAATTCCTTTTCGGAGGTTCCGCAGGGTAAGCATGAGTCATCCGTTTCTGGTTTTAGTCGACACTACTTACTTATACTGCGAACCTGAAGTCACCTATCTCTTCCGAGTATATAAAAATAGTAGTGGTGAAGTGTCAAGTTCGTGAGTTGCGCAGGCTCATGACTTGCTTTATCTCTCTGCTCCCAAGTTTATACAAACAAGTTTGATTATCAAAATTTATCATTAAAACATCAAATATAAAAAGGGGCGGAGAAAAGAGGTAGGAGGGAGAGACCAGAGCCACCAGCTAGGAGGCTAGGTCAGGCTCTTCTAATCTTGATCCAGAGCTGCCCACATTGCGGTTACATCTTGATAGAAGATTAGTAGACTAGGGGAGAACAGACGTAACTCATCAGTATTCTTACCTTGGAGTTTTGAGAGACGGCAAGTTCATAATCTCGCGCTAAAAGTAAATTCAAATAATGAACTATGTGTTCGATACAAAAGCACTAACGTTAAAAGTTTTGCGCGAAGGGGTCGTTCTGGCTTCGAGAGATTTGAGAGCTCTTGAACTCTTTTCGGTAAGGGTGACTAGACCATTGTGTTCGTGAATCTTTCGTTGGGGAAAGTCATGCGCGCACTTCCGTTCTGTACGAGGAGTTATGTTGCCGGTGCTCCGCTTCCGCGGACCACTGGTGCGAGCTATATATATATAGAGTGTCCCAAAAAGATGTGCACACTATTTGATCGTTAATAACTCTCTTGCTGTCATGTCTTTTGCCGAGCTTGAAGTATCATTTTGTAGAGCGAGGATAAACTTAGATTTACAGTATTAATTGAAACTCCAATCTCTTTTTGCTACTGTTGGATTACGGTATGAACTTTCAGCATACAGCATCACTGTGAGATAAGCCTTTTGATGAAATTCCAAAAAAATCTAAAAAATTGTGTAGCAAAGTTTTCAGGCGTGCTGATTTCACTACATAACTTTCCATCAGTTTTTTTAGCTTTCTTGATGGCATATTCACATTTCTGCTGAACACTGAAAAATCAGTTGTTACCCTAAATCTGAATTAACTCATGAAAGAAACATTGTACTGACGTGCAGTTTTCATATTTAGAATAAGCGACTATGATTGACCTAGTTCAAGAGTTTCTGGCTTATTTGGGTTTTTTCTGAGGCAAAATAAGCTTTCCATTGCTGAAAATCCTCCTCGAAATTCCTACCGTAATTCTACAGTAATGAAAAGCGGCTGGTAAGTCCCTCCATACTGTAAATCTAACAAGGGAACCGTGTCGAGTCGAAGTGGCCTTTCCAAATGGGACCCATACTGCTTTGA
Organism: Cylicocyclus nassatus; assembly: GCA_958299035.1. Lineage (NCBI taxonomy): Eukaryota > Metazoa > Nematoda > Chromadorea > Rhabditida > Strongylidae > Cylicocyclus > Cylicocyclus nassatus. The sequence goes on from CATQJL010000112.1 coordinate 66,513,774, forward strand.
AGAGTATTAAACGATGATTCCAAATCTGCTTTCCAAATCTGCCAAGCGCCTCTGGACGCCGAGTTGTGACCGTTTCGGAACGAAAAATGAATGCAGAATTTAGGTAAAATTGATTGTTACAATCTTTCCAACGCTCAGATAGAACAATGTTAAGTATTAGCATGTTAATTAAAATGTATCCATTTCATAAACAGCTCTGATACTTGACACTGGACCATTTGAGCAAATTTGGGCGATTTTGCTTCACTTTTGCGTTCACTTTTTTGACCTGAAAAACGAGCATAACTCGGCGTCCAGAGGCGCTTGGCAGATTTCGAAAGCAGATTTGGAATCACCGATTACTGCTCTTCAAAGCAGTATGGGTCTCATCTGGAAAAGCCACTTCGACTCGACACGGTTTCCTTTAAGTTTATCCTCGCTCTACAGAATGGTACCTCAAGCTCGGCAAAAGACATGAAAGCAAGAAAGTTATTAACAATCAAACAGTGTGCACATCTTTTTGGGACACCCTGTATATTGGTATGCATGATTTATAGGAATTACGCACGTGGCAGCCCATCGGCGACATAAGTCTTTCTAATTGGTGCTAGAGATGGAGCTAATGGTTAAATAGATATATAGGCGATCTATCGCACGCAGAGTAGTTTGGACTGAAAAAGGCAGCAGAGGCAAAAATGAAGGAGCACCTGATTGGGGGGGGGGGGGGAACAGCGCGTTCAGTGACATCTTGTCTCTGCATGCGATGAATCGCTTATATTACATCTGCTTTTACTTGGCATTTGAAACCGTTTTCGTATGTTTTTTTTTCAGCATGGGAGCCACTCTGTTCGTTCAGCCTTTGGATCTTGTCAAAAATCGGATGCAGCTATCTGGACTTTCAGGTACCGTTTCTTCTTAGCTGAGGAGAATTGATTCGGAGTGTTAGTCTTATGAAAACTATTTGGACAAAGTAATAGTGCGTATGAATAAGCTGGTCTCATATAATGGTCTCAATAGTAATGGTCTCATATATATTTTTCTTCCTTGTTAAGAGCTGATGTTTAATGAATTTCACCAGATGATAGATGCATGGGTATTAAAGGCAGTGTCCGGGCTGGGAGTTTTGGGCTCAGTGCCATGCGATAGTGGCCCCCCTCGGACACAATATCGCGCAAGTGCGACGTCATAAGAAAAATTGTTTGTGACCAGAAAACTCAATCTATCATTGAATCAACAGCTGTAAGTGTTGTTCCTAAACTGAGTAACTATTAGGTTGTCCCGAAAGTTTTGTCGGTTTTTTCATCGCTCACTAAAACTCACAGAACACCCCTTGGACCACTTAGTACCATTCGGTTCAGATTTTTATCCTCTTTCTTATAGCTGCATTTGCTCTCTGATCTACCCTGTCTTTGCAATATTATCGCCATGGTTTTTGGAGCAGCTCAGCAGTAACGCCAAATATTTCCTGATTTTTTTTATAGCGATGTTTCCAAAGAGCGCTGGTAAAAGTTATATAGAACAAACCTTTGACTACATTCTCCCTATTTTAGATTACCTGGGCGACGGTTACCAAGCCCGTTATAATTATCTATTCAGTAAAGACCGCGGCTTTTTAATTACGTTTAATTACGTAAAGGTACCAAAAATTTCAAAAAGCAAACTAAACTTGTCATGTTGCTTGAATAATGTTAAGAATCATGTTTCAATTCGGAGAAACTTCGAACGCTTTCGTGTAGTTGCTGCAGTTGCGTCTTTCATGACTTTGCCAGAAATCGATACCTCCGAAAAAGTTATCTTTGAAGCTAAAATCAGCAGATTAAGAGGAACAAATACTGCCTTGTAGTCCGAGAATTGCTCTATTTGACCCATACTTAACCCTTTTATAAATTTTGGAACGAGATTTTCAAAATTTGGCCTAACTAGCAGAGGGCGTAGAATTATGGCAAGTATCAAAAGAGACATACGGGATTGTATTTCGAGAATCATGACTTATAATAAAGCGCTTAGCGACTGTCTTTTTGTGCGTGTGTGTGTCTGTATGTCTGTCTGAAATTCATGAGGCGAGTTCCAGCAAATGTCTTGAGCTGAATTTTTGCACAGTGTACGCTGGCAGCGTCCAGGCTCACCCTGCGCAATGGCGAATGGATCCGATGCGTGGGTTCTTTGAAAATGGCGTTTGGAGCGGGTCCACTCGGCTTTTGGCACGCAAAACAAGGTCGCTAATTCGACTTTTTGCAAAGTCATGATTTGCCTGACAAGTAAATCTGCGTACCACGAATTCTAGCCTAAAATGTGTTCAAAAAGTTTGTTATTCTGCGAAATCGGCGCCAAAAAGTGGTGATCAAGTAGATAGTCGATTTGGCAAGGTTTTACCTTGAAATTTGAAAAGATTTTTGCACGGAAATGTAGCTCAAAGTGACTACTATCCTTATGATGACTACCAAGCCAAAACAAATTCAGTAATCTATTCAAATTTGCATTTGTTCCTTTGCACAGTTTCTCTTCCCAAAATTACCGATCTGACGTAAAGATGCTTCAAAAATGAACAGCTGTTTACGATTCATTCGTGATATTCAGCACCGCGTGGTGAGTTTTAAAGTCATCATTATGCCAACATGAGAAAGCTACGGATAGGAGAGCCAGTGCGAACCTCTGCGAAGCTGAGGTGACGCACTGGTGTATTCATAAGAAAGAGAAAGAAAAGCTGCATCGAATGCATGTTAAAACTTATTCAGGTCTTTATTGTGCGTAGTTTTATAGTGGTCGGACAAAACTTTCACAACCTGATATATTCAGGATTCCTTGAACCTGTGTGAAGTTTTTGGTCTTTTCAGTGGAATAAGCAGATCTCACAACTTCTTTAACAGCAAGTCCTGTATCCAGGTGTTTGTTATCGCCTTGTTTACAGGACGAAATCTTTAATGTTTTGCGTGACTAGTGGACCAGCAATTAAAGGTGCTAGATTGCATTGGGACCGCCACGCGGTTTCCCGCTAGTTGCACATTTTTGAATTGCGCTTATGTTTCTTTATATATCAGGTGGATTCTTTATATATTAGATTAGATTCGTAACGTTTTCTATGGTGTAGCGCGCTGCTTATTATCTACTTTGAGATATACCATGAGAGTGACGTTGAAATCATTTTTTGTGGTCGTGACGTGACCATACTATAATTGATGTTGTTGACATATCATTGCGAACCCGGTTTCTAGCTATCCCAACAGTGATCGATCATTACTGTGGGCTAAAGAGGTGGGAAAGTGGATTCCGCTCAGGCGGCAGCTATGACCACAGCGAAGTTCGTCTCACCTATCTTTCAAGAGCGAACTTTTATTCCTTAATGTTGACAAAGAAAGCCTTAGTGGTCTGGAATGTTTCGCAGAAATGCGCAGAGAATCTCTATATATATAAAGCTCAAAAATTGTCTTTTTGGAGGGTATGTGCTTTATAGAAACGCCCACGGCTCACAATTGAGCTAAGACTTTGCACACAGATGTTTTTTTACCCTAGAGACGGTTTTAGGCTCCCTTTCTGGAGAATTCGTCGGGTCCTCTCATCGATTTATTGATTTGTTTACTGACTCCTAGAAAAATGAAAGCTTGCAGTCACTATCAAATCTTTCACCACAGTCATGTGAACGGGGACGGTACATCTCATTTTTACTCGGTGGATAGGCAGCATCTGGTGATTCTACCTGAGTAGCTTAGTGGACCCCTCGACCCCTTTATTGTTCTCGCACGTTGTAATCAGTGCAGGAGAGGAAAGCAAAGCGAGGTGGTCGGGTAGAGTGAAGCGAAAGACAGCGGAGAGGTAAGTCCTGTCATTTCGCTTTGGAGGGTAGACCGCTTGACGGTTCTCAGATACTTTTTCCGGCTGGTGACCGGGCGATGACCGGCTGAGGCAACACCTCAATTCCGGACGAGCCGGCCGCCGGCCGCCCGCCAGCCGGTGTTGGCACGCAAACGGCGCGGAAGTCGTGACGATCTCGAGTACAAAAATTTTCATTTGTCTGTCTTTCATCAAGTCACCTCACAAGCTTACCACTTTTTGGCAAATTCTCGCCTACAAATGTTGCCCTTTGAGAGGTAAAGCTATAATTAGGGCGCTCTTCGCTAAGTTTTTGGAAGAAGCAGTCAGAAGGAACATATTGGAAAGATAACGTGGGCATTTGTAGCGCCTAGCAGAAACTTACTAGGAGTTTTTTGGAAAAAAAAATTTGAGCAGAGCACTAGAAGACTACGGAAACACACAAACATAACCGTTTTGTACTGATGCACTATTATCAAAAACAGAACTTCTCAAGTAGTTATGCGAATGCAAAATGTGAGATTATCCATGCGGAATGAAATGACAAATTACAAGTTTAGTTTGCAAAAAGCAAGTACTCCAAAAAGAGCCCCAAAAAACAAATTAGTTTAGATCTGTATAGCAAACGGGACACCCAGCAATTTATACACGACTTCTTACACAAAGATTTTGTTTTTCATCAAACAAAAACGAGTGGAACATCAATGCATGTCTATGAAAGTCTCTCAAAATCTTATTCCAACCTTAGCGATATCGCTCAGTCGCCCGTGCAGCACGCGCGACGCGACATCGCTGAGTTTGGCCGAAATCGCGGCGATTATCGCTACGAACTATGCCATAGCTAAAAAGAGTCCGCGATTCGTCGCGCCGGATGAGTATCACAAGCGCCATAGCAGACACATAGGCATCAACGAGTGCGTAACAGTTGTCGTAATTCAGAAATCGCAGCGCGACGGTATCGTGGACACTATGCCCTAGGCCATATGCGCGCGCAGAATGCCGGCATTATAGGCGCAGCTAATTTTTTACGCGCAAAACTTACCGCATCTCACATCCAATGCAAGCAAGCTATATTAAGCGGAAATCTACTCGACTTTAAACAGTTTGGTGATGGGGGAGGAGAGAATCAAAGGCAGCGTCCACCCAAAATTTCACTTCTCATGTTTTTGTCATTCTGAGGCTTTTCCGTAGGCTGATTACAGTTATGTTCAAATTGTCTAAAATCCCCAAAGACCCGATCCCCGGGGAACCTCTTTCCAGGGAGCGGACGAGTTTCGAATTGCTTGTCCCCGTCGGCATACCAGCCGGCAGCAACTGCGACTGCATGGGTGCAGGCACTGCAGTGTGCAGTGTGCAGCTTCTGCTCACTACCGTGTCAATACGTGGCCTAGTTTCTGGCTGGGTGAAGCTTGATAGGATCTAGGCGTGCCTTGATAGCACTTTCACTGTTCAAGGTCCGTTATCTCCATTCAGAGACAACATTAGAGGATCGGATCCACGCAGATGCCCTTTTCCTGAGGCCTACATCAGGGTCGGCACTAATCGCAGGGATTTAAATGTAGACTGGACACTACCTTCGAGTTTTGCCCAAGCCACAGCGTAGATAAAAGCGATCTCACTGCAGTATCGAGTGCACCTACCTTGAGTCGCGCACGGCCGCTTTGCCTGGACCCTGCGCTGCGGTCGCGAACGTGCCCTCTTCTCATTTTCCCATGCCTGACAGAGGAAAAGGGCTTTCGCGACTGCATTAAAATCGCTTGTAATTTATCCACGGGTAAGAACTCCTTTGAATGTGACTCCAGAATACTGGTAGACCGGCAGGGGTATATGTCAAAAGGCGGATTTTTATTACCAGATGGCATCAAATGAATAATAAGTGTTTTACAACATTGTAAAAGTATTCAAAATTTAGAAGGAGATGTATTAGATAGTTTCCTGGGTTCCTCAGTTTTGCCACTTTGGAATTAATTCAAAACAGCTACTTTGGGGGTTAAAACCCATGAAAAGCAGTTAAAAACAAATCCGTGAATTTTTCGGCCCATTTTCCAGCAAAAGCCCCCAAGTTCAGCAAATGGTAACCATAGACAAACGGTAAGCTGCAGCACCTTATGTGGTATTTTTTGCGGACTTACGTAGCACTAAAATGAAATCTTGAGCTTGAGGGTAAGTTTTACCCCAGAAAGCATAAAACCCGTACTCATGAAGCACAGGGTAGGCTTAAACTCGAGGGTTAAACCTACCCTTGAGGTTAAACTGAACACGAAAAAAGATAACCCTATTCATCAACGACTCTGATAATAAAGCTTACCCCAGAAAGCGATTAACCCGTATCATGAACGTTGCTTTTCACGGTAAATTTAACCCTGGCATAGAGCAAGGTTAAATTTAACCTGGCCAAAACAGTATCCTTGAGAGAATGGTGATTCTCGATACACCGCTCAGTCTCAACGATACTTTGACAACAAACACACACTTATTATTGTTATTTCAAATTTCCTAAGTTCTCTTTTTGCCTCGTCTAATCATATTACAACTAAGACGTTTTTTTCGGTATTTTGTTGGTCAGCTTCAAGTTTCTCTAGTTGAGCTACGATAATTTGATCTTAGCTTCTTGACTATATTATTATTCTAGTCACATAGTGTTACACAAAAATCTCTTATAATATTTTATTCGATATTTACAAGAGGGACAACAGAGAAGACACGAATTATATTCAACATATGTACAACATACAACATGTGTAAACACAATATAAAGAACATATTGCATATGGCGCATTCTCCAAAGCTGTTCCCATAGGAACTTCAACGTGGCTGTCTTTCGATCATTTCAACAGTCAGTTTCGGACAAGCGCCTTATTTGCTGGAGTCAACGCGTTGAAACGATCGAAAGACAGGCACGTTGATGGCTTAGACAATTCTGGGATGCACGACACAAACAGTGAGCAAATCCGCATGCAGACTTGAGCTTAGAAACTGAAGCTAGAAGAAACGACTCCGCTTCCAAGATTCGTGACACGTATCTCACAAAAAAGTAAGAAGTCAGCCGCGTGTACCTGCAAATAAAGATTATAGGGATCTTATGAAGATGAGAGTCAACTGCAGTAGGCTACAGCAGCATTGCGGCATGATTGAAGTTATGTTATTCTTCCGCATTATAGATCCATATGCGCATTACATGTTAGCCATATATTCATTACAAGTTCCAATTCTAAAGAGGAAGATTAAACAAGAAACAAATTGCTCACCTGTTGCAGTATGCATGGACAACACCGATGAACAGACTATTTATTTCCATATGTGTCCACTTATTTTCCAGACAACCATCAATAAATAACCAACCACCAAGTTGTTAGAGCACTTATTATATACACAGAATGTTCTCCGGAGCAGACAAATAAGCAGATAATCCAAGCTCAACCACAGCAGAAACTCCATCATTAGCAGTCTCAAGCATTTCAACTTCTGAACTAACGCACTCTAATCTGAAAATTGTTTGAGGATATGCTGGTTGATAAAGAAATGTCAAACATGTGACTATGAGGGTCCTCCTTTTTCGTGGAGATGGAAGCAGACCAAATGACCATAAACAAAGGGAAATCACATGAAAACATTAGTAAACATTTTTGAGCACAAACAATATGACAGTTTAGTGACGACATGGAAGCTTTCCTAGTCTGCTGAAACTGAAAACAAAGTTGAGCGATGAAACATTATACGGGAACAGCATGTAAATAAAGACACAGTACCACAAAAATAATCACGAAAAAACAAGAATCAAAAGGTCTTGTAAAGCGCGTAGTGATGATGAAATCGCATGCTCACTATTGAATCTGACGGTGTTCATGATTTTGTGCGCCTTCGCGCGCTTTTGCGGACGCGACCGGAAGCCAGCCGGTGGTAGTTTCTAGCCCGCTCCTCGGCCGGTATTAGGCTCCGCCCCAAAACATGGCGCGGCCCTCGGCCGGAAGGCCGTCGTCGCCCTGTCACCAGCCGGAAAACGTATCTGAGTTTGGCTGCCCAATTTCGTGTGAAACCGGGTATGCCAGCTACAACATATAAGGGAGCTCGCAGTGGTAGTTAGAACAGCAGGAGTTGGTGTTCTACTCCCGACAGTTTTCTCAGATCCAAATTAAAATATAGGCATTTGAAACAAAAAGATGGTACTTATACCATAAAAATCTTTATGGAAATCTTTTGAGACTAGAACACTTAGTTACGCTTTGCACTCAATCGCTCGCCTAACCAAACTTGAACGTGGTTAACAAGTCAGTACTTGCGATCCATTTCATATCGATTATTTATGTCTAAATTGTGAAGTTTGGGAAGAGCAAGTTTAAGTTGGTTCAGAAAATGTGTACAAAGCGTACACAGTTCCCTAGTCCTGAAATAGATACCAGATTGACTTAAAGGCAGTGGGTCGGCAGAATGAGACCCGTGGCAAAACAAGGTCACAGGGTAGGAGCCCCATAATGGAACCTATGGGCCAAAGTTCGACCTTTCTCTGCCACTTCTAACCCCCGAAATTTCAAAGCGAAAGCAGCGCCCATCTCCTGTCCTCTCCGAACCCGCCCACCCCATGGACGAGTGATTTCCGCGGTCAGAGCGCCAGCCGCAATGCTATAAGCATGAGGTCCCGCAACGATTCTGCGTCTTCGCCATGACGGGCTTCGCGTTCACTCGTCCATGGGGTGGGCGGATTCGGAGAGGGCAGGAGATGAGTGCTGCTTTCGCTTTGAAATTTCGGGGGTTAGAAGTGGCAGAGAAAGATCGAACTTTGGCAAATAGGTTCCGTTATGGGGCTCCTACTCAGACAATCAAATGCTCTCAGCCGGCAGCCACAAAGCCACCGCCTAGACCCACCAAAAGCGCGGTGGCCTCATCGCCTCACTGTCGCTTCCCGCTGAGAGCTTTGTCGGAGTTCTGTCGGAGCTTGTCGGAGCGGGCTCAGCGGGCAGCGAGCCCGCTCCGACAAGCTCCGACAAAGCTCCGACTAAGCTCTCAGCGGGAAGCGACAGTGGCTGCGATAAGGCAACGACGCTTTTGGTGGGGCCCGCTGAGAGCCTGTGATTGTGTGAGTACCCTGTGACTTTGTTTTGCCACGAGTCTCATTCTGCCGACCTACTGCCTTTAAGGGTTCCTTCATACTACGCCGCGTACGCTGCGTGCGCGGCGCATTATGAAGGAACAAGGTCACCTTTTCGAAATGTTCATATCATATTACTTGATATGAGCATGACTTTGCTGAAATTGTAGCCAATTGGCACCGCGAAAAAACAAATTTTGAAGGTTAGCGTAGAATGTTTTTGTTGACTTAGTGTCTGCCGCGCTGGAGCGTCTGACCTTATTGATTGTTACCATCCTCTCTTTCACTTATTGCTACGATTATGATAAATACAACTCGCATAATCTTGTTTTAAAATGATCCTTTCTAATGACCAACAGGCGTGCGGAATGAATGGTCATATACAATTTTTTAGCCATTGAGTTTTTTATAGGGTTATCATTGCTTCATATTCTCGGTAATTATGAAGTTGTTTCGGATGCATACAGCGCTTTACTTAAAACTAGCTGGCTTACCCGGCTTCGCCGTATCCGGACCAAACTTGGCACACATACACTTCGGGCCCCGGCGGGTGTCACAGTCCACTTTTCGTTATCGATCGATGTCGATTTTACCGATTTTTATCGATTTTTTTGCAGAGTTCACCTACAGGGCTAGGAGTTGGCACAGGGGGGGGGGAAATGAGCATGGGGATTCCGAATACAATATTAGTTTTCAGAATTATCGATTACTTTTATTGATTTTATCGATTTTTTGTAAATTTTGACATGCGAGGCTGGGATTTTGCACAGGGGGGTAATTGAGCATGCTGATTACGAACACAATATTAGTTTTCAGTATCGTCCATTACTTTTATCGATTTTATCGATTTTTTGTAAAGTTTGACCTGCGGGGCTGGGAGTTTGCACAGGGGGGTAATTGAGCATGCTGATTACGAACACAATATTAGTTTTCAGGATCGTCCATTACTTTTATCGATTTTATCGATTTTTTGTAATCGATAATCTTGAAAACCAATATTGTATTCGGAATCCCCATGCTCGATTACCCCCCTGTGCGAACTCCCAGCCCCGTAGCTCAAACTTTGCAAAAAATCGATAAAATCGATAAAAGTAATCGATAATCCTGAAAACCAATATTGTATTCGGAATCCCCATGCTCGATTACCCCCCTGTGCCAACTCCCAGCCCCGTAGGTGAACTCAGCAAAAAAATCGATAAATCGATAAAATCGATATTGATCGATAACGAAAAGTAGCCTATGACACGCTCCCTGCCCCGAAGTATATGTGTGCCAAGTTTGGTCCCGATCGGTTCAGAAATAAAAATTTCTATTCCGCACATACGTACAGACAGACATACAGACATACATACAGACAGACATTCAGCTTTATATATAAGATAGTGTGCTAGCTTCATAATCATCACAATCCCAAAAAAAGACGCTGTACATATGATTACGTATTCGTAGTTCCCCTCGAAAGAAAAGATTGTTTCGGAGAGCAGTCATGCGGGCTGGCAAAGGAAGCCCGAAGGAACAAAGATGAAGCGAAAAAGTGATATTTGCTTCGCAAACCGCCTTTCTAGACTTGACTAGGAAAGGCTTGTGTTCCTTCTCTCATAAACAGTTTTTCCAAGATTTGCAAGACGTGATCCGACGACTGATGCTCCAAAAACCACAAGCTCAATATGAAGCGATACACCTACAACTATGTGATTCAGGCATAACCTTTTGAGCAATCTGCCAATAACCTTTCGACATGCGATGGCTCCATACTGAGTAATGGTTGAATCAATCAACTATAATGCAACTGAATCGTAGGCTATGGAGTGGTAACGAAATTCTGTTGAATAATGTAAGTGGCTGCCGTAATGAATAACTCGACTATAACTCTATGCTAATCACAGAAACCTCAAACAAGGTTTTGCACCGTAGTCACAAGGAATCCAGTAAGGTCGACTGCACGAAACTGCCCATATCGCTGTAGGCTGAACACACGCGAGCGTGTCTGCAATGCCGAGTAGAGCGCTATGATGACTTGTGCGCGCGAATGCCAATCTTAGCCCGCAAGAGACACGCTTGCGAGCCTGGGCGATTATGCAGTAAACTGTAACTGAAATGAGAAAGACATTCACGTTCTTACCCTGTCGGGCCCGCCAAGTACATCTGCTCTCTAGAGGTAGGGTGTAATTTTTGAGTAACTGAATTCTTCCACCTCGCCATTGATGGGAGTTTACTGAGTGACCAATAGCCAAGTGGAAAGTGGATCAAGAAAATCAGGTGGCGTGCGCCTGAGGCAGGAGCCAGACCTAGTCGATTAGCTGCTTCAGCAGGACGCGGCGCAACTAAAGTAATGCCATTTCGCGTCGCCTTGGAGGGAAGTGGAGCGGCGTCCGTGATGTTTGCAAGCGAAATTTCTACTCTGCAGGGTTTTTTATGAATGAAAATGATAAAAAGAGCTTATAGATTGAAAAAAAAACCAATGTTGTTGACAACGCAGACGCAGAAGAAGTTAAATGCTCAAAATAACATACAGTACTCGGTTCCGCCGCACAAGCCTTCTTCGCAGTACCTACTAAAGTTTGGGACGAACTTCAAGTCGGAGCCGATAGAGCCCAAATCATTGTGGAATCTGCGGGTGTATTCACTACCATGAGAAAGCATCTGCTCACGTGAAAGGAGGCGCTAAGAAGGTTGTCATCTCAACTCTGTCTGCAGATGCACCATTGTTTGTAATGGGTGTAAACCTCGAAAAATACGATCCTGCCAGAAACCACATTATTAGTAATGTTTCTTACACCACCAACTGTCTTGTTCTACTTGCTAAGGTTATCAACGACAACTTTATGCTCATCGAAGGACTTATGACTACCGTCCACGCCACCACGGCAACGCAGAAAACAGTCGATGGCCCATCTGAAAAGCACTATCGTGATGGACGTGATGCAGGCCAGAATATTATCCCTGCATCTACCAGTGCTGCCAAGGCTGTTGGCAAGGTCATCCCAGCGTTGAATGGAAAACTTACTGGAATGGCCTTTCGTGTACCTACTCCTGATATCTCAGTGGTCGATCTCACGTGCCGTCTGGAAAAAGCGGCCTCAATGGATGACAACAAGAAGGTCGTCAAGTGATCCTCTGAGGGTCTAGTGAAGGGTATCTTGGGATACACAGAGGATCAGGTTGTGTCGACTGACTTCGTCGATGACTACAACTCTTCAATCTTCGATGCGGGAATTTGCATCTCTCTCAACCCCAATTTTGTCAAGCTTATCTCATGGTATGACAATGAGTTTGGTTATTCATGCCGCGTTGTGGACCTCATTGCGTTCATTGCCTCGAAGGGCTAAGAAAGTGATGCTCCCGGCCCTCTCACTCTCAATAAAAGTTGTGATTTTCCAGTGTTTCGCTATGTCAGTTGCCACTCTCTCGAGCTACACTGCTTTCTATAGATGTGTAGGGTCCTTTCTAATGTATTTGTGTAGATTTGTATGCAACCACAATTCCAACAACTACATCTATGTGCAAGAACTTGCCTATACCTTAATCTGAATGTAGGGGCTGAGCAGCTGATGGATGTTGTTCTCAACGACTTCGAGAGCTTCAGAAACTCTCACTGTTAGAAGTGTTTGCGTTCCATCCCAATGTCTTTGTCTAACTTTTAGTGCTGCAGTGTTGTGCGTTCCATCCCAATGTCTTTGTCTAACTTTTAGTGCTGCAGTGTTGTGCCGTAACCCTGCAGGGCTTCAAAATTCGTTGCAAGTAACCATTTATTTTTTTTCTTGCGAAAGATGCATGGAATTTCTGATCTTTGTCATAAAAAAGAAGGATGTGTAGGGACTAGGTTGGGCAAGACAACATCTTACCTAATCGTTTTGTATCCTACTAGCTAGTGATCCAGTGAGACATACAGCAAGCAGTAGCAGTCATGAATCCATGCGCTCAATGTGTCTATCTCCTATCCGCTCATTTTGTCGCATTTGCTCGCATATCGTTAAGTCCCTACATGAAAACGTGCCCCACCTTATTAATGGACGCAGATTACGTTATGTTATTTTGAGGACGAATTCGAAACGCACAAGCGTACCCTGATCGGCGACGCGGCAGCGACGCGCAGTTTTCTCCGTCGAGCGCGACAGCGAGCACCAACTTGGTTTTACGTTTTTTGAAGTTTCAGACGCCGATCTTTGTACGCTTGTGTGTTCCGAATTCGCTTTCGACAAGGCTTTCCGAACTCGATCAGCAAAAAGCACTATTGTCACAAAGTGGAGCAATCACAGTCTTGTAATGTTGATGTCTAAGGCCCGTATGCACGTACATCCCCACGTCGAGGGGAAGGGATCTGAGAGGGGAAGCGTAATCTTAAGTCTATATATCTTTCTTCTTCTTTCTCTGTCTTGCTTTTGAAGATTCTCATACGCTGATACATGCGCATAACAGATGCCAGATTACTGCCATACAAGAGAAGATATCCATTATTTCGTCTGATCCCCTGGGGATCCCCGGGGGATCACCTCACATTTTCAAAGTCATTTATCTTCCTGAAAACTCAGTGAAAATGCTCTAAAATTGTACTGAGGATATACTGCAGCACTGCTTAACATGTTTATGGTAGAAATGGGTGAAATCTCAAGATATCAAAATCTTCGATGAACCGCTGCTCGCGAGCCAGGGATTATCGAAAAAATCAGAATCTTCAGATTCCATTTCTTCTGTCGAAATCATGCTCAGCAGTATCGTAGTATATCTTCAGTACAACTTTGCAGCGTTTTCATTGTTTTTTCAGAAGATAAATGACTTTGAAAATGTGAGGTGATCCCCTGGGGATCCCCAGGGGATCAGAAAAAATGGCGAATATCTAATCTTGTATGGCACTAATCTGGCATCTGTAGTGCGCAGGTATCAGTGTATGAGGAACTTCATAAGCAAGATAAATAACGAAGGAGAAAGACATGTAGACTGGTGCGATATGACGCTTCCCCTCTCAGATCCCCTCCCCTCCCCGCGGGGATGTACGTGCATACGGGCCTAAGATTTTCGGGTACAGCCATGCGCACCTAGATGGTTTTGTGACTTCGTCCGCGAATCTCCAAGAAGCTTTCTCCACAGTCTGAAATTTTTCCGAAATATTACCAAGTGGAGAAGCATCGTTACATCTGAGGCTCAACCTCCCACTAGCGCTCTTGGTCACGACAAAATGTTACCTTTATCAATTTCAAAAGGCCGCGTAGACTGAAAAAAGACACTGAATTGCGAACTGCTTGCTCTATCCGCCGGTCAGCATATTATAATTGGGATCAATAAGAATGGGAAACAGTTAAAGTTGTACATGATGAAAACGTCAGGTTGAGCCTCGGTGACTTCGAGGAGCAACCAAATCGAGAACATAATTGCTGAAAAGAGAAAGGCGAAATATTTATGGTGGTTTATTTCTTTGCAAATCCACCCCTGCCGCGTCTCGCAATGTCCTCTAGCACCAAATAATTTGTAATCGTCAAGCAGCCTATGTAAGCAAAAACTGGAAAAGAAGTTTGAAAACTATCTTCCACGTTATCTACTGTACCCCAAGCTAAAGCAGTTATGTTATACAAAGGCGTGCCATGTCGAAGTAGCTGAATGGTAATCTTCAGAACTAGTCCACTCTGAACATAGACCTGATGGAATTCGGTGAACTTCGGCGGAGGCCGTCTAAGCACAGCCGCCGCGGTTCTTTTTTCACGAATAATGAGCGGCAATTCAGGAACTTTACACCTCAGTAGCTGATCTGACTTCGTCGTATAGATCCTTACTGTAGTTCCAAGCCTCAAAGTACATATCCTGCACAATATTTGTAGTAGTGTAGGACCACAATTGGTTTCTAACGAGTACAGCTTTTGGTGAAAACTACACCCAAAAACCAATTCGAACTTTTCTGCTTTCTACACTTACAAACAGGTGAAACCAGAATTGGTAAGTTTGCAAAGAAGCCGTAACTTCATTAATAACGCTATCGATAGATTTCCTTTTCGCTTCTTGATAATGTTAACAACTGAATCTATAAATCAAGGCTGAAAAGAATACTTTATCGATGAACAATCAGCACGTATAAGTCCTCTAGGCGGTTTTACTTTTCTTTCCACTCTTGTCATACATCTATTCGACTCTACTGATATTCCACTTTATTGTGGAACATGACCGGTACGCTAAATGCATAGTGCATGCAAAGAAGTCACAAAAAAACCAAGCGTTCCAGTTCTGCCTTTCATGCATGCTCCAATAATCGTGCGCTTGAAAGTCGGGACGAATGCGAAACAGACAAGCCTACAAAAATCGGCGTCTGAAGCTTCAAAAAACGTAAAAAAAAGTTCGTACTCGCTGTCGCGCTCGGCGGAGAAAACTGCGCGTCGCTGCCGCGTCGCCGATCAGGGTACGCTTGTGCGTTTCGTCTACTAGTGATCCAGCAATTGAAGGTGCTAGTAGCATGCGCGCGCTGCGGGACCGCCACGTGGTTTCCCGCTATGTGCACATTTCTGAATTGCGCTTGCGATTCTTTATATATTAGATTTTGAGCATTTAACTTTTTCTCGCAGACGCTGCTCCGATTTCCCTCTAACGAGACGCCAAAGGACATAGTTCAGCTGCACTATGTCAGGTAGGCGCCAGACTAAGCGACTCTTAGGTAGGTGCCAGAGTAAGCGAATATTTTGTTCAAGTTGGGGTCCCGCGCAGAACGGCATCACTAATCATTGTGGCATAATGCCAACTTGGCGTTGTGCCACAATGATTAGTAACGCCAGTTCTGCGCGGGACCCCAACTTGAACAAAATATTCGCTTACTCTGGCACCTACCTTATGTTCAGCTGCGCAGAATTAATGTCTGCTGCATAATGTCTCCTGCTGCTAAGGCCTGCTTCCAGCTACAGGTCCCGCCAGAATTAACGTTAAATCTGTGCGCCTTTCGCAGCTGAACAAAATATTCGCTTAGTCTGGCACCTACCTCACTGCTGCTCTTCGGCCGTCACTGCTCAGTCATACCGTATAGGCGTAAGGCACCCGTCAACCTGGTCAAATTTTTGCTTATCTGGGGTTACTCAATACGCTGATTCCGAAAATGCACTTTATAGCGCCTGAAAACGGCGAAAACATGCGTTTTTGAATGCCCTTCCCTTTGAAGTTGGACGAGTGGAGCAAGGCTGATGACCCGGACCCAATGATTATAGCATTGCGGCGGGCAGCCTCCAATGGTGGGAAGGAAATTGCCAAATCGTCCGGGCGTGTGTAAGGTTGGCTTGCGCGTGTAAGTCTGAGAGCATTTTCGGCAAGGAAGGCATGCTGTGCAACCGGGATTGCACTGTTTTCATACTTGGACGATAAGGAACTTACTGCATTAAAACCTTCGTTGTTAAGTTTTGCCGATCCACTGTTCTTAATTCACTCAATCCGCTTGTCCGCTTGATTCCCTTCGTGCAATACGCGCGTCACTAATTTGTCATTTGTCGTCGCGTACAGCGTTTTGCCGTAACCATGCAAAATTTCTTTTTGCCTAAGGCAAATTGTACAAATCGGCTCTATCTTTCGCATTATATCGCCTGGTGATGTTAGTTGACAAGATGATGTTGAGAAATATCGTATAGAATGAATGTATGCTTTGATAGGCGGTTGTAATTGCTCATTCTTACTTTGAAAAGACAAGAAATATAAATCATCAAAGGGGGAGTAATTTTGCATAGCGTTGGTGCTTAGTGTGCCTTTTAATAACGTTGTTCAACAAGATCAAGATCTCAGATCATAATTTTTGTCAGTCATGACTAGTAATTTTTATCGTTGCTTCTTTTGCGCAACTGCGCAAGTTGAAATTTACTCTCTTTTTCTCTTGAACCTCATGGCTTATTTAGTAAATTAGCGACTTTCAGGAAAAAAGGAGTACCGCTCAAGTATTCATGCCCTCACATCCATCATACGAAATGAAGGGTTGTTGGCCGTTTACAATGGGCTCAGTGCTGGCCTTCTTCGCCAAGCCACCTACACAACTACTCGACTAGGAACTTATACCTATCTTTTCGAAGCTTTCAAAAAGTATGGTCTGTTTGGTTTCATGTTTGTACAATGTACTTGGTCTTGGATGTATGTGTTTGCTTTATTGTTGTGAAATCATTTATTTTTAGAGGGGATGCTCCTCCCACATTTGCGATGAAAGCAACGCTGGGAATGCTTGCTGGCGCTGTTGGATCAGTGGTTGGAACGCCTGCTGAACTGGCTTTGATCAGAATGACAAGTGCGTTTGTTAGCAAACAGCTACCGGTGTAAAATTCCGAGGAAAGAATTCCAAATTTTAGGTGATGGTCGATTACCGCCGGAGCAAAGACGGAACTACAAAAATGTCTTTGATGCACTGATTCGTGTGGTTAAGGAGGAAGGTGTACTGACATTGTGGAGGGTGAGTAGAATTGAATCCTTCTTATCCGTTTGACATTGTACCGTTTTAGGGTTGTGCTCCAACAGTCGTGAGAGCAATGGTCGTGAATGCCGCTCAGTTAGCTACGTACTCACAAGCAAAACAAGCCCTATTAGAGACAGGATATGTACACGATGGTTCGTGATGCTTCATATCTTGGTATATTTAGTAACAAGTTTCTAGGCATATTCTGCCACTTCCTAGCGTCTATGCTTTCTGGGTTGGCTACGACTATAGCATCCATGCCAGTTGACATCGCCAAGACAAGGTATTTCTTTTTTGCACTTTATCAGAAACATTAAAGGAGGTGTCGGTCAAAAGCGATAGGGTCAAATCTGAGTTACTACATAAATTTTAAGCTAATTCGGTGCACTTCTGTTTTGTAGGATTGTACCACTTTTCATTATTACATTTGCACTTCCTTTCCCGATTTAAAGGGCTTCACTTTTTTAATGTTTACTTACTTCAAACTTATATCATTGTTGTATATAAGTATCCAGCATATACTACTGTCTGACTCACGAATTACCTCAAATGAGCTACTCAAAATATATCGATTAGTTTATGCATTGGAAAATTTGCCCAAGCATTGCTTGTGTGCCTATCTTTTTCTGAAGTGTTTTCATTCCGTTTAGTCTCTTTACCACCATATTCCAGAATCCAGTCGATGAAGGTGATCGACGGTAAACCAGAGTATAAAAATGCACTGGATGTCTGGGTGAAGGTGAGATTTGTTGTTTTAACATTACTTATCTCTTCATATTTTTCTGTTGTAGGTGATAAGAAATGAAGGTGTGTTTGCATTATGGAAAGGATTCACACCGTATTACATGCGTCTTGGACCACACACGGTCATCACTTTCATCTTCCTCGAGCAGATGAATGCCGCTTACTTCAAATATGTGTTAGGAGTCAAAGCCCAAGGGGCGCTCTAAGATCATTGCTAATTTATTCAATTCTCCAAGAGCTTCTCATCTATATAGCACTTCTAGGAAGATGATCTATAATGTAAATTTCGCACTACTTACTTTGCATTAGTTAGTTTTGTTCAACAACTTTCGTATTTTGTCATTATTTTGATAGGGAATACTTTCTTTTACACTTGATAAGGCGTCTTTTGACTAACTATTATGAGAAAGAAGAATTGCATGATGTAGATTTTGTTATCTGTTTTATTGCATGCGCTTTTTGAGTCAATATCCTATCCTGATGAGACGAGAGAGATCTGCAAGGTTTCTCTAATACAGGTAGTCTGTTGTAATCTCACCTGATGAGTATTTGTACTATCTCTCTTCGTAAATTTCTTTTGCTCTAGAGTAGAAATAGAGTAGATTATAGAATGTTTGCATATTGAAATAAACGTGTTGTGAAATATTGGTTTTTCGTATAGTAGAGGTTGTACTCCTTCGATCTACGAATTCTTCCACATGGTGAGCAGAGCGGCTTTTTGATGGTTGCTGGTGCAGTTACACAAATAGAACCAAAAACAGAGTTACACACTCTGGGCGTACGTATTGTTTTTATCTACTGTCATGAATTCGCTTGTCAGCTATACTAGGTCTCGCGCCACGTCTTCGAGCATTTCTTAGCATATCAGACCAGTGTGCCCACACGTGGCGCGAGACCTTGCACAGCGGACGCGCGAATTTATCCCAGTGGTAGAAAAACCAATACGCGTTGACACGAGTGTATGCAGGCAAGTGTGGCACAAATCTTGACCTCGCACATTCTATGTCCAATTATATAGGTACCACATAAGCAGGGCCCCGCAGACGTTCTAGCGCCAAATGGCAGCATCATTGGTCACAGTAAGCACTCGAGGGGTTAGATCTTTGAACTGGACCAATTTTCGCGCTCCATGGCCATTTGTTAAAAAAGGTAAAAGGTGTCACTCTGGTCAATGAACCAAGTTGAGGATAACAAGTCATTGCTTGAGGAGCCCGTGGTCAGCGAAAGATCGGTCCATTCCATTACGAAAAATTCAAATGGCCAGGTCAGAATAGAGAATTCCCTGAATTGTCTCCGAAATGGCATAAAGAAAACCCAGCAAGATTACACAGGTCAGTCATAGCGTGTGCTTTACTTTCTTCCTGTCTACTTGTATAGTCGGGTAATTTGTTACCGCGTTATCTCTGCTGTTTGTGTCTGACGCGTTAGACTCACGCAGGACTAGATATAGTCCCCTCCACAGTTGCTGCTACCCTTGGTCTGTGTCTCAGACCTGCCACGTGTGGCTAACATGTTGGCAACGTGGTAGCAACATGTTTGCAACATGCCACAACATGTTGGCAGAACATTTTGGCCACGCCAACATGTTGCTGCCTGTTGCCACCGTGTTGCTGCCAACGTTGCCAACGTGTTAGTCACACGTGGCACGTCCGCGACGCCAGAGGGGTAGCAGCAAATGTGGAAGGGACGATACCTTATCGAATCAGACGTTCAGCTGCCTAAAGATTGGCTAGCCTACTGAACGTTAGACGAGGTGACTATTAAATCTTGCGTCTGAGTGAGATGTTTAGTTTTTTTTACAGTTGTATAGATTTTCATGAGGAGCTGCGGAAGCCTATACGGCTAGACCTGGTCGTGACAATGACTATGGCCATTGATTGATGGCATTGCTTCGCTCTGTATACTAGAAAGTCGTCGCCGTCATAAAGGTTCCTTCATACTACGCCGCGCACGCAGCGTACGCGCTGCAGCGCAATGGAAATATGCTCACGGCAGCAGAGCTCCACTTTTTTATGTATCTCTATAACTGCTTATTATCACGAGCGTCATTACATCATTTATCTCTGTACAGCTTTGACCAGATACGTTAACATTGTGAACTGTAAAGTCAGCGCCGAAACTTGAATGGTGTTTTGTGAGCGAAGAAAACAAACTGCGGCAACAACGGCGCATCAAATTTGCAATTGCAGTCTAACAGTATGAAGAAGAGAAATCCTGTTTCATCCAGTGATGTGTTTGTAAGGAGATGTTAACAGCGCAAATATACAACCAGATACAACATACAACATACAACCATACAACCATATACTACCAGTATACAACCAGATGACGCAATGTGCAGTCAGTTACGATACAAAATGTGAAACTGGAAAGTAGAGGGACAACAACAACCCAAGTCATTTCATCAATCATTGATATAGACAAAGGATAGACAGGATAAACAAATTTGAAGGAACACTATTGAGGGACACGAATGTGCAGCAAATATAGAGATACATCAAGAAAGTGGAGCTCTGCTGCCGTGAGCATATTTCCATTGCACTGCAGCGGCGTACGTGGCGTACGCGGCCTAGTATGAAGAAACCCTAAGACTCGGCCATACCTCGCGCGATTGCGAAAAATCGCTATCGTTAACGACTTGATAGATTACTAATCCGCCGTGCAGATCTGGATGTACCCGAGTACACTTTTCTCAAGTTGATGCAAGCAGATCGAATTTTGCTCATCGACTGTGCGCTTATCAAGAATCATGAGTCTTTAGTAGCGCCTGGCGCAGTGACCGAAATCGCGCGAGGTAAAGGGCATTCGAAAAATCGTGACGATGGCGCGACCGCGCGCGACAGCATTTTTAGGTTTTCACCTCTACTCGACGGTTTTCTACTTACATATGACAGTATTTAAACATCGGAAGAAACTGAGCTGAGAGTTGAGGTGGTGCTGTTTTGTATGAGTCTTTTCCGCTCCTGTGGGCGCAAACCGCTGCTAAATCCGTCGTCAGTATTTCCAAACGACCTATATGATCATTATCGTAGCACTTTGGAGAGTAGTGACATTCGATCTTGCGCGACTGCCACTATTGGGCAGAATCTGAATTTGCACTTTTGCATATATTCATGTGTTACTCTGTTAGAGTAAAAGCTAAGAAAGGTACTCAACTTTTGTCTCACTAGCAGTGTCACCATCTCGAGCGGCTGGAATCCCGCGCAACTGCCTTGTTTGGCTCTGCACCGTTTTCGCAAACGTGTCTTCTTTGAATTTTCCACGCTTGCGCATTGAGAAGTATCGACAAAAACTTTTTAGTTCATGGCTAGTGTGGCGCGCTAACCCTTACACGTCAGCGCCTGTAGGAACAATGCGTCTCTGACGTCGAATGCCCTCTCGTCCTTGCGGAGTGTACAGGGCTTATCAATCGCAGTGTCGGGTACATCAGCATCTCCTCTCTCGCGCGGCCGCCTCAAGTGGACTCCGCACCTCTTTTGCGAACAGGTTCTCTAATTATTTCCAATCGATTGAGACTCATTCTCAGATTCCCACGCTCGTAGTTATAAGTGATCAGAGAGCATTCTCGCGAAAGAAGTGCAGAGTAAAGGCGCGGGAGCGGACATGCTAGTGCACCCAACACTGTAACGTTGGTCCCGTAGCCAAATGCTTTGTTCCATCTCGTCAGCTAGCCATACTTTGTGCGCGTTCCATTCTTCGGAGCTCCCTATGAGCTCCGTCGATAAACGAGAATAGGGGCAGAAGCGCGTGGTAGTAGGTGGCATGGACTGGGTGCGTAGTGGAGTGGAAAGTCGTCCTCAAGCTCAACTACGGCTTTGCGTCTAATCGGTACCGTAGGACGGCTGTTCCTTTGTCTGCTTGCAGGCACAAACATGCATGCTCATGGAGTTACCTCACGGCTCCGTGGCAACCAGCTCGGACTGAACCGAGAACGTCGCCAAGGGACCCTCATGAAAGTGGGTACTCATGTCTGTCCGCTTGCGGACAGCTGGGTGCGGTTCTCGGCTAGGTCGGCGCTCGTCTCGGTTGCAGATGCGCGTTAGCCACTCGCCAACGACATCGTTCTCAATGCCTGCTACCACGCCACTAGTACGTGGGTCGGATGCCTTGCACTGAGGCTTGGCAGAAGTCGACCGATCAGGAGCGCCACGGTCGAAGCAACCCGATCATGCATTCAGTCTTCTCTCTTCTCTTCCCATTTGGCTAACGTTTCGGCTATATCGCCTTCTTCGGAGTCTGAAATTGTCGAATGCATAAGTAATCTGTCAATGAAAAACCGCCTCGAGACTCAGAAAGACTCCAATGCTTTAGTGAAACAGAAATTCAAAAGTGTATGGAGGACTAAATCATTGCTTACCAGACAAATACCGACAAAATGGTGTGGCAGACCACTATACCAGTAACTGACAAGGGAAGTCAGATATATGTTTGCGTTTTGAGATGAGACACATGTATTAGAGATCAGCTTCGAACGCTATCTAAATATATTGTTCCTGGCTGCGCACATTATTCTGAAATGAGTTATCGATTTTTTTCTGTGCAAAATATGCTGAACACTTGACATATTGGCATTACGACATCATCTAAGTGCTGATTTACTGCGTTAAGTTTCTTGTTAATGACAAAAGACTCAATCTGATATTATTTTAGTATCCCAGCACCGGTTTGTGGTAAATTTCCATCTGCAGGCAGCTTTCCCGTGTTAAATAATATGCCAATTTCGTACAGAAAAAAGCTGGTAACTCGCTTCAGAGTAATGCCCGCAGCTGAAGACATTTAGCATATCTGGAATCAGCTTCAAACGCTAATTCCAGATAGGCTAAATGTCTGGAATCAGCGTTTGAAGCTGACAAATATACGTGTCTATGTAATCTCGAAACGTCAATCTAAGTTATCTGACCTCCATTGTGAGCTCTAATTTCCTTATAACTTAGTGAAATGACCTCAACTTGACCTCGGAAGACGCGAAGAAACTGATACGGGTCAACTCATTGGTGATGTCTAGGCACCCGTCTTTTCTATTCAAGTTTGGATTTTTGACGGCAGTTCAACGCTTCCAAATCTTACGCGCTAGGATTTCGGATTCGTACGCCAAGATCATGACCTCCGCGCGTGTGTCTGCGCCGTCATGGAGCTGTCTGCGATGCTTACCCAATGGAGTTGCAGGATTTGATTTTTTTAGCCCGTCTAGGTGTTCTTTGACTTGAGTACCTAGAGGGCGCACCGTCTCGCCGATATACGTGCCTCGTGTCTGGCAAGTGATAAGGTACACTACTCTCGCTACAAACCTCATCTTTGTTCTGAGGGCATGTTATGCATTTTGAATCAGGCAAAGCCTGTCATATGACCGATTGCGCACTAGCTGTTTAAAGGCAGCGTCAAGGCAAATCTGGACTCATGGGGCTCTTACGTGGAAAGTAATCTTGAGGCCCTAAATAAGACTCTGCTCAAGCGGCAGTTCAGATAGTGCACTCACAGCTAAGATATTGGGCTTCAAACTAAGCTCCGTGACCGTATTCGCATGGATTTATGGCTCGGCAATCAGTTTCGCGTAGATCCTCGCGCGAAAGGCCACGAATTTATGTGAATACGATCACGGGGCATAATTTGGAGCCCAATATCTTAGCCATGAGTGCACTATCTGAGCTGCCGCTTGCGCAGAGTCTTATTTAGGGCCTCAAATTTACTTTCCACGTGGGAGCTTTTAAGGTTTGTAGGGAGTCTATCAACTATCCTTATCCAGTCCTGTAGGTCCACTTGCTAATAACCTCCTGACCGTCTTGCTCAATGCCTTCGAGATATATGGCAAGCAGAAAGGAATCTTTGCACCAGTTTCTGTAACCACACTCTCCCGGACCTGGTGATGGCTTGCAGAAATGTGCCTAGAGGACCTGTAACCGTTGGATCTAGCTATGTGGTCAGCTAATGACATAGACTAAGCCCTTTGCTGCATGGAGGAGACCTTCGCAGCAGTCTCGTATGTATTTACGACAGATTTTCTATCTTATGTGGAGTGCGCTGAATTGCAATGAATGAGGACATTCTGCTGCCGGGCCTGCGATACCGTCGTGTTCTCCAACCATTTTCCGAAAGCTGCAACACGACATTCAAGAATGGCAGCCAATTGTTAGTGCGCTTCTCCCGTGTCATCTTGATGTGGCGAGACTGATGGTTGAGGATGCTGAAACAAAGATACAGCTCTTCTTGGGTGGAGCAAACTATACTACAGTCGTCCACTCGGCAGTACAAGAGCGGTTTTCGCGCGAGTACTAGGGGTTCTTTCTTGGACATGAAGACGATGGCTAATGTCGGTGCCAGATGCTGATCCTTAGCTAGACCCCTAAATTGTTTGTAATAGTGACCACATCAGCGAAAGACTATACATGGAGGCACTTCTTCACAAGTAACTTGACCCCTCTGATGCTGAAACCATAAAGATCCAAAGAAGTCTGATGTTCTAGAAGTAGCTCGAATGTAGCTTGTCTTCGTCGCTGTTGGAAGCGCTGTGTGAAGCGAAGCTACGTTAAGGGCTCTACCACGCATCCTTGGTCAACGCGCGTTTTGCGCAGACCATCTAGAAACATATTTGTGCTGGGAAGAGGCGAGGGACGAACTCAGCAGCTGAGACAACACCAAGTTCAAAACCCAGAAGATCCTGTCCGTTGGCCCACCCGAACATCGCTGGTGATTGGTCTGACCTTAAATCCTCAGAATTAGCAGAGGCAGAAGTTAGCTGGCAGAAGTTAGCTTGTAGGTTTATACTAGCCTGTATAATACCTGGCATGTAGGCAAATCGCACTTGAAACGCGTCACAATACTTCTGTGTAGCTCCTCAGACTGAGCAAAATACACCCTGACCTTGTTTGACACTGTCTCTTGAGTTCGGTTTTCGATGAGCTCTCGTACAATGTATTGTCCGCCAAATGATTTTCTGTGATAGCCATTTTCATTTCACGTGATAACACAACAAACTTCCTTTGTTGCTGACAGACAGTTTGATCTCACCGAAGCACAGAGATCACGAAGTTCGCTAAGGCCACGGCGTTGGGCGGTCGTTAAATTACTGTTTACCAGTATCTTCTTTTCGTTACTATGAACGGAATCTCTTTTTTAGATCAAAAGTGCGAGCGGGTTTTGCATGCCTGTCTCCTCATATTTACTGCTCATACTCTGATGGTGTTTTGGTGACTTTCTATTGCTTGATTTGTTCACTCATTATGCATACCAAAATGACTCATTTCTTCTTCAGTGACTTAATAGCGTATCGAATTTGCATAGAATGTTCTCGCATGTGACGGATTGGCAATTGCGAAAAGCATATCGCCGTCGCATACATTTGTCCGATTCATACAAACTTCTCTCAAAGCAGTATTGAATTTGGTTGACTCATGCGATACAGGTAAGATATGGGCGGCTTAACTTTATGATTTTTTTCGTGGGCCATAAAGGGGGCAGTTGTTTGTGGCAGCACTATGTGAATTTGGTTTTTATCTTCTGCTTTCTGATTGTAATCTTTTGCCGTTCCTTGAAACTTTCTCCAACATTGCTTTAAGAGTGTCTTAAATTTTTTACCTTCGGTCATAATAATAATGTGTGTTGAACGGTTTGAGATCCGCTGCTTTATGCTGGCATCCTTGAACGATTTTGTGACTGTTTCCATCCTTATTTTTGTACAGCCGAAAGTAAGAAGCCGACTACAGAGCAGATTTATTTTCCTTATCTACCTTATTCGGCTTTATTCATTCATAACATCCTTTTTCTTGAACTGCTATACCTCTTCACACTCTCAGGCTTTCGCTGGATTACCTTACATATGTTTCGCTGAACGAGAGTAATACGTTCTAACACTTTTGAGTTGGGCCTTTAGTCAGTTCTCTTTCTCGTAAAAGCTACAGTTATTTTTCAAGTGTCCCACTATTTTCCGATCCCTCTGATATATATTCTTTCTACAGCGTCCTTGTTGATTTATGAGTGGTGAAGTCAACTAAGCGTTGCCAACGCCAAAACTAATAAACGTGAGCATAGGAAAGAAATGTGGCAGCTGCCCCTAGCAAAGTGCAACTCGGTTCTTTCGCACGTATTTTTTGGCGATCGATTATCTCAAAGACTGCATTTTGTGCCAGCCCCTTGCCTGGTTATTGGCTGGTAGAGCGCCTACGTGATACGCGCCGAACCAGCGTTCAGTTGACATTGAATTCTATTATCAGCCTGTCGTTTTGGATCGCTTGCATCATACATGTTTTCTCAACTGCATGTTTTGTGCATTTAGCTGATTTAGCGAGATGTTCGGATGAGGCGTCCTCGTTAGCTTTTTGCCATGACGCAGGACATCGCCATTCTTCCTCATTTTTCTAATTCCTCGTACTAGTTCTATTTGCCATCATGGCAGCACACGTCAATACATTCTCTGTGTTCTACTTTGCAACAAACCCTCTGTACAGCTTCTTTTGTGCTTTGGCTACTGTCGTCAAGTTTACTGATTTATTTCCGTCTGCTCGATCTGTCAGGGCTATCTGACAAGTTAGGGACGGACCCGGGCTATACTTGATCCACTGACCCGCTTGATCCGTTTCTTGCAAAACACGCGCTCACTAATTTGTCATTTGGCGTCGCGTACAATGAATCTGGGCACCAATAAAATTCTTTTTTACAGTCGAGTAGTTCAGCTTAATATAATGTGCTTGCACAGAAGGTGAAATGCGGTAAAACTTGCTCGTGAGGAAATAGCTTTGACTGTGACGCCGGCCAATTGCGCGCGCAAAATGCCGGCAGTGCTGGCGCAGCTACCTGTTCACGCGCAAATTTTACCGCATTTTATAAACTGTGCAGGCACACTATATTAAGCGAAACATCTATCGTCCCCTCCACAGATCGTGCTACCCTTGTGGCGTCGCGGACGTGCCACGTGTGACTAACCATTGGCAACGTTGGCAGCAACACGTTGGCAACATGCAGCAACATGTTGGCGTGGCCAAAATGTTCTGCCGACATGTTGCTGCATGTTGCAAACATGTTGTTGCCATGTTGCCAACATGTTAGCCACAAGTGACAGGTCTGAGACGCAGACCAAGGGTGGCACGATCTGTGGAGGGGACGATACTCGGTGCCTAATCGTCGCCAAGTGACAAATTGGTGTGCGCGTTTCCCATGAAAAGAATCAAGCGGATTAAGAGGATTTCCTATTGGTGCGCCCCTCGTGAGTTGGCTGGGCCTGGTTTTAATAGCGTTTTATTTAAAATCTCTAGGAATCTCTTGCTGCACATTGTTTGTTCGTTGTCAAAGCAACCCTACTTAAATGCAAATGCATTCTGAGTGGATAATGATCTCGTGTCATTGCTTTGATGCCTTTACTCGCAATGTTTAGGCTGCACGTATAACATCTGCGCCGGGAGGGGAACGAGTTCAAATAAAAGCCCCCGGTGCTGCAGAAATGTAGAACCTCATGTTACTTATTCCGCTTTGGTTGTCAGCAAAGTCTTTTACATTGTTTACCATGAACGTATTGAACAAAAACGCATCAATTAGCGTTTTTAGCGACTCTCATGTGGTCCTCGTGATCCTCAGCTGGTGCACTTCTTTTCGTTATAGTTAAGAATTTCCATGAATTTAGAATGAGGCAGTCATTGCACCATGATTGCCACTTTGGATTTATCAAAGGTTTCATGTTTCTGACCTGTTGTGTAGTGAACAGGTGTTCCAAAAAAGCTCTCGTCTTCAGTATGTTCATTGGCGACATTTCGGCTTTCATATTCTTTATCATGCGTCGATAGTTACAATACTTGACTGCAATTGATAAACAATGCATATGGAAGACGGGGCTTTGATTGAACCACCTATCAGCTGAGGAGGCACGACGGTACGGAGAGGTGCCGTAGGTCTGGCGGAAAGCTGGCAGCGGGTTTTGCCGCATAGAATGTTTCGAATCCCATTCTTCCTCTAGTTCTGGAACAGTGAGAGTGACAGCATGAAGTCAGAGTTGTGTTTTTTCCGCGCACACGCCGTACCTTCAGGTACTCTTGATCCTCACTTTTTTACCTCGGCACGTATCTCTCACTGTAGTTTCTTTTGTGCCAATTTTTTGTTGTTTTCCGGCTAGTTAGTTGTAACCAGTTCTGTCTGTAGAGCGAAGTTTTACCTCCAAGTTTCTTCGTGTTCAGGTCCCTTCTTTTGTTACATGAGAACATGAAAGGGCTGAAGGCATGTACCTTGGGTTTGCGAGGGATATAGAGTCGGGATAGTTGGCTACCGTACAAGCTTTTGATTGAGTAATATCATTGTATCTGCCGTCTCGATGCAGAATCGTTAGTTCAAAAGATGGTATCGCTTGCATGGTGTCTTAAGAGTGCTGTTGGAAGAATCTTTTTGAACTGATGCGGGATTAGCTAACACTCGTTCCTGTTTGTCATTAGCTTCAAAGGTCTTTCGCTTTTCTACTACAAATTTTGCACATATCCTTGACGTTTATAGTCGTCCTCCTCCCATTAGACACCTAGGGCCGCATGCACTCATCCCTGCGGCGAGGGCAGCGGCGTCCCCAATGATGAAAAACCCGCAGCGGCGTCCGCACGCGGTCCCTTCATAACGGGGGACGCCGCTCCCCTCGCCGCAAAAATGTTAGTGCATACGGGCCCTAGTGGATGGATTCGAATTTGAACTAGAGCACGCCGATTGCGGCAGAGCGCGGCATTGTCAACTCCAGTTCAACCTCATCCAATATTCTCTGGTGTTTCTTCGTCGTTGCATGGTGATTTTTTGTTTCAATGATGTTTGTAATCAAAATCGACGAAATTGTTGCTGCTTAGCGATGTTTCGTGCTACTATGCTCGCTTCTTCGGTTTTTATTTCAGCTAAATTTGAAATCATAATTCAAATAACGAGCATAGTAGCAGGAAACATCACTCAAGACTAACAAAGACTACAATCCAGCTAAGAAGACTGCTAACATCCAAAAAATAGGATGAAACGTTCCGAAAACACAAAAACGTCCGTTCGAGATCAAAGTGAGGGCTGCAGGTACCGCGCTTTGCCGCAAACGGCGTGCTGTACTTCAAATTCGAATTCGTCCACTAGGTGTCTAGTGGGGGGAGGACGACTATATTAAGGGCAGCGTCCAGGCAGATCTGAACCTATGGAGATTCGTGGGAAGTAATTTTGGGGCTCTAACTAAGGCACGGCCCAACCGGCAGCTCAGATGGTGCTCTAACGGCTGAGATGTACGCCTCCAAGGTGGACCCCAGGATCGTATCGGGGGGCTTGCATCGTGTTTGCGTGCTTTCGCGCACCCACGTGTTGCACATAAATCCATGCGTATACGCAGTCCTAGGATTGGGGCAGACTGTATACAGTCTGCCCCAATCCTAGGACTGCGTTCATACTGATCCCGAAGTTCGGGAGCAGTCCCAGCACAGCGCTTAGTTCGAGCGCTGTGCTGGAACTGTTCCCGAACTTCGGGATCAGTATGAACGCAGCCTAAGCAGGCCAAAATCGGCAAGGCGGGAGTCCGCGCCGCGAGGGTTTCGCGCCACATCTGCGGCTAGCTAGTCTGCTCTCTCCTCGATCTCTTCACTGTCTGCGACAGCGCGCATATGCAGCGCAACCCCCTAGCGCTGCGAGCGCGCAAATTCAGCCGATGGTTCGGCCTGATCCAGATTGGGGCAGACGTAATAAGATCTGGGGTCCAGTTTGGAGGCGTATACCTCATCCGTTAGAGCACCATCTGAGCTGCCGTTTGGGCAGTGTCTTAGTTAGGGTCCCAAAATTACTGTCCACGTGAGATCCCCATATGATCAGATTTGCCTGGACGCTGCCTTCAAATGACTGCTCCGACACAGATTTGCTACTTTTCACAGTAGGCTCCATTGCACTCGCTATCATAACCTTGTCTTGGGGATTTTAATTGCGCTGAGCTCCACATTTCATTCTTTACCCATTTGCCGCCACAAGGAGGTCGCCATTGCTACCGTTTCACCAGTCGGGATTGTCTAAAGCTCAATAGTTTTTTGTAGTGCTGGCTCTCTCTCTCTCTTACCTTCTGGCGACCTGTAGTTATATATTTATTTTCTTGAAGTACGCCGAAAAAAAGGAAAGAAAAAGGAATTTTAACCTAAACAATACCAATACTAGGTACTCTCAAAACTCATAACAAGATTTACTTGACACAGTGGTTGGTTAACACCTTTGTTTGAAGTATTTGTGTGGTTCGTTTGAAGTTGTTGGCCACAGGATCATTGACTTAGAGCTCTTCGAATTTCGAAAGTCATCAAGCAGCTTCGTTCTCCAAAATCGGAGTGCAGAGGCGCATATAGCATCCAGAGCGGTGACGACCTTAGGGTGCTCGCAGCAGGTGAGACAAGTTCCTGGTGGATTGCGTGAGAATATGCTTTCAGTGATATGCAGCGAACTTGGAAAGATAGCAGCTTGCATATTTATGTGCTATTTTGATCTTTCTTTCAATGCCCCCCCCCCCCCCCCGTTCGACATTATTGGGCTTGGATCAGGGGTTACGGCTATCAGTTGCTTCAGTTTTGACTGGTGGTGCTAGCTGGCTCCATTCGCTTGTCCCCTGATCCTGACCCTACCCTCTGCAAAAACTAAGGAGCGCCAGTTTGCTGTCCATCTCTTTCACATTGATAAGGACTTTTTGAAGTTTGAGACGTCTTCAATAAACATATAGATCACAAGCACACCTATTTACCGATCAGATTCTGAAGCTCAAAGATAGAGATTGGTGCAGAATCATAGTTCAACCGGTTCATCCGGTCCGCCCTTCGCTGTTGGTTCTAACAATAAGTACCGCATTGTACGCACCTTCACGCATAACATGTAGCTGCAGCGCTTCGTGCCAGTTGTTCGCGGAATTGCGATTTATTGACGACAAATCGTCCTTCAGCCTCTCGCCCTGTATGTTTGCTGCAGTACGCACCATCCCCTGACCAGGTTATCCGAACGCTTTGCACAACGCTGGTGTAGGAAGCTGTACTTGTATACTTTAGCTAAAGGCGACTCCGGACGAAGGTGCAGAGGCAGTTTAGCTAGGTGAGCGTGCTCTACCTAACTCCTTACCTGAATTTTATGGACCGCATTCGCGCCTCTAGATTTTGTGCCTTTTGGTAGCAGACCTTACGTTATGTCATTTTACTGCTGATGTCCTTCCAATGTGAAGGGTTGTTCTCTCCACTCCCATTTGCAACTTCTATTGCTGTAAGGGCAGACAATAAATGATAATGACACGTTCAAAACGCAAGCGTTTAGACACTACCTCTCTCAAACTTCGGATTATGATGACCGAATTTTTTCCAACTTCCATCGCAGCTATAATCGCTCGAATGTTTTGTCTATTTTTTTGCAACATTTTGCTCTTTTTCTGCTTCGCTACCCCTTACCTGTGTAACAGTTGTTTCCTGTGGTGTAATGCTGTCAGAAGAGTAAATGAATTCAAGGTATACCGGAGTGTATGAAGAAGGCTATATCGACCCAGTGACTGGCAAACATGTATATGTGCCGGAAATGCATGCTGAGTTGGTGGTTCCAAACCTTGAAGGCTTCAAGTGGGTCTCATTTTCGGAGTAAATGTATTTTCTTTTTTACTTTACTTTTCGTAGAACTCAATCCAATTTCAGACTGAAGCCTTATGTGTCATTCCGTACTGACGTGGAGATTGAGAAACGAAGACGAATCTACGAAGCTAAGGTATGACATTTTAAGTATCTGCACTAACTATGTTTGCGTTTTTTTACGCTCATGGCAACGCACTTTCCTGCGAAACAGATTATCGGCGTCGGTTTCACATTTTGCAAATGCATATTGAGCTTTTTATCGTTCTTATCAATCTTTTGTCAGTTATTAATGCTTTCTTCTGCTGGTTTTCTCCAAAAGATTGTGACGTGCTTAACGCAAAAGAATTCACTGTCGTAAAAATTTTGTGCTACAGCGACCGCATCCTGCGGAGTGAGCACGATTTTGCTCTGTGTAGCAAAGTGATCGACTCGAGCCATACTCAATCCACTTGACCTGCATCATCATTGGACAAACAGTGATTTGAGCAATAGCGAAGTAGAATGAAGTGGATTCAGTATGATGTGCTTTAATGATGATTTTTTTTTGCCTCAATGACCAGGCTAAATATTAGTAGTCTTGGACCTCTATGTTTAGACCTATCATTTTAGCGATTGATTCCATTTTGATCTCTTTCCCCTTATAGAGGCATAGTCGTAAAGCTTGTCAAGTCCTCAGAGAGGAGTTAACAAACACGGTATTGTGATTAAGGTCAGAGAAAAGGGTTCCAAAGTACTGGCGGATCTTTACACCCTGGAGAACGAGCGGTGGCCACCTCCAAAAATGGATGCTGAGACCCTTTTTGAGCTATCTTACGGAGAGCAAGTTCGCCAAGCGTACAAGGTAATTGATGCTTTCTTGCGTCTGCCATTTGCAGAACCTATCTCCATCGTACAGCTGTGTGAAACAAAAATACATAGCGTAATATGATTTATTGATAGCGTAATATGATTTATTGAATTCAGGAAGGAAAGTATGGCACACCTGAGAAGAAGAAAAAAATTGAAAAATCTTGAAAACTGTATATTTATTAGAGGTAGCACATCGTAGGTAGACTTATTGTTATTTTGTTATTTGATTGCTGCAGGGAATAAACCATTCACGAGTGCATGTCGACTTTGTTGGATTATTGGTACTTGCTGCCAAATTTTACTAATGAGTTCATTTTGCCTACTTTCATACAGTCCTTGCAAAATTTTATTCAGCATGTCGCCACCAAAAACCGCTTTGCTCATTCTGGCCGACGGAGCAGAAGAGATGGAAGCAGTCATCAGTGCTGATGTTCTGAGGCGTGGAGGAGTTGAAGTACGGTTTTGCCATTTGTTTTTCTCTTTTGGTTATTTTTTACATGTTGTAGGTGACTATTGCCGGACTGAATGGAGCTGGAACGGTAACGTGCGCTAGAAAGACGAAGATCACTCCGGATAGTGCACTGAAGGACGTCCAGTCGAAAACTTTTGACGTCGTCGTTCTACCTGGAGGTCAACCAGGCAGTAACTCGCTGGCTGCGGTAGGTTTGAAAACAACTGTCCAGTGTCAGATGAAGAAGACCATGCCTGTTCAACTTGGTGGCTATCATCTCCGAGAAATTGAAATTGTTGAAACTGTAGAATATGGTCAAAATCTATGTATTTAAAGGCTACTGCATGACGAAGGCGCAATAGCAGTATTGGTTGAGCGGGCGCAAACTCGGCGCGCGCGTATCTTCGCCGTTGTAAATCCTGCGTCTTATGCGCTCTGCGGCTAATAGAGCCGCGTTCGCGCCCAAAGGTATTGCGCCTTCGTCATGCAGCAGCCTTTACAAACATCGGTGAGACACTTGCATGGGTTGACTATTTCTATGGTGACAGATAAGCAAGAATCGGGGTTCCTAATCCCAGATATGAAGAGGCAGACCGCTCTTATCGCATCTGGACCCTGTACTCATGGCAAGAGCTCGGTCACGTTTTTCTTCGAATTAAGGCCCTAGATCGACTCTGATAAGTAAGAATTTTTGAGCATAACAAATTGGAGCATAGGCATACATAAATAAAGCTTGTGACGCCTTTTTTTTTCAATAATAGCTCGTCAAACTGTTTCGGTGTTCATCATTCGAAGTTCAAAATCATCATCAAGGATAAGTTCCATCAACTGATTCTCTGCCCAAATTAGGCCCAAGCTATGACAAGTCATTCCAGCAACTTTTGTGCTCTAGGTCCTGCCTAAGTTACATTAGCTCTTCATTCCGAATTTCGTCGCAAGTCTTAAAGCGAAGAGGCGCAGTTTCAACCAAGGACTCTGTAATGCGAAGATTTTCCAGAGCGAAGCCGTTGGTCAAGTACTGAAAGCACATGAAACAGCCGGAAAAATCATTGCAGCCATCTGCGCCGCCCCTATAGCACTAAAATCGCACTCCATAAAAGCTGCGCTGGTCACTAGCCATCCAAGTGTTCGTAAACAGCTTGAGGAGGGAGGTTTGTGCTCTCCTTGAGTTTCATAGAGATTGCGTCATCTACGGTTCTTGCGCAGGATATAAGTACAGCGAGGATCGTGTGGTAGTCGCGGATCGTGTTGTGACCAGCCGTGGGCCTGGAACGGCCTTTGAGTTTGCTTTGAAACTCGTTGAGTTGCTCGTT
The DNA here is from genome assembly GCA_958299035.1 of Cylicocyclus nassatus. Lineage (NCBI taxonomy): Eukaryota > Metazoa > Nematoda > Chromadorea > Rhabditida > Strongylidae > Cylicocyclus > Cylicocyclus nassatus. The sequence goes on from CATQJL010000112.1 coordinate 66,547,957, forward strand.
GGACACGAAAAGTCGAAGGAGTTGGTGGACCCAATGGTTTTGAAGCTGTGAGCGCTCGAAGCTGCTGCCAAGATGTAGTCATCGTCTGTGTAACCTCAACGGCTGGTAGAGTCTTTTTCATTTGGCTTTAGATTTAGAAACTACTGGTGATTGTTGTAGTTAACCGGTGTTGGTGTTATTCAGCTGTAGCGAAATGTCATTTTCCTAATTTGTTTTCATTGAAGTACCCAAATAAATGGTTACAATGTTGCCTTTTTGGGGTGACGTGATTAGACTGGCAGGTAAGTTGCTAATGTCGTTCACGTAAATTGAGTAGTTGGGGTATATAGCATCTGAACACTGCTACACATAAATCTGATGATTCAACCAAGCAAAATATTCAAATACCTAAAAAACAGGTCATGAAAATACATAAAGCTTGCAGATGGTATCTGCTAGGTGTCATGCCAATCAGAAACTGACCCATGTACCTCCCTCAGTCTCGACCCTCCTTATCAATAAACAACATCCGCTCTGTATGTATAGGTTGAATACCTACGATGTGCCAACCGCTTAAAGGTTATGGGCGGAGCCTGCCATGGTTAAGGAGCTCCGCCCAAAGCCGAATTTATCAATTCCATTGAAAACAGATCTATTTAGATGACAGTTCAGCCATGCTTAGAGCTGTGAGGTCTGGTGAATTCGATAGCCTGTAGATTTCTTGCGCTATGTGGGCACTGTGCTCTGAATTCATCGTAAGTTACAGACAAGATTGATTTAATAAGTTAGTGTTTGTCATTGCAATAGAAATTTTTAGGTAGTTCTGCAATGTTGAGCACCTGATCACTTTAGTTTGGAAGAGCTTTAACTGAGAAGCAATAACTCGTACAGTGCTCAGGACATATTCAATGTAAGTATTTCTTAAGTAAGAGATACGTAGTCGAGGATTTTATAGTCTCTTATGCAATGTGCCATACTATACCGCTAGCGGTATAGTTTTTCCAGAGTGTTCTGTTGCTCTCTTTTTACACATTCCTTGTTAAAAAGGAGGTAGAACATATAGTAAACGGCCTTGTCGGTTCATAAATGTGCTTTGTTAGCTGCTACCAGATCAATCTGGTTCGATGTTGGGGCGCAAAATCACATGTTTACGATATGTATACGCTTCAAAGTGTGTCGAAGAAATGCTATATTTAGGAATTCTTTTTTCTCCGCATATTTCTGCGCTGCATTTGCAAATGATTCAAACTCTCAAATAAGAATTTGCAGGTTAGCATATGAGGTCACCTTCCGCCTTCTAATCAGTCATCAAACTAACACAAGTCTGACATTATGCAAGTTCAGGTAGTACAGGATGCCTTGTAAGTTTTCATATCTTTGAGTGTTTTGAGTTTTTTTCTACCCTGTATGTGTATGACTGAAGTTCATATGAAAATGTCCTTTATCGAATTTCAATACCGGTACTATGTTTCAGTGTGAAAGTGATTCGGGATCTGGTAAAAATATGTAAGTGATTGACTTCAGATGTTAACGTATAATTTAAGTGATTGCAGCTCCCGATGTATAATCATACCGTTATAATTTGCGTTATCCATCATCAATCTGTAAAATCCATCAATCATAGCTCACTTCATTTTTTTAGACTGGAAGAAGCGACCATATTTTGGTCGCTGTTTTGCATAATGGGATTTTCCCACGCAGACTTTCTTGTTGCTATTCTTACTCTGCTGTATGTATAATTAATGCTGTAACATGCTCATAATTCTTCTGCTATAGGTCAAGCGAAGGTCTGATGTTTCTGTTTTTTTTTGTATTACAGAGTATATGCTGGCCGTTTAGCTTCACTTATGAATAGTTGGCATCCTGTTCCTATGTATTCAATTTACTCCTATGCTGGATTGCAAGGATGGGTTTTGCATATATGGGTTTTCTGTATTGAAGGAGAAGGAGAACATTGTTTTCAATGGAATAATTGCTTTTAATTGGATACCAATACTTAATCACTCATATTAGCTAGTATCAGTGTGAAATTAAGCTCTTTATTACATAGTTAAGTTCTGAGTGTATCTCGTCAATGGCTATATGCTTCTTTCATGCTGTTCCCTGAATGATACTTACATTTGTCGAGATTTTCGCCTCTGTCATTTTAGATTTATTGCTGAAACGGTTATGTCATGCTCGTATAAAGCTAGGACTTAGGGTAGGTTTGAATTTTGTGACGTGATTATCTAACGACGCCTAATCAACATATTATATACCTTTTTCTAAAGTAAATTATTTTGTATCCCCGTAAGTAGAGATGCTTTGGAATTTCTTTTTGAGTTTGTATTGTTTGTGGAGGATATATTCTCCGTAGTAATGTGAGACTTTAGTCAATAATAAACATTGAAAACAACTTCAACATCTTCTGTTCAGCAGACGGCCTTATTTATCAAAGCAAGCATGGAATTCTTTCAAATCGAACTCTCCAATTTGCAGCCGTACAGCAACGAATTTAGCAGTATCGCGTTGGGTTGCAAAAACAATTCGTTACCTGTGTTTTTGCGCAATTTTCCCTTGGAGTTCTTCAATCCGGCAGCCAGTTATTGATATGGGTCTTTGCAACGATCATCTTATCCCCACTGAGAAAGGATACTTGGTGACCGTGACTTTTCGATATGTACATATGCCAACATTCGCCTAGTAAGCTGATCTCGAAACTGTCCGTTATCTGCGGAACGATGGCATGTTTGCATGAGTTGCGAGAAATGCTGATGGATGCCAAAGGTCGAATGGTCTAACGGTTAACGCTGTCAATTACATCACAACAAATGCCGTTTTGATCTCTGTCGAAACATTTTTGTCTTCCTTCACAAACGCTATTTCTTCTCAGAAAAGCGTTCCGTAGATTGCTTCCAAGTCCCGTTTTCATAAAACCTGGGCCGTGCCTTTAATTTATTTCTGTGCCACACAAAAAAACGAAAAAAAACGATGAAAAACGAAAAAACGGGACTTGGAACTTATTGAGAAACGTACCGCCAAATTTGTTCCGTTTGACAAGTGAGTTCGACAAAAAAGTGGTAGTCGCGCGCCAATCCTTAAATTTCCTCCAACGCTGCAACAGCACGAACGTCATGCCGAACTTTGTCAGAGATAAGAAAATGGGTGTGCCGCCATTGTCGGCACCTTCTTAATAACCGTATCTTTATCCTCACCGAAGTACCGTACGGGTCATGCCATAAGCATGACCTGCTGTGATAGTCTGTTATATTACTCTACCACGCCTATTATCGTTAGCATTCTACCACAGCACGCACGAGTGCAGGTCGCCTGTTCATAAAGCTTGTTAGCTAATGTGTTCTATATAACACAATCTACCAGGCGCTATTTCGCCTAAGGCTACTATAAAGCCTAAGAACCACCGATACATTTGGTGCATCGGCCAAATAAGACCGATATGTGCTTTCTCAAGAGCAGCACAACTACAACAACAATGAGGATTTTGCCATTCCTCAAAGATGTATTCAGAACGTCTACCATGGAACTTGCAGAGCTACTGCAGAAGTACGCGTGCCACGGTGAGAAATTTATCATTCCAGATGATGATCAAATGCGCCAAAATCTATGCCATGACCATCTGGACTCACTAGCGAGGTGCAAAATGGAAGTTGAAGATGCCATCGAATCGCTACAAATGGATCATGACATATTAATGGAAAGATGCGAGGAGGCTGAATCCGAAGCTGCGAAGAAGTCAATGGCGGAGGATTGGGACACTTTGGAAGAAGAGATAAGATTTTTTGAAACAATTTTCGATGCTAAAAGGTTTCTATGGCTCTTGCAAGACCGCATGGCAGATGATATGCTAGAGCTAGTAGGGAGCGGAAGGAAGTTCCCCATCGCAAAGCTCATGAATTGCATGGGAATTTCAAACATACAAAGTGTGCTCAACAGAAACGATGGGGACAACAACGACAAGCTAGACGTTTTACCCAAAATGAGTAGCGATGCAATAACCCACGACAAGACAACGACGAAAAAAGTAAAGATGACGTTAGCGGAAAAAATCACAGTGAAGAAGACATCGATAGTACCTTACCAACCATTGCAAACGAGCGCTCAACGATGGAGGTCATAATAACGAGATTGCCGCAGGCAAACGAGTGGCAGCATCTCGGACGCAAAGACGACGGCAAACGAAGCATCGGAGCTCAAAACCTTGTATACTACTCACCGCTGGGGAAGGACTCCCAAAAACGATGTCATAATCACATACAATTGCTTCTCTGTTTACCGCTCCATCCATGCTGCAACGCCGATTGTGCCCATTACCGCTTCAAAATCACCAGCGATCCACTACGACAACGACCATACGTGATCCTGACAGATGAAAAATGCGATAAGGAAGTAATATTTATTTGTTGGGTTATTCTCTTCCTTTTCTTCTCATGCCCGGCCGGAGTGTGCCACTATAAGCGGCACCCCCTTTTTTTATCGCACAAATGTATGTTGTACTTGTAATTTATTTCGCTGTTCCCAATTCTCCCGATAGCCGGAGTGTGCCGCCATTGTCGGCACCTTCTTAATAACCGTATCTTTATCCTCACCGAAGTACCGTACGGGTCATGCCATAAGCATGACCTGCTGTGATAGTCTGTTATGTTACTCTACCACGCCTATTATCGTTAGCATTCTACCACAGCACGCACGAGTGCAGGTCGCCTGTTCATAAAGCTTATTAGCTAATGTGTTCTATATAACACAATCTACCAGGCGCTATTTCACCTAATGCTACTATAAAGTCCAAGAACCACCGATATTGGGATATACCTGTGGCCTTGGCGAAAATGATATGAAGATATTGAAGACCAGTGCCTCACCTCTGCTCCGCAGAGGCTCGCACTGGTTCTACTATCCACATGCTTTCCTCGTAGTTGCAAAATGATGGATTTGAAACTTACCGCACGATGCCGACATGACGAATGATTTGTAAACAGCTGCTCATTCCAAAAGCTTTTTAACGTAAGATCGGTGATTTGAAAGGAAGAAAACTTCCTTTAAAAAGTTTAATGCAAAATTAAATCGGTTGCTGGAGTTATTATGGCTTGATAGTCGCCATAAGGATGAAGACAACTTTGAGTTACATTTCTGAGCAAAAAACTTCTCAAATCCTTAGGTAAAACCTTGACAAATCGACTATCTAGGCAATTATCTTTTTTGTGGCCAATGTTTCGTGGAAGTAAACTATTTGCTCACTTTCTGGGCTAATGTCTTTGTTTGCGGATTTACTTGTTAAACAAATCCACAACTTTGCAAAAATTTCAATTTACGATGCACTTTGGCGGGCCAAAAGTGCTTGGATCCGGTTGACGCACAGTTTTTGAAGGTTCCATTTATCAAATCGGCTTGAGCTTTTGCATAGTTCACCTGTATGGTGATACGGTGCTATAACCAAAATTCCAGCTCAAAATGTTTGCTAGAAATCGCCCTACGAATTTCGTGACAGACAGAAATTCACACACACACACACACACACACACACAAACGTAAACAACCCTTAGCCCGTTATTATTGAAGACCAGTGCGTCACCTCTGCTTCGCAGAGGTTCGTACTGGCTCTACTATCTATGTGCCTTATTCATTCTCGTAAAATCGTGGCAGTGGAACTCACCGCACTATGCCGACTACCACGAATAAAATGTAAACAACCACTCATTTAGAAAATCTTTTCACGTGAGATCGGTGATTTCGAGTGGATGAAACTTTTCGCAGGAAGACAAACGCAAATTTGAATAGGTTTTTGGGTCTGTCATGACTTGGTAGTCGCCATAAAGGTAACGATAACCGTGAGCTACATCTCTTGCGAAAATCTTCTCAAACGCTTAGCTAGAACCTTGGCAAATTGACCATTTACACAACCAATTCGTTATGGCGCCGTTTTCGTTATGTAGTAAACTTTCGACCACTTTTCTGGCTAAACCCCATCGCTTGCACATTTGCTTACCAAACTCATCCACGACTCTGCAAAAAGTGGTGATACGGACCGACTTTTGCGGTGCAGAAGCCAGGTGGACCCGTTTGGCGCGCAAATTCTGAGGGATCCACTCAACGAATCTACTCGTGCTTTTGCATGTTGGACTTTCACGAAGGTAGCATGCGCTATACAAAATTTGGGCTTAGAACGTTGGCTGGAACACGCTCCACGAATTTCGTTACAGACACACACACACACACACACACAAAGTCACGTAAACATCCTTAGCCCGTTATTATAAGTCACCAGCGCGTCACCTCCGCTTCGCGGAGGTTCGCACTGGCTCCCTGTCCTTATGCCTTTCTCATGTTCGCATGAGAATGGCTTTGAAACTCACCACGCGATGCTGAGCATCACAACTGAATCGTAAACAACTGTTCATTCATGAAGCATTTCCATGTAAGATCGGTAATTTTAAGAAAAAAAAAACTTTGTTGCGAGGATACAAATGCGAATTTGAACGGATTACTGAATTTACCTTTACTTTGATAATCGTCTCAAGGATAATAGTCACCTTGGGCTACATTCCAGTGCAAAAATCGTTTCAGTCTTTTCAGATAAAACCTTGCCAAATCGACTATCTACGCATTCATCACTTTTTGGCGCTGTTTTCGCAAAAAAGCAAACTTTTTGAGCACTTTTTGGGCTTGAATTCATGGCGCGCAGAGTTACTTGTCAGGCAAATCATAACTTTGCAAAAAGTCGAATTAGCGACCCAGTTTTGCATGCCAAAAGGAGAGTGGACCCATTTGACGCGCAAATTTTGAGGGACCCGCTTATCGAACCGGGTCCTCCTTGTGCATGGTGGGCCTACACGCTGGCACGGTATGTTATGCAAAATTGCAGCGCGATAGCTTAATTGCAGCTTCCTCTATGAATTTCGTGACAGACAGATTTTCACACAGACACACAGACAGACACACAAAAAAACAGACGGCCTTAGCGCGTTATTATAGTAGGATATTGAAGATATGCAACTGCATTTTGAACGTTATCATTAAAGAAAAACGGAGGTCATTGTATAACATGTTGTCAAAATGTGATGTAAAAGAAAAGGGTTGTAAACGTCTCTTGCCTGACGAGCGTTGGAGGAGAATTGAGGTTGGTTCCAAGAATCTGTGATTCAATTCGATCTAAGATCAAATCCAAACTTCTTGCCAAGTACGACCAGTCTTGTCGAGCTAGGTAGAACTTGTTTGCAAAGAGCACACCACCGCTTCGAACATCAGTCATGTAGCAATGAAGGAACGCCAAGAGTCACAGTCATTGGCAGCGCCCAAGTATCGTCTGAAGTTATAGAGCTTCTTAGCCTTGGCCCTTTCTTCTCACACGTACTTAAATCTACACATGGGTGCGTAAAGCGCGCCCCATGCCCCAATGCGAATTTTTCCGGCGCGCAAAGTTTTCGCGGTGGGGCACGCTAAACAGTGTGGACTTGACGTTTTTGACCAACGTAATGTGAATGCTGTCGAAATTTTTTGAGGTTTTCTTCCACAAATCAATGTCATAGATGTAAGGTGGAGTAAAACTCCGTATGAATACTTCCTCAATATATCGGAAGCTTACTATAGCATAGGAGGACATCTAAACTTTACTTCTTCTTATAGAGTGAGGAACGATTAATCGCCTTATATATTCATCGAGGTTTGTCTGCTTGAAATTAGTACCACTGAAATCTATTCTTTGAAATGTGCAAGCAAGTGTTTCGAAGTCTGAGTCTGGTTTCGCTCGTTAAGTTTGCCAAATTCAGGAAAAAAAAACTCCACAAACTTGCTCAATTCGGTGCCAGTGTTGGCTTCTGTCAAAAACTGAAGAGGATTCTTCTAATTTTGTTCAACTTTACGAAGCTTTTGTATTCGACTGATATTAGGAACTTGCATTGCAACATTTCCAAAAGTTCCATTGATCTGGGGATAAAGTCTGAATTGAGAGATTTTGGATGGATGCCTGTTCTTCATGAGTGTATCGCTATCCAATCGCTATTCGCACTTTCCAAGGACTAGGAACGTATGGACCTGATGTGGTCATGATAAGTCATTAAAGCAAAAATCTACACGATGCAAAGCTTAGCGATGCATGCTTACAACGTTGATCTTGATATGAACAGCTACGCATATTGATAGATCAGGGAGCAAAGGAGCAGCTCCTGACTTATTTAATTTGATCAGTTATTTGTAAGCACCTTACGATAGCAACATCCCGGTGGAAATGCATACATTGCAATGTTTCGACAAATGCCATGAGAAGCTCTACGCATTCTGTTAGAAGATAGCAGCATAACAAATTCAACCGTACTATGGCACGCATCAATGTTGAAAAGCGATTCCTCGAAGCGGGTGTGCAAGACTTCTTCTATGATTCTTCTTTTCTTTTACGAATAGAGCTGGTCTGTATGTTTTGGTGAAAGAAAAAATTGACTCACAAAACAAGTACCATCAAGCAGATTTTATTAAAGGCACTAAGATGGTTTTGGATAAAGAAAGTTTTGCTCCTTTCTTTTGTTCTAAGTCAAGCTTTACGCAAAACATTCGAGCACTTTGATTTGACAGACAAGAATTGCACGCTTGATACAGTAAGTTTCGATTCGCATTAGGCGGAAATTGGATTGGGCGGGCGTCCGCCTCGCAACAGCTCGCGCCGTTTCGCAGCTACAGTACATCATATCGTGCTGAGAACCGAGGTCTGTGTCTCTTCCTTCTCCTCAGTCTCTGCACAGGCAAAATGCCAGCGCTATGCGCTCGCGAGACTTTCGGCGGTGCGTACGCGCCTCTCCTTGTGGAATGTTCCACCTAATCCGGGATGAAACCGACTGTACATTGATGGCGGTTGATACATTGATACATTTCACTTGAGATTATCGTTCGCATTTCAATACAGTTTCAGGTATGAACGCATGCCAGAAACAAAAGACTGTAGACCGTGTATCAGTCTGTCAAGTGGACTAACAGAACACTCTAGGATGTTTTTTGCCTCGAACCGATTCACAAAAACAAAAGCTTTGAGAATAGGCATGCATAACCTATCCCATATCATTCCAGCATTACCAAGAAATTCATACTGCACAATATAATTCGCTGACGAATTGTGGCATGGATCATGAAAAAGCACCACCTTTTTTTTCTGAACAGCTGTTCCAACAATGGAGTGGATAAATAATTTATTTCACAATGATAATATGGTGCAGATCTTAAAATGTTCGGAGAGAAAGAGACAGCCCCCTTCGGTCTGCAACCCCGGCTTTTATAGATGGAACGGGGCCATAGTTTTATGGCTTCGCCAAGGTTATCGCATAATGACCTAAAAGGCCACTATACGATAACAGTGCCGGGTGGCAAAAACGGGGAAAATTACACAAACATATTTTTCTTGAGTTAACGTGGCGGCGGTGATGAGTCGGTCGATGATGTCTGCTTGGCATGGCGGCGATGAGTGGGTCGGTGATGGCTGCTCGACGACTGGTGTGGCTGGCGTGGCTGGCTCGACGACTAGCTGGCGTAATTGGCTCGACGACATGGCAGAATATACAGAATAATAACGGGATATCTCGCAAGATCGTGGGAAACCTCCAATTTGTTCGCGAAAGACTGCGCCAACGAGCCAATGATATGGAACGCGTAAGAAGCGATCAAAATGTTTCTGCCATAAATATGCCTTCAATACCGTTTCCTAAGCTAATGCACAAACCTCAAGAGCCCAATCAGGTAGTAGATACTAAGTTTCGGGTTTTTGCCACTTCGCTCTTCTCAACACTCAGCCAATTCAGCAAAACGCACGGAAATAGTAATTTAACGGCTGCCCAACGCCGCGGCCTCCGTGAACTCCGTGATCTCTGCGCTGCTGGTGAGATCAAACTATCCGTCAGCGACAAAGGAGGAGAATTTGTTGTCTTATCACGTGAATTGGATATGGCTATCACAGCGAATCACCTGGCGGACAATACAGTATACGAGAGCTCATCGGAAAACGAATTCAGGAGACAATACCGCCACTTGAACAAGGTTTGGGTTGAGGTTGCACCGTCTGAGGGACTACATAAGAGTATTCTAACGCGTCTCAAGATTGATTTGCCTGTATGTCCGGTTTTGTACACTTTGATAAAGACCCACAAACTAGCTTCTACCAGTTTCGCGTCAACCAATCCTAAGGATTTCAAGGTCAGACCATTTATTAGCAATGTCGGTGGGCCAACGGACAGGATCTCATGGTTTTTGAATTTGGTGCTGTCACAGCTGATAAAGTTCGTCCCTTCGCATCTCTCCAACACAAATGTGTTCTTAGATCGCCTTCTCGGAACGCGCGTTAACCAAGGATGCGTGGTAGAGTCTTTCGACGTAACTTCGCTCTTCACCAACGTTTCCAACAGCGACGCCATGCAAGCTACATTCGAGCTACTTCTAGAACACCAGTCTTCGTTGAATCTCCATGGTTTTAGCATCAGGGGGATCATGGTACTTTTGAAGGAGTGTCTTGATTGTACAGTCTTTCGCTGGTGTGGTAACTACTACAAACAGATCAGAGGACTCGCTATGGGCCAGCGCTTAGCACCTACATTGGCTATCGTCCTTATGCCTAAGATAGAATCTCCCGTATTCGCACGGAAACCACTTCTCTTCCGCCGTTACGTCGATGACTGCTGCATAGTATGCTCCACCCAAGGAGAGCTGGATCTCTGTTTTAACATCCTCAATCAGCAGTCTCGTCACATAAGGATCACACGGGAGAAGCCTAGTGACAATTGGCTGCCGTTCCTGAATGTCGAGATGCAGTTGTCAGAGAATGGTTGGAGAACTCGATGGTATCGAAAGCCTAGCAGCAAGAACATTCTAATACATTGTTTTTCAGCGCACCCCGGCAAGTCAAAAAATCAGTTGTTGGAAATATGTTCAAAACAGCTGTGAAAGTCTCCTCTGACGCGCAACAAAAGGCTTACTCTTTAGCACTAGCTGACCGCGTAGCTCGATCTAACGGTTATAAGTCCTTTAGGCACAGTTATGCAAAACATCGACGAGTCCGGGACAATATGGTCACAGAAACTGATGGAAAGATCCCTTTCTGCTTGCCATATATCTCAGAAGAATTCAGCAAGTCGGTCAGAAGATTAGTGCTACAAGCGGACCTTCAGGATTGGATAAGGGTAGTTGACATACCCTCTCAAACCTCAAACATCAACTGGTACGAAATAGGGCGTATGATAGACTTTGCACGACTCCAGGATGCATCATATGCCCGCAGGGCAAGGAAGGCGATTGCATGGTTGCGGGGGTAGTGTACCTTATCACTTGTAAAACATGCGGAGGCACGTACATTGGCGAGACGGGGCGCCCTCTATGCGTACGCGTCAAAGAACACCTAGACGGGCTCAAAAGATCGAACACTGCTACTCCACTGGGCAAGCATCGCAGACAGTTCCATAATGACGCAGACATACAGGTGGAGGTCACGATCTTAGCGTATGAATCCGAAATCCTAGCGCGCAAGACTTAAGAGGCGTTTTGGATTACCGCCAAAAATCCAAATTTGAATCGAAAAGATGAGTGCATAGACATCACTAATGAGTTGGCGCCTTATCAGAGCCTTTGCGGCTTCTGAGGTCAAGTTGAGGCCAGCCCACTAGGTATATAAGAAAGTTAGAGCTGGTTACTGGTATAGTGGTCTGCAACACCACTTTGTCGGCATCTGTTTAGGTAAGCACTAGTTTAATCCTGCTTTCACTTTCGAGTTCTTGTTTTACTGACGCATTGGGCGTCTTCCTGAGTCTTAAAGCGGTTTTTGGTCGGATAGTTCACTTATGCATTCGACAATTTCAGACTCTGAAGAAGGCGATACCGCCGAAACGTTAGTCAAATAAAGGATCAACCAATCCCGGTGTACAGCTAAACAAGCCACAACAAGAATAATAACAGTAGCAGCAGTGGAGTGGATCGCGTTGAGCTCGCATCGAAATGATAGTGGAATAAGTGTCGGTATGGTGAAGTGGCTGGTAGGATAACTGTGGGGGGTTAGAGGAGCAGACAGGGGAATGAGGATGACGGCGATTTGGCATCTTCATCGGGGTGAATGATAGTATGTCTGCCATAGTGTTCTTGTCGGGGTCCCTAGTTGGACGTTGATGGGGGGACCTCGCGTGAAGACGGAAAGCACTTCATTGTCAGAGCTGAGTCGAGAATTAGAAGAAGTGTGTTGGAATGGGATGAAGTGAAGACAACACTGTCTCCCTTGCCGATTATGATCAGCAAGCTCGATAGATATCATGAATTGTCGCAGTTTTTGCCTATTTTCGCAACCCTTTTCAGTACTTTTTTCTGATGGGGGATACTGTTTGCTGTAGGCAGCCCCGAGTTGCAGTGGCACTTCTTCATTGCAGGCGCCTTTAATTGAGTTTTCGTCAAGTTTTACATCTTCATAAGTCTCAAGCGTTTTAGTCTGTGTACAATAACTACTGCATTGTTCATAATTATTGTTTATGGGCGCTGATTTTGCTTGACTCATAGGTTTCTTTTGCGCCAGGATGCGCGGGTATTTCACGCTCCGACCGCTCGTCTGTTACTGAATCAGTAACGGTAAAGACACTTTCGCCTTGTCTGGGCCTTTGTAGGCGATAATCGCGCGTACTTTTGTACGTATGTTCGAGCATACTTCATCTGTAGCTCTACGGCATAAATAAGAATTTCTGCTTTGGAAAGTATATCGTGAATTCCACCCTCTTCTTCAAGTGCTTCTACCTCACGTGCTAACAACTGTTTCTGTTCATAGCAGCATGCCATGTAGAAGTCTGATAGTTTATCTATCTTTGATTGCAACATTTTTGCCCCGACTTTCACTTGCGGAAGGCATGTATTGAGTACATCCAATCTGCCGAAACATTCTTGCGATTGCTCCCTAATGCGATTTATATCAGGATGGAAATAATTCAAATGATTAAACTTGCTCAGTATATTCGCCAGTAATGTTGACAGCGACAAAATCTCCTCTTTATAAAGGTGAAGAGACATTTTGTATTGCTGAGGCTTCTTCGCCAGCAATAGAATCTGACGTTCAATATGAATTGCTCGCTTTATGCGCGAATGTGGGATGTGTCCCTACGTCATATAACCTATTGTGCTGCCATCAAGCAGAGCACTAGCGTTGGAAATCCACGAAGGACAAAACGGATAGAACGTTATTTGCAGCTACTTGCGCCGAACAATACGTCCAAAACGATACTACTTGAATGTTGTTGCAGTAAGTTTATGCCCGTGCTACTAGGTTTACGCCCTAGTTTAGTGCTAGGTTTCCTGGTTTTATTGCTAGGTATAGCCTAGACTTTGTGCCAGGGATTTGAGCCTGGTCTTTTCGCTAGGTTTGGTAGCTTAGACTTTTTTTGTGCCAAGGATTTATTGGTCTTGATGCTAAGTGTGATAGCCTAGACTTTTGTGCCAAGGATTTCTTGGTCTTGATGCTAGGTGTGGTAGCCTAGACTTTCTTTGCCAAGGGTTTCTTGGACTTTTTGCTAGGTTTATGCCCTAGAACTTTTGATCGGCGAAGGCTCTTCCCGGCCGATGCACCAAAAAATTGTTCCAACAATGGATTGGATAAATAATTTATTTCATAATAATAATATGGCACAGATCGTAAAATGTTCGGAGAGAAAGAGACAGGCACCTTCGGTTCTGCACCCCCGGCTTTTATAGATGGAACGGGGCCATAATTTTATGGTCCCGCCAAGGTTATCGCATAGTGACCTAAAAAGGCCACTATACGATCTTGTTTTTGTCAATGGTCGTGTGTTCAGTATGGCTTCGATATGCGCCATTGTTGTGCACATTTGTGAAAAAGTTATTTTCCGACGACCAACCGCCTTTTGGAAGGCGCGTTTGACTGACCCTACCAGTCTTTCCCAAACTCCACCCATCCATGGGGATGCCGGCGGGTTGAAGATCCAAGTTATTCTGTGCGTGGCACAGTAACTCATCAATGAATCACCTGTGGATTCATCTGTCTCATACATTATGTCGATAAGCGCTTGACCGAGTTTGAAGCTGGTGCCGCAGTCGGTGCGCACAATTTTGGGGACTCCTCTACGTGATATGAACCGAATGAAGCAATTGAGGAATGTTCCTGTGGACATATTTTCAGCCACTTCCAGGTGTATCGCTCTTGTTGCCAGGCATGTAAATATGCAGACGTACATTCTATCGTTTTCTGGCGAAAGGAATGGGCCCATGAAGTCACAGCCGACATTTTCGAAGGCTACTGCAATCACCACTCGATCTCTCGGTAATGATGGCATTGGAGGGGCTCCGTAAGGTAACCCAGTGCATTTCTTGCATGTTACGCATTTTGTAAGTAATTTCCTTACTGTTAGGGACAGTTTTGGTATCCAAAATCGTTGCCGTAATAGCGACAGTGTGTGTTCATTACCACACTGCGCGTTCTGTTCATGGATATTGATAATTACGAGCCGCGCTATTGCTGAGTTGTTTGGTAATAATATCGGAAATTTTGTATCAAATGACAGTGCCGCATTCTGCAGTCTAGACTCATAGCGGATTATTCCGTCTTCATCGCGTATCACCTTCTGGTTGCCAAAACGTTTTTGGAGAGTGTTTACGTCTATATCTCTGTGTTCTTGAGCTAGAATTATGATTTCACTAGCTGCGATATCTTTTGCGACTATCTGGTCATCATTGCTAAATTGATCTTCAAGGCGAAGTCGTAATTGTGTTGAACGATGACTTGTAGCATCAGCTCATTTAATTAGGAGTTTTGAGACTGAAGCTACTGTTCGTAGTAATCTACTGAGCTTGGAGAAGCGTTCTAGGTTGAATAGTTTATCCGTAGTTACGTTCGTTTCGGTGAGAACAGGAGCTATAATAGTTTCGTCTTTCATCTCACCAACATTTAGCTGTTCATCGTCGTTGATATCGTTAAAAAAGCTTATATTTTTCAGAGGCCATCTTTGAGGGTCGTCATTTAGCCACTGCGGGCCTCGGATCCAGGCACTCTCGTTGATTTCGGACGTGGTCAACCCTCTGTGCCTTTGTCTGCAGGATTGTATGCTGTGGATACATGTAGAAAGGTAACTGATATGTTTTTTGCTTCGATTTGCGACTTTATTTTGATGATTTTGTCTTTTTGATTTGTCACAAATATTGGAAACGTGCGAGATGATGTTAACCAGTGTAGTGCTATCTCGCTATCGCTGACTATTTTGATTTCGGCGATTGCTATCAGTTCTTGCAAAACTGTGTCCGCTAGACGTAACGCTACTAATAAGCTTAGTAGCTCGAGTCTAGGGATAGTTGCGGTGTTGCCTTAGGAGTGAGTTTTATTTTACCGCATAATATACTGCTTGTATATCTCCTTGTTGGGAATTGCAGATACGCGCAGCTGGCTATTGCTAGTTTGCTTGCGTCTCCAAAAACCCACAGTACTGGTCTTTCCTTAAGGATATCATTAGCGCTAATGCGGGTGATAATTCTGGGCACCGAAACTGAAGCGTTATTCACTCCTGCGCATTCTACACTCCATCTTTTTGTGAGGTCCGATGGCAATGTATCGTTTCATCAGCCTTGGTGTCGTAGGCTTCTCTCATAAGCCCTTTAAGTTTTATGAGGAGTGGACTGACTATGCCTAATGGGTCATATATGGAATTTATCTGACTTACAATAGTTTTCTTCGTCAGATCTATTTGCTGTTGGAATGTTGTCTTAACCGTAAACATATCAGTATTCGTATTGTAGGTCAAGCCGAGGAGTTTGATGTCTCCGAGCGCAGTTCTGTCTTCTTCGGCTATGGCATCGTTCACCTGAGGACAGTTTGACACGTATTCCCTTAGATTCATGCCAATTTTTGCAAATAGTTGTTTCGATTGTCTATATTTTTCTATTGCTTCTTCCACTGTATTTGCTGTTAACATTATATTGTCGACGTACAAATTTTTCATGATTTCTCCAGCAAGTGGAGTGTTTTGTTTACTCAGGTAGGTAAGAATCACCATGTTGAGTATACTTGGTGATGCGGTCACACCAAACGGTAATCTTTTGAATCTATATTCGATTATGTTTGGTTTGCTGGGTGTGACGTTTATATCCTTGACCCATAAGAAGCGGCATAAGTCTTTATGGTCAGAGGTCAACCTGATTTGAGTAAACGCCGCTTCTATATCGCAAAGTAAAATGATCTTTGGTACTCTGCCAGCCAATGGGATGTTTGAAATTTTGTTTACCAATGATTCACCTTTGTAAGTGACATCGTTCAGCGATAAGTTGCCCTTTTGTTTCGACGATGCGTCGAACACTATTCGCAATGGATTGGGTTTGTGGGCTCGCCACACACCGGAGTGTGGCACGTAGTACGCCTTCAATGATTGAGGCGTTGTTGAGGTGACTTTTTCGATAATGTCATTCTCTTCGTAATCTGGTAAGATTCTGCAGTACCATGATTGCTGTTGGTAGTTATTTTTGAGTGAATACACTAGAGACGCTAATCTGCGAATCGCTACTGCATAATTGTCTTTGAGATCAATCATGTTATCCTTTATCGGTAACGGAGCAGTAACCACTCCGTTTGCGAAGGAAATCTTTTTGGAATAGCTTTGTAGGTAGTCAAAGACCCTATCTGTTTGAAATTCGTTTTTGGTTATTCCTAAACCATCCAATTCGAACATCTTCTGGAGTAGTTCCCTTTCTTCTTCTATCAGGCTCAGAGATACGATGTCTTGTTGATGACCGTATGAGTCTTCGTGGCCTCGTCCATGTTTGAAGGGCCAAATACGGTATTAGTCACGTATAGCCCTGAAGGCAGCCGTGTTTTGATTCCCTTGGTGGATACCAAGTCGTAGTAGAAATCTATTCCCACCAAAATTTGTGGTATTTGATGCTCGCCATTTAGTTTGGAATTGCATAAAAATATCTCGTTATATTCGAGGAAGTCTTTATCTTGTTTTAGCAGTCGGACAGATGAAAATCCGTTAGTTATGACTGGTTTTTTGAATGATCAAATCCAACTCCTTTCCATGTGCCGTTGCTATTGTTATTGGCACTTTTGTGCTCTGGAACTTTTCTACATGTCCACCTATTCCAGACATTACATAAATATCTGAGCTTTGCTTCGGTAATCCAAACGCTTCGGCTAACTCTTCCTTTATTATTGTTTTTTGAGCACCGCTATCAAAGAAGAACAATATTTTATCGTACTTTTGGGTGTGGTTATTCCAGACATTGCCTTCTGCTGTCATTAGTACAAATTGTTCCTTGACCACGAGTTGTCGTTTTTCTGTGATATTTCGTTGCTTTGCGGTAACTCTGTGGTGTGAGTGTTGGCCTGATTCGGCCGCCCTCGTGGCTCGTTTTGCCTGTTGCGCAACGTATTTTGCGGATATCTAGCCTGTGAGGGCATACGCCTGTTGTTGGACTGATTATTGTTGGCCGTGTTTTGCCTGTGTGGTACATTGCTATCTCTAGTCCTGACACATAGGCACGTGTTGTGCGCTTGACTGCGGATTGAGCAATTTGACCAGGTGCAATCAAAGCTGTGATGATCGTCAGCGAAACAATTCCAGCATAGCTTTCTTGCGATGATCACCTTTCTTTTTGCATGAGCATCGGTAGCCTTGCATTGGATCCCTGGATGCTCTTTAGTGCAAAATATGCAGCGTCCAGTTTTTCTTCTAGCATCTACTTTGTGGTGAAAATCTTGCGCTTTGGGCGGTTTGGAGGTGTCCCTTGCATATTCCTTTCCGCGATTTCTCAAACGAGAGTCTACAAACATTTTTGCTGTAATTTCTTTTTCAAGTTCAGTCATTACGTTTTCAATCGTGACCTTTTCATTGTGCTGAGTGGATATCAACACATTTTTGACAATATGATACGGGAACTTTTCTAGTATCTTTTCTGTCCACATGGCATCCGCAATATTCCGGATGTCTTGACCGGCGGATACCATTTGATTGATTAGTACCCTTATTTTTTCATATTTGGCCATGCAATTTTCTGCTGTGCCATTTGCAGGTACCATGTCTATTAATTTTTGCACGATTCTTCGGTTTACCGGTTTATTACCGTATTTTCTTTTGAGTTCCTCGGTCATCCATGTGTAATTTTGTGGAATTAGTTGTATTCCCTTCACCGTTAATTCAGCTCTTCCTCTGAGGCTGTCCTTGAGAAGAAACATCTTCTCTACAGTGGTCAGACGTTTGTTCTGATCGACTAAAGTGGTGAAGATTCCCCAGAATTCGGGGAATTCTTCCTCCTCACCATAGAAGCGTGGTAGCTTCATCTGTTGGGGACTGAGGTTGTTGCAAATTCTTGCATTGCCATCTTTTGACGATTTACTCTCTTCTGAGTTGTCATCTGTTAGCCAGGCAGCATCTGCTGGGCTATTTACCTCATCACTGCTTTTAGATTGAGGTGGCGGCGATTCTTCTGAGCTGATTATTGGCGTTTAACCACTCGAGCTGGTGCCGCTTTGAGATTGATTGTGAGTTATTCCCAGTTTTCTTGCCATTTTTCCGGCATAGTTGTTGGCTTCGGTGAGCCTTGCGCTCAACATGAGAACCATTTCATTGGCTTTCGCCATCCATTCGTGGAAATTTATCTCTTTTTCAATTTCCTCCAATTCTTTTTCGGCCTCTTTTTTGTTGGTTTTTCTGGCCTCTTCATAGTCTTTTTGTAGTTTATTTATAAGACATTGAAGATCGTTTTTGCCTTGTTGAATTGCTCTTACGCTGCCCTTTATGAGGTTAATTGCACTACGGCATTTCTCGCGGCTTTCTGCTGAGTATGAGTGCCATAACTTCCTTTTTTTGGTTAAGCTCGCCAGGTTTATGCCCTAGAAATTTTTGCCATGTTACTTGGTATGTTTGCTAGGTGTATGCCCTAGACTTTTTTTGTGCGAAGGATTTCTTGGTCTTGATGCTAGGTGTGATAGCCTAGACTTTTGTGCCAAGGATTTCTTGGTCTTGATGCTAGGTGTGGTAGCCTAGACTTTCTTTGCCAAGGGTTTCTTGGACTTTTTGCTAGGTTTATGCCCTAGACTTTTGATCGGCGAAGGCTCTTCCCGGCCGATGCACCAAAAAAATTGTTCCAACAATGAAGTGGATAAATAATTTATTTCACAATGATAATATGGTACAGATCGTAAAATGTTCGGAGAGAAAGAGACAGCCCCCTTCGGTCTGCACCCCCGGCTTTTATAGATGGAACGGGGCCATAATTTTATGGCCCCGCCAAGGTTATCGCATAGTGACCTATAAAGGCCACTATACGATAACAACAGCGATGGTCACATCGCTTTCTGTATGCAAAAAAACACATTCGTTGGCTGCAACTGCAATCACTGCAATCAACTGTATGCGACAAGCAAAGAATATTTCGCTACATGGCAAAACTGTATGCAAAAAATCACCTACGCGGCGAATGGCTGCACGTCAGGAGGCACGCCGCGCGCGGCGGCCGCTCTTCCGCACACGCCGCGCTCAAACTTTGGGGCCTCCAAGACTCTCCGCTAATAGAGATTCCGGCGGCAAAAACAGGGGGTGAGGGTGGGGCAGATACATGACTTAATGCTATAAGACTGCGCCAGAAGCGCTGCTAAGGGCTGAGGGCTGAGGTACATTGCGGCGTCGCTTCGCGAAGAATCCGCGCCGATCGTACCTCCTGACCGTCCCCCCGCGGCGAACTGTGTGCAAAGAATCACAAATTCACTGTATTTAGTGTGCTCCGGAAGCATAAACCATGCGCGACGGCTAAATTCGCACTGGGTCAAGGGGCGCGCTTTGCGCAGCAATGTGTAGATTTTGATACGTGTTTCCTTCTCCCCCGCGCAAAGTATCAACGCGCCGCAGTTTGTGGCAAAGTAGTGGGGAACCTACATAGACTCAGAGACTCGCTCAGACTTAGAGCTAAACACAAATGTTCCAAAAGATACTGCTGACGAGACTGATACCAGGGTCAAGCGTGGGGTGTGGCACGCCACACCTGGGGACTGCTGACGAGACTGATACCAGGGTCAAGCGTGGGGTGTGGCACGCCACACCTGAGGGTCGTATTGGGGAGTCAAAAGGGAGGGGTCTAATTGGGTAATCTGATAATAATGATAACATGATATTCGTATCATATCCATAATTAGCATGTCAATTAACCCCTGTAGACAAAGTTTGAGCGAATTCTGAAGATTCAAGATACGAGGCTACCTAAGTGAAATGGTCATTTTCCAACGTGATTAACTTTGTTTCAAAGGTGAATTAGCTATCCGTTTTTGCACTCAAGACAATGCACTGCTCCTTCTCTGTCCATCTCAGAAATCCCGCTTCAAAAGACCTCCAAACTGTGGAATTAGAAGCCAACCAAAATCTCATTTTCCCATTTTTCGCTTTTAAAGGCAGTGGATCGGCAAAATCCAACAACTCGAGATTTTAACGCGGTAGGTTCCTTATCGCCCAACTAAGAAAACAGTGCAATCCCGGTTGCACAGCATGCTTTCCCTGCCGAGAAAATCGCTCTCGAACTTACACGCGCAGGCCAATCTTACACGCATCTGGACGAGTTGGCAATTTCCTTCTCACCATTAGAGGCTGCCCGCCGCAACGCTATAACCATTGGGTCCTGCCACGATTTAGCGTCATCGGCCTTGCTCCACTCGTCCAATATCAAAGGGAAAGGCATTGAAAAACGCTCATTTTCGCCGTTTTCAAGCTTTTAAAAGTGGATTTTCGGGATCAGCGTATTGAAAAACCCCAGGTAAGCGCAAACTTGACTAGGTTGAGATTTGCCGAGCCACTGCCTTTAATGGCTGTGCTTTCACCAAATATTACTCAGAGCTAAGAAGACGAATCAGGCTTAAAACATTCCTATGGAACCTGATTCGTCTTCTTAGTTCTGAGTAATATTTGGTAAAAGCACAGCCATTAAAAGCGAAAAATGGGAAAAATGAGATTTTTGTTGGCTTCTAATTCCACAGTTTGGAGATCTTTTGAAGCGGGATTTCTGAGATGGACAAAGAAGGAATAGTGCTTTGTCTTGAGTGCAAAAGCGGATAGCTAATTCACCTTTGAAACAAAGTTAACCATTTTGGAAAATGACCATTTCACTTAGGTAGCCTAGTATCTTGAATCTTCAAAATTCGCTCAAACTTTGTCTACAGGGTTTAATTGACATGCTCATTATGGATATGTTACCCATTATGTTTGACAGGGTCTTCAGGTAATGCTATCTTAGGTATATAATTCAGGGGGGTCTCATTAAGGCAGCAATCGGGGGAGGGGGGGGGGGTCGTAACCAGCGATCGTGTGCCATACCCCTTGCTTGACCCTGCTGATAACTTGCTCCCGACAATTCCCTTCCCTTTATCGCTTTGTAAACAACCTGAACCTGTTTTCGACGTTGACAAAAAGTTTCGTCTCTTGTCTTCTGGAGTCCTAGACGTTTTGAACAATTTTAGAGGACAACACCAGACCAATTTGTCGCGAAGTCGGTGGCAAGGCTTCATAGAGATTTGTGAACTCATTTCGAACGGCTCCGTACGCTTGTCAGTGAGCGATAAGGGTGATGATTTTGTAATAGTACCTCAAGAATCAGATCATGGCATGACAGCAGCTCATTTTGCGGACACAACTATATACAGCGTAATTTCTAAGAAAGAATTTCAAGCCCAGTGTAAAATACTGAACAATGCATGGACCGCGATAGGAAAATTTGCCGGACTCAGCGACAGATTCATAGGTAGGTTGAGGCTTGAACATCCGACTTGTCCAGTCTTTTACAGCCTGACATCAAGACGCACAAGCTCTCCTTGCACGAAGTCACCTCGATGTCGGAGGATACTTACAAAATAAGACCAATCATCAGCTGCTTTGGGGGACCCACCTACAGAATATCGTGGTTTCTGAACAAAATAGTGAGTCAATTGCTAGCGAAGGTACCAGCACATTTATCCAACTCCCGTGGATTTATCGAACAGCTCCAGAAAGCCAAGCTTGATTCGAACAGTGTGATCGAGTCATTTGATGTGACTTCGCTTTACACGAATGTACAGAATGATCAAGCCTTGCAAGCGTTGTCGGAAATGTTGGATAGACATGCCAGTACCATAAGTATGTTCGGACTTACAAGGGAAGGATAGTTGGATGCCGCGGCCGTTCCTAATGATTTGTATACCAAAAAATGCGCCTTCGAATGCAGATTCTGAATCTGTGCTCGAAATCTGCGAAACGATCTTTTGAAGAAAGTTATGAACTTTTTTCCTTGAAAATTTAGCCTACTTTTGGATAGTAAAAATCACCAGATTTGATCTAGCCTACCGTTTGATGCTACTGAAGAAAATTTTAGACGTAGTAATATTTGTAATATTTATTTAGACTATCTGGATCATACTCAGCATTTGAAAAGGAGAGAAAAATTTTTTATTGATGTTTTTGACCCTCCGCAGGAACGCAATTTTTTTAATGAAAAAAAATCATAACTCCATTCAGATTATCGTTTCGCAGATATGAAAGGCAGTCTACGAACTAGCATTCAAAAGCGCATTTTTTGGTATACAAATCATTATGAATGGCTACGGCATCCACAAGTATCCTTCCCCTGTTAGCAAAACGCGGATCATGACCCTAACAAGCGATTGAAATGTAACATCTTCAAGTGGTCTGGGACTTACTATTCCCAGAAACGTGGACTAGCTATGGGTCAGCAACTAGCGCCAGTTCTCGCAATTTGCTTTATGAGCAAAATCGAGGAGCTGGCAATAGCTCGCCGCATGCCGCTTATGTACTGCCTTTACATTGATGATTGCTGCATAGTGACCTCCACACACTCCGAAATGGACGAGTGTTGGAACTTCTCAATCGTCAGTCGCCGCGACGGATGGCTCCCCTACCTCAACGCAACGTAAAGTTATCCAACGGCATCGCAAGTTTCAAATGGTAACGCAGGGGAAAGCTGTAAGAATATTCTTTTCAATGTAAAGTCTGCACATCCTGCATCTACGAAAAGAGCTGTAATTGAGATTGTGTTTAGAACAGATATACAGATAAATTACGGAGAACATGAACGACGCGAATCACGAATGTTAGCTCTTGATATTGCTCGCAGCAATGGTTATCATTCCTTACCACGCACTCGACATTCTGGAAATGTTAACAGCGTTCAATGCGGTACTAAGCTCCCACTTCGTCTTCCATTCATTTCTGATAGTATTAGCGCGGCATTCCAAAAATGCATTCAACGAGCACAACTGCAAGATGATATCGTTTTAGTGAATATTCCGAACAACAACATCAAAGTGCAGTTAGTTCGTAACACGCTCTATGACCAATGTTTTATATCGGAGCAACGCGTGGTATGCCCATACGGTAGATTAGGAGATTGCGCGAAAGTGGGAGTGGTGTACCAGGTTGAATGTCTTAGCTGCAAAGCATCATATATCGGAGAAACTGGAAGATCACTCAGCATTCGCTTGAAGGAACACTTAGCAGATAAAAGGCGTCAAAGCTTAGTTTCACCACTAGGAAAGCACAGATGCGAGGCGCATATAGAGGAACATTTCAACATCAAATGTAAGATTCTATTACGAAAGGGAGACCTCGGCTAGGAAAGCGATAGAAGCGTTTTGGATATCTGCGAAGAATCCAGCAATGAATAACAAAAACGGGCGTCTGAAAACTGCTGAATTCCTTCCTTTCATATCGCTATGCCAGTTATAGATTACATTCGTTGTGCATCCATACAGTGACTCATTCGTCCGTACATGTATATATAACAACATTCACACACTGAGCATCACACTGTAAGTAAATTGGGAAAGGATCCTGTTCGTGAAGAGTAAGATGTGGGAATGAAACCCGAAAAACTTACCACTCAGAAGTATTCTTTTATGTGTCTAGGACCTTGAAGTGAAGAACTCAGAGGGAGAAGATGAGCAGTCTGGACCGCTAGGTCTCCGGAAGGCCACCGCCACTAGATACAGAGTTTCGAGAACACCTATTCGACTCAACCGTTCTTTTATAGTTGAGACCTAATTTGAATCGACAGCCATGACGAAGGGTTTGCATCCCACGGCTTGATCGCAGTTTTCTGAAGAACCGACGTAAGCAACAGCCTGTCAGACTTCGCAGCGCGTAGGAACAATTTGTTTTCGTGGCCCAGCGGAATACGTAGCGAAAGTCATTGATGAGACATCTACAACATGAGGATAACTGTTGACGGATGGACGCTCATAATGTCCATCGTGAAAGAAGAATAACTTAAGAGATGAGCAAAGATGTTTAAGTAATGGATGAATTAGCCGAGAAATCAGCTTGATTCAACTTTTGCGCTTGAAACTTGTGGTCGCAATTATATTTCACCAAGAGCATCGTGGATGTTACAGCGAGGGACAGGAGAAAATGACAGCTTCTATGCCGGGAGATGCACGCAGTGTGGAATAGGATCACCGTACATATAAGTATAAAAACCGATTTATTTTCGCGGCGGCGTATGACTTTAGTAACTCCTACTGTTCTTTACCAATTTCAAAGCAAGATCTTGGAAGCTACATGATAAGTAAGCCAGGAAATCGAGAGTGAGCAGTTCTCACTTCCTCTGCTCTCTATTTCGGTGCTTAAATCAGTTAGTTTCCGATTATCATCATTAGCAGATGAGTGTTGTAGCAGATATATTGTGCGATTCCAAAAGTCGTCTTGCTTGTCTCGTCTCGCGGTAATTTTCGTTTTTGGTTGACTCTTGCACATTTATCATCAAATAGGTGTGTGTCGACATATTCGGTACCTCTTCCACTCTTATCAAATCCTCCTTACTTGAACTCCTTTGTAGCCTTGAGGTCACCAACTCGCGACCTCAAGTCATATCTTTGTATTGACATGCATTACCTTGCTTTGCTTTGCCTATTAGGATCAGCATTCTACACTACCCGAATGAGGGCACGTTGATGTCTCAATAAAGCTTGTATAAGCTAGTGTGTATTGTAACACAATACACACTAGTTTATACAAGGAGCCACCAAATTGCACCACTGGCTTTCCATAAGACTGGTCAGCCATCAAATCTTAGACTTTACCATAAGAGTGGTAAAGTCAACACAAGGTGATCAGATACTACATAGCCCATAGCCCATTGAACTTATATGTCATTAACAACTACTTACCAATTAAGTCACTCACCTGAAAAGGCAATAGTGTAACCATTTATTTGGGTACTTTGGTGTAAACAAATTGGAAAAACAAAAAACGACTTTCTCTAATCATGAATACTACCTTAAACGCAACATTCAATAGTTTTTAAGAACTGAATAATGCCTTGAACCAGAACATTCGAGTTTTCAAATCTAAAACCATATGAAAAAGGCTATAAACCATTGAGCCTACACAGTCTATGGCAGCACTTCGGGAGTTTACAGCTTCACAAGCATCGCCTCCGCCAGTTGTTTCGACTTTTCGTTCCCAACAAGCAATTCGACAAGTTTCAAAGCGAACTCAAAGGCCGTTCCAGGTCCACGGCTGGTCACAACACCATCTGCGACTACCACGCTATCCTCGCTGTACTTATATCCTGCGGAAGGAAGAATCGTAGATACTCTTAAGAAACTCAAAGGGAACACAAACCTCCCTCTTCAAGCTGTTTACGAACACCGGGATGGCTAGTAAGCAACGCAGCTTTTATAGAGTGCGATTTTAGTGCTATCGGAGCATGACAGATGGCTGCAATGATTTTTCCGGCTGTAGCATGTGCTTTCAACACTTGACCAACGGCCTCGCTCTGTAAATTATTGCGCTACGAGTTCTAATTTAAAACTGCTTTTGCTTCGTCTCTTTACCAATTTTACCATGAGAATTGGAATAAAGATCTGATGAAGCTAGTGTAGGTGGTTGCTGAGACTGCGTGCGCTTGCGTGCTCAAAAATCAAAGCATTCTCAAAGGACTTTGTACATACTTGACAATGATGCAAATATTCACTGACGAAACCAGCAAATCAGCTTGGGATGTAAGAGTATTCAGGGAAGAAACACCTCAAGTGCTTTGTTTCTGCATGACTAAGTTTCAAAATTAGACAAGCTCGCGAAATTTTCCTTTTTATTGACTTTCACATTCACAGAAAATGGCTGATTTTTTGCTACGTTGAGTACATATTTATATCTAGACTAAAAGGGAAGTTCGCTTGGTCGAAGTGGCGATTCGAAAGTTGATGTATACCCATGGATAGAACTATGAGCAAGACTACGAAGTCAAATATACAATTTTGGCATACGAGGAAGATACCTCTGCTCGAACAGCTCTCGAAGCATATTGAAGCATGCACAAAACACCGCTTATGAACACAAAAACGAGTGCTTAGCCGTTACGATGACTTCATGCCGTTTTTATCATTATGTGGGCTATGACAGAGCAGTGCGATAATTTCATCTACAATATTCCACTTAATGTGACTTATTGGCACTACTATCATCAAGGATACGGTCGCGCCATAACATCAAGTGCACCGGGTGTGAAGCAAAGTTTGTTCCTCTTTCTCATTCTGCGATTTTTGCTTTTTCAAACTCTAGAGGGGATCGAGAAGCTAGCCGAGGGTTGATGAAGCACCTGGTGGGACAGACTAAAGAATTGCGCACCGTTTTAGGCCTCTGAAGACGACGAGTAGTCGAAACGTTAGGCCACTGATGACATCAAAGCTCTACCCAAAGCTCGTGCTGGCAAAGCAGTACTAAGACAATTTCAAGAACTATGAGCGTTGATGTCAGGTATACCTTTATCTGCGTGATCCTCTGAAAAAAGTTATGAGCTTTTTATACACCAAATTTTCGTGCATTTCTAACTCACAAAAGCATGGAAGCCCAGGCAAAGCGCCTAATAAGATTATAAATAGGTCTAATCAGATATCATCTCAACTTTTCGAGTGTTGTCCGTCGATGTTTTTTTCACAATCATTTTCCTTCTAGACCACATTTCTATTATAAATACAAAAAGCCATAACTTCTCATCGTAAAACGCTTCGCAGATAAGAAGCTGTATTTAGAATCAGCGTTCTAAGCTAGCTTTATTCATAGGTATACATCTACTTCCGATTCGCCACTTCGACCAAGCGAAATTCTATTGTGAGAATGGAGTGACCACGTTAGATCTAACACTCGATTACCGTTGCCGATTTAGAAAAGCACTGGACGGCGGGGCCCAATAAAAAGGTGCCGATGTCTTATGAATTGTTTTTAGAGGGTTTTTCTTGTGGTGTTGCTCTCATGAAAATGAAGAAGTGATACAAGAGTAACGACCACACGATGCAGCATCGTACAAGCAAGCGGTTACTGACCGAACAAATCACAAAGGCCGGACCAATGGTTACTATAACCGATAAACGGCCACTAATCGGGCCTGGCGGACGCATTCACGGACCGCCGGAGAAGCGAAAACCGCTCGTGCCTGTGACCACTGGTACCGTACTTCTACCACTCTGACATCCTCGCAATGGTCGATCGACTAGTTACAGCATGAGGACTGGTATAATGCACGAGTTTTACTGAATAATCAGTGATCATCTTCGTTGGCCATTTGCTGATGGTCACGTTAGCTTCCCGCAGACCAATTTCTGTATGCAAGGCGAAGAGCTATGGTTCGCTCTAACTGAACATAGTTATTCTGAACCTACCGCAGCCAGCGAGACACTGCTTCGTGAACCGCCAGGTAGGACTACGACGTCAAACGTCTTCGACTTGACGTCGTTCAGTGCACCATCTGGCGTGATCACCGTCTTTTTCGAACAGGTTACCTTTCCAGCTCCATCCATACCAGCGTAAGTCACCTGCAACAATAAGTAATACAAGTAGCATGGGCGATAGGCAACGCTGTACTTCAACTCCACCACGTCTCAGAATATCAGCAGGAATCACTGCTTCCATCTCTTCTACTCCGTCGGCCAGAATGACCAAAGCTGTTTTTGGCGACATGCTGAAACAAAATTTAACGAAATTTGTAATAAGCAAACGGGAACTTAATGATAAATTTGGCTTCTATTATCAGTCATAATAACACAAAGTCGACAAACGCTCGCAAATAGTTTAGTCTTTGCATCATTCAGACGATAGTCAAACTTTACGTCTGATAAACTACCGAGTGCGCTTAGATCCCTTCAACTTATTTGAAGCAGTGTCACGGTAAAATTAGCCAGAAACTTAAGCATATATAGAAGAACCAGTGCTTCACCTCTGCTTCGCAGAGGTCCGCACTGGCATCATGAATCGTGATAAACTCACTCTCTGAGATTGTCTCTCAAATCATTGTTCGGTTGATTGCAGCTTGAGAGCCTTAGTTAAAAATGAACCATACTCGCTATCTTAACTTCACATGATGTTTAGTATCGTAAATCATTCCTCACTGTAATTTCGTAACGGACAAACTCCACACAACTTCAGATTAAGCCGCTTATTATAAGTCATGATGTTTAGTATCGTAAATCATTCCTCACTGTAATTTCGTAACGGACAAACTCCACACAACTTCAGATTAAGCCGCTTATTATAAGTCATGATGCCTTGAGCATAACCTACAAAATCAATTTGATATCCAAGTCGGTCTAGGACTGGAAGAATTAGTACGAAGGCACGCTCATGCAACCGATTAGTCGACCTTTAAACTCTCCCAAACATTCCAATAGTAATGCGAATCTTCATCTTTGAGAGGCGTTAAAGAGATACACGGTGGACAACTTCGTGAACCTACCATGTCTGCATACGGAACACAATGTAGTCGAGAAATTTTACAAATCAAAAAAATGCAGTTTCACTGGTTTTTGAGGGTATATGGATCCGCATGCTTTTCAGTTATTTACTCTTATTTTGACTACGACACTATGCAAATAGTTAAGGGTTCTCCTACGGACTACGCGCAATAAGAGATTGAGTAGGAAACGAAGTATATGCTGTACTAAGCAGTAATCTACCTTGGTAAGTAAGAGATATTTTAGACTGCTTGAGTATCATCTGTAAAGCTGCTTGGAAGGCAAATTGTCCTTCGCATCTTCCCTTTTAATGATTACTGATATACAATATATCCCCTGTATTGGTGGCGTGCGGTGGGTGGGGCTCTGGACTGTGCTTTCCTCTCGCGAGCTTGTCTAATCATTTCTTGGGCTTAGACAGCGATTCAAGCTCTGCCCTCCACCCTTCACTCCCATTGAAACAAAGGGTAATAGGTGTCAGAGAGTGAGCAAAGTTTTAAACACTGGTTGTTCCGTAAATGTCTGTTTTGACTCTTTACCGCAGTAAGTCGTATTCTTACCTTCTAAGTAGTTTTACATTACATTTCAATCTAGCAAAGCGAGCTTTGGAGATGGCATTTTAACAGCCTCTCCAAATTTGATCCACATGGAGTTTAAGTTAAAGTATTAGAAGGTCTGAATGTGAGAATCGAAAAGAATTATCTCAGGCATACCCTCGATACATAGAGCCACTCACTCTGGTAACCTTCACTTTAAGGGCTATGAGGGGACACAACCTTCACCTGGGAAAAAAATAGAAATCATCCGGGGCGAAGAACCGGATGTTACTATTCTGACTATATCGAATGTGAATGAACCAAATATAGGAAAGAATATATGAAGAATATCTCAGCGAAATCGAGAAATTGCTCTTTTAAATGCCTTTTTACGCTGAAAAGAGAATTTCTGTGAAAGTTTCCTCAGAATTCATGACAACGTTCCTCACTTAGCCTCTTACTTGACCAAAAATGAGTTTCAAAAGTTTAGGAAAGCTTTTGGAGTTGAATTAAAACGAGAAACTGCGCTTAAATGTGAGCAGAAAGTCGCGCCGGAAAATGCTGCTCTATCTCGTTAGTAAGTGACTTTTAAAGCTTGGGACGTTGTCAGTTCTCCTCGTCGTGTCATGACGATGAGAATGATATATAATGTTGCAGGGTTTCATTGAGACTCCGCGGAGATCTACGACCAGAGCCAAATGCCCCGTCGGCTCTGGTCTGTCTCCGCTGCTCGTCTGCGTCTCCGCGCGCTGCGCGCTACCTCGCTACCCCAAACGCGGGGCGCGGGGCATTTGGCTCTGGTACCCTTTTCTTCGTTGTTTCGAGCCCAATTTTAGCAAGCTATATATCATTTTGAAGCTCTTGATCTCTATTTTCACGCTGACAACGTCCCAAAACCAAATTTTTTGATTTGGTCGAGAAATCCGGCAAAAACCTTGTTTTCGAAAATCTCTTGTTTTTCTCCTAGTTTAACTATTTTCACGCGGTTTTTTCGTGCATTCTATAGGTCTTGCTTCTGTTCATAATGCAGACAACCACCCAGCCCTTACCTCTTCGATTATGGTGGAATTTTTGCGAAAGATCGTAAAAAGTCCGCCTTTCTTTACCTTGTTCTGTTTTAGTGCTTTCGCATCGATTTTTTTCCAACTTGGGCGATTATGGCTCAGAACAATAAGCGCAACAATCCAGACAACGTCCCAGGAAACAGGAACGTCAATGCGGGGTAAAAATCTAAAGGACGCATCAAAAATCAAAACCCCGTGTTGCGAATTGCTGGTCCTGAAACGAAAACTTGCACTTTGAAAGCCAAATGAAGGATTTCAAGCCTCATTGCAACGTTTTTATCCGGTTTTCAGCAGTTTCTTTTGCTTTTTACATCTGTTTTATGTCTTTTTCTCTTCTTTGATCATCTTTGAACAACCTTCACTATTTATGATGTCAGATCTTCAAACAACCTTCACTTTTGACGCCCTGTCTCTAGACTATCGAAGGTATGATCTCAGGCCATAAAAACGCTTTAGATTTCTCACTGCTCACGCATAAAATGACCGCATTTATCGGTTGTAACTTGCTGTAGTTTTATTGTCCTCTTTTCTTGAACCCTCGGCATGTCGTATGATATGTTGATGTTGTTATGTCAATCCAAATCTCGAATTAGATCCAATTGAATCTAATCAATCAATTAAATCCAATCTAAATCTCGCACCACTCTAGTCCTCTGAAGACGACGATAAGTCGAAACGTAATATCGCATTAATAATAGGCTTCACCAAGCCTCGTATTGGCATAAGAACATCAACATATCATGTAATTGCTGTATTTCTCAATGGCTATTAATCAAAAAAGGTCTACTTTTGACAAGATGCTGGGCTGTTCCTACATGAATGATTTCGTAGCAGTTTCCTAAAAGTGTAACACAATTTTTTGCTTTTAGAAGCCCTAGCTAAATCACGGAAAGGGCAACATATCTCTGTTTTTGAGTTCTTTTGTTCAATCAACCACGAAACAAATTAGCAGCTGCATATATAAATGTTTAATGTGGAAATTATATGTGTGAACAAGCCCGGGATCCGCAGAATATTTTAAAACTCGGATTCGATAATTTTTGATTCTTCGCGAATCTGAAAATCTTAAATTTTGACTTCGAAAATATACAACAAATCGTGCAAATGGTTGAACGTCCTATTTTAAAGCTTGCCTTCCCATGTTAAAGGTACAGAATAACCTGTTTATATAGCGCAACAACGCTCTCATTATGTCTGTCATCGCAGAAATAATTAAGGACTGCCAGTCCTTTGGAGTTTCTCTGCAACGACGAAAACGCAGTGAGGAATGATTTACAGGCCACACATAGGACTCATACCTTGCACGGCGACAGCTCTACCACTTACACTGCGCTTGGAAGGTGGGGAGACATGACTCGTTGCCAGTAATTAATATAGCGCCAAAAGTGCTGTTTTGAGGTTAGACTCTATATTTAGTAGTATTAGAACGATAGCTTTTTTCACTTTCCAGTGAAGTAAAGAATATCAAAAAGCAATTTTTTGAATCTGCCCAAGGAAGTGTATACTTCCAACTTTTGCTACACTCACGAACCCTAATAGAATTCCGTAAAACCTGAGTCTGGTGCCATTTCTTATTCGGCCATTGGCTATATACGAGTAAGTGCGCGTTATCCTACGGTTCAGGTAAGTTCTGGTTTCTCAAAGCATAGGTTTCCAAGAAAGTTTTTGCAGTCGCTATGTTAGAAACAGTTCTACATAAACATAAATTGTATAGTCAAGGGCTTGCTTTTTGGGGTAGTCTTCACTGCGCTCAGAAGGAGATTTTCAAATAGAAAATCTTGAGTCGAAGTTAAATCGTAGAAAACTTGCATCAATTGTGATCAGCCTAGTATATAAAATTCAATTGTAAGCATGGGGCTTCGTGATGATGGATCCGACTGCTGTCTTTGCCCACCTAAGCGTTACAAGAGCATATAAAATCTAAACACTTAGCGCTCAGTTCAGTTACTTGAAGTGTCCAGCAGCTAACTACACATGCAAAAAAATGCACAGAAAAGAGAAGAAAGCAAAGAAAATGCATTGTCAGGACTGCTTACGCGACGCGCGCAGCCGCCGCCTTTGTCACAATTTTATGAAGGACCTATACGCTGTTAAATATTATGTGTCATATAGGACGAGTGAGTTGAAACCTAACGCATATACATTTTCGATTCGAAGAAGAACATAAGCTATTTTGTGAGCCGATACAGTGAGAATTTCTACCGATATTGCTTTTTGGCACCTTCCAATGGATATGAGTACTAGACCTCGGACAGAGTTCCCGCGATTTGATCGTCGCGATTCAATCGCTACAGACAAGTGTTACGAGTTTATTGCATGCCGATCTTCTTGTATTTCGGTTGTGATAGTTGATCACGAGTATACATGTTGGAAAACTATCACAACCGAAATGCAAGAAGATCGGCATGCAATGATATTGTTACTGTCTTATCGCGATCGATCGCGACGATCAAATGCGTGAACTCTGTCCGACGCCTTAGGCGCTAACAAATCATTTCCACGGTTTTGTGCCTACACTTTAACTTCGCAGTGGGAAGGATGCGGTGACTCAGGGACTCAGGGAGTCATATTGCAGGTTTACTTATGCAGGAGGGCTCGCATTAGGCCTCGAACAGAGTTCACGCGATTTGGTCGTCGCGGTTCAATCGCTAAAGACAAGTGTTACGAGTTTATTGTGTGCCGATCTTCTTGTAAATCGGTTGTGATAGTTTTCCAACGCGTGTGATATTTAGTCACGACTAATCGTGACTAACTATCACAACCGAAATACGGGAAGATCGGCACGCAATAAACTATTAAACTTGTCTTGTAACGACTGAATCGCGACGGTCAAATCGCGTGAACTCTGCGCGAGGCCTTAGGCCCCGGAAAGACTTCACGCGATTTGATCGTCGCGACCGAATCGCGACGAGACAACTGTTACAACATCATTCCATGCGGATCAACTTGCATTTCGGTTGTGATACTTTTCAGCCCGAAATTTTTGAATGTGAAATAAAAATGAATGGAAATGTCGGCGATTGAGTCGCGACGATCAAATCGCGTGAAGTGTCCGGGCCTTAGGGGGTTAGTAAAGGAGACGGGAAAATTTGCAAGGTGGGTGGGAGGAACGAATGTCTTCCAGTTAAAAAAAATTGAGAGCATAAAGGGAGTTGCAAGGTCTTTATTTGAAGCGTAACATCTGCAAAAATGGTAGGAACGGATGAAATGAACAACATAACAGTGATAACACTGTTGGTGATGTATGGTCGAAACCTTAGAAAAATGTGTTCAATACTCACCTATACGAGTGACCACATAATGTTGGTGAAGTACAAAATGAAACGGATAATGTCGTGTCTATCATATCCTGCCTAACTTGACTAAACATGTTGTAGCGTGACTGGCAGAAGCCTGGCATCCTTTTAGCCATTGAGTCGCCACGTAATCTATCGTCCTTCCAGCTGTCTTCGTATCCTCTACTGGCAGACTTCCAACGCATTTGTACAACTTTTATAAGTTAATGGCATGATCTATGCTCTATGTGTTCAATGTGTCCTCACGGTAGGATGCTAACTTACTACCGCTTTAAATACACTGACAACAATGCAAATTTTTGATTGTCTACCTATGAATGAATCCTCCTCCAACAATCATCATTATTTGATCGAGTTCTTTTTTCGAAAAAGAAAAAAATCGTTCGAGTAGAATTTCTTTCCTCTTACGACTAGTGTCGTACCAGTGTTTGACTAAAATCAAATTCATTATTTTCCTCACATCAGGTTTTGAAATCAAAGTAATCAAGTTTAACACATAATGAGCACTACGTGGAACTGCTTGACAAATATGGCTTCTCAGGGCTTGAACTTCGTTAAAAAGACGACCAATTTTTTTACAAACTCATTCCAGAATTTTTCTTTTGCTGTGAATCTTAAAATGACTTCTATCTTCTTTGTGAGACCTTTGCATGTACTTTAGGTATACTTAATGACAATATGTGTGATTTTGTGTAAAAAAATGCTGAGTGGCCCGCGAAGGGTCTTGGTCCCAATAGGCAGACAATCAAAAATTGGCGTTGTCATCAGTGTATTAAAGGTGGTTGTAAGCTGAAGCATCAAAGTAAGGTGATTTCATAATTTGGTCTAAGAATCGCAAAGTTGATGTTTTAGAAGAGAGAAAACTACTTTTTTTTGAATTGCAGTTGGACTTACTACTTCGTTATCGTGGTGGTTCAAAAGGAAAAATTCAGATGTGCTTTTTAGCCTCCTTTCCTCTTCCGGATTTATCGAAAGGAAGCGCTTGTCGCAAAAAGAGAAGAAGCATGTGCGGCGAACGCTTGTTGGGGATTAGCATCATTCACACTTTTCATTGATGAGTGATATGTTCTACGCCACATACAAATTTTCTTTTATTTACTCCTAGCTTGTTGATATTTTGTAGTATGTGTATGATCACTGCTTCTTTCGATTCAGCAGACTATCTTCAGTAGATCGAATGCTCTTTTATCTCCAAACCAGGGCATCTTGTCGACCATCAGTGCTATGCCGTCTTGAGCCAGATCAGGTTTGTTGGGGTGGAGGACTATATGTCGCCGAATTTGGAAGAGTCTCGCGCGGATTCCCTGCAGGAACGCATGTCCGCGCATGTACAAGGGTGCGTATTTGTCGCAAATGACCGCGGGGACCGCCCTTTTTCAGCGACATATAGTCCTCCACCCGGTTTGTTGTGGATTCTTTATCAGACCTGAGTTGCAACTGTCTCGTCTTCTTCAGAGGTTTAAACGAAAATCATAGGTTTTTTGAATATATACAATACACCATTAAGAGTCTGCTCACAGACTCTGTCTTCTATTAGTCAAGGCTAGCAGCACGAGACCATATAGGTGAAAAAACGAACCTTTGAGCCCATCGCGTTCCAGTAAATCCGTACCGTTAATATTATGTTTAATAGCGTTTCCTCTTTTAAGCTAATGTCAATTTGAATAGGCTTTTTTAGTGCCTTGGGCTAGCTTGAGGGGGTTCTAATGACTATGACTGAGGTTCTTAGTGAGCAAAGCCAATTGAAGTGAGGCAAGTGCTGAGATTCCGCAACATTACGATTTTTTGGAGAAGTTCCGCAACACTTACTCAGGAAAATTTCAAGAGCGAATGAAAACGCGGGGGGGGGGGGAGAAATGCATCCCTCAACTTTCCGCGAAATCCCAGCTCCCACTGTAACTCGGGATAACCGACTTTGTAAGAAAAACGTATTTTTGTTAAATTGTATTTATTAAGTTATAACAATGACTTGAAAAAAATATCTGCGTGTCGACGAAAACGACACGACGACGATGAATAAAGAAAAAAAATATGCCAACTTGAACACATGGTGTACAGACGAGAAAGCATTGAATGTATATACATATAAAATCTCGTTGCGCTGAACAAGTTAGAAACAGAATGGAAGGACGAGTTTACGCTGCTGAGCCTGACGTGTCGTTAGCGCCGTATACTAGAACTCGCACACTGACTTCGATGTGCTTCAAATGCACTCGGACCTTTCCGGACGAGTTTTCTTCGTCCAGCAGTTGCGCGAGTGATTCTGTTGGACACGCTAAATGGGTAGGCGGGGCTTAGAGCTACTACAAGCGAGAGTAGAATTTGAGGATTGGGCAAAGTTAAAACCTACATTTTCGGGGGGAATTTTTTCCACGGGGATTGATGGAAAGTGAGTGACTAGACATGTTGGTGTTTTTACTGGATTCACAAAAAAATGCGAATATGAAAATATACCCTTTCAGAGGCTAAGATGCGTATACTGCAGGGTTGAAAATATGAAAATGCATATTGAGGGCGGAGCCTGCTGTTGCTCGCTGACAAAACAGTTACCGGGTCGAGTCTGTCTCCAGTTTTTTCATAGAAATTGCAATAGCAGAGGGGCAGCGATAACGCGAGGCGAATTCAGTAACAAAATGTCACTAACGCTACGAAAAATTGCAGAATATGTGAACAGAACATGAATGAAACGAGGCGGAACTGAACACATGTACGGATTCAAAAAGCAAATGCCACGCAAAGAAAATGAATGAATGAACGAATGAATGAATGAATGAGTATTGGGGATCACACGTCAGTATAGTCGGAGGTTATGAATTTGCGGCCATTAGTCGTGCTTTCGCACATTCCGGACACAGAATATCCGTGCCATCGGTGATAAATCCCTGAAAAAGAAACCATCAATCGATATATCGATTAGCTCAAATTAAAAATGCTCACCTTTCCTACCAATGACGTTGTACACTGAGCGCATATGAAGCAATCATTATGCCAATGTCTATCTTCAAAGGAGATGAATTTTGCGCCACCGATACCTAAATACGTGCACAGTAGATGGGCGGTCCCGACACTCGTAGGGCTACGGTAACTTACCAGTGATGGGTTTTGTGCATGCATTGCATCGTTTCGCAAATAGTTCACCGTAGCAATTTGCACAGTATGGTTTCTCGTCCTTACTTGTGAATCTTTGACCTGAAATCGATACAGCATAAATTTTAAGAAAAAATCATTTTGCAAGAGTTGTGCAGAATTTGCGCGGTACGAGAGGGGAGGGGAGACAAAAAACGCACAAAGATATGAGAACTGTAGGAAGAAATTTTTTTTCGTGATTTGATTTACCAATGCAGCTAACGCGGTCACGCTATAGAAGTCAACGCCGTGCAAGGGGGCTCATTTTGCCCTAACCTGCTGTTGGTGCAAATGCACACAAGCACAAAAATACCCTTAGCTGTCATTTGCATATTAGCAAAGAATAAAAGAAATATTTTCAAACTCATTTTTATCAAGTTAGCCACATGACCAATGCAAAATAAATATATTCTAAACGTGATAGTCATGATAGAATATGTTTCTGATCTCGATCTCTCGTATTACATTTTGAACGCCGTAAAAATATTGGCCATGTGCCCAAAATGTAGTTACTGCACGACGAAGGCGGAGAAGCAGTATTAATTGAGCGGGCGCGAACGCGACGCGCGCGCGTCTTTCGACAGTCTCCCCCTTCGAACAGCTATAACTCGTTTGCACATGTTAGGATAAGCAAATAAAGGATGGGAGTTCATGAACTCAAAATTTACTCCACGAATCGTCAAACTAACCTGCTAGAGATACGTTGCAATGTGTACAACAGAAACATTCTCGATGCCATGGTTCATTCTTATAAGTCACACCGCCGGTTGTTATTACCTGTAAAAATAATCACTTGCAGTTCCTCACTTTCGTCATCATTTTTATGAATTCATAAAATACCATAAAAGTTTTCGAAAAATCTAGCTCCCCGAATCCGGAAATCCTCAGAAAAAAGTACTCTGTCTGACTCACCTTTTTACACTTATTGCATCTGGTGGCGAATTTCTCTTCATAACATGATCCACAATAGACTTCTTCGTTTTTCGGGATAAACGATTTTGTACCAATCGGATTTTTACAATGTGCACAGCAGAAGCATTTATCATGCCATTGCTTTCCTTTGTATTCCATCTTTTTCATGCCTGAAACAGAAAATTTTTAGAACTGCAAAGTGTAAAATGCAAGCTCCGCCCACACATATGATAATGTAAGGGAGTAAAGAGTGCTGACAATGCGGACAAGCTATGGACTACGGCTATTTCAGAATGCCCGATGCTAATCGCATGTACTATGTGGCTAGCACGGATGACACCAAAAGCGCGATAAATTTCATTTTGAAGCGCAACCGAGCTCGTAGTATCGTTGATTTTTCACGACATAGCCATGATGTCATCGTTGGTCACAAAAGCGATAACATTTTGAGTTCTCAAAACTTTTGGCACGGTTTCAAATGACACCGAAATACCTTTCAGAAATCGTCATATATTCTTTGATGAAAATTCATCTATAATACAATTCAAATCTGATCATTATCAATTATTAATCATTTAAATTCAAAAATCTTCTCAGAATCCTCATACCAGTTGCAAGGCACCAAATTTCGAAAGAAATTTTACTTTATGAAAAAGCGTAACGAGGATCTTACAGCAGTAAGGTTTTTCAGCTGTGAAAATTGTAAAAAAGTAAGAGTTCTACGCAGGAGTTTTTGAAGAGCATTCCATGACTCCAAAAATTGTTCACACATCCCTACCTACTACTACAGTAACAGCAAGAGATTTGAATGCAGCGTTTAGGCATATGTGAATTTGAGCATCCAATTTTGATGTGGCCACTAAATTGAAGTTCCTAGGTCAATCTGTGCCCAAGGAGCAGCTCACAACGTTTATTCGAGGCTGAAAAATTATGCCCCGAACTCTCGCCCAGTACCGTGCTCAAGAACTCTGGTCACTCACGGAGCACGGTATCGGACTAAAATTCATGCACAAAGGGCGTGCGAATTTTTGTTTGGACAATGCAGTTTCAGTTCGCACAGTTCTTCCCACCAAATTCACGTTTCTCTACTGCATATTTTTTTGTTGCGATGAAAAGAACATTTACACTTGTTTACTTGTACTTATGAAAAACAAGAAGTTGTCTTTTCGTTGGCGCTGAATAGAATATAGATAGATATCGTACTCACCTGCTCTAAATATCTCATTACATCCATCACATCGTGTGGCAAATGCTTGATCATAACAATTGGAGCAGAAAATCCGATCGTTCTTACTTCCGAAGGGCATGTCGACAAGGGAGATTTTACACATATTACATAGGAAACAATGCTCATGCCAGTGTTTGTCCTTGTATGAAAGGTCCTGAAACGAAAGAGCATTGTCTTGGATTACGGTAGGGTTACGGTAATGGACGTTGCTATCAGGGGAGGTTTGCAAGTGCTGGTTTGCTCCACATAAAATCAATGCGCATTTTTTGCCCTAAATGAGACTGGCGCTTGAATGAGGGAAACATTATTCCAGATTACGGCAAAATTACGGTATTGCCATATCTCAACTTTTCATGAGAGGACATTTGCAAGGATTGGCTTGTAAAAAATCAATAGGTATATTCTAGACATGACCGAAACTTTCACATCAATGAAAAGAGGATTGCTTTGAATGCGGGAGGATTATGATGGTGCCTTACTCCTACTTATTGGGGAGATAATCGCAAGTATTAGCTTAATACATATAAAATCAATACGCATATTTTACGTAAGTATGAGACTCTCACTTGAATGGAGCACTGCTTTGAATTACGGTGAGGTTACGGTACTGCGCTACCCCTACTTATTTATAAGAGGATCTTCGTAAGTGTTGATTTCATCTAAAATCAATACGCATATTTTCCAAGTGAGTGAGACTCGGGTGAATGGGGAGAGCATTACTTTGGCTTATTGTAAGTTTACGGTAACGCCTTATCCCTACTTTTTCGAAGATAATCGCAAGTGTTGGCTTATTATAAAATCAATACGCATTTTTCGCATAGCTGAAACTCTAATGAAAGTTCCTGGAAAGAACGGAACTACTTACCGCGGTCATCTTGCGCGCTGTCGAAGAGTTCGACTGAAAGTGTGTTTGCTGAGTCGTACGTTAAAACCTGCACGACATGCTAACCAGTCTTTTCATTTCAGCAGAAGTTAATGTTCCCGCTGCGTCAGAAAAGGTCAACGAATGAACGAACGCAATGAAATTTATGCGCTAAGTACCTAAGCAAAATGTTCCAATGCGGATAAGGACAGTGCAAGTCCATTTCCGTAAGAAAAACCTGCTTCTGCGTTACTTAAGCGAACAATAATGCATTTCTTTTATGACAAGTTTTAATTCGATTGTTTTGGATGAGGCGATTACGGTAATAGTTTATGTAATGGTGGTCAGTCATCAAAAGCTTTTAATTTCAAGTGGAAAAATTGAGTAAAAAGTAAAAAGTGCCCTCTCAATACATATTGGAATGCTTGTCTCCACATACCCCATATGCTTGTCTCTACATCTCAAATGTTGCCCATTAGACACAGTCTCTCCAAAGAGTATAAAACAGCCGAAGCCAAAGATGGATGTGGCAAGGGGCGGTTAACAGTTGGGATCGCTGCGCTCTTTGTGAATTTGCTAACAGTTCTATGCTTTTAAAAAAGATGAAAAAAAAACCATGTGCGTGTCAAGAAAAATGAAACTCGTGATTTTAAAGAAATATTGCTGTTGTTCAGCTAATTCCTCCCCACTTGAAAATGTCCAATCATGGGTAGCTGGACTTTCAGATTGAGAGCCCCTTACCTAATAATGGCCCATGCATCTCTCAAAATTCGGTTGTGACCGAGATATTCAACTTTACACATTTCCCCAGACCGTACTCAAGACTGGTGCGCGCATAAACTACGGTACTGGGCGAGCTTTGAGATTCTCGGTCGCAAATGAATCATACAAGTTGTCACACGAACAATGCCTCAGTTACTCATATAGAAAACCCAAGCATCCAAATTCGGCATCAAATATAAATGATTTGGCTATAAAAGACCTATTGGATGAGAAACGGAGATAATATTTGTTAGTCAGCCATACAGTGAGATACACCACACATGACTGAACAGATGATGATGATTTGGCCTTTATATTTGACTTTTGCCTCTATTACGAGTTGTCTCAAGGATTATTGTTGTAGAAACTAACTATTTGCATCAAATCAAGAATACTTCGAATCACATGTGCTATATTTACTCCAGGTTACGGTAATCTATGTCCTAACACGAAAATGACTCATGCAAACTGAAAAACAAAGATTATGCTAGGAAAGAAAAGCTTGTCAATATTAACTTTCTGCATTCCATAGGGTTGATTTAAGAACGATTTTTAAAACCAAACTCAAAAAGAATTATAAGACTGTCTTTTGTACTATTCTTTCCTCTCTTACACTCTAAACTTTCTGGACTACTCTAATCTTCATAAGTGGACGAAAAAATAACACGGCAATTTTTGCATTTCAACTGACTGGACAAATTAGCGACGCCAAGGAGCAATCACTCTTTACAGTCGTTAAACAAGCTATAAATTTTACCCTAACTCGTGCTATAAACGCAATTTTTTCGGACGAATTTTTTTTTTTCGAAAAATCCCGTCGCAGTTTGGTCACACATAAATCTGCAGTAATCGCTGTACTGAGCGCAATGTAAAGGTCACTTTGGATGAACTGCGCTCAAATTTGTGCATTCATCGTTTGGAGTTTAGTGAAGTGCGTCAAAAGGTTAAGAAGTTTTCCCAAGGGAGAGTGAAACGAATAAAAGGAGGGGGGGGAGAGAGAGATAGCTTAATTGTGGCTAAGTTGATTTCAAAAAACTTTGCGAGTTTATATGGAAAATAGGTATATAAAATTTTCATTAGATTTTTATTGCGTTTTCAATCGCAGAAATGGATAGGATGTTCCAAGAACTACAAAAGAATTTACCATCCACAGAAAAAAAATGCAGATGCATAATAAAATTTTCCGGAAAAAATCAGTCCCATTGCAAGCTAAAAAATTTATGGCCTCATAAATGTGATTCAGCGCCCCAAAAACAATTCTTTCATGTGAGCATGAAAAGCAAAAACTGGTCACCAGTGACGTACATGGATGCTTGACTTCCCGCACCGCGTTTTTTTTTTTGTAAAAAAAATATTCGCTGCATAACTGTGCCTTTGGATAATTACATTACGGTGTAAAATGTCACAGAAAATAAATTTGTAAGAGCAAAAACAAAATTAGAAATCTACTTCTCTTCAATTTATTTTCACAATAAATCTCTGACTCCTTGTGTTATTATATTTTGTAACCTTCTTTCTAATTTCTCAATAAAAAAATCACAAACATTCATCATTAAAAACTAGTATAAACTTTTGCGAAAGAGATTGTTGTATTCTGTAACTTTGTTTATTCGAGTACATGTGGTAATTTAAGAGATTAAAAAATATGAAATACTAAGTCAGTCTGAAAAAATTTGCCACCCCTCCCCCTCTTCGCTACAAGTGAGAAGTCGTGCTAAAAACTGTAATAGGTAATTGAACTTATCCAAACGGGACCCCTCAATAAATACAGTAAGACATATGGCCACGCCCACCATTAAAAGCTCTAAAACGTTAATTGAAGAAATCACGAAAAGTACATATCCATTAGATTCGCTTATTTTTCCGTTTACACTTTCTTTCGTTTATATTTGCACTTTTTGTTGCAATTGCCCATTAAGCCAACACTTGCAAATACACTCCTCTAACGGCATTCGCGTCAGTGCTCTAACAGCATTGACGTCAACATCTAAAAAACCTACTTTTGAATCGATTCCAATGGGTTTTGCACATTCATCACACTGATTCGCAAACACGTCCTCGTAACATTTTATGCAATACGGTTGCTCATCTCGCATAATATACCTAAAAATCGATATATCGATTAGCTGACAGGACATCAATAAACAAAAAGCTGACCTTTGTCCAGTTAACGTTTGATCACATTGCCAACAGCAAAAATGATCACTGTGCCAATCCTTGTTCATCGCCTTTGTGTACTCGCCGGCGAAGATCAGCTAAATCAATCAATAATCGATTACTTCCAACATAAAACTTTAGGGATTTTGACGAAGATTGCAAACAATCGATAATCATTCCTTTCCTGCATTTCTTGTATAGGAAAGAATTCATATGACTATATACGCATTACTCCAGCTTGATCCACAAAGAACGCTGGTGACTCGATCGATAATTGATCGGTTTGGAACAGAAATTACCTATCACCCGGTTAGAACAAATACGTCAGTTTTCAATATCAAGTACCTAGAGCATGATGACTCACATTTGAACGGGTACTTCAACACAGCCCCTACAAATCGATATATCGATTAAAATGAGGAAAACTAATTGGGTTCCGAATTGCATTCATTCGTATGCTCTGATACAGCGAAATAATCGATATATCGACTAAAGAAAAGATTTCAACCCTGTTTTGCTGTAGTGATTTCAAAAGTGCGGGAGCTATTCTTATAAAAAGTACACACGTTGAATGAGCGCCAATCAATGATCATTTGTCAATCGATATATTGATTGGTGCTTTGCGTGAGTAATAGTTATTAACAAGCGCAACTGTTCAGTCATATACTGTTTTTGTTTCAAAGCGTAAAGCGCCTAGAGTTCTCGAAACAAAAGAAGCAAAACATTTGCACAGCCAGTAAACTTGTGGAGAATCGATAAGAATTTTCCATCAAAGAATAGAAGCATCCCTATTGAAATCCCAAAGGACTTTGAGAGTCCAAAAACGGAAGTGCACTGAAGCACGTCCGGCCATTCCGAATTGGAAAAGATTGATTGTCCTATTGGATTTTTTGACGCTCAGACATTAGCGCGGATGTGGATAAGCAAAAATTGCCTATGAAATCGAATTGTAGCCTAACGAGACAACATCGAACGGATTTGGTTACTTGATCAAGGGGGTAGATCAAATATTGGCTGTGGGCCAAAATAAAATTAGCGTATTGGCGCGATCATTAGCAAAATTGTTAGCGCTGCACGGACGGATGCAAGTGTAAAAGGGCAAATTCGTTCGGATTTGGGAAAGTTAGCAGCTTTGACAACAGTCCTCCAGCCTCCAACCCCCCCTCCCCTCTAAGCAAAAAATTGATAAAGTTTTTTCCTTTATCAAATATCGAGCATGACATTATTATGAAATTTTTTATAATTAAGGATCGTTATTTTGCCATTTTGAAGGATTTGAGTTCTAAATTTAGCCGGAAAATATGAATATCTTCAACATTTTTGATTCTGGCCTTTTTGTATGCTTTGCAAAGGCATTTTGTTGTAGTCTAGATATTCAAGAATCGTTGCGTCTATTCAAGAAAGGCAAAATTGCGGGAAAGCGCGGCTCCCGC
Source organism: Cylicocyclus nassatus (assembly GCA_958299035.1). Taxonomy (NCBI): domain Eukaryota; kingdom Metazoa; phylum Nematoda; class Chromadorea; order Rhabditida; family Strongylidae; genus Cylicocyclus; species Cylicocyclus nassatus. The sequence goes on from CATQJL010000112.1 coordinate 66,592,002, forward strand.
AGCGAACGCTCTTGCAGATCTAGCACCTTTATGTTATGGGTTCACTATTTATGGATGAAAAAAAATATGGAAATGAGAAGGTGTGGAGAGAGGAGGAATGGAACTGGAAGGCGAGGAAGCTTTATATTAGGTTCTTTAATGAATTTTATGGTTGCAGTTTTTTGATATAAGTCGAAACTCTTCTTGAATTTCCATTTTTGATTATTGCATTTTCATCTTATTTTTGATGGAAAATAAATATTTGGGAGCTAACGGAGAAGCTGATAAAAAAGCTAAAAGGCAAGGAAGCGCTTTTAGCTACTGAGTTTCATGATTGTAAAGGAAGTTATGGAAAAAACAAGAATTCCTATCGGATTTCCCGTTTCAACTCATGCGCGCCCACATAGTTAAACTACCGTAATCCATCGCGCTGCAAGTATGTGTTTCCCATGGGCATATTTGCTCAAAAAAGGTGCCATGGCAAGGTCTATTTCCAGCCCTATGCCCAAGACTAAACGTGACCGAATGCTCTCAAACAGGATGTCTATGGCTTTTTGCAGACCTGACGTTGAGAAGAAAAATCTGCCGAACTTTGACGCTTGCAACCGAAGAAAAATCTGGCTTATCCATTCAACAAACGCAAATTTGCAGTCAGCTTGACGTCAGCCGGATTTTTCGATGGCAGCTTGGCTTTTGACATCTGGAACGCGTTGTCGAGGGGCTCAAATGTCAAAGAATGAGTGTTAAAAATTTCGCGGAAATGCACAAATGTACCTAGGTAACCTTTGATATTTGATTTTGGAAGAATTCCAAAAATCCCAGATGGAAAACAGATTTTATTTCCGTATGTGTGAATAAATTATCAACAAAGATATGTGCCTATGACGGCCAGACTCGCGCAGTGGCAGTCCCGCCCACCAACCTGTGCAAGTGAGACTCGTACAGTGTCAGGGCCCGCCCACATATTGTACAGGGCGGTTACTACGATGTTACTACTAGCAGAACTTCTACAAGGCGCTCTTTGATGCATAAATCAAACTTAATAGTAAACATCCTATAATTTCAAGAAAAAGGCCAGACACTTCCTATTTATAATTGTGGGAAGCTGACTCCAGACAACTCGTACAAATTATTATGAAACAAGTTCCCAACATCAAAAAGCAACACTAAAGTCTGTGTATCTCATAGCTCTTGTATAGCGTAGTACAAGTTTGCTGACAGCTGTCTCGTTAAAAAGTTTGAAAGCCGAAAAACTCGGACAATCTTCGAGCCAAACCCATCACAGCGTGGATCGATAATTTCTCAAGGTCTTGATGGTACAGATGTACTGGATCGTGGCATTTGGGACTGCTAAGCAAAAGTGATCCATAGACGAGTTTTCCATACTAACAAAAAAGACTAAAAAATTTTACAGGTTCTAGGCCACGCCCACTAGGTGCAAAACCGATCAAAAAAATCTTTTTGGTTTCAGTGGTACAATTACATGGGACCATGGCTTTAGGGAGTATCAACCAAAAAATCAATACGACGGACGAGTTTTTCGTACCAAGCAACGAAGCCGAAATGTTGAATTCTAGGCCACGCCTACCAGGTGCAAAACGAATCATACCAGTTTAGAGTTTAGTGGCATAAATTCAGTAGAATATACTGTTTATCGCGGGGGCCGTAAGGCGTGCCAAGTAAAAATGATTGCGCGGACGAGTTTTCCTTGCTTAGCAAAAACAAAAAGGTCGGACAACTTTCAAGCCAAACGTCGTAGGTAAACCGAACAGTAAAGATCTCGTGATTTCAGTTGTATTTTTATATCGGATCGTGGCACACAGGAGCGTCAAAACTGATACGATGGACGAGTTTCCACATCCAGTGAAAAAGCCAAAAATTTGTATATATTAAGTCACGCCAACTAGTCGTAAAATCAACTAAATAACCAGCTTAATGGCGTAGTTCTTAGTAGCACAGTTATGTGAGAACCAAGAAAGTGTGCCAGAAAATTGATTTTATGGTACAAGTCAAAGAAATCGGACAATCTTCAGGCCACGCCCATCAGGTGTGATGCGATCAATATCTACAGCTATGCAAGCTAAAATTTCATGAGGTTGAGTCTCACGTCAAAGTTAATGATGAGTTTGAAGAAGCTAGCTTTTTTACGGGATGCGACTGCATGAATATACGACATGTAAACTCGTCCAAAATAGTACCAAAATCGATCTCAAATTGCTTTTGAACGGCACGCGCCTTACTTGATCTACTTGATCCACTTGATCCACTTCGCTATTGGTCAAAATGGCGAACTGACCAATAGCGACGCGGATGTCCACTTGATCCATTTCATCCACTTCGCTATTGGTCAGTTCACTTATTTGACCAATAGCGAAGTAGATGAAGTGGATCAAGCGGATCAAGTGAATCAAAAATCGCAGGTGCCTCAAATCTGTGATAGTCATAAGAAAATTCAGAAAATCTGCGATTTTTGCTCAAAAGTGCAAATTTTAGCTTTGTTGTCAATAGCGCATGATTTGCTCTCGTGATAGTACACATTGCTGACAGCTGTCAGCTATTCTGCCCCATGGTTATGATCTATTGAAACCAACCCAGGCTGAAGAGTTCAGAGTAAGTACATCTTCTGCTTGAAATACATGCAAGTAAACTACTATATATATAGTCAGAAAATGAAGAATATTGTCAAATGAAGAGTGGAAGTAAAACTCGGACAAGTAGGATAAGCGCTGGATGCGTGGAATCCCCTCGAGAGACGTTGTACACCAAGAGCGCGTGTGTCACATAAGAACTTGGGAAGCTACACGTTTCTCGGATTCGATACGTGAATACTCGTACTCTGGCAACATATGCGCTGATTGATGGTATGTCAAAAAATCGCAGTTACATGAGTGTTCGGGAAGGTGGAGGGTAGGGTGAGGGGGGGGGGGGGAGGAAGCAAGAGGGATAAAGAAAGGGGAAAGCTGTGGAATTATAGTGGTCCTCATCCTAGTGGGCAATTTTGAATCTCAGTTGGATCAAGCCGGTTGCGGTAGAGCACGGCACTTCTAGCCATCAGCATAATTCGTCATGGATGGTGCCGCGCTCTACCGCGAAGGGATTGCTCCAGTTCAATTTCAAGATCGCCCAACAAGCATGTATTTGAAAGAGGACGACTATAAACTTTTCGAAATTTCCATAATATTCATGATAATTGAACTTTCTCCTATACGAAATTGGTTGACAATGGAGACGCGAAATTTATAGGGGGGGGGGAGATAAAGCCTGGCAAGGGAAGTTCTAAGCAGATGGGCGGGATAAAAAAGCTAGGCTCTGATGATTCAGGTTGAGATGGCAGCTGTGAGTTGCATACGCCACTTCCTGAACACCAAATAATAAGCTTATTGAGATTGAACAAAAGTGAGTTAGGGGGGGGGGTGGAGGAAGAGGCGGAAGAAAAACAGCGGAAGTTAGAGGGCTTGAGATTACTCAATATCACAACTCTTTTCCTTTCAAAAGACGATCCTCGGACAAACAATGCATTAGGAGGTAATGGGAGCTAATAGTAGGAGTTTTTTTGGAAGCTAGAGGGGTAGGGGGTTTGCAGGACTATAACTGACCACCGATAAATAAGCAGGTAAGCTCGAATTTCAATGAGTCAGGTCTAGCTGACAGCTGTGAGCTTGCAGATTCGCAGGTGCCCTGGAACATCAGGTGATAAGTGTCTTGAGATTGAAGTGTAGGTGGGAAAGGCCGGAGAGGAGGAAGGTGGGGGGGGGGGGGGGGGGAAGGCGCCGTGGAAGAGGAAGGAAAGAGAAAAGAGAACTCGAAAGCACTCACTTCCGCAATTCCCTTCTTTTCAGGAAGCAATTCTTACAAATTACTCAGCAAGCTGAAATTTTGAGGAACTGAATTGAAAAATGTGGGGGAAGTGGAACAGGGGGTAGAAGGTAAAGATGATTGTGATGAAAAATGCCGTCTTCAGAGCCCTGCATGCCTGATCTTGATTTTGGAAAATATTTCCGGTCTTGGAGCAAGGTAACCTAAGCCAGGTGAGGGGAGTCGTCTGTACCAGCCAAAAATTTGAAAAAACAACTTCATATTCTCAAAATGATCAATTTAGAGCTTTGGCTGAAACTTGCAAGTCAGCCTGGCGCTGGCAAGCAGCAGTGGCGTACCGAGGGGGGGGGTCGGGGGGGGGGGCGCCCCCCCCCCGAGAACGGGTCGCGAAATTTTTGAAAATTACTTACATGCGTTATAAAAATGTGCAAATGACTTGTTTATTTTTGTAAACAATTAAAATAATTTTTAAAATTTTTTAAAAATTCAAATTAGCCTTATAAAAAAAAATTTTTCGGGGGCGTGGCGTCAGCCACGCCCCCTTTTTCCAGATTTTATGGGTTTGGGGCCCGCAAAATTGTTGAGAAGCCCCCCTAAAATTTTTTCGGAGTGCGTGGCTAACGCCACGCACCTTCATTTGAAAATTTTTTTTGCCGCGCCCCCCCCCCGAGCCGAAATCCTGGGTACGCCACTGGCAAGCAGTGGTGATCTATCAGAATCCCTGTTTATTAGAAGCAACTGGCTCGGACAAAGTGGGGGTAAGGAGGGGGGGGGGGTGCTTGATTACTCCAAACGTGAGAAAAACATAAAGTATATCAGGCAGCTGTGGTCAACAGCAATATGGTAGCCACTTGAAACCAATGACATTGTCATAAGGATGAAAAATCAAAAAAGTGGGCGTGGCGGTCCCATGATAATCATTGCGCGAGGAACTCGTCCAACAAATCCAAGTATGGATAAGCCAATAATCAAGAATTACCTAGCTAAAGCAGTATCTTGGTAGCCACTCTTGGTATCTTGGAGGTTTTAGCGCCAATCAAAAATAGAAAATGGGCGTGGCCGTCCCAAACCGCTGATTTTTGAGCAGAAAACCCAACGAATAAGCTCATGGCAAGTGCTGATAACTCGATGACCAATTATTATCTAGCTAAAGCAGTATAATGGTAGTAGAAAATGAATGACGTCGTTCTGTCAATTAGAAATCAAAAGTGGGCGTGGCCGTCCCATACGCTAATCTTTGAGCGGGAAACTCGTCCATCGGGCGCGTAGGCAGCCCTATAATTGAGGAGTGCGCAACCAAACTTCATACAACTATGTTTCTAAGCTGGACAACCCATCAAAAGTAAATTGCGTGGGCGTGGCCGGTGTGTCGCCAGTGTGGCGTCATTGCGCCTGCCACTAGCAAATTGCCGGTGCCATTGTTTGGCGGGTGCTGCCCAGATGTGACGTCCGGGTGGTGGCAGCTCGGCGGCAGTGGCGGCGCAAAGTGATGTTACAGCAAAACAATGCTATATAGCTGAGAACGTGGGGATAACAACAGACAAACACAGCTATGTGCGAGCATGAAACAGCCGTCAGCAGGGTGATTGCTGGAGCCCTGTTCGAAGAAAGTAACGCAGCAAAAAAAGAGCCTCATGAAGATTGAAAAGGGGACAACTAGCACAAATCCTAGCCACTTTTTTCAGGTGTAAAGATGATGGATGCGTACTCGGAAGCCTAAGCTGGCATAACTTGAGTGAAACGAGGTTCAAAAGTCTTAAGACCATCTAGATTTTTATTTCCAAAAAGAAACAAAACAGAAAAGGGTTCTTGCAGTGCAACAAAAACGGAACAGGAAGTGAGAACGTCTAGAGTATGCTTGTCCGAGCAAATCTGGGATTCTAAAGCCAGTGGGCATTCATCTAAAATTAGCACTTGGTCTTCTAACGCCTGACACAAAGTTTCGTGTTGGGACCAATTCTAACCTACCATAGAGCTCAAATTATTTATTTATTTATCTTATATATATTTATTATACGAATTGTACATGACAACTCGTACAAGCTTGACCATATTCACACAGCTGAGAGGGACAAATATGTTGCACTGTCATATAGAAGTGTATCTAATATATAAAGAATCGTAACGCTAATTTAAAAAACATCATTTAGCGGGAAATCGCGATGCGGTATGCAATCTAGCGCCTTTAATTACTGGCTCACTAGTTAAATAAGAAACATGGAATTTGAAATTGTGCCAAAAATGTGAAAAAAAATTGCACTGTAAAAAGGAAATATTAACAGAGATTGCCTTCCTTATCATTTGAATCTTTGAGTGTGCCTTCGAAAAAACTGCGAATTTTTTTGATTAATTCGTCACTCGATGATTGCAAATTATGACTTAAATGCGGGAACATACTAGGAGGGGGGGGGGGGGGACGATGTTTTTTACTGACAGCGCTCACAGCAATGTTCCTTTTTTTTTGGGCCCAAAGTTTTCGTCCTATCGAATCTCTTGAGACAAGCGGAATGGCGGATAAGAACTCAGGCGGGCAAGGAGGGGGGGGGGGGGAAAAGAAACATTGCTTACTTTTCCGTGTGACATACACCAGCATATAGGATTTCTACCAATCTTTTCATTAGAATCAAGTTTAGAAGGTGAGCTTTTGAACTGCAAGAACAACAGAGACAGACGTGTGGGGGGGGGGGGGCTGGAAGAAAGTGATAAGATCTTCCAGAACATTGGAGCTACACATTTCTTCTATGTAGATGTCTTAACATGGACATGCAATCCTTCATAGCAATAAGACCAAGCTGGTAGTGATTGAGAAGCGGAATGCCAAGAAATGACTGACGAGATGTCCATTGAGAGCCGCGTGCTGTTGGTAATCTGAGATCGGAAAGCTGAAGGAAAAACAAATGGGGGAAAACTCCATCTTTAGAGGTGGGGGGGGGGGGGGAGAGAAGGGGCAAAAATCTTCGAGAAAATGTGATGATGTTAAGTTGAAGTTTAAGAAAATTAATTATTGAGCTCCAATGGAATAGAGGATAGAGGGGTAAGACTGAGGATATGTAGGATATCCTTTTGATTTAATGGATGTTTTCCCAATCACAAACTTGTTCACACAGAGATAGGGAAAAGGGGGTAGAGCGGGAGCAAATAATTGTTGAATTTCAAAGATTTTCACCAGAGTAAGTTATATAGCTCAAATTTAATAAAACCCAACGAGAAAGCAGCCCGATTGCTGAGAATTGATTTTGAAGCAATTGTTCTAGAGCATTCTCTCTTCTCTATCAGCTGCTCTATCAAAACCGCACAAAAAGTAATTGGCAATTAATTTGACTTCAAAAAGGCATTTAGGGCTCCACTGAAGGAAGCTACACCAATTTAAAACTATTTCAGGAAAATGCATTATCTAATCAGTGACACTATGAATCTCGTGGTTTAGCGAAAAAAGGGGCCTTCAACTCACTTTCTATGCTGCATTCCAACGATAAGACTCTTAAAAATTTTTAAAATAGAAAAATCCACATTAAGCAGAAGAACAGTAGAAAAATGGAAAATAATTTTGTAGAAACTTCGACTATAAACTTGTCTAGCTTGTAAATCACTGAAATGGAATTCGCTCCCAAGGCAGAGTTATTACTGTAGGGATACGGTAGATGGTAAATAGACACTGCTTACAGCAGAACACTAAAGAACCTATACTATAGCCAATTCTAGCATTTACTGTACTTCTAATGGATCAGCAGTATTAGCAAGCACCCCCCCCCCCCCTTCCTTCATAATTCGTTTTTCTTCAATTCAAAAGATCTGATAAAGCTGAACATGTAATTATTGATTTTTTCGACATTTTTTTGTCCCACTCTGTGTTTGAATTTATCACATCATATAAAAGAATTGTCCGCAAAATGCAGAAAAATTTGGAATTGAACGAAATTCTCTATGAAAAAAATTCATTACTCCAGCTTCAATCGGTCTAGAGCAACTGTGAAAGCTTGCGTCTACCAACAAACTCGATAAAAAAAGTCTGCAAATGCACAGCAAACGCTTCATTTTCGACGCACAAAATCTGTCAAGAAGCGCTGACAACGTTTGATGAGCAGACAGCTTGCCGCTTTCTCAGAAGAACAGAAAACAAAAGATTTGCTCTGGCTCCAGTAATGGGGGGGGGGGGTGAGAGTCATTTTACTGAGAAAGGAAGAAATTACCATTATAAGGCTAGGACCTTAAGGGATCAATGGGGCTTGAACAGAATAATTTGAGGCCATTGGGGCTATAGCCCTTATGACATACGGATGCTATAAAAATAATGGGAAAATCGAGTTATGGGCTCCCCTAAGAGGTAATTTTTACTTTACCCCAATGGGCTATTGAACAATAGCAATAGTTGAGCCAAGCTACGAGCGCGTAAAAACAAAAGACATCAAGTTATAGCGGTAGAAAATTCCAGGAAAGATCATAAATTCTCGTCCCGAAGAGCTCACATTTGAAATTCTGAGTAGCCGAGGGGGTCGAAAAAAAGTTCCTACGCAAGAAATCCAAGGCTAACGACTAGAATGAGGCCGTCCAAGAACGTTTTATGTTTTCTCTCGCTGACTGAGCTATTGTTGGGGGGGGGGGGATGGGATGAAAGCGGATGGGTGGGTGGGGGAATGGCAGCTGGTGTAATGGCAAGAGCCGTCGCGAAAGTTCATGACGCCTTGGGCTTTGCAAAACGCTCGCTTACCCCCCCCATCTCTCGATAACTTTTTTCCTCTCCGTTTCATGTCTAGGGTCCCCTGGGAACGAAAAGGCGAAGCTTAAGCTCAGTCAAGCACTTTTCCGAAGGAGTTAAATGAATTCTGCTTTAGAGTCTCATGCCTCATTAAGCGCGCTAATTTGACCTCCTATTGAGCGGGGGGGGGGGGGAGCCATGCCCGGCATCGGGTTTGCAAAAAATAGAACAACGACGACAATCAACGAGAAGTTTGTCCTTTTCATCTCCTCCCCATCCCCTCCTCCCTCATCGTAAACACTGCACTAATCCAACATCCAACCAGTAATCGGACGACGATCAGAAATAGAGCATTTATTTTACCCCCCCCCCCCCGCTTGAAAAAATTTGTGCAAAACATCTGCTGAAGAGACAGATAGCTTTCATCGCAGCTGTTTTGTGATAGATTGCCACCCCAGACTAATTACTCGAGAAGAAAACAACGAAAAAATGCATGTCCAAACTTTTTCTTTCATTTGAAAAATTGCCCCCCCCCCTCTAAAACTAGCCATGACGTCATTATACAAGAACAGTGAACGAAGTGAGACGGACAGCTCAATGGAGAATGAGCGCCTCCTGACTCGATAATTAATCACATCTTCAATGAGTTTATTGTCCCAGTACTCTGCGTTGATACCACTGCTTAACAGATGTGCTGCTAGCAAATTACGGTAAGGTCCTTTAAATGAGGGTAGGAAGTTTGAAGTACTTGTTGAAACGAGGGAAATTTGCAACAGAAAGAAGAAAGCGATTAACCCCTTGCTGATTGTTCGTTTATCTTTCATATCAATATCAATGAATTCCTATTCCAAAAAAGCGAGAACTGGTCCCTAGTAGTCTTCAGTGATCTCTGGAAGAAGGTTATTTTTGACGTACTTTCAATCGACAAAGCTCTTAATCGGAGAGGATATACGAAGAAGTACCAAGTTTTGAATGCAATAAAGCTTCCCTCAAACTGCTTTACAAATATTTCTCCGGTTCTCTAACCTCTCTCCATTTTCCACACTCTCTAACAAATGCTAAATGTTTTCACATGTGATGGGCTGCTGATTGTCCTATGGTCGTAAACTTAGCATGAAAAAGTGCTCGTTTTGCATACGCTTTACAACTGTTACTTACTGGATGATGGGTGATGATCTGGATGGGCTGGTAATGGTTACTTTGGGGGTTAAATAATCAATCGATCAATGGGTAAGAAAAAATAAGGAAAAGTAATAATTTTGTCAGCCTCAGTCGCCAAGTGTAGATAGTTTATAGAAAGCTGAAAAGGCCTGTGGCGCAAAAATGCTAAGCATAGTTAACTCTGGGTAACCCTAGGTAAGCTTTGGGTATGCTACGGTAACTCGAGTAACACATCCAATTTCTTTCCATACTTGGAAATGCACATCTATGCGTGCTAATTAGTGCATGTAAACAAGCAACTCAATCTAAATTTGATGCATTCTTTACAGAACAGCGAATTGGTGAACATATACTAACAACTAGCAAAACCGCGAGCTATACGCCGTAGCGACTTATAGAAACTAAAGATGTCGCTTGGCGCAATGGATTTGATAAATGTCCGATGAACGGCTTCAACTATAGCTTCGAAGCTTTGTCCGAGCGCCAGTACCCAGCTCGTCAACACTTGCTCTCTAACCCCATTCTGGACGGACGGATGCGGATTGTTAGGGAGATGCGTGCTCGGGGGAGGGGGGGAAAGGGGGGGGGGGATTAGGACAGCTAAACTTGTGCATCTGGATCAATGCACATTTGGCGGATGTTCGGGTAAATTTGTCGCAGCGGAACAACTGACATTTCGGGGGAACAATGAAATTTAGCGCCTACTAATAGCTATCACACCTCGCAATCATCTCCGCTCAAAACATGGGTATCGATTAGTCTGGCCAAAGCAAAAAAATTCCTGTCCGCTATGCACACACGTTCACATAAATGCTGTAACAATACGAAAAAGTGCGCTACAATGAATGTCTGCGTCTCCAAAAAACTCATACTATATCCATATCCTCAAGTTCGCAGGCAAAAGTACAAGCGACATGAGAACCTCATACGAATCTGAGGAAAAAGGGAAAGCTGGGAAGAAAGTTTTTTGTTGTCTGAGAATTCTTGGGGAGGAGGGGGGGGGGAGAGAGACACGTCTGTCAGCCTTGAAATAAACAGGGAGGACAATAACATGTGTGAATTAATTGCTACTTGATGTACTGTCAGCACCTAAGCTCCCAACAAATTGAGAGCAATTGTCCAGATTTCTTGATCCCAGCTAAGCCCCGCCCACCTTTCGTCATTTTCAAAGCTAATTTTTTGGATTTTTGATCTTTGGCCTGGCTTTGGGTTTGACTGAGAGCAAATTACTTCATCAAATTGTTCCAGTAAGTAACAAAAAGAACAAAAGTAGTTCCAAGAAAATTGCTCGCCGGTTTCCAATAATGTGCTCTAATTACACAAGTGTGAAATGACATCATGGGAGTTGCCCGATTTGTAATTTTTAAGGCAAAGGGACTAGACTGGAAGCAGCGGTTAGATAAAATCAAATTTGAAAAAGTAGACAAAAAAATACAACTGGTTATTTTTCCAGCTTTCAGTGACGCTAGCAAGTTTCCTTTTTTCTCGGTAGCGAAAAGTCTAGAGAAATAGGATATTCAGAGTTGTCTTGAACAGAGCTAAAAAAATCTCGACTACCCTAGAAATAAGTATGAACTGCGTGGACCCTATTTTCTTACTTGAAAATGGCGGTCAGTCGCGAACGCCGCACTAGTGCCTCCGCGAAGCGGTCGCCTTTTCACAAATGATAGTTAACGCGCCCCATGGTAAAAGGTACCGCGCGCAAGCTCTGACATATTTTTCTTTGAAGTTATCAATGGCGGCTCTCATGAATATAATGGAATAGAAAATCTGAGTACTAAGCGAATCAGTAAGGAAGAATTGAAGATCTCAAGCTCATATCAGTGTAAGATAGGTTTTGTCTTGTACAGACTACGGTAAGGTAACGCTTCCCTGCAGGACCACGCGAGCGACATAAGGAAGTAAACTTGATCGCTCAAGCTTCAACTCTTCTACCATTTTCTAAGCAGTGAAAATGGCACTCCAAAAATATACGTCACAATTATGGAGACAAAAAATCAAGCAGCACAATGAGCAAAGAGCTTGAGCAAATTTGGCGTTGAATAACAAATCGGCACAGCCATTGTTACTGCCACAGCCAACAATGTGTGCCAAAGTCCATTCTTTTCTTTCCTACCAGTTTCTCCTGAAGAACCTAAGAGCATTAGTCATACGACGTCACATGGTAAACGGCGAATTGCTGATTGGACTATGAGAAAGAGGAAAAATTGATTTTGTTCGAAGAAAAATTGGTAACTCGTCCATTTTGCCCATTTTAAAGCATCAAATTTGAAGAGTTTTGAACTTTTAAGCACTCTAGTATTCAAGTACTTCTATAACTTGTTAATAACTTGTTAATGCGCAGAGCAACGATCACCCCATTCATCTATTTGAGTCCTAACACGAAAACAGGTCTCATATCTTGATGACGCATAGGTATGCGGTTACAGCACTTATTCTGAAGAGTTTTGGACTTTCGAGTGCTCCATATGAGTTTCCTCGTATTCCTATAACTTGCTAATGCGTAGAGCAATGATCGCCTATTATTGGCCCATTTGCGTCCTAACACGAAAATGGTATCACAACTCGATGACGCAGAGTGAACAGCAGTCATTGCGCTTATTCTGAAGAGTTTTGGACTTTTGAGTGCCCTATATAAGTTTCCTCGTATTCCCATAACTTGCTAATGCGCAGCAACGATCGCATATTATTGGCCCATTCGAGTCCCAACACGAAAATAGGCCCCGTCTTGATGACGCATAGGCGAGCGGCTTTCTTTTTCGGTATGTTGATAGATGACAAATCTAATCCATTGTGATTTGTCCATTGTTTACATGGGGAAAAGATGATGAGGAGGCATGTATCATAGCTTTTTCTTGTGCGCGTTCGTAAACAGAAAAGACGTTGTGCGTTAATGGCATCACTATGTGCTTTATCTTGGCAAACGATTGTGTAAAACATGCGGCGGAGGGATTATGAGGATTTGAAATCGTTTACGAGGAAGAAAGGAGCAAAAAGGAGAGGGAGGGGGGGGGGAAGGTGCTATATAAAGGCTAAAAATAAAAGTACGTTGAATTACCCCAACATTCTGCAGAGTTTGAATTTTACACAGGATAAAAAGATGAATCTACGAAAATTATATCTCAAATTTTTGCTTTTATTGATAAAATATTGATTTCTTACGGCAAAAATTCAAAGCCCAACTTAGCCCTAAAAACCAGGATACAAGGTAAAATACATAACTTCAAAAAAGGAAGTATTTTCAAAAAATCGAATTCTCACTATGAAGAACAGAAAATGATCTCAAAAATTTCATAAAACTTAAATCTGCCTTGCAAAAAAGTTGCAAGCCTAACAAGCTGGTTCAAAAATTTTTAGAGGTTTTCCCAATGAGGAAATTTTTGTACCCCCACCTCAAAAAAAAATTTCCGGGACACCGTTAGTTAGATATTGATTTTATTGATTTGTTATTGCTCGTACAACGAGGGGCGCTGTGAGAAATCTTTGAATTTATGCAGTTTCCGCGAACGATGTGGTTTTTTGTTGTACTTGCCATACTACAAATTTCACAAAATTTTTGCCCCGACCGTATAATTACCGTACTTTCACAGCAATACATGTTCATCACAATTAATTTGTGGAGGAATCATCACCTCCTTACTTCAGACTTAAAGACTGCAGAGAAAGAAATTCAAAAAAATAGCTATAATTTCAGCTAATATTTCTCAGAAAATCTACATTGCTCCTACCGTGGATTACTTTATTTATGTAGTGATACATGTAATTACAGAATACTGTAAAGAAAAATCAATACTTCAAGTTTGTTTTGGACTTGAAGAACGAGTACAAGTTATGAAATACAGCATAATCTGCCTTGGTAAGCAACCGTACTCCATCGCAATTGACAAATTACTCCTGAATGTTTCTGAGAACGAAAAGAGACGTAGAACACTGATTTTGCAAGTCTTTGAATAATGGCATAACGGGCAACAACGACTAATTGCATGGACTAGAGAAAAACTGCGGGTCTCCTGCTGCGATTGCTCTTCCCTCGCATAGATCAAAGCGCAAAGCGAGGAGATCAGACGAATTAGTCTTTGGGTAATGTAATAGATGCTCATTGATCCATTTTTTTAACGGATCTATTTTTGAGCTTCCTAATTAACTTCCGTTGTGATCTGTTGGCTGTAAACAATGTAGTACAGATCCCATGTGTATGATGACTACGTGCAGAAGCAGTACGGTATGAATGCGGTAGATGCTCATTGAAGGTACCGTAAACGTTAGGCAATGTATTAGATGCGTATTGATCCATTTTTGAAATACCCAGTTTTTTGAGCTTCCCAATCAATTTCTGCGAGGAACGGAGCATTAGACATAAAAGTGTTTGTATATGTCTTATGATATGCTGGTTAAGCATTGCCTTTGTACGGTCGGAGTAAGGTAGGTGTTCAGTACGGGTATTGTAAACTATGGAAGGCTTCATGTGCATTGTAAATGCCGGAAATAAGAAACTTTTGACTTTTTTTCCACCTGATCAGGTTCCTACCGTATAAATACCGTAATCCTACAATGATCCTTCGGACTGCTTCCTTTCGTTCAAATGGGTAATATGTAATTCGTATGGGTAATAGTACATGGGACATAGCCGAAAAAGCTACGAAAACAGCATAAGATGTCGGACAATATACAATCATTTTTTATTGGGGGGGGGGGGGGGAGGGCATAAACTTTCAAGCATATTCTCGAAAGTTCTATTCTCCAACGAATAAAAGAAGCTTAAAGCTCCTCCCGGAATCGGAATCAACTCTACCATACGAATACCGTACTTTTACAGTAATGCCTCTGGATTTTTCTTTAGTATACCTGTTACGGGATTCCTATATTCCTGAAATTCACTTTTGGGCAGCATAATTTCATATTAACGGTATCTCTAAAATAGCCTATCTGGTCCAAATGACAAGTCTTACACTCCGCACGGGCAGGATGATTATCGATTGATTGCATACCCGTCACTACCGTACTACTACAATACCGTACCTCATCGCAGGCGGCGCAACGTGGTTTATGCAGCTCAGCATAGTGACGCTCACAGTAGATCTGATCATCCTTTACGCAGTACGTCAAATCGACTAGGAGCTGAAATCACTCAATATATCAATTTCTTCCCCGATCAGGGAAACAATGATGACCTGTTCACAGGTGGTACAGGTAAAGCAAGCCGGATGCCAACCGGTGGATTCGCCCAGTTTTGGCGCTATCACAGCCATTTCGTCACGTTCCAATATTCCGGAGCATTTGTGACATTCCTGAAGAAATACGATTTACGATTTTTTTTTGGGGGGGGGGGGGAGGGGGGGAGGGGTCTATATGACGTCATCTTAAGCGAAGACCTACCATTCGTTTAGGGATATTTGCAGCAACATAACCGATATCGAGGGCAATCTCATTTCGGGCATTGATGAATTCTTCATAAACCTGGAAACAACGTTTGCAATGAAAAACCATAATGCAGTCCCATATCTTTGTGCTAAGAATGCACAGAATTTATTTAATTCTTACAAAAATCAAAGAAACTTAAATCAATATAAAAACAAATTATTCAAAGGTTCAGAATTTTTTCAGAATATATTAGATAGAGAATCGTTAGCTCAATTCAAAAATCTTCCAATAGCGGGAAACCGCAACGGGTCACGAAGCAAAGCTTTTCCAAATAGCACCTTTAGATTACTGATCCACTAGTTATCAAAAAAATCTACAGCTCTAAGGCATTCTAGTCTAACAAAGATTCAATTTTTTTTGAAGTTATGTCTATGCGAAAACTGGGTCCTTTCGCAACTGCTGAGTATAATAATACAATCTTTGTCATAGAGTTCCAAGATCAATGATCAAATATTACATAAAATTAATAAAAATCGAATGTGTCGAGTACGGGGACCAGTTCTTGTGAACTGCTATTTGATTTCCACAACAAAACTTTCATGGTCAAACTTGATTTTTGATTTCGTGATCTATCCCGATGACGAGCACGTCCTACAACGCAAACTTACAGCACCACCCCACCCTCTCTTTCGAAAAAGTATAGCGAGATGTTAGAAAAGCTGGCCATCAGTTATGATAGTACCCTTTAATTCAACACTTGGCGGCTGAAAGGCGGGGCTTTGTAACCTAGTTAAGGCTAGATGATGATCATAGAGCGCGCGAGCAGCAGAGACGCAGACTGTGTCGCGGGCGCGAGCGGCCTTAATTAGGTCACAAAGCCCCGCCTTCCAGCCGCCAAGCCAACTAAATCAAAATTTATACGGGCAGTTTTGTACTTATTAATTGGAATAATTTTCCTGAGTCTATAAAGTAGAAGCTCGCGAGATTTTTTTGTAACGCCACACCCCCTTTATCAAGCAAAATATATTATCTCCCCCTCCTCCCCCACCCCGTTAAAGAAGTTTTTTGCGCCGATAGTGCCGGAATTCTCTGTCTTTAGTAAAAAAGACTTGTTATTTATCGGTCCTATAAAAACAACGTTATAGTGCAAAAAATGCAAAAAATTGTAAAAAAAATTGGTCCCATTAGCGCCAATGAATTTCCAACATCGCAAATTCCAGTAGCACTCCTTCAACCTCTTCCCTCTCTCCCTCCCTCCACTCCCTCCCCCCTTTTCACTTCTTCCTATCCAGTCTTCATCCCAGATTGATGTTCTCATTCATATAGGTGTCACTTTTTTAATGATGTCCCCGATTGACATATCAGCACACAAATGTTATTTCCTACGATCTGTGTCATTTCCAAATACGAAAACCTGTCGTTGATGTCTAGAAAATCAACGTAGTTTTTTTTTGCTGTCGAACATGACATCTGCAGTTGTTCGTGGAGACAATTTACAAATGTGGTGGAACTAAAGGAAAGATGAGCTAATCGATTTGCCATGTAGTTTGTTCCACAATAATATAGAGAAAATTTAATTTCAAGTTATATTTGAGTAATCTTGTAAGTACAATACTTTTGTACTGAAGAGTACTACTGGCACTATTGAGCTTGTGGATTTATTAGACCGAAAACCACGATACAGCCTTCGCAACTTTTTATGAAGAAACGGGAAATTCTTTCTAGCACGTGTTTTCAAAACTAATTAGGGGCAGAGCTCAAAATTCTATCAATTTCGTGTAATTTCCATCATCAGTTCTCTGTCAAAAATCAATCTCTGTCAAGACCACTGTTCGTAAACATAGATAACACAGATATTAATTATGTTTACGGTAGCTACTAGCAGTGTGTGAACATTGCGGTCGAGAAATTTTTTTTTTTTTTTGGTTTTTAAGTGGAACTCGCTTAAAGCAAGTTTGAGCAGATCGTATGCAAAAAAAAATTTTTTTTCGACTTTTTGAGCGGAAATAAATAGTTCTGCAATTTTTTCTTTATTTATTCAAATGCTGAAAATGTCTGGAGATTTCGCGCAAACTGCATACAAAATCATAATTACTGCAATTTTTTTTGAAGCACTTCCGAATTTTTTCTTTCAAGTAACCTATTTTTATTTTGCGCAATTCAAAATTCGCAAAAATTCTTTAAGGTTCATCATCAATTATTTATTGAATTCATTATTCTTTAGAATGTATGGAAGCACTGCCTCTTCAAAGAGGATATTTAAAATCTGAGTCAGCTTAAGTTAGTAATTTAGCAAGTAGATTAGTTCCAGAATTTTCGAATTTTTCTATTTGTAACACGCTGGTTAATAGCACAGTATTTTTTCTAAGCCACTGTTGAGCCGAGAAAAATTTGGAAAAAAATTTTGGAAAGAATTATCACAATTTCTTTCTTCCAAAACTCTAAAAATTATAATAATCACATATGCAGAAATCTACATAAGTCTTTAGATACTTCGGATACATAATCTTCCACTTCCTTCACAGTTTCTTTGATTTTTCCTTTTTCCACATTCTCATATTTATTTAGTGTCTAATAACACTGCCTCTTGACTACGAGTATCAAAGGTACAAGCAAGTAACAAAAGTAGGGAATTCGGAAAAAAATTGGTTTAATTTTTTGAAATTGAGATTCTGGCAGAAAACCGGTTTTAGCATTTTCAAATGCTATTCAAAATTAAGATCAAAATTTCTAAGTCAATCTGATATTGTATAAGGATTTCGAACAATTTTTCTTCTTGTTTAACAAAGCTTAACAACCAACGTGACATATTTGATCTACATGTGTAGATCAAATAAAACCTCTGCACTAACCTTTCGTTCAGTGTTCGATCCTAAATGTCGGCAGTATGCAACAGATAGATCCTGCCGTGGCAGCTGAGTGAGGAGCTGTTTTTCGCGATGTTTTTCACCGCTAGAATTCACTCTTGGTACGATATGATTCGGTAATTGTGCCATGTATTCTTCCACCTGGAAAAATAGAAACTTCAAAAAATTTTCGCGAAAATTCATAAGTTCTAGCCCCAAAAAGCTCACAAAAAACCCCTAGAACTCACGTCAATAAGCCATGAACCCCGTTTAGAATTTGAATAAAGATTTCCGACTTCATACATAAATCGTAACATTGCTGGATCATCCAACATACTTTCCGTAAGTAATCCCATGATTTGTTGCGGAGAGAAAAGAAAGAGGAAGAGAAAACGCCTATAAATCTTTGAGATCGGTAAACAAGGACACAAGAATTAGCGCTGTCAAGAAGAAGATTGGTAAATAATGAAGAACAAGAAGTGTATTGAGCTTAGGTAAATCAAGAATGATTGGAGAAAAAGAGTAAAAAATTAGAAAATCAAAAATTAATCTAGATCAATTCAGCGGCGGAAAAGAAAACTGTGTTTGTGTGCTTTTGAAGAACTGTTACAAATTGCAACCATGTGGATGTACAAAATTTGTGCCAGATGTCCGCGCGGTAAAGCCTAAGGCCGCTCAAGTAGATCTAATATATAAAAATCGTTATCTCAATTCAAAAATCTTCAAATAGCGTGAAACAAGGCGGGTCCCGAAGCGAACGCTCTTGCAAATAGCACCTTTAGATTACCGATTCAACCAAAGATCAAAAATTATCCCAATTACTTTTGTGATTAGAAGGATACCGATGTGCTCCTTCTGTGAGGGCAACTGGTACGAGCTGTGAATGCACCGAAGTGCACTAAGTGTGGCAGATAACGGCGTGGGTAGAACCTATCAGCGACATAACGTTACCCAGCTGGGTAACCTTGTGGGTGGCGCACGAAGAGAATGAATTGGGCACCTCAGCCAAACCACCCTATGACCTGAAGTACCCAGGAACTGAAGAGGCGGTGCTTTTGAGCACACGTAAAGCAAACAGAAGCTAGAGTAAGATTAGAAACAGAGGTGTGGCTTTGAGAGACCACACAGCTTTGATGTATCCGACTGGTTTCTGAGAGCATAGATATGATAGAAGATCTGGGAAAAAATTGTTTGTGTTGGGGGGGGGGGGGTGAAGGAAGGTGACGGATGTCACGAATCAGATCTTACAATCTATCTCAGACAATCGCAAAAAAATTTTCTTCCGGGGCAAACTGAGCTTCTATGACTTCCGGGCGGACGCTCCTATTGGTCCGTGTGGCGTAAGCCCCGCCCTACTTGGCAGCTCCAATGGGAGTGTTCCCCCACAAAGTCTTAGAAGCTCAGTTTGCCCCGGAAGTTCCTTTGCGATTGGTCTGAGATAAATTACGTGGAGTTCGCAATATATTTAGAAACAACTTTTTTTATCAGGTATGGGGTGCTTTTTACGCCAAAATCACAAGTCCACAAAATTTACTATATTAGCCGTTTAATCGACTTATGCGACAACACATACAACTGACCGGAACTTCCGCAAAACGTTCGGGAAAGTTCTATCGTCTCACACCTGCGAGAGTTCCAAAAATGTGGTGCGGAAGTTTCAAATGAGGTGCTGCGGAAGTTCCAAGATGAGGTGACCGCAAAACTCCCTTACTATCCTTTGCACTACAGATGACCTGTTCGACAACGCACTCTACTTTTTGGCGAGGCAATTCATAAAGGCAAAACATCCAAAAACTTGAGTATTGGCATGTCAAGCTGCTGCAGAATCGCTGGCATTTTATGGAAGTTCCGCAGCGCTTTGCAAAAGGTCCTGCGGAAGTTCCCGTCTTCAACCAGTTTAAACCGTGAAAATTCTGCGGAAGTCCCCATTTCAACGTTTCCACTCTTGCATTAGTAAACAAAATCCTGCGGAGCCTCTGCAAATTTTGCTTGTCCTGCGGAAGTTCCGGTGCAGGAAAAAATTAAGTTGGGGGAGAAAATGGAATAAACCCAAAGTGTGTACTCTCTGGAACTGTCCAGCACTCAGTTTTCCAAACCCAACCACCATTTTTGCTTTTCTAGTTTGCCATCTATGTCAAACACTTACCCTAGATATCAAATTAGGTTTAACTTACCACTTCATTGGCCATGCTCTCAATGGAACAATCGTAGTCCACGTAAACTATTTTTATGACACATTATCAGTGCAGACTATTTTCGAAATGGGTCAGGTCAAGTGGAGCTAATTTCGTTATTGTCTCAGAACTAGAAAAAGCATTCAGGGCCAATGGATCTAGAAAGCTGAAATTCGGAGCAAACGCAGAAAAAACGCACTCAACGCATCTTGACCTGACAAACAACTTTTTTCTTTTGCGAAGAAATTGGGCTCAAAGGAAAGCTTTGAGGATGAAAAAAGGATAGGCAAGGGTGGATCTTGTTTTCAACCTATGGAAATATAGAAAACAAGGAACTCTCGAACTTTATAGTGCAAAAATTTGCTGCAAATTGCCTAAAATTTCTTCGTCCACCTAAGTAAAGTCGCGCGAATTTCCAGTCACAGACAATCAAAGTTGCCAGATAGTCGAGAAGTTTGAAGATGGAATAAAAATCCTTTATATGATTTTATCGAGACTTATGCCCGGTGATGAACGAAGAAGTTAATTTATTGAATGAAATGAAAAGAATAAATAGATGAATCATAAATAGGAATAAGTCAAAGATGCGAGTGTATGTATGTGAATGACTTTGTAAATGAATGGAGAAATGTGAGAAGAATGAGGCAATGTATGAACGCAGGAGTGCATTGTTCATACATGATGAGTAACAGATGTAGGCAAGTACAGTTGGTGTCAGTGACATACTCCCTTCCGCGTAGGAACTACGCATACGCAACGCTAGGGCCTGCGTGCGGATCTCTGTCGATGAAGCCAATTTGAATGCGCAAACCATACGCGTGCGAAGGTGGCGTGAAGCTCCAGCGTGGCGACTGGGCTTACGGAAAAAGGAGCACGTGATTGACACAGACTGTAGGTCTCCCTATTATTGTGTGCAACAACACAATCTTCACGAGTTTGACTACAAAACGCAGCCCCACGTAAGACAAGCACAATCTGTGTACCTGATTGTACTCAAGCAACGAAGACAAAAGAAGTGTGAGAAAAAAAACGATGTATTGGCCCTATGGCCAAACCCATTCCAAAAAGTGTGCATTGCACCCATTAGGAAGATTACTCTACTGTATGAAGTTGTTATGTTGTAGCACTAAGTGCTCCTGCTCAGACAAATGACCGGAACTTCCGCGGAACGTGTGTGAAGGTCCGCCGGGTCACTGCGGAAGCTCCATAAACGTAAGCAGCATTGTAAGAGACAACACATTTAAAGTCCTGCGGAAGTACTGGCGAGTCAGAGTGTTGCGAAACCGCTGGCATTTTTTGGAATTTCCGTAGAATTTTGTAGAAGCCCTGCGGAAGTGCCCGTTTTCAACCAGTCTGACGTGGAAAGCTGCGGAAGTTCCCTCTTTTAACTTTTCCACTTTTGTGATAGTAAAAAAATCCTGCGTAACCGCTGCAAATTTTGCTTGTCCTGCGGAAGTCCCGGTGAACTGAGTGATGATGCTTCTTAAATAATTGGAAAGCACAAAACTGAATCTTCAGGAAATGATCCGTTCAGGAAAACAACATTGAGATGAGATAGAATTGTTAGGATTTGATAGGATGAGATGTCCAACATCGAATATTCGTTCTCTGCTGCGAATATTCGCAGATTGAGAAGAGAGATTCAGACTCAGACATGCGAAAAATAGCCAAAAATAAACTCTAGGCGGAGCATGGAAGAATTGTGAAGGCCACTCTAGACGCTCAAGAGTGAACTCATTGAAACAACATCAAAAACGATCGACGAGCCCATGCATAAGAAAATGTCAAGGGCGATTGCGACACTGCGAACAGTTCAAGTGTTGGTAAGAACCGTTATAGTGCTAGAGCTCGCAGCTTACGCGTGCCGGTCCGCAATTGCACAACTGCACGAATGCACAGCAGCTGGTCGCAGCAAACATGGATTTTGATTCACAAATGCGATTTTTTTTACGCGAACGATAAGCTGGAGGGCAAATAGGTGAATAGTGGAATGTGCACGTGAAGGATTATGATCTATTACGTATTGACGCTGGTCCGCAAATGCACAAATAAACTGGACAGACGTTTATATGTGCTTATATGGGTTGTCTAAACAAAACAGCTAGCAGCCCCACCGGTCAGACGAGTTGTCCCAGATGCTAAAACAGCCCCAAAACGGTTTGTGAAGTGAGTTCGGTACACCCACATAAATTGTCCGGCTATGGCGTCGACATGACCGAAAATAAACTAGCAATTCGGGTCGCTAAGGAGTGCTTTTTTTAAACCAGAGTAAAAACGCGCTCCAAGGATAATGACGGAAGCTCGCACATGGTACAAAAATTAGAATTATTTACATTGAAACTAGTTTGAAAGCAAAATGAGCTACCTTCGTGAACAAAGGTAATGATGACGAAAAAAAAGGCCGGAGCTTTATCACGCGCAAAATTGAGAGAAAGTCGCGCAAGGCGTTAAAATGGTAATAAAACTCGGGTTCAATGGGAGAATGAGAGCGGATCAGCGGATATGGGGAAGGGGGGGGGGATGAAAATAGAATCTGAGACTATTCAGTGATTCGAGATAATCCAATTTAAAAGTTGGCAAGTGACTTTGCTCCGCCCATAAGAATTTCTATCGATTTTTGCTTTTCTGATTTCCTGACAGCCCCACTTTTTTTGAGGTAAGGCCTTTAGGGTAATACTCTTACTAGCAGCCACACCCAAGTTTTTTGAGATAGCACGCTAATTTCAATTAGCAAATCAGGAGGAAAGTTTAACTGGCTAATGAACTTCCGGTAGACATTTTGAAAATTAAAGTACGACAATATAGACTCTGTGAGACCTGTTATAAGGTTTGTGAAACGTAGAATTCTTACCCAAATAAATTAACCTTTATAGATCTCGTGAAACCTGAAATTCTAACTGCAAAATGAATAAATTATTAAGGAATTTGTGAAACACAAAATTTTTGCTAAAGATGTGAAACGTAAAAATTTTGCTGCAAAATAAAATAGCTTCAACAAACTTTGTGTAACTTAGCAAACTCAAATCAGCTTTTATAGACTTTGTGAAACGCAAAATTCTTGTTGCAAGATAAATTAGCTTTTATAGTCCTTGTGAAACGTAAAATTCTTGCTGAAACTTGAATCAGCTTCATTTATCAGAAATTTTTCCCAATTCGCACTTCGCCAGCGAGTCCTTTGATAAAAAGATAAATATTTGCAAGCTTTTTCGCTTTCAATGTAAGAAATGAATTAAGGCCAATTTATCATGTCTGCGGAAAGCTTTGTACCTTTTCACCTGGAAAATTAAAAAAAAAGAAGTGTGAAAATTGACACGTTTTTCCTGACTTTCACAATTTGTCAGTTTTCTGTACACTTAGCTTGTAAATCATCTATGCGAGTTTCCACTGCTTCATTTTTAGAATTCAAAACTGCCTTTGTTCAACTTTGTTCTACAGAAAAAAAAATTTCCACAAAATTCAAATTTGTCAGTTTTTGAAAAAAAAAGAGTTTTGCTTCACCTTTAAGACGTTGCGAGGCGCCATATAAATTTAGCAGATACAAAAGAAACTTGGTGGACAACATTATATTCCACACGCTTTTTTTAACGGGCAACTGGTACGAATTTCAATGTGCATAGGATACATGTTTTGTGGCAGATATCCGCGCGGGCGAAGCGCAGCAACGTGCGACATATTGCGACATGTAGATTGCTTGACACTCACAACAGCAGCTTTTGACAAACATGACGACTGTGGCTTCTATAGACAAAAGTTTCAAGGTAAGTGGACCTTTTGCACACGTGTACTGTATGCTACCGTAATCCTACACATGACCTAAACGACAAGACTAGCGTGCGTCGGATTTCACTTAGAAAAATTTGGGAGGATCTTAGCAATATCGTCCCTAAGCAAAAGTACTTTGTTTCACTTCAAAACGTGCACGGTTACGGTAGCGCACTTTAGTGGTGCAAAAGGGGCTTTCAGTTTTCGTTAGAGATGGAAAAAATCCAAAAAAGGTGGGAATGGACTTTCTTTTTACTAGTGTACATCTATAGCGAACGCAATAGGTACATGAGCAGACCGCAAGGTTACAGCACCTTTTGCGCGCGAGTAACAGTAACGCATCCTAGCGGTGCATAAGTGCCACTGCCTCATAGAAGACTAAAGAACGATTCTCCGTCACTCTATCTTTACTTTCGAATCTCACAGCAAATAGAATCAAATCATAGAAAACCAGTAGGTAAATCCTGGAAAACTGGTTAAAGAAGTTTTTTGTCCAGATAAAGTTCAAGCGCGCCACAATGGCTCCGACGTAATAATGCACATATCGTGCGCTAATTCTAAAGAGATGAGAAGCGATGCAAAACCAGAATCCGCTTATCTGTGTATTGTACATATGATGTCTATGGGTGGTTTTTTTCAAGAGTTCGAGTGCATGATGATTTCCTTTTTGGAACATCCACGGATGGACAAAAATACACTCGCTTGACGAGTTCGGGACGGAAAAGTCCCTAGGTAAAAACGTAAGCGACGATAATCTACGAAATGGGATTGCACGATTTGCAGTTTGGGGTTTGGGGTGGTTTTGTTCGTTGAATAAGGGGGGTAACTAGACGCATAGGATGACTGAAGCTGAATTTTGAGGTTTTTTAGGAAGGGAGGGAAAAGAAGGGAAGCTGAAAAGCTGAAAGGGAAGCTGAAAGTTCTCTTGATAGGATTGCTTCAAAAAAAGAGTGTAGTAGAGTCAACTGATTTGTGAGATTGCACACCGCGCGCGGTACGTCACGACTACTCATTACGACTTTGAAAAACAGCTAGCAAAGATAGTTTTGATGAGATAAAGTGCTACAAAATAGCTGGCTGCAATGCTTTCCTAATTACCTCCAACAAGATAAGAAAAACGAAAAAGTATGAAAAATCAGCTCAAGGCCGCGCGCGACACTACTTTTACCGCGCATGACGCCGCCATGGACGAGTAGCAACGTCAACGCGAAGCATCATAATTTGAAACGCGTGATGAACCTGCTCCAATACCTACAATGGCGTTGAACACGTTGAATACAATGAATGAGTATGCTTGCGCGCGCAACTCATTCGGTTCCCGCCCCCTGCTCCGCCCCGCTTAAATGGCCAATCAGCCAGTGTGCTGACCAATCAGAGACGAGCGTTCAAAAAGGTCGATTCCCACTTACAGCGTATCTATTACTGCGCGCGTTATGCAATACCTACGTTGAATTAAAAATGATGTCAATGTACAAAATTTTCCTTTTTTTGAGCTATTAAAGTCCTCCAAAACCAGCTGCAAAATTTCTAGACCATAATAGAGAATAAATATAGACTTGAATAGCAAAATCAAAATAACATCAATACCTCTCAATAACATTCCTAGAATCCATAGCAAAACATGTTGTGCAAATAAACAGTGCAAAGGAATCACCGAGTCTCGCTCCGCTAATCCACCTAAACGAAATTTCCGGAAAAATTTTCCGAATCCGTTCGGATTTTCTTTGGATTAGTGCAAGCGCCGCTGAGTCTCTTACAAGCTTGTACTTTCTACTGTACAGCGTGCACTGGGTAAATATTCCAGAGGAAGTACAAAAAATGAGGATGCCCTTGTAATTCGTCTAGGAATTTGTGCAAAGCGGAAAAAGCAAGCTGAAAGATCAAATCAGCAGCGACCAGAGTCCGATCGACATCGTCAAGAAGATAAAAAGTAAAGGGTTCCATATCACAAACTCTCATTTTTCGTGACTCTAGCCACGCCCACAAAATTCCAAGAGCACCTACTGGCGCCTGCCCTGCCTAAGAATAAGAGCGGAAGTGAACTTACGGTTGCGAATTACTCGAAATCTGCCTATTAACGATTTAGTAAAAAGAATTCGTGTTTTACGATGTACTGTACGTGATCGCGGCTATACTACAACTCATTGATGTTTGGTGTCGCGAACTACTACTAATTAGTTTAGCAAATTAATCTCGATAGCGTGGAGATCAGGTCAAAATAAAAACTCGAAAAATTTGGCTTAGTGCCAATCACGGCACACTCGAGCCATTTGTAACTTTAATGCGCACTGCACGTTATGCACACAAAATTACGATGTATTGCAGAAATGGAGTTCCGCACGGAATGTGTTAACCTCATATAAAGTTGCAAATGACTCTATTGTAGCTATGCGTTTTCCACAAAATATTCACATTTTGATGATAGTGGCTTATCAAAACTATAATTTTGGTAGCTAAAGAAATTGTGTGCATTTGCACAACAATAGTGCCTACAGTAGGCTAAAAGTCTGACAAAGTACTTCCACGGAGAATTTGGCGCGAGAAAAAAATTAAATCAGATTACTTCTGTTAACTAATAGATTGAACGCGTTCAATTTAATTGCGCGTGCGTTGGGTGTGCAATTGCACAAATTTCCATTCTAACTACTATAGTATAGAATTGCTCAGTATAATTACAAGTGGTCATACAAGCAGATATATTTTAATACATCTGACGATTAATACAGTGTTCTTACGTTACGAGCAGCATTTGCGCGTAAAAATTGGTCATGGCGCGCCAAATGTGAGTATATGTCCTCAATGGCCATTTTTTACGCGCAAGTGCTGTCGGCACCGCAAAGGCATTATATTATCAATATCTATCAGGCTGCCTAAAGATAATGATGAAATACAGCACATGTAGCCATCTGGCTGCTGCGAACAATAGCGCATCTGCTTAACAAAGAGCGCCGAGCACCTGGGCTAATGCGCCGCCTCCGCCGTTGCGTACGCGCGCGCATCAAATTGCGCGCGAAAAAAACGCCTCATGCGGTTAACGTGTGTTACTTGCGCGTCTGTGTGCGGTTAACCGAATGTTCCCAAGCGACCACCATGGCGTAACGAATTGAACGACGACGACGACGACGCAACAAGCGGCGTAGACCTACATTTAGGATGAGCAAAGGACGATGAAGATTCAATTACCGCTGGCGGAATGGGCTAGGCATCAAACGCGCAATGACCACATTAAAATTGATATTTCTAGCTGAAGAAACAAAAGATGATTTGTGTTCGATATGAGTGCAATAGAAGATGAATGGCCTATCATAAAGGTCAAGGAGAGACAGAGGCGGAAATCTTTTCTCATTAAAAAAAGTTTTTTTCGAGTAAACAGTCAGAATATGATGGGACTGAAGGTTACGGTGAGTTCAAATAGAAAATTTATTCATTTTCAAAAGTTACAAATTTCCCAAGTTTCGAGGTAATTGAGCACCACTTCCGACACACACGCATTTAAGTATAGGAAATGAAACGGGAATTTTTGATCGAGAAAAACTTTTCCACATCGCGCAAGCTGCTAAAAAATAACGAGAGAAGAAGGAAAAAAAGAGGGAAAAAATGAAGAAAATGAACTAGGAATATGAATGAGGAAAAAGTCCAAAAATTAGAGAGAAGCTGGAGAAGGTAGAAAAATAAAAACCAACGAAAGCCTACAATGTACTCTAGCTATGCGGTTAGAACACACAAGTGAACGAACAGCGAGACAATGACTGGTTTCGCTAATTCTTACAGAAAAAATACAAATGCGAATTGGGGATTCGAACTTGAGTGTGGGAACGTGAAAATAAAATAGAAGGGCTTTGTTCTAAATGATTTACGAGGTTTGAGGGTTGGAATTAGCGGAAATGTTCGAGCTAACTTAAAGAAATTCTTTTTGATTTTGAATATATAAATTCTTCTTCAAGTTTCGACAGTAACTTGTGGAAAATAACTTTTAGGGGGTTTCTTGATTTACGTTACCTGTGTTATGATTACGGTAGACGGTACTGGAAGCTATACTAGTTTTGCCTAAAATTAGCTAAGCTTCATAAATGTAAAAATTCGCAAAACTGTTATGATGATAACAAAATGAATCTGCGATATTTCTAACATTTCCCAGTTGCTTCAAACAATGATCCTAAGCTAATTATTATCAATCGGAAAATTGCCGAAACATTATTGAAAAGTTCCATTGGGTGGAAGACTACATGTGGCCGAATGTGCGAGGGTCCCGCGCGGACAGTGCAGCAGATACTCAGCCTGTGCATGTATTGGAATGTGTATTTGTTGCAGATCGGCGGGACCTCCCACTTTTGGCGACATGTAATCCCCCACCCGTTATGGTTTTTCCCTACGTTGAATTTGTTATGTTAAATAGAGATAAACATGTTTCTGTAATAGCACCAAACTTTATATAAAAAAAAATTGGCAGAAACTGAAATGAAGAGCGAAGAACTCAAATTGTCTGGTCGCCATAAAACGACAATTTCAAGATAATATCCGGAACAGTTAATATGGAGAAGTTTATAGCCTACCTTCTTTGAGCAACATTTGTTTAACTCGAATGTTTCTCTGACTAACTTGTGTTTCCTATTATGAATAGAAATTTATAACTCCTAGAGAATTAACGCTTAGGTAGGGAGATAGTCTAAGAACTCGTACTGATAACTGTTCCGGATTTTACTGCAAAGTTTTACTTTATGACTACCGAATACGGAAAACCTAAAAGCAAGCAATCTTGTTCTTTCGTTTCTATCTGCAACTATCTTTTGGGAGGCCGGTTTGGAGCCATAAAAAAACAATATCCTTTGTTCAAAAAAAAACCTATGCCAAGCAAATTCAGTGATTTGATGCAAGGTTACAATTTTCCGGAAATGATGAAAGAGAATTTTCGGGTCATATTAAAATCATATCCAGTTTGGTTACTAAAGACTGGTACACAAAAAACCACCATTTATCAATATGCTCGTTTTAGAGTAAGAAATGAAAGGACAACAATAAGGGTCATCATAATTTTTGTTGTAGAGTTCATGTTTTTGTTTATTATTTCAAACTTTTTGGGAATTTTTGACTTTTCGACTTCTTACAAGGGAAGGATAGTTGGATGCCGCGGCCATCCCTAGTGATTTGTATACAAAAAAAGCGCCTTCGAATGCAGATTCTGAATCTGTGCTCGAAATCTGCGAAACGATCTTTTGAAGAAAGTTATGAACTTTTTTCCTTGAGAATTTAGCCTACTTTTGGATAGTAAAAATCACCAGATTTGATCTAGCCTACCGTTTGATGCTACTGAAGAAAATTTTAGATGTAGTAATATTTATTTGGACTATCTGGATCATACTCAGCATTTGGAAAGAAGAGAAAATTTTTTTATTGATGATTTTGACCCTCCGCAGGAACGCAATTTTTTTAACGAAAAAAAATCATAACTCCATTCAGATTATCGTTTCGCAGATAGGAAAGACAGTCTACGAACCAGCATTCAAAAGCGCATTTTTTGGTATACAAATCATTATGAATGGCTACGGCATCCAAGTATCCTTCCCCTGTTAGACAAAAAGAACAATGTATTCTTCTAAAAGGCACTTCCTTAATGGAAAACCTAGCCTCGAACTAGCGGTCCCAGAATCTACATAAAACCCTGCGTACCGGAAGCGAAGCAAACACACTGTCCGAAATGCTGGAAAAGACTCCACTGAATCTTGCTTGTGAATCACCATAGAACAGACTGACTGCTGATGAACAATGTATGAATGTGCTCCTATGCCTAGGTACTAAATTTAGAAACGGAAGTACTCTGAAAGGAATTCCTGCATCGATAATATAGTTTTTATATAGAACAAAGTGTATTAGAGCTTGAACAGTAAAGCACACGCCACACTTGGTCCATTTGATCTACTTGATCCGTCCACATTGCTATTGGCCAATTCAGTGAACTGACCGATAGCGAAGTGGATGAAGTGGAACAAGGATAGCGTATGCCTATCATATCGATCACAAAACAAAAGCAGAATAGAAGTGAGTGAAGAATAGTTTTAGACCAGTCTACATACGACTAAATATATGTCTAATTGTATGTTTAAGTGATTATGGTGGCATAAATGCCGCGGACAAGACATTGAAAAAGACGGAACAAAAGATACGGTAGTGGTCTAGGACCAGGTTTTTATGCAAGGAGCACATCATAGGTAAACTAAACTCTGATGATGTTACTGTTAAACAGTAACATAACATCATCAGAGTTTACCTATGATTTGAGTCAAAGGGCACCGACATTTTGTTTGCTGTTCACAAAAGCGAACTACCTAATTTATTATTATTAGGTTGTAACAGAATTAATGCAGGTTTTGAATTCCAACCGCAATAATTCATACACTTCTCATTTCTAAGTAGGTTGCAAATACCATTCGATAGAGTAAAGCAAGCTCTACAAGAAGGCTTGCTTGCTTTAGCAACAGCCCTGATCCACTACGAAGTTTCAGCCAAAAACTAAAAAGATTCAACTGTCCGAAAAATTGAGAAAAATCGTAACTCAGTTCATAAAAAACCTACATAAATTCTAACTTGCTCACGTAAACACTATTCAGATAAGACATCTATATACGCCTTTGCCGTATTTTTTTCTCTGTTAGAAATCAAGAAAACGGACTTTTTCGTGCATTTGCCAAAGTGTTGCTGTGCCATTCCCACATAAGTAGTTGTGTAATACAAATCTGTAAAGGTACAAACGTAAGTTTTCAGCTTTCTATGAGCTTTAGTTCTCGAGAAATTTGAATTTTAGATTGGAACACATGACTAGCGAAAACTGTATTTGCTATTTTTTGAGAACTAAAGCTTGTAGAGAGCTGGAAATTCACGTTTATACTTCTACAGGTTTGTAGTATACAACTACTTATGTGGGAACGACACAGCATCACTTTGGCAAACGCACTAAAATTTCCGTTTTCTTGATTTCTCACAGAGAAAAAAATACGGCAAAGGCGTGTATAGATGTCTTATGTGAATAGTGCTTACGTGAGCAAGTTAGAATTTTTGTAGGTTTTTTATGAACTGAGTTACAGTTTTTCTCAATTTTTTGGACAGTTGAATCTTTTTAGTTTTTGGCTCGAAACTCGTGGTGAATCAGAGATGTTGCTAAAGCAAGACAGCCATTTTGTAGAGCTTGCTTTGCTCTATCGAACAGTACCTTGCAACCTATTCAAAAGTGAGAAATGTATGACTTATTGCGGTTTGAAATCAAAACCTGCATTAATTCTGTTACGACCTAATAGTTTCTGGAGCTTATAAAAGTAACTAGCTATTTTTGTTTGATCAAAATGAATCTACAATTTTCACGAAAACCGAATTAGGTTTGTATGAGGGTCAAAAGCTAACAGAAAAATTGTAAAGTTTTACAAATTTCTTTCGGAAGGCGCAATAGATTTTATAGTGACTGTGACCAAACTAAGAGATGTAACATATGCAAGATCAGCTAAACTAAATTTAATTTTAAAAAATTAAAAAGAGATTCATTGCGCACAGAGACTGGGCCCAATTGCGTTCGATCGGGATAGTATGTGTTTGAAGAGATAGCAGGCGGTTAGAGAAATGGAAATGCATGCGATTTGAGAGACGCAGACAGCGGCCGCAGTAGCGGGCCTATACGCAGCATGGAAACAAGTGTTTCTAGTATTGCAATTTGTGCATGATATCTTTACTTAATTAAACAAAGCATTTCTAGTCAATTTGAAGTTGGTGAGGGGGAGCATAAATCGACAGTACTGCAGTACTTTTTAGAGGCTAAAATAATTTTACATTTAGACCATTTTTATAAATAGATTTTGGATGCTAGAAACAAATGTAAATTTACCAGACCATTTCATCTCAAAGGCCAGGGATACTTCAAGCGATTTCAGTCGCGACGCGATTTGGCAATTTGCCAGAAGTCTTCAAACCCAACCACCAGCAAACTGCACATGCATAGTGTGTATAACTCACGTAGATTGATAAAATGCCCTATCCTCTGTACATTTGAAATGTGTTTACTGTATGTTATAGACAGTTGGAATATTGCCAAATCGCGTCGCGACTAAAATCGCGTGAAATATGCCTAGCCCTTTACCAAACAGTAGAGGCGCTCATTTTTCAAGTACAAAGCAGAAGCTAACTAGGGGGGGGGGGGAAGGTAGGGCTAAGCTGCATTTATACAGGGCAGATCGGATATTCGTTGTGCCTGGTATTTTGCGACAAGCAATCTGCTTCGACAAAATAATAGGCATCATCCTACGGACGAGTAACTGCAAAAGAGATTAGAAACAAAAAGACGAAAGCATGCAACAAAGACCTTGACGCAAAGAAAAAAACAGAAAAAAAACAGAAAACAGGATCCCTACCCGATGTGACGGGGAGAAAAGTAGAGTTGGTGAGAAGCAGTGTTAGAATGCAAAGAAGGTAGAGGGTGGAAAAAAAGTCGCAGTAGAGCCTTTAGAATTTCTTAACCATAATTAATTATCCCAGTAACTTAAAATTCAACATGAAACTGTAGCAGACGTGAATTTTGGATGAAAATGCTCAAGAGGTTAGCAAAAGCAAAGTACAATCTAGAAAATTTTAAATTTGCATCAACTCGGTCGACACGATTTTTTTTAATTCCCACTTTAAATGAGGAGCCCAAAAATGAGGGAAACAAAAGGTGAGCGAAAAAAAGACACGAAAGAAGAAAGAGCAAGAGGAAGAGGGAGACGCAGACAGACAAAGACAAGAGGTCAGAGACGCAGAGATTGATTATAGCCCATAGAAGAGACGTAAATGGAGTAACAGTATTTAGAAAAAGAAGTGCGAATGAGAGAGAAAGAGTGAGAGGGAGAGGCTAGAGAAGGACAAAAAAAGATAAAGAAGAAAAGAACAATAGATGATAAAAAGGAAAATAGATGCTACTGTCATGTGTGATTTGTGACGGAGGCCGAAATGCACCGTTCCTAGTGGCTTCTGCGCCACCAACTGATAACATACGCAAATTTACGTAAAGTCTACGCCAGCAAAAAAGTACAAGCAAAAAGTGCGCAAGCAACAAAGCACATTAGCATAAATCGTAATCACACCGGGTGCATTGAAACGCACGCGCACTTTACAATTAAACTCTGAGAAAAAATAGACGCGACCGCTTAGATGTAATTTTAGCTTCAGTGTTTACGAATACACAAGGCGCAAATGCACCGTTACGAATTCTACTGAGTTTTGATAGCGATTACGATACGTATGATGAGACGTAGGGTAAACATTACGCGAACGACATCCCGCGAGAAATAGCGTGTGGTTAGGAGAGATGCAGACAGCGAAACAGAATACGGATCGCGTTTGTGGAATTGCTCAAATTTTACCCGTATGGAACAGCCATAACGCCGTTTTATTGCAAATTCTAGGTGAACGCATAGCAAAAGGGGACACGCACGATTGGAATGGCCAAAAATAGACAGCCCTTTTGAGGGCAGGAAGGGAGGAGAGGAAGAGGGGGAGGGGTGGAGCGAGGGACGAATTTGCCTAAAAAAGGCGTGGCCTCTGGGACAAGAACAACTAATGATGAATCAGACATTACTTAATGAAGCAAGAAAATGTTTAAAAATGACTCACAGATGATCCAAGGGGGTCAAAAAAATTTCTTGATGAGTCAGATGTCAAAGCCACAAATCAAAAACAATGTTGATTAAACATTATTCATATATTTGCGACATAGAATTACTATCCTATGAATATTCTAATCAGGTTTTGAAAGAAAAAAGAGCGGAGGAGGAAAGAGCGCAGGAAAAGGAGAGAGATTAGAGAGAGAGAGGAAATATTTTTTGTTTTTCGTGGGATTACTCACGGCTGTATTATGATCAGCCACTTTGAGACACCAGACTGATTCTGGCTCCTAAATACTAAACGTGCTTATACTCACCTTCTTCCGTGTCAATCCAGGTGGGACCCATGCGTATCCGTGGCTAACTGAACCGGGTGCACCATCGTCTCGTGTGCTGCTGATCGGCATGTTGGCTATAAAAGATAATTTGAAAAAGAAAACGGATACTGAACCAGTCTTTTGTAGATCTTTTGGAATTTTCATAAAAATAATGTAAATAAGATATAAGAAGATTTGAATGCATTGAATTACAAAAAATCTGTAGAAAGTTCATTTAATAGTATAGAGTGAAATACTAAAAGTGAAAAGGGTTCGATCATTTACAGTAATGGGAGACGTTAGCAACTCTCGATCTAGTGTGCTTTCTGCAGTTGCACAAAGCGGGAGAAACGTGCGCGACCAACACGCGAGGAATTATCGCTTCAAGTCATCCAAATGTTTTCAAAAATGATGGCAAAAATAAAAATTTTTTTAATGGGTTTTCGAATTCTATGTTGGTCATGATTTTTGAAAATCGATATATCGATCGCAATTCCTCCACAAATTTTTGGGTTTAGCCTAAGTTCCGGAACATTTTGAAAGAATGTTTCTTAACGAATGACCAAAGTAGGCAGTACCCCGCCAAGAGTGATTCATTAAAATGCATTATTCCGAACAAAGCATTAGAAAACCACTCAATCTAATCCCCAAGGGTGTTTTAATCCGACTGAGCGCTTCTTTACCCAAACCATAAATTGAAATTCTTTTTCTGGTACAACAAACGAAGCGAGGAAGCTCATAATAAATTTTATGTGAGTTTTGAACAAAATAATAGGTCGTAAAATAGGTTGAATAAAATAATAGATTGTAACATAAGTTTTGTGGTAATTTTTTCATCTCCTATTCAAAAAAACCTAAAAACTATTGCAAAATCTAATATTTGGCAATGAGCAATGGATAAAGGAATATCTGATGGCATCTTCAACTTCACAGATACGAATTAGTAAATATAAAGGCATTTTGCGACGGCTCCTCAGTTCCCATTTTTTTTCTTTCTCTCTTGAAATTCTCTCAATGTCAGTCTTATCTTTTCATTTTTTACGTAGTTCCGGGACATCACTACTGATAGGGAGGCAGTTTAGGATTTTAAACTCTTCAATAACGCAAGATGGAAGTTTGCCAAATCAGTTCGAGAAATTTTCGAGTAGTTCAAAAATTGGATTACGCGTGACATGTACATATTGAAAGGTTAGAACCCTCCATTTAGTCTGAAAATAAGGAAATTTCTTTTTGAAAATAAGAATGTTTTTTTCTTCAAATTCAACAAAACTTATGAAAGCTACCTGAATATACGGACTGCACAACAATGGACAAAGAAATCTCACTAAAAGCTAGAACTTGGCTAAATTAAATTTTAGATTTTTTGCGAAATGCAGACGCTGACTTGGGGCTTAAGAGGGTTCTTCAAATGTGCGCACATTTTTCTACAAAACGAAATTTTGGTGCTAGAGTTGGTTAATCAGCTTTCAGAGAAATGAGACGAAGAAAAATCTATTTTTTCACTGTTCAATCAAATTTGCTTCATATTTGGTGTTATTCAAGAATAAAGACGAAAGTGTCAAGGCAAAACAAAAAATAGTAGTTTTCAACAAGAGAACTGTAGAGATTTATTTCCAAAAATAAACAAAAACTAGAGATTTTGGATACATTTAGTTGCTAAAAAGTTGAAAATTTTTGCAGGGTATTTATGGATCTCCCCAAGTATTTGTTTATTTTCCTGTTTCAATCATGACATATCAGTGACTTTGCACTGGTTCGTTGGTAAATGGACAAAACAAGTGTCGCTCCCGAATAGATGAGAGAGATAAATACAAAGTGTGGGCAGATTGAGCTCTAAATCATTATTCCTAAATTGTAAATTTTTTTCAATTTAGTTTCGCTATATAAAAATTGCCCAGCGAATTCTGAACATAAATAAGTTGTGCTCCACTCGGTTAGCTATTTCGTTTTTTTTTCATTAATTCATCCATCTATATGATTATTTATTACTTACTAGTGAACCAGTAATCTGAAAGTGCTATTTGGAGGAGCGTTCGCTTCGAGACCGCCACGAGGTTTCCCGCTATTTGCAGATTTTTGAATTGAGTTAACGATTATTTATATATTAGATTATTTGATTAACTAGTCTCACTATTATTTTTCAATCAGATATTTATTTTATAAACAAAAATACTTTCCTGGTCAAATGAATCGACCTATTTAAAAAAAATCTGAGAAATATTTCCTAAAGAGGTCGTAATTTGCGAACTATAGCAAAATTTATCTCTTAGTTCAAGAAGTTACTTTAATTTCATAAGAAGAAATGCTTACCAAGAAAATTGAGTTGAAATTCCATATTTAAGCACAGAAAGTTCCTACTAGTTTGCTACTCTACTAAAAATAGGAAAAGCTTATGTACCTGGTGGTTTGATCCCTAATCGTTCGTAAACGCTTCCGGCCTGATTCGGCGGTAGCTCGTGATCGCTCTTGTCGCACTTGCAATGCACGCAAACTTTTCTGGAAAATCAATATATTGATTGAAAGTACAGTAGAACTTGAACTAGTAAGACTGTCAAGGAAAAGGACTGCTGATGTCGATGTTAGCTATCTTTAGACACCCGTGAGGGGCGGTGCTTAGAGTTGACAAATTGGGAGATTTGAAGTCCGATTATTTTTATAGGACGCGGAACTATTCCAGCGCTGCGTTGGCTTCTTTTTTTGGGTATATAATAGAAGCTAGTAGTTGAAGGTAGAGTTCGGGTAAATTTGGGTAACTGAACCTTCTAAGCGATTGGGAGGCCTTAATTAGGCCGTTGCCCAATCTACAGCTCATATGATTCATTCGTGAAAGTGAAAATCAATTCTAAGTTCTCGCCCAGACCGTATCTTGTAGATAGATCACGTTCTCAGGTACGGTATTGGGCGAGAGTTCAGAGTTGACTTTCTCGCCAGCGAATAAACCATGGGAGCTGCCGTTAGGAAAATGGGTTAGACAATAACTCAGATACGTATTTGACTCGTAAGATATCCAGATTCGCCCAGACGCTGCCATTAAAGGACAAATACAAGCACGTTTCGCCTCGTGTAGTAAAAATGTCACCTTTAAGCATGTCATTGTCAAAAAAAGGGCAATGTGCATTTAGTCAAAGCTACCGCGCGACAAACTATGCTCTATAAATCAAGACAAAACCCTGATGTACTTTAAAATGGTCACACACAAATCTTCCGCGAGCGTTTTCCGGCTGCACTTAGGAGCTTTTGGAAGCCAGAAGGCTTTTTCATGGCAAGCTAAGCCTACCGCCCTCGCATCCGAGTTTAGGGTAAAAGCACAGAGCTTTGACATGACTAAATTTAGTAAACGAATTGGAGCAAAAATCTTAGAAGATGAAAAAATGTATTCTTTATCTTTTTGCTTTGATTCTCTATCGTAATGCAAAGCTGCAAGGGTGATAAACCTCTGCAGTTGCTTGGTTCAGAAAAACTCAAGTTTTTGCACATAGTGGGTGGACGAATAGCTATCTCCGTCTGGCTCAATGATGTCGTTACCAAAATAGTAACATTTTTTCCTTGTTCACTGACATTGAAGCTTCGGAATGTTAGGCAGACAAGTGTTACAGTTATTTGAGTGATCTAGCTTCGATCGACTTGACATTTGACATTTCAATCAACTCTTATTGAATTAAGTTGAAGATAATAAGATAGACTATTGAGAAAAATAAAAGAGCTGGCGCATTTGCAAAAAAGCGACATTTTTCCATGGGAGTGTAACCTTTGATTCAACTGGATTGGCCGCTGGAAGGCGGGCTTGTGACCTAATTAAGGCGGCTCGCGCGCGCGACGCAGTTTATGTCTCTCTCGCGCGTGCTCTCCATTGTCTAGCCTTGACCAGGTCACGGCCCCGCCTTCCAGCCGCCAATCCAGTTGAATCAAAGGTACATGCCATAGTCGAATCCTCGCAAAACAACAAGGATGTGATAAAATGTGGTAAATACGGTATAAAATACTATATTATACGATTATATGGTTTCTAATGGATCGAATTGGGCAAAGAAAATTGCAGACGAAAAGGAAAATGAGTTGATTCCATAGACAAGCTCCACAAAAAATTTCTGAATTTTGAGTGGAACTACGGGGTTGTAAAAACTTACTCTTTCATAATGAACAGATGGATATGTTAGAAAATATTTTGTTGACGCCTGCCACAGAAACAGAAATGTTTTGATACGTAACATTTGCGCTCAGTCAAAAAAAAAACAACAACAAAGAACTGCTAATTTTACCGCAAGCCTCAAGTTCGAAAATGTTTGGAATTTTTTTGGGAGAAATAAGATGAAGTAGAACCTTAAATTTTCTCAGTGGAATGTGATGAGGGTAGATGTAACAACTACCGTCCAACAAAAAATTTGAAAAAAAAATCATAGAAATAGCAAAAAAATGTTTGCAAGGCCACTGAGATAAGCATGAGGCTATGTGAATGCTAACGAACGCACACCTTCTTACATAGAAATGAGAATCTATGGGCGTGGCTTGCACCCAATCTCTTTCCAAAATCAGAATTCGAGAAAAAAGTGTTTAAGAGGATCCCTTAAACCCTTAAACTAAAAGGGCTCATAGATCAAAAACCTAAATGGACAACTGACACAAATGACATATCATGACTATAGCCAAGAGTTTAGTAGTCGGAAGAAGTTGTCTGCTTGAGATGCGCGGCTATTTAGCCTATGTGATGGTTGCTTTGGGCGAAGCATGGGATAAGCACACACAAGCTTTCCCCTGGGGACATCCCGCACTTTCCTGAATCTGGAAAGATACATGACTCTACGGCTTTAGGGGGATGCGCGGATGTCAAAACATAACAGCAAGTGTTATTGAAGAGCTTGAGGGGTGTTTATGGGTAGAGGCTCGAGGGGGGGGGGCATAAGGAGTGCGAGTAGCGCTGACAACATGGGTAAGGAAGCTTACTCAGCTGATCCTGGGATTTTGGCACTATGCCAAGCGCAGAATGGGTTGGGTTGAGGAAAAAATCTGGGTAAGTAACATCTGGCAAATTCACTAGATTCATTCATATGACACCATGTGGTGATTTTTTTTTTGAAAAAATAAAAGGGTGAGAAATGTGTCTTCAATTCTCCATTTCCCCAATCTAATTTTTTGAGTTTCAAAAGAGTATCTTTTTCCGGAAACTCAAGTAATTTGTAACAGCTGATAATCAGCAACTGTGACAATTTGCTTGAACAAAGGACACAAGAGCAACTGTTGTTATGTGGAAATTACCCTAGTGTGAAAAAATTAGCAAGCAGGTGACGGAAACCAGCTATTTGCTAGAAATAACTGCTTCAAGCTGGTAGGCAGGCTTCGCAAAAAAATTGAAATGATATTTGTATGGGATTTGTGGAAGGGAAGATGTAACAAAACTCTTGGTTGTAAAATTTGAAAAAATAAACATTGAGGATAAGATTTCCGTAAAAAATTCTTGAGCAGATACTAATGAACTCTAGTTTCTCACATATTAAAACATACTATATCTAATATGTAAAGAATCGTTAACTCAACTCAAAATTGTGCAAATAGCGGGAAATCGCGTGGCGGTCCCGAAGCGAACGCTCTTCCAAATAGCACCTTTAGATTACTGGTTCACTAGTTTGTAATAAATTGAGACGCAGAGAATGTCTGAAATTGCAGAAATACCCCAAGTTTCTCCGCTTGTTAGAATTTTTAGAGATTTTTTTCCGCAAAATAAACCATGAACAAACTGATATGGATGAATAAGAGTTTTGATTTCTTTCAACTAATAATTTCTATCTTCTCGGAAATAACAGCAAAATCTCATAAAACTCTGGAAAAAAATGAAATTCATGTGTCAGAAACGGTGATAATTTTTGTAATTTTTCCATCAACTCCTAGGTATCGTAATTTTTATGAGTTGAGCAATATGAACTTATTGTGCGAGCAATAATTTTTCAAAAAAT
Source organism: Cylicocyclus nassatus (assembly GCA_958299035.1). Taxonomy (NCBI): domain Eukaryota; kingdom Metazoa; phylum Nematoda; class Chromadorea; order Rhabditida; family Strongylidae; genus Cylicocyclus; species Cylicocyclus nassatus. The sequence continues at coordinate 66,631,679 of CATQJL010000112.1, forward strand.
CGTTGAAATGGTAAAGTCATGCGAGGGCAAGCAAATCATATGTTGGACGAGTTTGCCCACTCTTCCAAAGTATTGAAATCAGTCTCATTTCATATTTCTCAAGATAGAAATGTGGACAGCTATCGTTTATTCGTTGACCGTAACGACTGCTGACCGCGCGGCGACCGCTGCGCGTGCATGATGTTTTCGTAGAAAAGATGAATAGAAAGAAAACAGAGGATTCTTCTCATCTTTATAAAGTAGAAAAGAAACAAAGAATTCTTCTCATCTTAAGCCACGGTCTAACTTGTCACTTTTTCGCAAGTTTAGAAGGCACGCGTCGCAGTCGCCACGCGGTCGGCAGTCCGTACGGTCAACGAATGAACGATACATTACTGCGCATTCATTTCTCCCCATTTTTATTTGAAAAAATTTTTGCCAAGTTCTCTTCAGACCTCTCCCCGCTAACCCAATATTTTTTTCAGGAAATCCATTTCATGGCATTCATGGCTGTGTTGTCGATGCAATTTCGTCAATTCCACTGAAGGAGCGCACTTGAATTTGAGTGCCAGCTATTAGCCAGCCAAGCCTTTTGCAGAATTAAAAAAAGATGATTGAATTTGTGTGAAGGAAAACAAGGAACAGCGAGATTCTAGGGATTTTGCTAGGTAAAAAAAAATAAGATCTGCAAAAGCTGCACGTTTGAAATCCGACTTACAGCGCTTTGAATAATCTATACAGTCGACCGTGACGTTTAGTCCGTGTCGTCGTCGACATTTGACGATTTAGTGTGGGCGCTTGAAAATTAAGCCGAGGACGAGTTCGTGTTGCAGAATTCTAGAATTCAAAGGTTGCCGGAAGGGCGCGCAAGGGCGGGGACGAGTTGTCGCTGCTTTGCTCTGTGGCGCTGTTGATGAGCTCGTGTGGCAGGTGTGATTCAATTTACAACAGCGGAGATCGATCTGCACCCAGAACTTGATAGAGTTGGCGTCGTGTAGCGATAATGTAACAGAGTAGAATGTAGTACGAAAGTCCTACTGCAACTTTCTGTTGGTCCTCACACGATCCTGCGAGGTGACTGATCACGGTAGAGGGGTAGTGCCAATGCTGTGAAGATGAAGCTCGGCAGACCACTACTATATACAGTAAAGTGTGGTAGTAGTTATAGTATTAGTAGTAGCAGAAATTGTAGGTCCTGTCACGAATATCTGCAGTATTACGTTAGCTGTATAGTCTCGGCACGGTGTAAATAGGCGAGCTTGGTAGTACTACAGTTGTGTAAAGTACGGTGGAGTAGGCAGTAGTGTCCGAACTGTATCTTGGTCCTTACACGATTGTGTGTGGTGGGACGGTACTGTAGCGGTATAGTCCCGGCGCCGTATAGATAAGTGAGCTTCTACTGGCACAACTATCTAGTACGATGGAGTAGACAGTGGGATACTGTATGTTGATCCTGGCACGAATGCACGCAGTAAGGTGAACGGTAGCGGGATAGTGCACTGTGTAGATAAATGAGATTGATTGTGCCACTATGTACAATAAGGTAGTGTGCAGCAGCGTAGCAAAACCGCCAGATGGTCCCGGCACGAATTTGACAACTTCCGAGGTATCGCAATAGCGCCACCACTGTGTCAATAAGCAGGACTTGCTGTGCCGCAGTACAGTAAGATGGCGTCCAATGGTGGTGGATTTATCTATTGGTCCTGCCACGAATGCGAAGAGAGATGGAGTACGGAAACGGGATAGTGCCGGTAGTGCCTGGGTAATCGAAATTAATAGTACCAGACTACGTACAGTAACGCAGAGTCCAGTAGTGTTGACTGGGATTCTGCTGCTCCTGGCACGAATGAGGTGATGTACGGTACCACGGGTAGTGCCAGCACTGTGTAGATAAGCGATAGACAGCTTTGGAATGTTCTAAAGCAGCAAAGCAAAGCGGCTATGAAGCTCCCATTCCCTCGGGGCTACTTGGCACCGAGCACAATGGATAACTCGAACTCTCTCCACCACTCACAATGGGTGAGCTGCTCGCCCTTCTAAGGCGGTCGGCTCTTTCTTGTTGTGTCTATAGTCAAAACAAACGCTTCTCTGCATAAGCGTTGTATTTGACGAGAAATTACGGAACCAAGTCGTTATTCTTGTTGTCATTCAGTCGAGAAAACAAAGCAATCGAACGCGTGCTGCCCTCGTCATAGCCACTCAAGCATGGCTGCAGAAGTCTTCTTCGAATTTTTTAGGCTCTGCAAAACGGGGAGGGGGGGGGGGAGGGGGATAAGTTGGCGTGTCGAACAACAACTGTCGGCAGCTCCTTTAACAAAATCGTTGCTCGACACGCATGACACGGCCACCCAAAACATCATTTTCGTGAATTTTCGTGCACAATGGCACTACTCATAGGAGCAAAGCATGCAGCTTTTGCAAATTTTATTCAGCTGTTGTACTATTGCAGTCAAACACGCCAAATATCAATTAGCTTCCAATTTTTGAATTTCCGAATTTTTGGACTTTGTAAGAGCTGGTCAACATAATGCATATAGTACTTTGAAGAAATTTTATATACCCGCTCGCCTTTGTTGGCATGTTATTCACTACTAGGAGAGTCGTTTTATAAAGCGAAAACTGGTCCCCAGAGTCTACACAATTCATATTCTGTTCATGATGCCCTTACGTCCCATTTATTGAATCGCATAGCCGCAGCAATTACAATATTTCAACTTTTCGTACTCAGAAAGGACCCAAATTTTACGCTGAGTTCGTCCGTCACATTTAGGTTCGCATAGTACATAACCTTTTAAACTGGATTGGCGGCTGGAAGGCGGGGCTTTGTGATCTAGAGGCCGCTCGCGCCCGCAACGCAGTCTGCGTGCTCTCTGATTATTCTGTAGCCTTAATATTAGGTCACAAAGCCCCGCCTCCCAGCCGCCAATTCTTGAATCAAAGTATAGAAATTAATTTTTTAGACTGACGTGTTAGAATCAACATTAAAAAAATAACAAAATATACGAATTCAAACATGTTCAAACACAACACAACAACACATGTTTTTGTGATTTAAATATTTTATCCATATAATTACTCCATGCCAAAAAGGTGCTATGTGTGGGCGGGGCTTAGCTTAGCGCTGTATCCTAAGGAGCATTTAGAATCAGCGAGCTCGCGATGCCTAATTATACCCCGCAGATAGACACCCATGAGGTGCGAGAATATCTCCGGTAGGTAAGTTCCGTTCCCCATAACTTGATAGTCTGGGAAGTTCAAATATTATATCAGAATTCTTTTGAAGGCAACTTCAAAAAATTTAGCTATGCTTTTCCAATAGGGCCGAATTTCTTGATCAGAGTCGAAGTGCGCATTTAGATTCGGTTTGAGTAAAAATTCTCACTTTATAGGGGGGAGGGGTAAAAATTAGGATTATTTGGAAGTTCTTTTCTTTTCTGTTTAATTCTTTTCCCTGACTTAGCCCCGCCCTTCCTTCGACTACAAAAATCCTAGTAAAAATATTTCAGTTCTGTCTACGATAAAATTTCCCGTTCCTATTGTACCTTATATAAGCTTTGGAAAACAGGGCAAGTGCTCAGTTCGTTGAAAATCACGAGGCTATTCTTGGAGTCAAAAGCATAAAGAAATTCTGATTATTCTCATTGAGACGTTTCATTTGTGTAATACGGAAGAAGCGCGCAAGAAAACGGCAATGTGATGGGTTCATGTGATGTGCCATGTCGGACTCATCAAATTGTCTTAAGCAGTATGCGTTTTTATGACGTTTAAAGCATCCACCTCCTATTGCTTCTTAGTGACGTTAATGCAAAGTTCGGGGATTTAGAAATTTTTTCTAGGAAGAAGAAAATTTCGGTCTTTTAGTAAATAAGAAAATAGGTAAAAAGCAATAAAATAAGGCTAAAAGAAAAGATGCGCTGGAGGTCATTCGAACATAGACGCAGAAATTTTTTCCCATACAAAAGTGCTGCTTCTAGCATGGAGTTTGGTGGCTCTATAGAGAAAAATCCTGACTGAAACAGGAAATTTTAGGTAAAAATTTTTCTAAAAGTTGGTGGGCCTATAGGTTTCTTGGAAAATCCTACCTCAATCAGGAAATTTTAGATGTAAAATTTTTTCTAAAACTTGGTGGACCTATGGCTTTCTAGAAAAATCCTACAGGAAACATGAAATTATGTTTGGACCCTGAAAATTTTTTTAAAAGTTCTACTTGTAAAGGAGCTTTTGTAAAAGTATCACTAATTTGATTCGCAACTTAGCATAAAATTACAAATAGTTGAAATAAAACTTTCTTGAATCGCGCGCTGACAAAGAACTTGATTCAAGCAAAATTACAGTGTTTTGTTGGATCAGAACCCTTCCATTAAGTCCGCAATATTGCGTCCAAGCTGATGGCATCATTTTTCAAGCAAAAACATGTTTCAATATGGGAGCGATATCTCAGCTCACAGAAATTTCCGCGAAATCACGTGATTATGCAAAATGTTTAATAAAAAGGACTCAAATAAGACTAATATATTTCGTACCGCTAGGCAGAAAAATTTCACAAAATTGCGTACATCCCGTAATTACACCCAAACTTATAAAGTGCACCGCTGATCGGTCTTTAAGATTAGTAGTGCTTCTCTTCACTTTCGAATTACGAATAAAAGTGCTTCAAAACTATTTTTGAGCACTGAGAATAATAGCTGCTAGCCATAAGTGCTAGTTATCCATTCTGTAGTGGTCTTCACGCTTGAATGATCGAAAAAACACTATGCACTTGAAGAAGGAACAAACGCTATTTCATTGCAGGGATCAGATGTCCGTACCCGTTTGGTTACAGTTGTACTTTAATTGTGAGACTTTTTAGGATTGCTACATAGCTGATGAATAAAATAAGGATTGTGAAGTTTTGTGTTAGCTGTCCTATCTGTGCTTGTCGTCCTAAAAATGGAAGACAAAATAGCAAAGCAGCAAAGTTTGTATTGTGATAAAAAGATAACAAGAACACGTAAAGAAGGATATATATGTAATTTGTGACAGTGTTTTCCTTGAAACACTGGACTAAATCCAGAAATTGAGTGACTCATGGATTCTAAAGCGAAGATAATATAAATTCTTTAAGATTACACCTCCACCGAGACTCGCAAAGCACATGAGTAAAAGTGCTAGTTGTCCAGTTTGTAAAAGTTTTCCTCCAAATTACTGGGATACAAGGTGAACAAGTCCAAGAAAATCCACGAGGGTGTGGATATACCTGTGAGTGCTTAACAGTATAGAGGGAGGACAAGGGAGAAGGGGATAAGGTGGGAGGGGGGGGGTAACTAAAGTTTTTTTTAAATAAGAAGTATTTTCACAATTTCCGGAAAGTTAAATTTTCATCGCATTTCAAAACAATTTTACAGAGCTGATTAGACTAGTAATCTTCAAAAGAAAAAGAGATTTTGAAAAAATATATAATCAAAAAATATAACTGGCCATTTTCAGGGGGAGGAGGGGGGGGGGAAGAAGTGATTGAGTTCTTTTTTGAATGAGAACAGCAGCCTTGCACTTTTTATAATTTTTGTCTCGAACTGATTTAGGTAATGATTTTCAAAAAATGTACAAATATTAGGTTGGTGCAAAAGTGATGCGCGTTTTGCGCGTTCTCACTTTGACGTGCATAACTTTCTAAAAAATCCATATTTTTCAGTGCGGCAAAGCTTATCAGAGGCACCAAACCTTTCTCTATACAGCGCAAGTTGCCTTAGGTTAACTTCGCAAATCGGTGGAAATATATGGATTGATAAGCAAAAAAATTTTTTTTCGGAAACCTCGTTTTTAACTGGTCATAACTTCCTTCAAGATTTGTCGGTATAAATGATAGGTTGACTGTCTTGTAGCCGCAGGCCAGTAGTACAAAAAAGTACAAAAGGGCTCAAATAAAGACTAAAGACTTCTGCGAAAAGGAAAAAAATAATATTCAAAATTTTCCGCTTTTTTCGACATTTTTTGTAGTCCTCAAAATCCCAAAATATGGAGATTTTTGATTTTCTGTGTACTGAACAGCTTCCACATTTCTGCAAAAACTGTCAACAGAAGGCCCACCCTTACGCTTACAGGAATGAGCAAAACTTTGGCGATTGCCTTCTTCAAAGGAAATTTATGGGCTACAGAATAGCCAAAACCATCACTCATTGAGGCGCCAAGATCTCAGTATAAGTAATTTCTAGAGAAACAGTAAAGCATGCATGACGTAGAGAATTTTCACTGCATACAGTGATTGAATTTTCAAAAGAATGCCTTCACTCGCGCTTGACTTCTGGCCGAAAAAGTAAGTGCAGTGAAATTCTGATTTTGAGTGCCGTTGTATGAAGCTCTATAAATTTTTAACGAATGAGGCCAGAAGCTTCTTTTAACCATCATTGAATAGAGCATGAAAGAAGCTTCTTGACAATATGCTGGCTAAGTTTCAAAGGAGAAACTTTGATGGAGAAAAGCTATCTTGAAACAAGGGCTAGAAAAACGCGCATTACTTTTGCACCAACCTAATAATTGTAAAATTATGTTCAAAATATAAATGAAAAATAAACATGTACAAACATGTCATGTAAAATTCTTCTGGTTGTTCATAACTGAAAAATTTATATTTAACCTATGAGCTAAAATGAACTATTTTTGGATATTGCAATTTGATTTGCGATCGGCGAGGGGAATCAGGGCATTCTAACATCAAACCGCAAAGAATAAAGATTACAAATTCTTTTCAATTTTTTTTCGAACAATTCACTCCCTACAGCCATCTTACCCGTTTTTCCTTTTCCCTTCTACGTTAAGCTCCCTACTTCTCTAACCCCTGATTTTGACTTTTCCAGGTGTCTGCGCCGTTAGCCTCGTCACGGCCTTGTTTATTGCTCTTCGGGATGTTCTACTCTTGTTAGCAGCCTCCTCCTCTTGTTGTGGACGGAATTCACACAACTCAAGCATAAAATCGGAGAGACGAGCGCACTCTCAGGCTAGTCCCGTCGTTATGGATCGCTAGACGAGCGCAGTTTAGTCGTAATGAGGCAATATCGTAAAGTTCGCAACTTGGTGTGTAAGATCGGAGTTTCAAAAGATGCCCTTCCCTAGTTCGTCCGATGTCCGAAAAGCCACTAACTAACCGCACATATCTTGCTGATTGCATGCGCTCTATGTAGCTATGATTGCACTCGCACAACGCAGCAGAAGCTCCCCTACTTTTTGGACGAGTTTACGCAATTCCAAGTTTTTGCGAGGAGTTGGAAACTGACACTAATTGATCAAGTAGAGCAACATGTGTTAGTGAAACGTGTGCTAACAACAAATTAGCAACAAACACATCTTGAAGAAAAACACCATTAGTACCACGGCTTAGAAATGTTTCTGTTTTTTCGTACTCTCCCTCTCAGACTACCGTAATCCATTAATCAACTTCTGTCATTAGCAACTTGTGTAGACAATTCTCAATTCCCAAAAGAGGTTTTTTCTATGCTTGCGCTTTAGACAAAAAGAGTTTCCGCTTCGTTATCGAGAGCTGTTTTGAAGTTCGTTATGAAGGCGAAAAATGTGCGGGGGGGGGGAGGGGAAAGGGGCGTGGCGCCGACAAAAAAAGGTGTGATCAAAGTGGAAATTGAAGCTGTTTCTTCTTGTGTGTCTAAACGTGTTCAACGTGTAATGCAACTGTAAGACAAGAGATTTTTGGGAGGTTAACGGAAAGTTGGGCGTGGCGCGGACCTAAAGGGGGCGTGGTTATGCTTTTAAGGTAGTTGTTTTTTTAGGTGAAGGAGTGGCACAGAGTAGCAGCGAAAATATTTGGTTATGAAGAAGCCATTTACTTTTATCTATAGGAAGTTTCACTTTATACTTTTGCTTAGAGTGAAACCTCACAAAAAAGATCCTACAGTATCCCTTTTTGTGAAAAATGATGACAGCTAAATCACTGAAGCAATAGATCTCAACTGTTGAATAGCGAATGTGCTTGGCAAAAAGCCAAAACAAAGGAAGTCCAGAATTTTTGCTAGTGTCATATTACGTCTATGTTTTACATGGAGCTCTTGCAAAAATTCGGAAAAAATCAATAAAAACACCAAGCTTAATAATTTATGCAAAAATCAATATTCTCCCCGATTTCCATCTTTTCATATTTGTCGCGCTACACCCATGTAAAATGACAAACGTAGTCATTCACAGTGACAGATGTCTTCATTAAAGCACTATTAGGCGCAAAATGGACGAGTTGTCATGTCAACTACAATCTTGCACTTTTATGTATGTGGGTTATTTCAAGACATCTCACTCTGCGTTTGAAATCTGGCGGTGATTGATGTATGTAACATCGCTAAGACTAGAAAAAAATGTAAAGTTGTGATTGAATGGGTTTTGAGGGCTAAATTTAGCCAGCCGCTATTTTTTATGAGGTTCGTCTTTGAAAAACTCTCTTCAGGACAGAGCTCCACTATTGGAAATGGTAGATATGTCAGTCATCTATGCTTTTGGCATGATAATGATGTTAGGACTTGCCTTCTTGTTCTTATGCGGAAAAGCAATAATGTGGGCGGGGCGGGGTGAGGCGGGGGGGGGGGGGATGGGGAATAAAGGGGGTAAAAGACTGCAAGATGTACATTTACATGTAATTTTTTTCAGTGTAGTGAGAAAGTGTTTTCACCAAGAAATTGACAAGCTAAGCAAAAAGTACACAAATTATAATTATCATGTAGTAAATACTTAGCAAAAGGATATTGGATAGTGGGCGTGGCGTTTTGCCGTTTGCGGCACACTTGCATGTTTTTGCTGTAAACTTTCTAACTTTTCAAATGCAGTGGAAGAAAAATTCTTCAGTGAAAAGTTAGCCTAGAAAGGCGCAAAACTGCAGAAAATGGTAAAAAAAACCTACAGGCAGTGACTATCCTAAACCAAAAAATGGGCGTGGTTTGCCGTCTGCGGCACACTTGTTGATTAACAGAATAAAATAAGGGTGTAAATATTGACCTATAACATTATGAAGCGGCTTGCTAAATTACAAGGGCGGTCAAAAAATCAATACTGCTTGGTGGGCGTGGTAGTTTGCCGTTCGCCGCATAGTTGTTCGAGACTCATAAATCGATAAAACGATTCTACAAGATCATAAAGTAATTGAGTTGATCTTTTATGTTTATTTTTTCTGTTTTAATAAGAAAACAAGATCATCAAAATCCTGATAATGTTCATTTTTGAATTTCGATAAAAATCGATAATCGATCGCAAGGCAGTAAATCAAAGTAGTATAAATTTACGATTTGAAACTTAAAGGTAGAAAAATTCAAAAATTTACGATTTGATGAAAAGAGTTCAATTCCCCTATTCATATGATAAGCGGGAATTCCGGACAGAGCAAATAAACCTCACAGATTTGCAAAATTTAGGACACTACGCAGACTATAAAGACGCAAAAGAATTTGGTTCGAAGATTTCCCAAGGATAAAGTCTGAACAATGCAGGATGGCTATAAAAATGAAGAAGCGATACACATCTGTAAAACATGAAAATCGCAAAAGAAATGAGCGCGGCGCACATACGGCGCTATAGATGTTTCTCGATGACTAATGCCACACAATTGTGCAACGATGCAACTTCTTCTATCAACATCTCCCACTCACTTTATCTTAAATTTATCAATAACAACTGTATAGCCTTCATTTTAGCGCGGATTTTTATCAACCGAAACTTTTCTCTCTTTTGCGCATGAGGAACGGCTTCAATCCGAGATTCTCACGCGCTGGGTCGTTGCTGCTGGACGCGTCATGTGAAACTGGAATCGAAAAACTAATGCCCTGTGGGAATTTGGAAATTGAAACCGTTGTGAAATCCGATATGGCCGATTTGGGCGGATTAGACGATAATAAAACATAAAAAGTAACTGCACCACAAGCAGTTTTGCAGGCAGTAGGAAAAAAATTTCCGGAATCTGCTACGGAAAGTAAAATTATAATTTTTTAGCGAATAGAAATAAATCTATGCAGATTTTTACAGCATTTAAACTGACATTATAAATCGTTGTCGCCATTTGTTATAGATCCTTCAAAGCTACAACGCATATTAACGCAGGGTATAAATAACGCTCAGAGAAATCAATCGATTATCGATCGGCAATGCATAAAAATCAATAATCAAACTGGTGGACTATTTCTGGGTGTATCTGGATCGATGCTTGGCATGATCGATTTGATCAGGTTAACTTATATGATTCATGACTCGCCTTGGAGCAATCGATATATCGATTGATTTTGTTTTGTAATGACTTGCCACTGATAATTCAAAACTCATAAAATAAGCTCTAGTTCGTTTCCACGCTGCAATCTCATGTATTTGAGCACGCTTAGCGATATTCGAACCTATTATTTTTGATTTATTACACAGTAAATTAACTGCTCACGCGTCGCGGTCATGCACTGCAAATGGCGCAAAATTTGTGCACAGGAACATACTATGAGTATGTATTACGCCAAGATCTTGCTTTCATTATAAGGCAACCCTTCCAATGTCAACACTTAACCATTTTTACGAAGATTTAGTTAAAACTGGAGGCTTCAAGAATTACCAACAGCTTTGTCCCATTAGCAGCGTCTCAAAGGCAGCAGCGAACGCGTCGCATGCGAGCGCAACCGCGAACTATGGAGCAACCATGAGTACATACTAGGTGTAAAAAGTGTAAAAATGCTCATTTTTTCACGGAGAAAATTGCAAGTGGTGAATACTATACTATTCCTCAAAATTCGAGCTACAAAACTGCATATCAAATTCGTATGTCTGATTATTCTGCACACAGTTCACGTCAGTTTGCAATTCGATATGGCAATCTGTTCGTTTCATTCGACGCGCGCGTCTACGTTGACTTTAAGATCTACTCAAGTCAATGGCATAAAAGCAGCATCCATTTTAAGTGCTTTGTGAGAGATATAGCGCTGAGGGTACTTATGCAGTGGGGGAGGTGGGGGGGGGGGGAGGGGACCCAGCAGCTGGAAGATTTGCATAAGACGATGGGTTGAGGTGGATTTAGCTCGGATCTGCACGGAAATGGCTCCGGGAATATTATCACGAATATTCGCAGGATACATGATAGAATCGGAGACCAACAGTATGAAAACACAGTTGAAATGGCTACAGTATCCTAAACAGAGCGCATCGACGACAGTGCGTAAAATGAGTTGTGCCTTGTGCATTTGCACAGCACGTCTGCGCCGTCAAAATGTACGATTCTTCTTTGAATTTCCTGCTCTCATTAACCACGCAAAATTGAAGGCGGTAAACAGATGGATAAATATTAGGTTGAACCGAAAGTTCTGTCCCTCCATTTTCAAAAATTCGTAACTTCGCCAGATTTCAACGGATTTGCTTGCTCGTAATTTTATTAGAAAGAATAGATCTTCCGCTTTCAAACGCTGTTTTATGTAGCTTCTGCTTCGCACTGAGTGCCGAGATAAAAATGGAAAACTAAGACCATGTAAAGTTTGACCATTTTAAGTTAGGTCACCAAAAATCTGGAATGCTGCAGAAAAATCTGAAATCGTCAGTACATATGTTTTTTGGCCTACTCTTTGCAATTGTGAAGAGTTTGCGCTGTTTGGACGTTTCTGCGAGAAGTTATGATTTTCACGAAAATAGCCAAATTAATTAATTTTGGCGTTATCCATAGTAAACTCGATATTCATAACTTCTCACAGAGATGTCCAAACAACACAAACTTTTCACAGATGCAAAGGGTAGGCCAAAAAACATATGTACTGACGATTTCAGATTTTTCTGCAGCATTCCAGATTTTTGGTGACCTAACTTAAAATGGTCAAAGTTTACATGGTCTTAGTTTTCCATTTTTATCTCGGCACTCAGTGTGAAACAGAAGCTCCGCAAAACAGGGCTTGAAAGCGGAAGATCTATTCTTTCTAATAAAATTACGAGCAATCAAATCCGTTGAAATCTGGCGAAGTTACGAATTTTTGAAAATGGAGGGACAGAACTTTCGGTTCAACCTAATAGATTGAAAAAAAGAGATTCTATACAGATTCTATATCTTTAAAAGATTATCTGCAGTCCGACAGAGTATGTTGTTGACTAACATATGGGTTTTAAGCTGTTGTTTTCTTACAACCTTCGTATATGCATTCTTTTGTAGTTGATGTTCTTTGTTTGTTATGTGAGACATGGGATCTCCCCACGTAATAAATAAATAAAATAAATAAATAAATAAATACAGGACCACATGGCTCTAGTTGGCTGAGCCTTTACGGACAACTGATACTGGCGTGATTCGATAAAGAGTGGACAAGAGTAACTGTCCACATCAACATTCGCTAGCCAGTATGGTGACACATATATATTGTAGTCATACGGCATCACTACGATAAGCAAAAAAAAATAAAAATAAAAGCAGATTTCGTGAAGGATCGCATGCCTACAGTTGGCTTCGCTTTTGTGGACAGCTGATACCCGCACTATATGTTACGATATGGGTAATAGTACCAGTTGACGCTATAACAATCCCCTTTAGTGTTATGTATACAAAAACAAAAGAAGCTTTTTGCGAATGGTTCAGTCTTCCCACCCACCCCATCTTTGTCCTTCTCAAAATGATCGATTGCTACATAGTTATCTGGTCTTGGAAGGTTGCCAAACAAACATCAATGACTCGGTTTTCACTCAAGTGCAATGAAATTTTATGCTGACGGAGAAATGTTGACGGAAGTGTTTGGAATAGATAAGATAACATGGTTTCAAATGCGCGCGTGTCATTTGTTATTCTTAGAAAAACTTGCACTTGCACAGAGAGGAAAGTGCATCAATCGGCGATGTCAAACAAAACAGATTTCAAAGAAGCGAAATCAAATATTCATATAAAATTTGCGTAGTGTCGCTGTATCGATTGCAAAAGAAGGAAGGTAGAAATATAACATTATCTCAGCGTTTTATCAAGTTTGACTCTATAAATTAACTGAAAAATTGTCCCCCCCCCCCTCCCCTTTTCCCTTCCCTAACAACGAGTTTGTATATCCTGTGCACATCGTCCTTTTTCGGAGTTATCCTAATGTTGCCTCGTAAATTCGGCGCAGCGCTCGCGAGAAGTGCATCATTAGAGCAACTTCAACCACGAGTGGGCGGAGCATTCTCACACATGCCACTACTTGTAGATTCTGACATGTTGCACGATATGAACAGACGAAGAGTATAGGAGTAAATTCATTTGGAAAAAACCTCAAAAAATATGTGAAAGAAAGTAGGGGGAAGAGGGGGGAGGAGGGGGGAGGAGGTAGAAAATGAGTGCAAAATTGCATCTGAAAAAAATTTCCAAAACTATATCTCCTTATAGCCAATTTTCTTCCTCTTTTTTGAAATTTCCTCCACCCTTTCACGAGAATTTTAGAGAAATCTGAACATGTTTCGCACAAGCAAATTTGATTTGTGAATCTTTTCCGTTAAAAAGAACAAAACACAAATTTAATTGTGTAAATGTTTAATTGTTTAATTTGATTGAAAATATTGTTCAAATCAAATAAACATGAAAGTAAAAAAATTAGCTTGATTTTGCGCATTTTTTCCGTTTCGTCCTTGCTTTTCTAGCCTGACCTATTGAAATTTTTTCGTTTTACCATTATTATTCTATAAAATGGATGTAAAATACTTTAAAAAGAAGTTAAAAGAAGGGGATGAAAGCAAGCAAGATCAGATGCTACCTTTTTCGCTTATTTTATTATTATATCTGCCCTGATGTTCGCCAATAAAAATCTCTTTGTTCGGAAAATTTGGGGCATTCGTATGAGATATGTTTGTGATTGCCAGCATTCTATTTGTTATTACTAGTAAAAGCGCAAAACTTTTTGTTGAATATATTCGAAAAAGTTAAGCTATGGAATTTCATACTCTCTGATAGAAATTTGATAGGGATTCATATATCACTCATACGACTTTTCTTTCACAAAAGCTCATCCCATCGAATCCGATTCCAGCAAAAACCTCTTCAAACTCTAGCTCTCTCCTTTCTCACGATTGCAAAAGCTCTCCTCTGCTAAAAGTGATTACGAAGTGAAGTGCATTTTGCAAAATTTCGCGCAACGGAGCCCCATGCAGCTCTAACAATTTTCGGACGAGTTATCCTATTTTTAGAGTGATGTGCGCGTTGTGCTCGCGAGGGCGCGAAACGAGCACATCTAACGAGGGGCACAAATTTCAAGCGAATTCTCAGCCGAAGTTTATTGGAATTGGACTAGCTTCTGGGCTACCACATCACTCAATCAACGCTTTTGGTCGTTGAACTTTGTAGCTGAGAAGTTTTTCTTTTCCTTGGGAAAATCAATAAATATGGGAGCAAAAAGGTTCTACCCAATAATTTGTGCAAAATATGGAGGCTATGAAAAAGTCTTGGTAACAAAGACTTTGTGCTCCTTGTTTGCATAAGAAAGACGAATTTTGGAGTAGTTGCCCCAGAATCGATTTTAGAAATTCGACCCGGTGGCTTGCTCTCTAACTCACAGCAAACATAGAAAATTTGCATATTGCTATATTTGGTGCATGAAAAGTTGCCATTTATATGGAAATCTGTCCCATTATCGTAGAACCACTGAAGATAATTATAAAACTGTCACTAACACGCATATATGGCTCAGCAACTTGAACATAGCGAGTAACAGGAAGTTTTTCTTTTTAAAAATTTGAAGTTATTTAACTAGTTTAATAATTTACTTAGTTACTATAAGTTATATGTCAAGAACCTTTATTTATATCCAATATTTTCAAGCATATATTCGCGTGATTTCTAGGAGTATTTGATTTTTGAAAGAAATTTTAAAAGTTGACCAGAGTAGAATGCTGAAAATTACTTGTACTTAAAAAATTGTGGAAATGATGTAAATTTTGAAGATATGGAGTTAATCTGAGTCACTTATCAGGGATTCAATCAATATATTGATCAACCCGCATTTGTATTGATTTCTGGCGCTGTCGAACATTCAAATTACTGTTACCAAATATATCGATTGAATTGTTTTTGAGTGAATCAAAATTTTATGGAAAATTCTTAGAAAAATTCCTATGAGGAAAACGACAAAATGATTTTTGGAGTTTTTTTTACGGAATAATCAAGTTTTATCAAAGTGAAAATACTTTAAAAAATTTTCTAATCACTTTCGCGCCTATATTTACAACGTATCCGATAGCTAATCCCAGCCATAAACCAAAGATTTTTTTCAGAAATAAAAAATTGTCAGAGATCATGTTATTCCCTGTTATTACCGGCGTATACAAGTTGATCAAAGAGTAGATCACAAGAATGCCATGCTGTAACATGACGTCACAGGTCAAGTAGATCACAACAAGTTGGGACAGTTCAACTAAATCAATAACTGTTTTTACTACTCTAGTGGAGCGAAACAAGTTTTGTCGTGTATCAACCTAGCTTACCTAAAAATTGGCAGCACACACAACCAAGTCCACATAGGTCCCAGCAAGAATAATGTGCACAAGCGAGAAGTAGTGGAAGGCAATTATTTGGCATAACCTGTTCTTTGCAGAAGGTATACTTTACTTAGTGGCAGGAAAGCCTGAGAAAGCCCCATATATCACTATGAATTACGTGTAATCCATCATCGTCCCGTTTTAAGGGAGCAAATCCATCGAAGAAGTCATGTATGTCGTGAATCAATATTTTGGGGAAAGATTGGGCAAAAAATCAATAAAAGGAGTAAAAAAATTCATATGGCAGGGAGAAAGAGTGGCCTATCAGATGTCATACACATGTGCAAAACGAACGGAGAGCGGCGAACGAAGGGTGTGCCACTATGAGTCAACGAAGATATGACAAGTCACAGGTGCTTCGTCATTTTTGGACGAGTTTGTAGTGGTCAGGGATGTTTTGATTTTGGTGGTTGGGGACATAAGAGCCATCAAAAATAGACGCTTTTGAGCGTATGGGCAGCAAAACAGGAGTGAAATGAAGGAAAAGTGTGTGATATGACAGATTATAGTCAGGGGGACGAGTGGACGAGTTTTCCCAGGTGACGTAAGAAGAAAAATAGTCTATGGAGACAAAGAAGAAGAAAGAATTACGTTCGAAAAATTGGCAACACCTGATTTTTATCGAAAATGCGGAACAAGTTTGAGCCAAGCGATTGAAAGATTACTGTAGGGTTACTGTAGTCAAACGGTAAGATAGTAATAATTACTTACACAGCAACATCGGCTCGAATTCGTGGGGCTCCTCCGCGTCGCCCCCGCGCGGCCATTGCCGGCGGGGGCGGAGCCGCGGCCGGACGCGGGATTTTCACGCGTCCGGTGGAGTTAGCTGCGCTCAGGGTGGTGTCCGCCGGGGTAGCAGATGAAGTTGAGGTAGTTGGATGGTGATGTGGACGAGTTGTCAGGGACGAGAACAGCGATTCGAGCCCAATGGCTGCGGCGACGGCGACGAGCAGAAGGCCCGCGGCGGATTTGCTGAGGGTGATGGAAGTGGGAGGGGCGGCGACCAGCGCAAGAGGCGACAAAGAGCCGACGAGCAGCCGCCGACCAGCGTCTGGCGCGCGCTCGAGGAGGTGAAGGAGAGGGTGCTGTGCTGCCGGCGTGCGAAAAACCTTTGGCTTTGACAAGTTCGGACGTGTATGTGGACGTTATGCAGTTTGAATTGATGGGCGGAGCTTAGTTTTTTCCCGCTTCGCAAAATTTGGCGGTAAATCAATGCCGCAGAACTTCCGCGTGCCAATCGCTGGCGGATTGCGCAGTATCTGCCGGGATTCCAATACCAAGCCATACCCATCTCAAACGGGTAATTCATCATAGCAGTTGCTAACAGACTTCCCCATGCACTTTACTGTAACAAACTCGTCCATCACGCCGCAGACGAGTTCCCTGAGCGGAACAGCTGTGTTATCATGAGAGAGTTAGCAAATGTGTTACGTCCACTGCTGCTGCAAGTCTCGATTTTATATCAGACACATGCTGTCTTGCATTGCGCGGACAACTGTCACAAATCACTCTCTCACTACAACTGTTCTCGATCGCATGATCTTTGACTATATAATCTAGAAGAAGTTCCTGTTTCATAATCGAAAACCTCAATTGCTATTCGAAACCGATTTCAACGTCCGAGAAAAAAAATTGCGAAAGGGCAAATTTGACTGCATCTTTCAAAAAGACCGATTGCTTTGAAGATGTTGCCGCTGTTTTCATAAAAAGTGACATTTGTTGTCTTACGACATTTCTTTGCAAAAAAGGGTATGAATCTCTGCAAATGTGCACTCTAGCACTTTGGAATAGCATAACTACTCCCACTCACATAACTCTTCTTGAAATCTTTATTTTATGAAAGGAACACGTTTTTGGTGTCTAAAAGCTTGATCATTCAAAATGAAGTGATTTTAAATTTTTTAAGTTTTTCGGCTGGCTCGAAACTTCAGCTAAAGTCATCGCAAACGAGCGGTATTATTAGTTTCAGAAAAAAAATCGTTGTCAAGGAAACTTTGTTGAAGGTTGACAATACGCATGAAGTTTGTGTTATAAATGTAGGCTGGAATTTATTTGGTGACATTTGGAAATCGAAAGTCGAAACGGGAAACTTCGTAAGCAAACGACTTCTTGTTACTTATTGTCTTGATGCATTTCAAGAAATCAAAGCAATTTAGACTGTGCAGTGTTCAGCCTTCGAATAATTTTAAAGTTAAAAAAATTTTTTGATACACTTTTCAGATTGGCGGAAAAATCATTCAATGAATAAAAATTATATAGAAGTTATGTAATTATGTATTTATCATATTTTTCATATAATTATTTTTGTTAAATGCATTTAGAATCAAATCAATTATTTTCTTACCACAACTTATTTGTTCACTGCAATAAAAAGGTTCATATACCAAAAATTAGCGTTAGATAAACTCAGGCATTTTTAACGCGGAAAAACGTACTAAATTATTTTATTTAGTGTTTATTATTTATTATTTATTCACTTATTTATATTATTTGTTTAGCAATTTTTAGTATTTAGTATTTCCATTATTGGTTTCTGTGACACAAAAAAATTTGGCGATTCGCGGAAAAATTGATTATCTCCATAGAAGGTACAAATAAAATAAATTGAGTTTTGGTGAATATTGGAGCAGTTTTTTTTCATATATTGATACAAAGATAGGCTACCTGAGGGGGGGGGGGAGGGGAGTTAAGTGCATATCGTAATCGAATCCATTAATTTTTACATCTGCTTGAAAGTGCTTTTTCATCCCCTTATATTGGTACTACTCTGCTTTCCATTCTTAAAAATACTGATGAGCAAATGAGCGTTTTGCGCCGAGTTTGTGTCTCTCGTTTTCCGAGTACCAGAGGGACTCATTTCACGTCAGTTTCGAGCCTTAAATTCACACAGACACAGCTGCGCGTTTTACTCCATTGGTGTCGTCAACAATGCTATTCAAAGCCCGATGTTCAGTAGACATAGCAGTCAGCTAGGGCTAATGTTTTGACGAATTCGGATGCATGTCGAGGCGTTAAAGTTCATCAGAACAAGCAGCGCGAGATCTGACACTTTTATTGTCAACAACATGTCTTTCGACTAGAGATATGTTTCGAAGATGAACGCCTATCTCGAACATTTTGAGACCCACCAAAAAAGACGCAAAGCTGCACGAAAAAAGCGAAAAAAGAACGTCTACCGTACCCCGATGATATCCTAAATAGAAAGTTAAAGAAGCAAAAACAGTGGGAAAGTTTCTAAGCTATCAAAGAAAGAGGAGAACTCATAATATAATGAGCTTCGGATATTTACGCTTGGACGTTCTTTGGAGTCGAGCCTTCAGGGAAAATCTTGAATTTTGCAGAGCTTGAGGGAGGGGGAGGGTTCTCAAACGTTGCAGCTGCCAAATACTTAATTATCTTGAAAAAAGTCCTTGAGGGGGGGGGCTTTAGTCCTACAATTCAGAGATTTCAGATCGAGAATCGAGTCTCTCTTCAATCGGAAACAGACAATGTTGAAAAACTTAACGACAAGTGGGGGGGGGGGGGTGCTGAGGACGGAAAAGAACCTTGTTAAGAGATCTTGCGTTACGAATTGCACTTGTATAAAGAACTATAGGACTTGAGAATAGACAATGTTTGAATAAGAATTGAAACCCAATATTTTGTATTCCAATTCTCCCTCTCCCTCTGCCCCGGCCTCGTTGCGAATATGTACGAAACTCGCTCTACAACTTCAACTTCCTGGTAACTCAAGCTTGCAAGATGCGGAGGAAATGGGTGGGGGGGGGGGGGGGAAAGAGGATTTTATTTCTTTTGATTGCTTTAGCCTTACAAGATTGTTATAATCTTTTTTTCGGTTTTTGTATCTCTCTTTTTCTTATCAGGACTAGTGAAACAGCAGTCTAAAGGTGCTAGATTGCGGGAGCGTTCGCTTCGGGACCCGCTGCAGTTTCCCGCCATCTGATGTTTTTTTAAATTGACGTTATGATTCTTTAAATATTAGATATATATTTTTTTTAACTTAGAGCGAACAAATCTTCAGCTATGACAATTCCGACGACACTTAGCCTTAGGAAAGTGTCATGCCCGTCTGTTTTGCTCAAATTTTCGTCTACTACTACTTCCAGTCAGTAAAAAATATTATAGCCGGAAGGAAATTGCTACCGTAATCCTATAATTCTGCTCTACCATAAATGGCCATTAGCCAGCCAATGACGGTAATTGCAAGCAATGGGGAATGAGAAAATTTTTCCAAGGACATCTCTTGGGGCAAATAGACTTCATTTATTGTCAGACAATGGAAATGCTAAATAAAAATTCAGAAGTATAAAGTGTTTCCGTCTTCCCCTGGTTTTGAGTACAAAAATTAAAAGGGTACTAGGTCAGAAAAAAAATTCTTGAAATTAGTAAGGCATCGAAGAACTCGAGAAAAAAGATCTTATTTTTGTTATCAAACTTATTGTAATGCCTACCATTAATTCTAGCTTTTTTTTTCAAAAAATATGGAGTGATAGAAGAAAAACTCATCTTATGGCTCTAGCCTCATCATTCTAATTTTTTTTCATTTTTACGTTAAAAAATGCGCGTGCATATTCGTAAGTACTACTCCATATATTAGATGGTTTAACAAACTCTTGATCAGAGACGCAGAGCCTTACTGGATTCTGTTTGCTCTCTCTGCCTCCGCCCCCCCCCCCTCTAGTAGCACTTTTTCCAAAATATCTCTGCATCTCTGCGCTCTACCCCAGAATTTTCTCAATGACAACCTAGGTCCACATAAAGCATTGATCGTATTATTTACTTTCAAATGGCTTAGTACCTTTCCTAAGTGGCACTTTAGTCTAGAAGGTCAGTGACGCAGAGGAATACAAACTCTACTTCTCCGTGCTCTCACAATTTTTGTGGGGTTACTGTAGTGAATATGCCGCTAAGTTCAATAAAAAACAAGGTACTGGGTTTTTTTATAATGTGCATTATTATGTCTGATTGAAAGTGCGGGGTCAAATTTCATACCACAGAAAAATCGATAAACTTTTTGGAAAAAGCCCCGTATAAACGTCTGCTGGGGAAAATTCGATCAGATGACGGGGGAAAAACTGAATAAGGATGTTGGTCTGATGAGGCTGTGTGTGTGCGTCGGCCGAGTTCGTGCGACCAACTTGAAACAAACGAAAAGAAAATAGAATTTGTGAGGACACACGACGAGGGAACTACGGACATGCGCGACAACCGACCAGCCCAGACCCACACACCGGAAAAGCTCACTTCGAGCGAGCTTTCACTGATTGCGCTAGGGCAGGGGGGGGGTAGGAAAATGTGGATATGTATGGGGGAGGGTTTAGGGGCCTATTTCTAATACAAAGGAAATTTTTTAACTCGAGAGTCTGCTAAGAATCTCAAAAATCACATCGGGTTTGGGTGGGGAGGGATTGAAGAGGTTCATTTTTGAAACCTAGAGTCTGAGGATTCCAAGAATTTTTGAAAGGATTCCAATAATCAAATTCAGCTTTAGACGAGAAAATGAGGGACTTAATCATTGAAACATTTTCAGGAATCTCTTCCCGAAAAAAACTCCTACTACTTTAGATGGGCAAAGTTTATGGAGCTTACTGCTGAAACCGACATTATAAAGATTTGAGTTTTTTCAATAAGAAATTTTGAGTGATATCTGGATTCAGATGGTATTCTAGGGATTTTAATCACAGCCAAAACAGGGTAATTGGAATTTTTAGATTACCCTATAAAAACCTCAAAAATGTAAGCGAAAACAAATGGGGAAGAATTTAATTGTAAGAAGCTGATCAGTGCTAATTATAAGAATTTTAGAATTTTTTGACTTTTTCTTGGAAAAGTTTACGAAAATTACGAGAGAATTCAAATAGGAAAAATTTAATGAATTTGTTCCTTGCTGTTCCAGGAACTCTGAATTTTTTGAAATTCAAAAGAAGCCAGACATATTGCTGAAACCGAAAATCTTGAGAATGTCGCATTCTTTCCCCCTCCCTCTCCCCCCCCCCCCCCCCCCCCCTCCCCGCCCTAGAAATTAAAAATTATACGGAATTAGACGGCAAAAATTTAGCGAGTCTACACATTGTGAAACCGGAAATTCTGGGACGGAAATTTTCCAGGAACCTCCGGTAGGGTCTTCTGTTTTGGACGGGTAAAGTTGTATATTCTTAGGACAGAGAAGCTAAGGCTTTTGAGGTTTTCAGTAGTTTCAGAAATTGAACGCGGATTGCAGTGGAAAGTTTAGTGAGCTCATGTTTGTTGACAGATGTCAAAACCGCAAATTTCCAAAATTTACAAGATTCAAAAAATTCTGATTCACTACAAAATACGTAAGCGCGAAAGGACTCCTGTTTGCCGCACTAAAACACTAATCCCCTAAGCACTACACATAAAGCTACGACATATGACGAGCATTTACACAATTTTAATCCCTTGGCTTAGTTTTCATGACTAAGCATATGCTCCAAATAAGCTATGGACGCCTAAAATGGACCAAAGATTATACAAACTACAGCTGGAAGTGTTTGAGTCCAAAACGGAAACAGAAGAAGGTTTGAACTTTCCGAAACAGAAACTTTTTGTTTTGTTTGTCTTGACCAAAGTTTTTATCATGTAGTTATAAGAATGCACATGTTACTTCAAATACGGAAAAACATGCATTTGCGTGAGAAGTATAAGCAAATTTCTGGAAGTGTTCACGTCATATGCTTCTCGACCAAAACTCCAAGGAAGTTTGAAGAGTTGACACAAATTTTGAAATTTCAAACTCTTAAACTTATTTACAGCGCTGGAGTCCGAGCGGAGGTAGAGAACTGGAGAAGAGGGGAGCGGGAGAGGTTAAAAGGGGTGAGGACTGGTGGTCAAAATATTTCTTTCTAGAATTTCGCGGACATGGTTGCAATTGGTTTGAGAATGTGATTTACTCGCATTTTAGAACAGAGACATACCCCCATCAAATGCATCGAGATGGGGGGGGGGGGAGGGGGAGAAAGATTTATAAGAGCACACTTTGATATACTCGGCCATTGGAGAAATTTATTTATTTATTTATTTATTGATACACTGTTGTGCACAGTGCGCCAGTACAAAGACACGAATGCAACGACAGACAAAGACAGTAATGAAACGAAATTGTGACATGCTCAACACTCTAGAGAAATTGAGGAGAGTAATTCTGAATTATGAAACAAAAGAGACGGAAGTTTCCAGAGATTTGTAAAAATGGGTTACCCAGCTCCTGAATTTTTCCTGATATTTATTTTGGAATTGCTATTAATTTCATTGAGTTGCTTTGATTTGTCGCATAGAATAGAATAAAATAAATAAATTTGCAATGTTCTGACATAATTGCCGCGTGGTCACTATTAGAAGGGGGGAAGAAAATGAGAAAAATAGGGTGTATGACTTTATGAACGATAGCATGTGCCAGCCGCCAGCTGGGTACCGTACGCGGTGCGCTGATCGCGCCGCCCCCTCGTGAATTGGCCTAGGAATGCGTTGCAGCCATTGAAAAACTCTCTAATATTTCGCTCATGCTTCTTCAGTTGGTTGCAATTTGAATAACAGTAGAATTCAAAATTTTTAATCAAATCAAAAATCAGTTTTCTTTTTTTAAACATTCTTTTTTGTGCACTCCTAAGTTTGATTGAATAGAATTCAGCTTATTGAGGAATACTTCAATAACTTGTTACATCAGACATTACATTTGGTAATGTTTCGCACAATTAGACATCCTCGTTTGGCAAATATGCGGTCATATCACACAAACTTTTTCAGATTTCAGAAAAAGGAAAATCACACTGCACTAAATTTTTTCGAATCTGCTTTAAATAACAAATAATTTAAATAACAAATAATTTCTTTTGTTTG
Source organism: Cylicocyclus nassatus (assembly GCA_958299035.1). NCBI lineage: Eukaryota > Metazoa > Nematoda > Chromadorea > Rhabditida > Strongylidae > Cylicocyclus > Cylicocyclus nassatus. The sequence continues at coordinate 66,654,974 of CATQJL010000112.1, forward strand.
CTTTCAAAAACTGCTACTTTCAGTAAAAATTGATCTGTAACTCAGTCGAAAATGCGTGTGAACTAGTCGTAAGATGTGAAGTCACCCAGACAATCATGCCTGAGGTGTTCTAGATTGATTTCACACTTCAAAGTTGGATATCCAGGAGTTATCCGGTCATTTATAGGTAAATCAGCAAATCTCTTGGATGTCACGATCAACACATTAGTTGCTCATGACTGGCAAAAAAAAGAAAAAAAGGGAAAAAAATACTGTAAATAGTCAAGCTCCCAGCTTGCAACAAGCTTATAGCTCACACCATCAGAAGTTGTTTTCACTTGACTAGGGAACATGGCCATGAACCAGTGCCAGAGCTGTACTGCAAAGAACTCGTCCATGTTGCGATAGGCGGGGCTAACGGTGCGCACCTTATTGACACACGCCTGCCTAAGCGCGCGCTATCGTTCATAAAGTCCGCCACCCGAAAAATAAAAGGATGAAATAGAAACATGGAAAAATAGAGAAGGATTTGTATTTCATTGATAATTATTTATTTATTTGACATCAATTTCATTTATTTATTATTACTTTTATTATTTATTTATTTATTTGATTATTTACTCACTATTGTTCATTTGTTTTTCACGTTATTTCATCCTTCTCCCCTCCTTCTCCCCCCCCCCCCCCTCCGCCCCCAAACTTCGTAAAAAATTCCCAGTTGCAATTGCACAGGTCATGAATTATCATGTTTACTCATCCAAATTCCCGTTTCAATCCTGCCATAAAAGAACGGAGAGCAGCAGTTGCTGGTTACATAAATGCATACTGACCTTTGACTCAACTAGTATGGCGGCTGAAAGGTGGAGCTCTGTGACCTAATTAAGACGGGTAGAGGACTATATGTCGCCGAAAATGGCGGTCACCGCGGTCATTTGCGACAAATACGCACCCTTGTATATGTGCGGACATGCTTTCCTGCAGGAAATCTGCGCGGGACTCTTCCACATTCGGCGACGTATAGTCCTCCACCCATTAAGGCCGCTCTCGCCCGCGACACAGTCTGCGTTTCTCCCACGCGGTGTCCTCTAATCACTTTCTAGCCTTAATTAGGTCACGATGCCCCACCTTCAAGCCGCCAATCCCGTTGAATCAAAGGGTTCATGGTCACTGAGATTTTCTATTGCCAAAAAGCAATATAAAAAAGCGAAAGTCATGACCAAGGGTGGATGTTGTAAAATTGGCTCAGATAATTTTTTGTAATTTTCTCCAAACCGAATGGCAATTTTCTGGTTTGGCCAAAGAGAAGGATTACAAAATTCTAAAGATCTCGAAAAAAGTGGAAGCGTTTTCAGTTTTACACGCTTACAATTTCAAACGAAAATTTTGTGTAAGTCTGCTTTGATTCTCACAATAATTACAAAATGTCGATACTCACTGAACACTGAAAGCTGTTGAATGATTTCAGGATCACAAAATGAGTTTAGAAAAAAATAATCGATCACTACATGATTTTTTCTGAAATTCAAGGCGTTTGCAGAAGTTTTTGAATTATTTATTATTTTGTTTCAGGCTCAATAAAATGTACATTAGACAAAAAAGCCTTATAAGTTCAATGATTACATAATATCATTTCAAACAAAATATGTAAAGAATAACTATGGAATGTCGTGGAGATTAAAAAGAGAAGAGAAAATATTTTTTTGGAAGCTTTACTATTAGTGGAGGACCACAAGATGACTTGAAGTTGACTTCAAAAAATTTTTAAATCATAGTATGAATTATAATTTAGCTATTTTAACAGATAAGCAACACAATCAGCAAATTTACAAATATTTTGAAATTTGAAAAAAATTACTCAGTAGCTTTCTGAGCAATGAAAAGATATTTGCCTCTCGACTACAGCAGTCGTTCAGCGATTTTTCATCCCATGCATGGAAAAACCCCCTTATGTCGCAATGCCACGTTATTCGATCCCTATAGGGGTTTCTCAAAGATCCAATTTCAGTCCTATGCCATCATTTGGCTTTATAAAAATAGACTACTTAAGAAGTTGAGTGAACGTCATCAGCTAAACCACAGACGACAATATGGACCACCGGTGGCCAACGCATTTTTTGCTGCCAGGGACGATGTGGACCACCGATGGCCCATAACCTTTTGCAAGGTCATATTATTTGTAGGTCTAGTATTTTTCCACTTATCAATATTTTTCCCAATTTTTTGCACTCTTGGGACCTGTGCTCCGTCGTTCACGAAAATGTTTGTAGTTGTTTATAAAACAACCTTGCATTACGTAAATGACCACAAAACCTTCCCACACCGAAAGTGTTGTGCAAAACTGCGTCGTCCCACACGCAGAATTAGGCGTCATTGCCAACGGGTTAAGAATGCATAAAAAACACAAGTCAAAACCTCACTTTTTCTAAAATTGTCCTCTAATTTTTTTGGCGAAATTTTAAATCTAAAGTCGAATTTCTTTTTGTTTGGTGATTGGATTCCATGTTCAACTTCTTGAGAGATCATGGAAACAAAAAAACCTTACGAGTTATTTAATGAACAAAACTTGCATAATCCTATTAGTGTATTCGATGAGAAAAATCGATATGTCGATTACCATTAAAAAAATTTGAAGTGTTAGGCTTGCAAAGAAAAAACCAAAAAAATAATGGGAACGATTTTGTGAAGTTTTCAGATTATTATGGCAAAGTTTTCTACTTTTTGATAATTAAAAAAATTTTTTTGCATTTGTCTCAGGAATATTTAATGCATGAAAAAGTGAATATAGCCATTATAAAAAAAGAGCTTTTAGAACTTGGCACTGCTGCGTTTGCTTGATAAATATAATGACAATCAACGAGTTGAATAAAAATAATTGCTTCCACTGTCGAAAAAAATACTTCGAATTTCGAATATAAACAGATAAAATTCATTTATGGCAACACTACAAATGTTTGCTTTTTAATGGTCCAGATTACTTAGAAATTTCAAAAATTTTGAATTAATTTCTAGGGGTTGTTTTTGGAAGGAAGTGGGAAGGGCAAGAAGAGATATCTTGCCAAACAAGTTTGCTAGAGGAAAATTGCCCGTATTATGAAAATCATCGTTTGCAAAAATCAAAAGCGCTAAAAATTGCTTAAAGATCAGTGTACGACTAACTACAACCCTTACAAAGTGAATTCTACATATTTACAAACAGAAAAATTCAATCGTGCGAGTGTGATGACTACAAGAAAATTAAAAATTCGAAACGGTCAGTCTTCTTGGAAAATAAGCATGTATTTTTGCAAAGAAGTAGAACTCGAGCAGAACATTCCAAAAATGGGACAACAAGAGCATGTTTAGTCAACGAAAATCATGGCCTGGGTGTAGCGTGTGAGCGTGTGAAAGTTAAAGAATCGTCGTCTCTCATGGGATTCTCGCATTCGTGCAGAGAAGCTCTTATCGAGCCGTATGTCAGCCGAGATTACCATCAGCAGAGCTAAGCTCGTTGCAGCAAAATAGCATTTTCTTTACAAATTATGATATCATCAAAAATCTTAGAAATAAAGGTAATAAAATTAGCAAAAAATTTCAGAGTCGAAATTGAAAAATTTAGAGCTTAGCAGCAAAAAAGTTGCACAAATTTCATTAATTTTTTGGCTCGCGCTCCGCCTATTCGAGCAGATTTCCGAAAATAGGGAAGAAGAATCAGATGAATAGCATCCCAATCAATACAATCGATGAAGCCAAAATAAAACGCAGACTCCCAAAAACACTACTTAGCGTGACAGCAAACCCGGAATTAAAAATCTAAGCACCATTGGAAGATCCATTTCACGCAAATGTTTCCTGCAGAAATGGACGGATTTGGAAAAGCAAATATCCTTGTTGAAGGTAAGAAAATCTTTCTTTCAAAAAACTCCGGTTATACTTATCTGGAGATGTACGATACTGCGCAAACTATCACAAATTGCGACAATTTTGTAAGAATAGAGAAGCAGAGTAAGGCCATAGACGCAGAGGAAAAGAGCTCTTTAAACTCTATTTTGCAAGCTTCTGGGTGATTGGGATTGTTAAAGCTGGAAGGAAGAAAAAGAATCTTGAATTGGCAGGCTAAGCACAGAAGAAGGCGATGAAATCTGAGCTTAATCGATATATCGATTAGGAGAGCGCACACGCGCGTGCGCGCATTCTGGTAATCGATATATCGATTGATTTCAAATCTGGCCTCTTTTTTCGGGGTCTTTATGAAGGAATACATAGAACAAATTTTCAAATAAAGACTATACTCTACAGAAATCAATGTCATTGCTCATACTTGAAAGAGATACTGTCGATGATGGGCGGAGCTTGCCAAAATGACAAAAAATAGTTAAAATAAAAATTTTTAAGAATTACTCTGCCAAAGCCGGATTGAGCGCGTGAAACCAAAGAATTGAGTGGGATGCGCGAGCAAACACACATTCGTCTCCTCAGCTTCAACCATTGAAGAATCGCTCTGAAAGACTAGAAGAGCTAAACAGCGCGCAGACAATGATGCAGTTAACGCGTATCAATTCTGTGGAGACATTCGGTCCAAATGTGGATTTCGTGACAACTAACACATCAGCCATTCAGGATGTTCAGCCCCCACTTGGGCTCTTAGTTGGGCCATCAATAAAAATTACTGTGGCTGCGTCTATTCAGAGATTTTGCTATTTTTGGTGAAATCTCTGCACATGTTCAAAGAAATAAGATTTTTATAAATGAAAAATTAGAGTGACAGTTTTGATCGATATATCGATTGTTCACAGCTAGTTTTGATCGATATATCGCTTGTTCATTTAATCAGACAAAAAAACTAGAAATAGTTCTTTGTTTATCAAGTTAAATCTTCTAAAAATAGAATTTTGCCTTATTCAAACGGATAGGCGGAGCTTGCCAGAGAAGGGGCGTGAACAAACTTTACATTTTTACAAGCTTCTAATGGATACTTTGTTTCGAACCAATTCCCAAAAAAATCGTTTGATTTTTTCAAACATTAAAAGCCTCTAAAATAATTAGTAAACTATTTTTATAAAAATCCTGACGAGTGTAAAATTTTTGAAGGCGGCAAAACATCAATGCCACATTTTTGCAAATCAATTAGGTTAAATTACAGTGACCTGCATCCTATCCCATTTCCAAATTTTTCGAATCAGATTGACGTCATCCTAATTTAGCTCCACGCAAACGAGAGAAAGCCGTCACAAAACAAATAAAGAAACAACGAAAACGAATGAAACAGTCAAAAAGCCCATCACAAATTTTCGTGACGAAATTCCGGCTCTAGCTCCGCCCATCTTGGAAAAATTCTACAATCATTGGTAAAGCTTGTAGTTTCTTGAATACTCACGGGTACATTATGCACCCACGTAAAGCAGCACTTCAATTTTCTGAATAAAAACATCGAGGTTATAACTTACGATAGGCTCAGAAATTTTTTTTGAAATTGCACAAAAGTTGACCTCAATAATTTAATTAGAAAATCACTAATGTAGATCAAGAAAATAATTTCTTGCCCTAATTGAGCCCAAGCTTTAAAACCAAATACCACCATGAGCAAGTTGAAATTAGAATAAAATAGCATGACATGCGCTGAAAGCACTCTTGAGCAAGCAAAGACAACATAAAAATGAGAAATTTCTTCCTTGAGCGCGCCTGCCAGTCGCTTTTGTCAGAATTTTGCGATGCACTTCTTAAAATACGTGTCAAATTACTACATGCAAAATAAGCAAGGTTCTCCAGTTTCGTAGGAATCTAAGATTCGGTGCACCTAAAATTGAGTTGAAGCGTATAGATTGGATGTTTGGATGAAAAAATTGAGAAATGAATTGGAAATTTAAGAATATCTCAGTAGAATTCCTGTCGATTGATAAAGTAGCATAGTACTTGCAAAATTTGTAAAAAAATTTTGTAAGTGATTGCACAGTATTCAGAAGTAGCATTTTCCCTAAAAAATCAGGTTATTTGAAAATCATTAGTGTATCAACTGGACTGGCGGCTGGAAGGCGCGGCTTTGTGACCTGATCACGGCCGCTCGCTTGCGTCCGCGACGCAGTCTGCATCTCTCGCGCGCCCGTGCTCTCTGATCAATTCCCAGATTTAACTAGGTCACGAAGCCCCGCCTTCCACCGCCAACCTAGTTGAATCAGAGGGTATCTATTTAGACGACTGAAATTTTCTTACTTGAAACGCAACAAAATTTCTTTGATAAACAAGTGTAGTAAATTTCAGAGTTCGGATACGGTAGTAAAAATTGTCGATGACGTAAAGTTAAATTATGATTTCAAAATCCAAACCTGATACATACTGCTCGTTGAAGAATTCTATAGTAACACATTGTTGACTTCTATGAGATTGAATACTCGTATAGTCCAGAAAATATGAGATGAAAGGGGAGGAGGGGGGGGAGAGATGTATGGAAGCAATCAATAAGAGTATAGAGTTTTCAATGGTGCTAGGCAACTTCAGATATGCAATTTGTTTCTTTCCTATCTATTCGAAAATAATTTGGCTCCGCCTCTCTTTGTTGCACCTCTTTGAATAGCTTTCGTCATTTTCGACACGCTGCTAGACATTGGCTTACTGTAGCTATAATTTCCTGGCACGTGTGATATTTTGCAAAAAAAAAAAACATCACTTATACCCGCAGTAATACTTTATCGATAATACATCCGGTCACATAGAACTTTGATGGGAAACTGGGAACTTTGATGCCTCTTTCTGCTGTCCATGCATAGATATTGTTTTCCTCAATTGGCTAATTAAAAGCGACCAGGAAATTATGAATTGGACTTTCTTTATGGATATCATTTGGACTGATTTAACCAAACCAATATCCAAACGACAGCTAAAAAGTTTTATTAGTGGCCAAGAAAATCGACTCCAAACTCCAGCACAGACCATAACTCTCTGGCCGCCAGCTTCCTGGGGTATGAGAAAGAGAACGGTTTGGGCGGGGGTTTAATGTGGAAATTTTTGGCCAAGATTGAGCCATATAAGATGGTACTTGAGCAGTAGCCTAATAAAAGCCTTCCAAACAGTTTCCGCATAAAAAGCTTAAGCACCCGATTTTGCGTAAATACCGCCATAAAGAGGTACATAATATTTCGGATTAGAATTGTTTGTTGAAAAAACGATTACGGTATTGAAGCACTTATTAGCCTTCCAAGTATGCGATTACTTTTTAATACTACAATATATATAGGTAGTACTGAGCCATGAGTATGACGACGGGCTTATAACAATGAATATTATCATGGCAGGAAAAGCAAATAAATCGCTTCATTACCATTGCTCTGCACTGTAGGCTTCTTTCGAATAGTTCAGGGAGGATAGAACCCCTTATTTAAACATCTAGTTGTAAGATCATCAACATTTTTCGAACGGTGTTCTTCTGCGAGAGAAGAAAAGGTGATCGTTGAATATAGTGAGGACCAATATTCGTGAGCAGATTTATTGGACTCTGATAGATTTTGTGACACCCTTTCATCCTTTCTTAGTAATGTGAAGTTCCAAGTATGTAGTAGTATTTTTCTTCCTGAAGATTGTTCAGGATCCTGCTCCCCCACATAAAAATTATTCCAGTGCTACATTATTATTCCTGTCTTCTGTGAACAAGACGATCAACGTCTCATCGTTGTATTTCTCTAGACAATTTTCCAAATTAAAAAAAAAACTCCTATTTACCGTGACGAGGCAAAACTTCTAAAGTACCACAGGAGTTGTCGAGTAGGCGATAAGATCAAATTCAGCTGCACTCATCTGTTGCGAAATGGCCGTCAGTTTGATACCGTATACCTACCGTAATACGATGAAGTACGATACTGAATCGAATGCAAAGGTCTGGCTTGTCAGGGTGATAGGATTCTTCTACGAAATTTTGAAAAAAAAACTAATTTCGAGGGGATTACAGCGATGTAACGGTAAAAGACGGATTTTTCGTCGAGAAGTAGAAGTTCCGCCTTTTTCGTACGTCACACGTGGTATTTTTTATGATATAAATCGACATCAGCAGCCCTTTTTCCACTATCTAAAAAATTTTGAGAGCAGTCTTCGTACCTCCACGGATGTTCGTACCATCCAATACATCGACAATCGACAACTTTGCATTTTGCACCCTCTGGAACATCTTCGATGATGATCTGGCGCTCATTGGCGCCAGCCGTTGAAGACATCGAACTACGAGTCTGAAACGGGAAAATTTATCACAGAAAGAGACGAACAATCCAATGCAGGACGCACAAGCTGCGGAGGACAGAACCGGACAACTGATACTGGTGATCATTAACAACGTCGAAAAATGTTCGGCGCAAATGTGTTTCGCAGCTGGTATATATACCCATGCAGAGGTTTTTGTTTATTTTTACTATGTAACGATTAGCTCGAACATCCTCAGCATGAATGCTTCAATCAGAATGAGACTATAAGGGAAGAAAAGACGTCATCGAGCTTGTTTACTATTATTTGTCAACAAGTAGGGTAAGATTGTTGACGGATCGCTACGCCCACGGGTTCTTGGTTGCAGAATTTGAAGGATCCCGAAAAATCTCAAAAGGATCAAAAATCTGCAACGAGACGCACGAGCAATTGTGAATTGTTGCAAAATAAATTGAAAAAATTGCCACCAGCAAATTAAAGATTGACAACTAGAAAAATATAAATGTTGAAAATAGAAATCTATTAAATTATAAAATGCAAAAAATTACAGATTACGAATACAAATATGATAAAAAATAACAAATAAAAGTTTTCACAGTCTAATATATGACCGTATCCCGTGATTTTTTTTTCAGAAGAAAAATTCAAGCGAATTACATGAAAAGTCTTTTTGAAATCTATAGTCAATGAACGAATTAGATGCAAAATTGTGCAGATAATTATAGCGAATGAAATTTCGATAGTAGAAAATATAAGACGAAAAGAATAAATGGAGCGAAGGAATAGAAACCCGCAAGCTTTTACCGTATGCCTACGTGTTTTCTTTGCGATTTTTCCATACTAATTTTTCTTGAAAATTTTTCGATAACCTTCGTCTGTGCATGCTTTCCAAAAGCTATCACTTTCCCAAAAATTCTCACCGCTCCTACCATATTCCTATCGTAAATTTTGCCATGGCTTTCACTTTTCTTGTCTAATCTTTCTTGGAAATCTGCCATTCACCCATATGTTCTTACACTTTCCAATAACTGCCACTTTTCACAGACAAACATCTAATGAGTTTTAACATTTTTCAGGGCTGTCACAAATCACTGGACAACTGCTGCAGTTTTCATAAGTAAATGCATAACATTAGCTTTTGCATGTAGTATACTAGCTAAAAAGCTGCAAATGCAAATTGCCTGCTCTGCGACAAAAGTGATCGAAATTGGCAAATTCAAAAACTAACTTGAAGATAATACTTTTGGTTACTTTTAGAGGTTCACTCATGAGCAGTTTGGCACTTTAAAATGAGTTCATCAGAAAAAAATCAGCAGTAGAGCCCATTGTTTCCAGAAAAAAATTCTAAAAAGTCAAGCAACAGATCAAATAGAAAAAAGTTAGGTAAAGTGAGAAAAGGTCATACATTTAATACAATAAAATACAATCAATCAATAAATGATCAATAATCAATCGATCATGCAATCAAAATATTTTGAAAGCTAATTGTATGGAAAAAGTTATAATTCTATGGGAAAAAGGGGCGGGGCGAGAGCGGGGTTGAAATATTGGGTTGATAATTGGTCCGCGTACAATATGCTTGCATAGAAGCTATGGTGCTTTGATAAACTCTCCCTCCCTCTCTTTTTTTTTGCCTATACAAGAGAAGAGTATTCCTGAGCGATGGACTCGATCAATGCATAGGAAACAGATTGTGATTATTGAATTTTCTTGTAAAATTTGTGGAATTTTTCTGGTTTAAATACTCTAAGCAACTGTGCTGCTACTTTCTTCTTCCGCTTTTTTTCTCTTTTTTTTTGCTTGTTAAACTATCTGTGAGAATGTTTGAGCTCTGCATCTATTATAATAAGTATAAAACAGTAATTTCTTGGAAAATTGGTCAGTCAAGAAAATCAATATCTTCTGAAGATATGCAGTTTTGGCACAGCATGTTTTGACATGAAAATTTACTATAATGATTGTAAAACGGTGTTTTTTTGCGCGGTAGCCCAATCAATCAATAAAATCAATAGCATTCAAGATACGAACTTTTAGCATTTTCCATTTAGGTTATGTTCTGCCAAAAATAAATTCGTTTTGGAATTCTGTTTCTATTCGTGCTTATGCCCACTAGCCTAGCATTGAAAAGCGCGAGACATATAAAATTTTCCAGAAAATTGCCGAAAATTGAGACGACTCGAAATATTTCCCGATAGAGCAATTTGCTGCGGCAATCAAGCAGAGTACGGCATTTGTGAAAAATGGGCTCAATTTGTCGTTAGCTGCGTTTCCATGCGACTAAATTTGACTTCTTTTGAGAAAACGACGTTGTATACGTCACGTCCATACCAATAGTGCAACTAACTAGGGGACGGAATAAAGGGGCCGGGCGAGGGGGAGGGCGGGGGGGGGGGGGGTAAAATGCAAAAAAATACGAAAAAATCGCACTTCGTAGAAAATGAGGTTTGCAAAATAAGCAAGCTGTCAATGCAAAGACATCAATCATCGTATTATTGCTTTCGTCAACATGACACCCCTGAGGGAAAAGCTTCTCACGCAAAAGCAAAAATCATGTCACATATTCTGCTGTGGATATAAGACAATATTGATCGTCTTACAAATCGATCAATAAAATTCTAACAGTATAGAATACGTTTAAAGGCAGCGTCCAGGCAGATCTGGACCTATGGGGCTTTTACGTGGAAAGTACTTTTGGTGCCCTAACTAAGGCACTGCCCAAGCGGCAGCTCATGTAGTGCTGTAATGGATGAAATATTCCCCTCGAAACTGGACCCCGCGACCGTGTTTCGCATGGATTCATGGCGCAAAGCGTGGATCCTGGCGCGAAACTGCCATGAATCCATGCGAATACGTTCGCGGGGGCTAGTTTCGGGCGGAATATCTTAGCCATTAGAGCACTACCTGAGCTGCCGCTTGGGCAGTGCCTTAGTTGGGGTCCCAATAGTACTTTCCACGTAAAAGCCCCATATGTTCCAGATCTGCCTGGACGCTGCCTTCAAATAGTTTGAATAAAACTATGTCAAGTTCGCTCTCTTTGAAATTCAAAATCAAGAAAGATAAAATTGTCAACGCTGTGAGAAAAAGACTATCTCACAAAATATCGGAAATAATGCTAAAATGATCAAGATCAAAAAATACATTCGATGTTCCAAAAAAAGAGTATTTGCGAATGCAAGATTATTGACTATGATTATTGATTAAATCTACATAGTCTACATAAATCTACATAAATTCTTTCGAACTGACTTTATGTTAACCAGTGACAGTAGCATAAGCTATTCCAAGTAAAAGTAGAATTTCTGTTCCATTTTTCATAAAAAGAATTGTTTACCAGAAACTTTTGAATTTAGATAACATTAATTTTTCATTCATCTCAGAATGAAACGCTTTTGTGTCATACGTCCCTTCTAGAACTCCGAAAAGCTTAAAACTAATCAGACTTTGCTATTTATTATTTTTGAATCTCATGCATTACATAAAAATGGTGATCGGGTCTGATTAAAAAGTCTGCAATCATAAGCTTTTTTATGTAGTTTTTAGAGTTAGGCTTAGAAATTTGCTCTTTTAACAGAGTGAGAGAAAAAATAGTAAAAAATTAAAAAATTGAAACAAAAACTCTAGATTTATTCAGATAATTGTTGATTACCATGGCAGAAGTAGAAGCTTAGTAGACATTATTATATGAACAAAAAAAGTGATTGTTTCCAACATGCATACTATGTTTGACCAAAAGTTATGAAGTAAAATTACTTGTTAACGTATATTAAAAAAAACTACATATCAAAATGCACTCAAAACATTAGAAATTTTTGATTGGGATAAAAGCAAACCAACTCAGTGTTCGAAATGCAATTCTGTGGTACTTTTCATCAGTTGTTATCAGAAAAAGGAAAAAAGCTTGAAACAAGTGACATGAGTAGATAATCCTCCTTATGCTATGACTAGAAAAATGATTACTCATGTCACATGAGCTCTCAAACCCTATGTTAGACCTTATAATTTCGCATAATTCTGTGTGAATCATTGCAGTAAGAGGGAGACAAAAAGGGTAATAGTCAGAACGCAAACACAGCTGACTTTCTTTATGACAATTTGAAATTGTTGTTTCGAGAGGAGAATATTGCTATTCTGAGTATTAGTGAACATACTAACTCAAGAATCAAATAAAGGCAAATATTTTTGACCATTATGAAAAAAATTTTTCCATCTATTGGCGAGATTTGTTGAGTCATGGTAGGTTTACGGTAGTAGGTCAATTTAGGACAATAGCAGAACACAAAAGTAGGAAAAAAAGCTATTTGAAGCTGATATGCATCGTACTGCGATTTGGGCAAACATATCGACGAATGAAAATTTTGAGCATGTGTGAGTCTTTGAAAAAAATAGATCCACATTTGAACTCCTTTTGAAATATCCAATATATAAAGAATCGTTAACTGAATTCAAAAATCTGCAAATAGCGGGAAACCGCTTGGCGATCCTGAAGCGCGCGGATGCAGCTTAGCACCTTTAACTCTGGTTCACTAGTTATACGAACAAATCAACTATTTCTGCGAAAAACAGTATCGTGCCACAAAAACATAACACAAAAAAAACAGTTTTTTACTTTCATTTGTTGAAAATCTCAAAAAGAGGATAACCAACAAAAGCATCCGATAAATTTTGCAATATGAAGAAAATTTATTGTGCGGTAAACAAAAAGCAATTTGTGGTCGTTCCCTTTTTAGGATTTTTTAGAAAAATGCTGACAGATTTTTCAGTATTATGTTTCATGCATTTCTACTTATGTGAAACGCAAGAGCCTTTAAAATTCGAAAACTACGAGTTCTTGAAAACTACTGAAAATTCAGAAAAGAAGTGAAAATCGAAAAAAATACTTATAAAAAGGGGGCAGGCATTGAAAAGAGTTTGGATGTTTGAACTCAGTGCAAAACAGCTGCTATAAATCTTCATTTTAAGAGAGATGAGAAGCAAAAGGTCAAAAAAGAAAAAATGTTCTTTTGAGACTAATTCAGAAACAACAGAGAACGAAACAATGGGGGAATTGATGAAATCAGAAAATTTGAAAAATACTACTTGTTCAAGTAAATTTTGCTTTTTTTAGTCTGGTAATAACATTTTGGTTGGAGAAGATAATTTTTAGCAACTTAAACTCGTACCAATCAACTAGAGGTGACATGAAGGCGTAAAATTGAGAAATCCTTGAGAATTTTCACACTTAGCCTCGAAACAAACTAAATCAGATAAAAAGTAATCGCTTTGGGGGCGCTTAAGCCGAGGGGCGCGGAGTCACCCACACATGCATCATCGCACATTTATCGCTGGCCATTGGGCAATCACCCCTCTGAATTCTCTCTCTGGCTTTTCGACACAAAATTTGGACACTCTCTGGCACAAATCGATCTCTCACACTCACTCACACTCACACTAACAGCACTTCCACTCACTCGTAACCAGAAATACAAAGCGATAGGGCCTAAATTAGCGGGAAGCACCCGTTTTTATGCTCTAGAGCGAATTTCATAGCGCGGGAGCAAATGCTCGCAGGCTTGCATGTCATTCCAAGGCTAGTTTAGGAATTTGAGCCTAGTTTCAAGGAAAACTGTCGAGGTTTGGAGCTAAATACTATCAAATTACCTTAAGAGCATAAATGAAGCAAATATCAAAAAACTAGGGCCTTTAAAGTTGCAGAAGAAGAAAGCAAGCATGGCAGTAAGGGTCATGATGGATTACATTGAATCCGATCTAATAAAAAAGTAGAGGAAAAAGTGCTCAAATTGAAGACATATGGTCATACTTTTGTCAAAAAATGCTTAGGTCCAAAGGCGGTTGCAAAATTTTTTAATTAAAAAACAAATATTTAATTTCAAATTAGCTATACTCAAACTATCACACAACGCAACTTTATTTTTCACAAAGTTGATATATTAAAATAATAATAATAATGATAATAATAATAAATAATAATAATTAAAATAATAATAATAATATTAATAATTAAAATTAGTAGCAAAAAGACACAAGTTATTGGCAGAGCACTCCCAAATATTCTCTGAAATGTAGATTGTTTTCGAAAATATTTACAAACATTGAAAGTTAGGATAATTAGTGCTCTTCTTAAGAATAGACCAAGCTATTGGGGATTTTCAAATAAATAATGATCGGAAAAAACTTTCGTGAAAAAATCGATAATGTTCTTCTTTGAAAAAACAAAGCAGCGACGAAAAAAATTTTTTTAGAAGCCTCAGTGGCGACACCTCTTTTTTGAGTCTTTTCGTCTTTTCCCTCACTTCCCATACGAATAAAAAAAACCTGAAACGACAATTGTCCTGCATTGAGTGATTTTTTGTTTCTTCGTTTGTATGCCATGAAATATGGTCTAAAAAGTTATGCTATTTTATTCAGAATTCAAAAAGGAATAGAAAAAGGAATGAAAAATTTATTTGGTTACAGTACTGGGTGTGTAGTTTTAAGATCAAGGCAATCAAAAATTAGCCAAAAGTGAAGATCAGTGATACTACAAAAAGAAAGCAGATGGATTGATAAAAACAAATTTTGTAATTATGACCCTTCACTTTAGATAGATAGGTACGGCCAAATATAGTGTCATAGGAATAGAAGAAAACCAGGAAAAGTGTAATTTGATCACAAAAGGAAAAGCTCAGAACACACTCAAACTATAGTAACGAGGTACATATTCAAAGTGAACAAAGTGAATGCAAGCTACATGTGCTATGGAAATTTTCCAAGCTGTCCACATCTTTTTCTTGTTTATTTTACGGCGACAGGTGCTCGGAGAAGAAGACTACATGGTACTTCGGTTGTAAAGTAGGAGGTTGCAAAGTTAATTAACTTTTGCAAAGACGGAGGAAAAAAATTGAACATCCAGAAAACCATTTTCGCATTTCCACTGAAAATATCTCAAACGGTCCATAATGTTGCTTTCGGCACTACTAACTGAAAGAAGTTCGTTAAACAATATATCATTCAAGTATCATCGGCTTAAATATGCCCTTTAACCTCGAGGGTTTTGAAAAAATTAAATTAGCTCTTTATGGCTCCCTGGTGGGTGTTTTGAGCACTTCCAACTAAGCACTTATCCAAAACACGCAACTAACTCACGATTTATTAGTTGGCCATCTTGAAATGGAGCTCATGAGCCATTAGAAAGAAAATTTATGCACAGCAAAACAAAGAATGGGGAAACGTTTTTCATAGGAAAATATCCTTGCTACACAGTCAAATTTAGGGGTATGTATCTTGTAAGAAAAAAATATAGCTAAGGTTATCCCCCCTCGCGTTACACAGAATAGAAATTTCGACAGGAATATGCACTAATAAGCTTAAATTTGCTTATCACTACGTGCTAGATGATATGAAACGAGAGACAAACGCCACAACTTTGATGATATGTAGCTTAACTCCGCCTCCTGCCACGCCCCTTCCAAGATCTTTATCTCTCCCACTATTGATGTATTACATGTATTAATGTGCATGTTTTCTTTAGGACATCAAATGTTGATTTCTAGCCCTTTTTCTAATTTTTAGTTTCAGTCATTAATGTAAAATTTTTTGATTTTTGATATCACTTATTACTGAAAACACATTATGAGGGATAGAAAAAAAAGATAAAAACAGCCTCTTTTTAATTTGAAATGACTACCCTCTCACACTTTCTTTCGATTGCTTTTTCCATTCCAGAAATATCTCTCACGAGGTTCAAAAGTTCTTGATAAGTGAGAAGTAACTTGTTTGTCGACAGTATGCGAGATTCAAAGTATAAAACAAACAAAATTGTAAAAAAACATGATTTCTTCAACACATTGTTGGTGGACGATGGATTTACCGGGTGCATCCATAAACTCTCGCAAAATTTTTGAAAAAGTTCAAAAAAAAATTTTTTTTCGGATGTGCACTTGCGTCATTCACAAGCGCTGACACAGCGACATCGTTCACAAGCTATAGGATCGATGTTCAAAAAGAAAGAAATAATTCTATAAGTTATTATCAGCTTTAGCAGGAGGACTCAGCTCAATTCTAAACTTTTTATCACAGCCGAAACCCTTGGAAATCTCTGAAGTGAATTATCTACGTGCAAATAATAATTCCCTGTTGTATGCGAAAGTGCCTAAGTATTTGGACGGCACGCGCTAAGTAGAAAAATTTGAAGTTCAGAAAATCTGAAACAGCGTCCAAAATTTTCAAATTTTCAAGGTAAGGAGAGGGAGGAGGGGAGGGAGGGACGGAGAAAGAGAGAGAAAGAAAGAGAGAGAGAGAGAGAGAGAGAGAGGACCACAACGCACGAGTGTTCAAAGTTTTTGATTAAACTTGCTTGAAGCTTATTATTCAAGAACAAAATTTTTATGGATCAAACAACATTTATTTCAAACTCAATAATGTCACAATTTATAAATATGTAAATAAATATGTAAATAAAAATAAATAAATGTAAATATGTGATATTATTGATTATTGATTATGTGATATAATATTTGTAAATATGTACCTCGGAATTGACAGAGAATTTTCCCTGCATAACCCTAAAGTTTTCACCTTTTAAAAGTAGAACAGATGAGTATTAAAGGAGATGGGCGTATACCTAAAGATGGTAGAACAATGGATGAAACGTTTTTCCTAAGACCACAGATGGGTGTGTCCCTTTTCCATAACATGTCATCGGTATTTTCTGCCATTTCCGGTATTTTCAAGTAGTCTAGAAAGTTACTGACGCGACAGTTTCCTTCTCGAATCTTTTCAAAATTTATATTTCTTAATGGTTTGCAAAGTAGAGGAAACAGTCCTACAAATCTCTAGCAGGTTCTAAAATTGGACAAAACTGATGTCAGTCCAATGATAAATAAGGTAAAATTATAGTTTTGTTAGAATCACAAGTAGTTTTTTAGGAATATAGGATATGTACGAATGATGTAATCCATACTTCTTCAGTCGAAAAAAGAGAAGAGTATTTTTGATCAAATCAACTCCAAATCAGTATAATTATATCATAAGAAATAGTCAATTCCATCCAAGAATAGGAAGGATTTCTGATTTTTCTTTAGAATGAAAAAATTGAGGTTTGATTTGTAATCACTTAAACATTCCTGCCTCTTCCCTTACCTATTCCTAAACCAATTTGCGCATTAATTTCATATACAAAGTACCCGATTACTCAATGTCTTCTCGAGATTTCTATAGAAGACAGAGAAAGTATCGCGATAAAAACAAATGCTAATTTGGAGTGTGGTTCATACCTTTTATCAATATTTATCACCATCAGATAAGGTTATACAGGGTGTCCCAAAAAATGTGCCCACTGTTTGATTGTAAATAACTCTCTTTTAAGGAATTGTTTCGAAAAGCCTTAAGTACCATTTTGTAGAGCGAGCTTAAACTTAGATTTGCAGTATGGAGCGAATCACCTATCGCTCTTCATCACTGTAGGATTACGGTAGGAACTTCGACAAGGATTTTAGGCTTTTGGAGGCTATACTTTGCCTCGGAACGAACCAAATAAGCCAAAAACTCTAACACTACGGTAGTGGGAGCTGCTGATTTCGAATTTGAAATTCCCATTTTGCTGTGATGTTTCTTTCCTAAATTAACCCCGGTAAATCGTAGTAGCTCAATTCCCAGCATTTGTCAGAAATGTAAGTACACCGTTAAAAAAGCTGAAAACACTCGTAAAAAGTTATTAAGTGGAATCGGCATGCGCGAAAACCCTAGTACACGATTTTTCAGATTTTTTTTAAAAAATTTTGTTAGGTGGTATATTTCACAATGGTTCCATATGTTGGAAGTTCTTACCGTAATCCTACAGTAATGAAGAGCGGTAGGTGATTAGCTCTATACTGCAAATCTAAGTTCAACCTCGCTCTACAAAACGGTACCTAAAGCATCTCGAAACACTTTGTTACAAGAGAGTTATTTACAATCAAACAGTAAGCACATTTTTTTGGGACACCCTGTATTAAGGCGACACGAAAAGACAAGCCTCGCGAAATTTCAAATTTTTTCTATTCTGGGAGAATAAGTTGCGTTTTGCACGCTCAGATAATCGAGTGATACTTACAGTCAAATTCAAATTCGTCACAAAAATTGATTTTTTGGTATTAGGGAAATTCCGCAGGGATTTTTTCATTATTAGATTTTCCGTGAATTTCTGCAATGCTTTCAGATTCAGGATTTTTTTCTAGCCAGCACTCGGAAATGTGCATAAATTCATGCTAAGTGCATTACAGCACATTCTACGCAGGATTAAAATAGATTTTCCCATGAAACCTCCAAAGTGCACTCGGAAAATTGTTTTACGATTATTTTCTGTACTTTTCCCGCTTTGAGAAAAAGAATCCTGCGAATTACATGATAAGGAAGATGTAACTATAATAGCAAGCGCAAGCACCTGACAAACATAAAGGGCTGCAGATTGCTAAGGAGATAAAAGGAGATCCCGGAGGGAAAACAAAGTTTAGCCAAACCCATTTGGACTTTGCACCAGCTCGACATGCATACATCCCATAAAAGGATATGTGTAGGATTTTCCCCATAAATGACATCACTCCAAAGCTGAAGATTTTCAAAGCAAACTTGGTTTGGAGAGGACTGAAGCATCAATAGCCTGATACCGATCCTACTTGGATTGGTACTATGATAGTGACGATAGGCAGGGAATTAGTATGTGCGAGACAGTAGTGTCCGACCACTTTTTCATTCTTATAATAGGAGGGAGGGGGGGGGGGATGCGAAAATTTTTTCTGAATGAGGAGCCGTGGCAATGGCCATGCTCTTTGGGAAAATAGGATGCTCAAATTTTTGCGTGGTTCTAAACTCCCCCCCCCCCTCCCCTCACCAAATTTTTTGTGGAGCTGATTTTTTGCATTCTAAAGGAATACGCACATTTTACAACTTGTATGCTTTAACTCTCATAAGTTTTGTAACCCATTTTCGAAGAAAGGGGCCATTGATACCGCACACGTGAACAGTGGGTACCTTGAGTGTTACCGTAACGCAGTTCCAAGCAGGATCGACTTGGTAAGCGTGCAGCGGCCGAATAAGACAGCACAATTTGAACCTGGTCTGAGTATAGGACGGATTAGTTTTTATTTCATTTTTGCAGAAAAATGAAATGATTTCGCTTTTGATAGCAATAAAGGAAGAAGAAGAGGAATTAATTTGGAATCTCACCGAGTTCTATACGAAAAACTTTTCTTCCCAAATTCGGATCTTTTGCTTCGCATTTTTTAAAGTTTCAACATTTTGGCCGCTGAATAGAAAATATGAGGAGTTATTGGGTTATAAGCATGTAAATTGCAAGCTTTCCCGGAGAAACTAAAAAATTTATGACCAAACGGGAAGGCAGAAATTCGCAAACGACCTTCGAGAGAAAAATATGGTAAATGCAAATTCAAAAGAATGCGATCACCGTTTCCGGGAAGGAAGAACGTGGAAGGAAGGAAGAAGAGAGGAAGAATACACAACTGATTTATTGATAGCAACAAAGTTTAGCCGAACACAAAATTATCGGCGCCATGGAAGCGAAAAGCGAACGGATAGACGTCACCACGAGGGGAAGCGTGGTCAGTCGGGTTTTGCGCAAAAGAGACGCCGTTCACCGGACAAAAGTGCAGCCGACAGACGCGACTAGAACGTCATCAGATAACATCGAAATTCGCTCTAATGTGCAGACACTTCCATGAAGTTCGAGCCGCTTCTCGGAATTTGCAAAACACGGGCAAAAAACCCGCAGGCTGAGCAAAATTTGCAAAAGCAGTAAAAGCTATGAGAAATTGGAGCATTAGCAATAAAACACTGGACAATCATTCATGAGCGTCTAGAACATTCAAATTTTATAGCTGTGCAGCGGATTTGAGAAATGGAATGATAAAAAAGTTAATAATGGGGAAAATTACAAGAAAGAAATCTTCTTTCAAGTAAAGGGACCAAGATAATAACTTGTGTGGCATATTTTTAGAGATCAGATAAGGCTTTTACGTAACCGCAAAGTTTTACCGGCTCAGTGTTCAAGGGGATTATGAAACAGGAAAAATTTCGCAGATGAAGAGACAAGGAAACTTTTTTTACATTTGCATTAATTTTTGCAAGAAAATAAGCCAAAACAACGTAAATTAGTAAAATTTCGTGAATTTATACAAAAAACAAAAGCGATAATTTTTTCTAGAATTTTGCTAATTTCTGTAAGTAAAGTAAACAAAAACACAAAATTTTTCCGAGTTTAGTATGAATTTTCGATTGGGGAAATGGGAACGGAGAAATAAAACTCTATAATATAGCCAATTTTTGCGGATGAACCGACAAAAGAAAAGATTTTGGAATTTCTCAGTTTAGGCAAGAAACCTAAAATAAAAGAAAACGAAATTCTAATAAAGTGAAAATCAAATTTCAAGGAAAAAAATCCCAAGAAAATGAAAAGGTTTCAGAAATTTTTTGAGACTGACAAGACTCAAGGAAAGGTATTACAATTTTGTAAAAAAGATGAAACAAGTGTTTAGGTAAAGGTTAGTTACGGAAAATCATCACTGTACGGTGCTGATCCTGACGTTTACACTAATGTTGCCAGAGCAACGCACTTTTGCACAACTTGGATAAAATTAGACTGTGAGCTTATGTTTTCAATACGGGAGTGTAAGCCGACAAGGTATTCATAAAAGGATTGAAAAGCACAAGAAGGGAAAAAAGAGCAGGGTTTGGCACAGGTGGTTCATACAAACTGGATTTCTCAAAGAGCAAAGAGGATATTATTTTTGCGGGTTGAAATTATGTAGCTTTAGTCGATCCGGATATTTCAGATAAGGGTCAAAGCGGACTTCGCAAAATTTTGCGAAAGCCAGGGGGACTTTATATCTGCATTTATGGAAAGCGACCTCGTTCCGAGCCCTGAAGAGGAGACAGCTGAATGTTGAAAAGTTTAGAAAACCGTTAATGAGGGATCAGACGTTGTCGTGATGCCTGTTGTACAAATGAATGATTAAGCACAGCTTTCTGACTGACTCATCAAACAGTTTAACAATGAAAAATGTGGATTAGTGGAGACCGTCTTGTTTGAGAGTTTTGAGAAATTGCGACATTTCGGACAGGGCCTTAATACCGCAAAAAATGTCCTATGTAAGTAAAAACAAATTTATCGTGTACTTCTGTGCTGACTATCAAAGAATGTAATTGACGTTTTAAAAATCACGAATACTACAACAGTTCGCAAAAAAATGAAGAAATTTCAATTTCTAACCTAATTTGTTTAGAAATTGATCTTGTGTGGACTAGAACTAGTAAGAGCTTAGAGAAAAGAATAAAATTTCCAAATAGCCGAATAAAACGTAGGCTCTGATGCATAATCTAGAGGGAGTAAAATAAAAAAAGGAAAAATTATTCTGCCTCAGATTTACATGCAAAGTACTCTTTGATTCAACGAGACTGTCGGCTGGAAGGCGACCGCTCGCGTCCGCAACGCACTCTGCGTCTCCCTCACGAACATGCTCTCTGATCATTTCCCTGTCTTTCAGCCGTCAAAGGGTCTCGATGAGAAAAAAAGAAGGATATTGAAATTGGAGGAAATTTTTTAAAAAATTTTGTCATGTCAAGACAAGAAATATAACAAAATGCTTACCAATTTCAAGAAAAATAACATTTTTTTCTCCCTGCAATGAAAAAAGAAGAACTTTGTAAATGACATGCAGATTCAACGGAAAATCACCCAGAAAACCTGCGACAATTTGTGCGATGCAAAATAGCGCATCAGACGATGTGAATGTGAAAAGGCGTTGACAGGAACGGGTTTTGGATGGATACCTCAATGAAAAAAACGTTTTATTTGTCAAACACTGTCAAAGACATAGTCCAGAACCACAAAGTACTTGAATTAATTCGAACAGAGATTATTTTAGAATTAGTTACGAAGTTCACTACTTATAGGAGCCGAGTATCAGAGTTTCCAATCCACATTTTCGGAGATCGCACTATCCTCTTACCCAAAAATTCAAATATATTATACTTTCTGTAAGCTCGGAAGAATAGTATTTGTTGTTTTGTAATTCACCGAAAAGGTCTAATTTATTATCACATTAACTAAGATCGCCAGACATGTATCCCAGGCTTTGGAAAAATATGTAAGAAATCTGAAGAATTTTAAAACATAGAAAACCAAATTTTCGTAGAGGAGTTTGACGATAAAGTAAATAATTAGGCTTGGCTTTCCAAGCGCTGCAAAAAAAACCTGATATAATTTTTCCTTTTTTTTGTCAGTAACTCTGGTTCAAAGGTAGGGTTAAAAATTCTCGCCCCTCCGAAAAAATTTCAGAGGTTCTTATTTTTCACAGTTCTTATATAAATAATGTAAGTCATTCCATTACGGTGTTCAAAATCAATTGCAAAATCCTATAGCTTGTACAGACCCCTTGCAAAAATCTCGTCCCTCCCCCCCCCCACACCCATCGAGAATCAGACGCAAATTTTTTGAAGTTACTTACATGGGTAAGAATATATAAGTGAGTTGTTTATGCTTGTAAATAATTAAAATAATTTTTGAGACCTTCTAACAATTCAAATAACTTGTAGAAATTTTTCGAGGCACCTCCTCTTTCCAACATTTCAGGGTTATGGGCCCGAAGAAAATTGTGAAGCTCCTCAGGAAATCTTTCAGAGTGCGTGGCTCGCCAGGCAAATTCATTAAAAAATATTCGTCGCCTCTCCTATCCCCTTCCCTGCAGGGAAATCCTTAGAACCGCCACTGATACTTTTTGATGAAACCATTTGTTGTGTGTCACACAACATTTTTTTTTACAAAAGTAAGAGAACAATTTCATTTTCTCGAACAGCGGAGTGCCTATAACCAGTTCAAAAATGTTTGTTTCCGAAAAAATAAAAGAAACAACAAAATCAAATTTAGGTAATTTGGGTGCACAGATCGTATGCACTAGAATTCAGTATGTTGAAGGTAGAGGTGGTCGATGTACATAATAGGAGTCAGCAGTCATGGTTTTTACCACATTAAGGTATGTTTCGGATAGATAGGACTGGTTCTGTCACAATCACAATTTGGTATGGTTATGTGGAAGGAAAACGAATGAACTGAACTCTCGAAGTTGGATTCTAGCGAAACCTGCAAAATGGCGGATGCATAAACATGTAACATGAAGATAATGATAGAATATTTACCACATCAGTTCTTGGACCTATTCAATCGTAAATCAACCCCCGCAAATTGTTGGAGCGTAAAATGTGTACAAGATTGCTAAAACAGGGTCAAAATATTGATTTTTGACGAATGTAACCAAATCCTGAAAATTCTACAGATTAAAATTTGCAAATTTGCAAATTCCCCCAAAATAATTATTATACCAAACATGATACATTGTGATACCATCTAAAGTTGCATGCCCGCCGGACCGTGTCAGCGCTGTGTCAGCACCGTTCCAGCGTCGTGCTGAAGTCCACGTAGACGCTCCCTTGATGATCAGTCAACGTTCCACAGGCGCTGACATGGACTAACACTGTGCTGGCATATTACTAGATCTGCACTGACACGGCGCTGGCATTTTGCTGGAACAATGACACGGCACTGGCACGCGCACGTGTAAGCCTAAGCTTGAATCTATACATTACAGATTTACTGTAATATTACGGTGGCTGAGTATTAGTCGGTGTTCATAAATGTTTGAATACAGTTGGTCTTGGTGCTTGCACCTTCATGTACCTTCCCTGCTCTCACAAGCATCTACCATACTCCCACAGTATCAGATTACCGTAACGGGTAGACAGAGAAATTCAAAGTTGATAGTTTAGTGTACCAAATTTAACAAAATCACTTTTATGAAGGGACGTGACTAAGCCGCATCCCTTAGAAAAAATTTGCATTGCTTTTCAAATTTTAGCAGCTCGTGCGACTTATGAAAAAAGAAGACGTGCCGGTAGCCATATCTTAATGAAAAAAATTTACAACATTAAACTGTAACCTCTGATTCAACTGGATTGGCGGCTAGAAGGCGGGGCGTTGTGACCTAATTAAGGCCGCTCGCGCCCGCGACGCAGTCTGCGTCTCTCTCACGCGCGTGCTCTCCGATCATTTTCTAGCCTTTACTGGGCCACGAAGCCCCGCCTTCCAGCCGCCAATTTAGTCGAATCAAAGTGTACTTCCATAAATTTTTGAAACATTATTTAGATGCTAAGTGTTCATCTCTTCCGAGTCGAGCATTCAAATAAGGGAATGACTCAAATGTCACTTGAGAGCTCAAAAATCAACAATTCAAAAAATTTTCGACAACTTTAAGGGGATCGATTACCAACATCGAACGCTATTTTATTCGATTAGAAGACAGAAACTGCCATGAACCGCTAGTGGGATAAAAATTTTCGCTAAGATATTGGATTGACATGCAATTTGCCAATTAGAAAGGACATCGTGCACATCTGGGACAATCCGCTGATTGTTGCAAGAGATGCGAAATGACAGCGACGCCAATTTTTTCCCACAAAATAGAAAACAATATGAAATAAAGGAAATTGAAACGATATAACAGCACACAGCTGAATCGACAATTTCATGTGACATTTCCGATTTCATTTGATTTATGAGCGCGTTATATCAGTGGTTTTGGACATTTTGTGCGGTGAAATCGTTAGAATAGAATTTGCATCAACGAAAATAGCCTTAAATCTCGGAGGGGTCTTCATTGAAAATAAAACTTCGTCCAAAGAATGATCAAGGGAAAGCAGTAAAAACATTTCGAAAGCTCACCAAAAATAAGCAACTCGGGTAAAAAGGGTTCAAAAGGCCATGCCCCTTTTAGGCAAGGTTTCTACCACGCCCACTTTCAACAATTCGGCCAAAAATTGCTCGCACATCGAGTCACATCGGCACTTACAAAGCCAAAAAGTCTGTAATTGCACACAACGTGCGAACCGCGCGTAGGATCCGAGCTCTTGTGGTCGCAACACATCTGGGCCGCTTCTTCCGAATAAGTGGTTTTGAATTCATGCTTTCTCAGTCTCTTAGATATCGAAAAACATATTTAGGAAAATTTGCAAGAATAGTGACGAAATTTAGTTCTGGAGTTCAATATACCAGTGGCGTTACCGAGGGGGTGGGGGTGGGGGGGGGGGGGAAACACCCCCCCCCCCCCCGAGAACGGGTCGCGAAATTTCTGAAAGTTACTTACATGAGTTATAAAATTGTGCAAATGACTTGTCTGCACTTGTAAATAATTAAAATAATTTTTAAATATTTTTAAAAATTCATTTTAGCCTTATAAAATTTTTTTGAGGGCGTGGCTGACGCCACGCCCTCTTTTTCTAAAATTTTGGGGTTTTGGGGCCGCGAAAATTTTGAGAAGCGTACCAAAAATTTTTTCTGGGTGCGTGGCTAACGCCACATTGAAAAAATTTCTTTGTCGCGCTTCCCCCCCCCCCAGAGCTGGAATCTTGGGTACGCCACTGCAATATACGTATTGTGTGCAGTTGCACACGTCACACTAAATTACTCAATTGCAAAGCTTTTGAGCTCTAATACATTTTTTTTCAAAAAAAAATCCTAGATGAAGAATTGAAAGTTATCAGATTTCGTTTAGAGTTCTGATTTTCTTATCTAAAGCTTTTCAAAACAAAAGGCAAAACAAAATATGAAATTTTAAAAATTTTGAAAATTCAGTGAAATTTTCAACGCTAACAAACACGAATGCAGAAAACTGAAAATTGACTGGAAGACAAGACGAAAGACAAAGTCAAATTTGAACAGAATTCAGTAAGATGGGAAAAATCAACGTTGGAAAGAATTAATGTGACAATTGATTGAAGGTTCACTTGCACAATTTGGACATTGATAAATATTTCGATGAGAACGAAAAGGAACGGTGAAAAATCGATAAAAAAGACATACAAATTTTGAGTTTGGTGAAACACATTTTTTAGTAGAAATCTTGTAGTTAAACCCAAAGTTGAGACAACAAAGTGCAAAAATGTCGGACAAAGAGCGAGAGGGTGTACTATAGAAATCTTTTGTCACTTTGTATTTATGTAATCTGTACTCAGGAATAGCAAATGATGACATAGAATATTAGAATATTTTGGCACGCTGCCAAAGGCCAATACGCGCAGAAAAGGCTAGTGAAGCGTGGCCCTCCGTGCGGTCGAAATCCCTCCAAGCATCGAGTAATAAACAAATCGTCGGCTCTTTCTCTCCAATATGGAAAACATCCACTTCCCTTTTCGGTCTTCTTCCATAAACAAAGAAGACGCGCCCCTTCGGGCGGGTGTCAAATCGCGTTCAGCCAAAGGTCAAGGATTACGAGTTTGACACTATGGCAATATATAGTAGCTTAGATAGCTTAGTAGACGGGGAAGCACATAGGTAGTGGTGGGGGTTGGGGATTAGGAGCTTCCGTCAAACCAACGAACCCATTTGAATACGGTACGATCTCTTATAAAGCAGCGCTATGCTAAAATAGTGAAACGACCAAAAATATGGCAAGCAGTAAAGGCTGCTTGGATACCTGACTGATTGATGGATTTCGTTGAAATCAAGTACTTTCAGGAAATGCTGGAACATGAAATATTTTAAGAGATTAAAACAGCCGGATTTCTTCAATTTTTGTAATTTTTGATCTCTAAGTTAACTTCGAACAATATGGAGACGAGCCTAAAAGCCATACAAGTATGCAGAACCAGCCACAGAACTTTTTTTAAACCTATCTGATTTGTAAAACATAACTACATTGGTGTAACAGCATGTCAGTCGATCAATAATCGATCGATCAGATAAAGAACACCCAAATCAAAATCATAAGATGTAGGGTATCTTACACTTCGTTACCTCATATATTATACACATGTTTCAAATTTGCGCTTAGCACAAATCTTGTGAAACTTTCCATTACTGTAGGATTACGGTATATCCTGAACTGGTTCTGGAGTTCAGATTGTGACATAAAGTGAATAGTATTTGTACAGCAATGTCTCTCCGAGATTGAAGTGAGGGAAAATTTTTCTGGTATTTGACCACAATCTTACATTAATGATAAAAGATTTTGAAAACCTTTCTATCCCAAAGATGTATGCTAACGGAACACTCAAAAGTAGCTGCACAGCGTAAGGATAGCAGATGAAAAAACCAATTAAAACAATTAAACCAGGAGATCTTACGGTCAATATGGTGTGCTTGCAGTGCCAACAACATTTGCGCGTAGAAATGGTAACGCAGCATACAATTTCTATTTTTAATGGCCCAAAATCATTTTTTTTTCAGTCGAATGTTATCGGAATTGCAGGAACACTGTATTAAATGTCAAAAGCTATTAGAGTGTACGAACAATAAGCTATAATATAAAGATGTTTGCAAGAATGAGAACACGTACAGTAGCTATATAATTTAAATTCGTCTTATTTTTGTGAGATCATTTCATCCAATTACGTTTCTAAAAAGGCATGATGTCAAAAGTGCGCTGAATGTGCGCATTTCGCTGATATACGTCAAGATATGAGAGCAGTGACCACTCTCACGCACTGATCCCGCAAAGCATCGAGTCCCTAAGGGCTTTTGGCACCATCATGAAGGTCCTCAACCCTCAAATTTGATGCCTAAGTTTCTGATGATTCGGAGTGAACATGCTGTAGCTTAAACGGAAAAGAGCATATCAGGACGCCGTATCAGAGCATATGTCCGTCAAATCTGCGGCTCTTTGACACCGAACGTCATATTAGGCCCCAATAGTGCAGGGAAGCTTCATTTGGCAAATTTTTATACCAATAGAAGGGTGAGGTGTTAATTTTTGTATTAGTGGACCGCAGACGCTGTAGTACATTCAAAAACAGCCACTGACCTCAATTTCTGAACGGGACCAATTCTGTATTTTGAGGGGAAGTGTACGAGTTACGCTTTGAGACTCTCCTTCTTAAAATCTAACATACAGTTTGTATGTCTGCTCTCTGACTTTGAAAAAAAAAGCAATAAAAAGGAAAATGCTTGTACTTTATTTTTTGCACTTCCAAAAAAAAGTTTGGTATACTCCTCCCCCAAATGCAGCATGAGTTTAGCACCAAATTCAAATACGCACACACACGCACACATACGCACACACAGACACCGCTTCTCTGACTCTTCCACTATGCGTCTCTGACAGTTGCTGTAAGAGACTTAGCGATTTTTACCTTTCCCTTTTCTCTCAAAAATACTCTGAAAACTTTTAGTTTGACGCTATTATGTTTGGAGTTCGGACTATACAACCTCCACTTCTTTGCACTCTGTTGTTCTTTTCGTAACCCTACTTCTTTAATTCTGGCGGTGTCTGCGTCTTTGACCACAACACTTTCTGCGTCCCTAACATCGAGAAGGAAAAAATAAAAGACAACTCACAAAGTGTACCCTTCTCGCCTTTTTTGAGGTTTTCCCTCCAGGAATAGAGCTGCTTCTTAGAGACTTGACGAATTCCGAATTCTGCAGATTTGCGTAAAGTGCATAGCTGTTAGAACGCATATCTACGGAGTTATACAATATAGCAGAACGTTGTTCAATACGCGGATGAGATGCCCGATACTGCTGTGTCCCTTCTCCTAATTCAATTATGCTAATATTCGAAGCGTTACAATCAAATTAATTTGTTCAGCATTTCGCACTGGTAACAAGCGAGACAACATGTGGTGGTGAGAGACGCAGACATTATAGGGCGTATTCTGCTTGCCAGCTGAATTAGTATTCGAGGTAGTTTGATGAGTGTTTTGCCAATGATACCGGGTGAAAAGTCAGAGACGCAGGCGCATAAAAAGCGCTTGAGTGGAAAGTTAGGAAAAATGGAGTTTTGCATGCGAAACAGTTATTCAAGTGCATTTGAATCAAATAAATGCTTCATTTGAAAGAAAACTTCAATTTCTTCAGAAATTGCACTCCTTAGTTTCTTTCTTACTTTCCTTCTCTCTCTCTCTCTTTCCCTCTGCCTTTAGCTATGCTTGCATGTCCGTCTACCTGTCTACGTGTTTGTCTCGTTTACTCTGCCATTCTCTGCTTCTCTCGCCCCTCCAACTTCTACGTTGTCCTATCATAAAACTCCTCAAACACCACAGAATAGAAAATATTCAATTGTGTGGTAAAGTACAGTATATTAACAGGTATTTAACTGCTGTGAGAGTAAACACAGTGAAATTTCAGCTAGGTTGCAACAATAAACATAAATATAATTGAAAGCAGATTTGCATCTAAAACAATTTTTTTTTCAAATAAGAAAAATTCTAATGATAAATTTGTTGTGGAGCAGAACAAGCGCAGAGTAACAGGTAAACAAGCCTTATTTTTGGACCCATATCAATACTAAAAGCTAAAGATCTGTTTCTATCAAGTCATGCATGAAAATTATGTTGCATAACAATCTCTGGATCACGACAATGAATTATTTATAGAAGGTTGGAAAATCAAGAGACTCAGTAAATAAATCAGTGCGTTGAAAATTGGCCCACAATGTTCATTGTTTCATGCTATATAAGTCACTAAAACATTCCAGAAGAAAATCAGATATTTGACCGGGGACCAGTTTTCGTGCAAAGCTGAAGAAATACGCAACTATATAGAAAAATTCATCCACTTTTAAAGCATTCTTAAGCGTCATAAAACATGAGATTTGGGTGGTGGAGGGGAGAAAGTAGGAAGAACGCATATCGAACAAAAATAGGGTGTAAAATCTCGAGAAAATTGAAGGTGAAATTTGAGAAGAAAAAAGTTGGCGTATGAACAAGAAGGCCTTCAAAACCGAATTGTTTCTGAAAAAAAATCTCATCAAAAAACCGGCGCAAGGAAAATTCTGACGCTCAAGAAAATCCTCAAAAAATTTTTATCGCACGACTTTGATCTCCGATATTAATGGGCATTATGTTCCCGGGCACATAAACGACTCAATCGACGTTTTATTCATGGCAATAAGAGCAACTTGAGATTTTGGGTCGCCTCTTCGAGAAGAGGGATATGTAGCAGTCGGTCTGGCCCTTTTTTTGGAGAGAAGCCTTCTAAGAGTGCAAATCTTGGCATAATTGAATAGTCGCTCGGGTTTTTTTTCTGCGGGAGGGTGTCGGGAAAAGGAGGTTTGAGAGTACTAGAGAAAACAGCGGCTCTAGGTAGTCTAACATCTCTTTGTTCTTCCTTGGGGGGGGGGGGGGTGCTTTCCACTTCTGGTTGTTCAAAAATCCACAAGGGGACCCTTGGCGCCATCTCCGAACTCGTCAACACAACGGCAAGTGGCTAGTGCTCAAGTGACAAGCGGCTCATTAGTGCTCTCTCAGCCTAAAGGGTCCGCTGCCCCATTTCTTAGTACTGATGTCAGAAATCAAAGAACGAAAGAAAGCTCCAAAATTCTGGAGAATCTCGACGAGTTTTCGCAGAAAGTTCCAGGAATCTGGGCGAGTTTTCGCAAAAGCTCAGAGATGTGGAGAACTTTTCGCAGAGCCTTGTAAATATCTGGGCGAGTTTTCGCAAAGAGTCAGAAATCTTTACGAGTTTTCGCGGAAAATCAAAGAAATTCGGACGAGACTTCGGAAAGACCCAGATTCTGTCCGAATTCTCGCAGAAATTTGGGACTGTAAGAGTTTTCGCAGAAAGTTCCAGAAACCCGGACGAGTTTGCGCTTGAACAGCTAACCATGAATAGCCTCAGAGCTGTTACAAAGCAAAAGCAGCGGTTTGTTGACGAGTAGCCCTTGCTTTCCTTTATGGAGCCGATTTCTACCCCCCCCCCCCCCCGTTATGTCGTTTCATCTCATTTCGGCTCATTACCCGGCTGTCCTGCGTTCCCCTAGCATAAACAAGAAGTTGAACGAAATTGAATACTATAAACATCAAGCCACGCCCATTTTTATGGTGTTTACTAGTTGTAATAGTGGAAGCGTGAAAATGGGCTAATGGGTAAGCAAAGCTACCAATGTAGGTTCCAATAATCAAACTCATATTCTGGCAAGTTGCCAAGGAAAATGTTCTAGCCACGCAAACATTCAAATTTCTGAAAAGATTTAGAAGAATTGAAGAAAACGTAGAAAATTGTCTATCTCGAAAATTCTGGATTACCAAGCTTTTTCAAAAGATGGAGACCAGTTCTCGCAGCATAAATTTTTTCCAAGATATGGCTTCTTGTGTGTTGATACCGCTCTATCAACATACAAGAAAATCGGTTTTTTGAACGAACTTTCCATGAAACCGTTGCCGGGGAACAGTTCTCGTCACTCACTCCCTCATATCTTTTTGTCGGTTAATACTTGACAATTTGCTGAGTTGACGCAGAGCAAACGGTCGCCTTGACTAGGGATGACCCGATGACGGGGACCAGTTCTCGTCACACAGTCTCTCAATTTTTTGTTTCATACATGATAAAGTGGCCGCATTGCAAAGGTAGAGGTAGCAAACATGGCGTAAGGATTAGAGATGTCGTAGTGACGGGGACCATTTTTGTCACACAAATATTTCGATTTTTGTCTTTTCACGCAGCTTTAATAGATGAGCAAAAAAATTTTTAGTAATGATTAGAAGTAGAAGAAGTTTTCTGAAACATAGGTGAAGATATGAGAGTTTTCGAAACTCGTGAAAATCTAGTCATTCGACATGCAGTGGTCGTCTTCATCCCAGGGCCCGGCACAAGGTGGGCAAACGGGGTTTTCCGAAACGAATACCCCTTTGATCCCAGTAAGTTTTACGAATACTCCCTTGAGCCCAAAAATGACGTTTTGTGCTTGTGCGACGAGATTACCGGCCACACTTCGCCTAAAAGCGCTCAAAAGCGCCCAAATTGCTCAAATTCCTCATATTACTCAAATTGCTGTACCAAGATAGGAAACAGGAAGAAAAATAAGCAGTAAAAAGGATTAGGGAATGAGAAATTATCAAAGAAACGCAGTCATAGGAATGAGAGACGCCGTTCCCGCGCGTATCGATTGACTGGGGCGCGCTTTCTATCTTAGAAAGCTGGGCTGCTGATGTCATTTTGGGCTCCAACAAGGACAAGAGGAGGAGTTTCGGAACCAAAATTTCACCATGTAGTAAACTTTAGATGTACAACAGATTTATGTAAAAATTTTGAGAAAATTATGTGAATTGAGAGTTTTGCCGACCTCAGGTGGGAATTAGGTCGGCAAATGCCGACCTAATTTGGAAATAAGTTAAGGAAACTCTTCATTCACATAAGTTTTTCATAATATTTCATACTTTATTACTTAGTCCTATTGCGCATATACACACCGAAGCTAGCGCGATTTCGTTACCTCTGCGTTGCAAACGAGCCATTTTTCCATTTCTTTGGTAGCGCAAAATTTCCAGAAAAAAGTTTGCCACAACCTTCAGTCACATAATTTCTCAATGAAACTCCTCAGTTAAGTCCTGCAAGCCCGTGTGCATGTACTTACCAAGTTTCATACCATATCGTCCATCTGCGCTTTCCAAACGAGCCGTTTAAATTCACATTTTCATTTACCAGTTTTGCGAAATTCTCGGAAAAAATGCTAATTACTCGTTCCGTTCACATAAGTTTTTCATAATTTTTCATACTATGTTTCCACTAGCCTCTGTCCGTTCGCACACAAAATTTGGTGCCATATCGTTACACACACATTGAGAACTAGTCATGTATGCAGTTACAAATAGCATCGCTTGGGCGACGTCGCGCGTGCGGCACTTAGCGATGGCGCGGTTTGACGCGCGCGAACTCCAGTGTTCGCCTATTGAGGCACATAACATGTCAAGATAAGTAGCGAGCATGAACTACCAATTTTTTTCCGGGGCTCTGCCCCGGACCCCGCAAAAACGATTTCCCCTTTGCTTTTTGGCCCCAGAACGATTTCTAGCTTGTCATTTGCCGACCTCGTGCCGGGCCCTGCTTCATCCGACTTCATAAGGGAAACTTTATAATATATCATACTACTGTATCGTTGTCCGGTTCCATCTCCTGCAAAAAGACGCAAAAACTCACCACAAGTGGTGGTGTTCTGATCTTGGCCGAGACTACTGTGGATGCTTCACAAACACGTGGAATAGATGGTTGCTTCTGTTTATCGAGACGACAATATTCGACCAGTGCTCCCTCTTCGTACGCTCCATTTTCGTTATCATATGACGAGTACTGTAAAATGATAGATTGGTGCATGTAAATTTTGTATTACGAGACAAAATTCTGTATATGATTCTACCGACAGATAAATCCGCCAAAATTCTGATTTGGTACAAGATCACAAGTATTCATAAACCTTTGAAAAATGCATGAAAAAACCCTACTTTTCTCATGATTTAACTATAACACTTATCAGACTGAAAATCTATTTTACCAAGAAGCGAACTTGTTCACAAGATTTTGGGGTATCTGTATTTCTACACTGGGCATCCACTTTATGTTGAATGGAAAGGATTCAGAATACGAGCGCTTGAATATTGTAACTGAACCAAAAGGTTATTCTACCTTTATTTTTGAGTATTCCATTGCTGGATATGAATAATTCATTTACATTGTATAACTTTATGAGCATAAATTGA
The DNA here is from genome assembly GCA_958299035.1 of Cylicocyclus nassatus. Lineage (NCBI taxonomy): Eukaryota > Metazoa > Nematoda > Chromadorea > Rhabditida > Strongylidae > Cylicocyclus > Cylicocyclus nassatus. Next base: position 66,688,601 of record CATQJL010000112.1, read on the forward strand.
CTAATCCAGATTTCTAAAAATTCAAACTTAGCCTAAACTAGTTTTTTTTACTGCGAATTTCACAGCGATGTTGTATTTTGATTTATCAAAAGGTTCTCAATAATTGTTGGAATTTTGAGGCGGTGAGCTTGATTTCGATAAGCAATCTATTTGGCATTCATATGTATGTAATCACTTATCATCCCAAAGCTTATCAGCTGCAGATTCATTGGGTAGTACTAGATTTGGAAAAAATTCAGCTGCAGATTCATTGGATAGTACTAGATTTGAAAAAAAATCACTTTAACCATATTATGTTCAAAAGATCTCTAGATATTTAGGTATACATTTCAACTCGCAGTAACATCATTAATATAGCTCGCCGACATGGTGATTTTTACTAATAATTGACTACTCAAAAAATGGTTTATTATTCGGATTTAACCTTTCAATGACTGAACTATTTACTTTTTTCATGTTCTCTTTTCAAGTCATGTGTCAAATGCTTTTCTGATGTTTTCATTTTCCCTTCATTTTCCAGATTGAACCCTCATGTCCTCCGAAACCGTACCATGTCAGCTTGTCCGCTTAAAATGTTTTGCGCTTGTTTTGTGTTATATTTTGCGACTAATCCGCTCAAGACTGACGTCTCAATGTTCACGAATCGCGGTCGTCCCGCTTGCGATGCGAAAGGACGAGTGGAAAATGTCAAATCAATGTGACGAGTAATAAAGGATCGGAAAAATAAAAGAAAAAGGAAGAGAGGACAATCACAGTTGATTTTCAGAAAAAAATGAAAGCATGGATCTTCAAAACAGTTGCTCAACGCTTATTGGTCAAATATGATTACAGTATCTTGGTTACGGTAGATCAGACAGAAGCAGCTCAGTATTGGACTTTACTACATTCATGCAATTTTTATAAAATCCTCTTATTTGAATAATTTGAATCTATTGCCAAATTATCAACTTTGAACAAATGCAGAATATTCTGGGGAAAAAATCAAAAATCTAATCACCTCGATTTACCGTGATTTTCTTAAAATCTCAGTGATTGACCAAAACGACCAAATTTTACATTCAATCGCAGCGTCAAAAATTTGGAAAAAAATTTCAAATTTACAAAATGAAAATTCTTACCTCTGGATCATCGGTAACATCCTGTATCTGGAAATGATTGTTGTTCGATGACGATGAATAAGGATTGACGGCCGCCAGCATCATTCTTGCGCCAGCGCCCTGCCAATCAGTACTTGTCTTTTTAAGCAAATAAAATCAATAAATCAACAAGGATTGAGATGGGGATGAATGGTGAGAGGGAGGAAGAAGTAGAAAACAGGAATAGTTGAGACAAAAAGTGCTTTAGTTTTCGTAAAACTTAAAAAAAATCAATCGTATCAATGATGCAAATATTTAATCTAAGGAAAAACGATGTTAGAAAATCCGAAAAAAATTTTGAGAACGAACAAAATGCCAAAGATGAACAGCTTAAGTTGGAACAGATAATTTGAAAGAAAAGAAATTTCAAAAAACTGGAATCATTTGAATGAAAATTCCAGCAGGTCTCGAGGCCTCTGGAAGAATTGTTTTCTTCAAACTCCTCCCACCCCAGGAAGCATTTTGTTTTCGTCGTTTTCCCACAAAATAGTTTCCAAAGTAGCAAAACAGCTTGCATTTTTTCTACAAAACAGACATTCGCTTCGCATCGGTAACTTTTTTCTTAATGACAAAGCAGTTGTTGTTGTTTCGCGGTATAGTGTTTCTGTTTACTGTCTTTTGACACCGAAACAGAAAAGAATGACATGAGAATGCAAACAAAAATTGTTACTTGGAGAAAACAGGAACAAAATAATGGTTTTTGGAGAGAGTCGCCACATTGGTTAGTTTCCGATATAACGGTTAAAAAAAATTTGGAATTCTGTTGAAGGTATTATTCATTTCGAAAGTACTGTAGAAAAACGAAGTACGACGTTCCTCGTCGAACCTGAAAGAAGAAGAAGAAGGAGATCTAGTAGGTTGGCAGCTAAAGGCACTATTTCCGTCAGCTCTGGATTCTCGCCCCACCGTGCTCTTCCCAACTGAACAATCACCGTTCGATCATCTACTGGGCGAGAATATTTCTCGGTTACGAATTTGTGATATGATCTGCACCTTGGCCAATGGCTTAGCTAAGACCTCACAATGGCCATCCACATAAGAAGTCCAAGAACCCAATAGACTTAGAAAGCGCTGCATGGTCCGCTTAGACGAGTACGGTACGGGCGAGAGCTTAGAGTTGAAAATTTTTTATTTGTAATTGCGTGATATGAACTGCGTGGACAGTGCTTAATTAAGGTCTTACAATGGCCGTCCAACTAGAAGTCTGGAGCCCTTCTTCAATTAGGCGTATTTGGAGACGGTGAGCTCCGACTGGAGGTACACGGTATTGGGCGAAAGTTTAGAGTCGAATTTCTTGACTGTGAATAAATTATTTGAGCTGCAATTTGGGGATTTGCTTGGCTAAAGGACCCGTCATACTTCGCCGAAAAAAGCCCAAAAGCGCCCAAAAGAGCACGAAAGAGTCCAAAAAGGCCCGTAAAAGCCGAAAAAAGCCCGAAAAAGTCCAAAAGCGGTAGAACGAGACGTCCCCTTTCGTTTTGACGCTAAGGCATGGTGTTGATTTCGTAACCGAGTGTTTTTGCTTCATTTTCTGTCGTCTGCACATCAAAATAACGTCAGGATTCCACTATAACTTCGTTTCTGCCTTTCGGCTCTTTCGAGCTTTTACGGGTTTTTTTGGCTTTTCGGACTTTTTTGGGCTTTTCGGGCTTTCTTGAGCGCTTTTGGGCTTTTTTCGGCGAAGTATGACGGGTCTCCCTAAGGTCTCTCAATAAGTGTTCATATGTAAGTCCAGGTTTATACAGATTCAGATGGACACTAGTAACCTCTTAGGTAGTTTTTCCAAGAACAGAACCCCCAAGAATTTTCTGAAGCATCCCGAAAATTCGTGCATACGCACATCTTTGCAAAAACCTGTTCTAATAGAAATGACGTGAATTCCATTGTTCAAGCTTTGAGAAAACATAAAGAGTAGTAAAGTGCATGCGCTGCCCAGGTAGCCGGAGAAAGTTCCAAGAGGCTCAGCGCCTTGGTTACACAGGCTTAACTAAAGCAAGATCTGTGCTTTGGTTCGGAATGTTGAAAAAAGCGATGACTTGCTGATTCTGCAAACATTCGGCTTGAGCTAGAAAGAACTACATAGCCTTGCGAAAGCTAAGGACACACTAGGTCGTTTGGGAAGAGCAGAGCTTTCGGACCATTAAACACTGTAGCGGGGAGGGAAGGGGGGGGGGTAGGAAGCAAGGAAAAACTTGAATCTTGCATAACAGCAAAAGCTCTTGCAACACAAATAGCTTACAAACGCATTTTCACCAGCACAGAGTTTTTTTTTTAGAAAAAATCAACCCAGAAACGGGGCGAAGCTTCTCAAGTTCGATATTGCGAGAAATTAATAAGCCCCTAAAAGATTGCCAATGGTCTTGGAGCAACTTAATTAAGCACATTTTCAAATTTTAGCAACTGCAAAATATTGCGCTAAATCGCCTCATAAGCAAAAATTCTAACAAAATCCGGAATTTGCCGTGTTCTGATCCACAACGTGTTGCAGAGTTTGAAGCGAAGAAGAATCTGGAAACTGGAGAAAGGATGTGGAGAGAAGAGGAACTGCAAGTTACAGATCGAGCTAGTGTTTTCGAAAGTCAAGAAAAATGTTGCAGAGTTGTTAACAAAGGAATTAGCTTGCGCAAGCTGTTCAGTAAACATTGTGCTACGACAATAAGCGTGACGAAGTATGACCAGTGCTCATTCCGCTGCTAGAAGTAAAATATACTTGTCAGTCAAGCACATTCCGAGATCTTTCGATTCATTCCTCCAAACATTACATCTTGCAAAATCGCAAAAGCGGGTTTCCACGGGTTTTTCGCAAATATTGAGTTGGAACAGTCCTGTCGGACCACTTTCAGAAATTCATGCTTCTTGATCTCTAAACAGACTTTTATATTCGCTTGGAAGTAGAAATCATGCGCTTTTTAAATGCTTGTAGCTGGATTCCTTGTATTCACATATAGCTTGTATAGAAGCAATAGAAAAAAATCACTCAAATCTCCGTTTTCCTGTGTTTGGTTATGAAAAATCTGGAACTTGCCATGAAAATCAGAGCCATCAGTAGTATAGGTTCCTTGAACTGGTGCTTCCAAATGAGCAAAGTCTATGCTGATTAGAAGTCTCTAAACCTATGATACCTATGATATTTAAGAAAAATGCTAGAAATAAAATTTGTATTTTTGTACAAACATTCATTCTGTCAGCAGAGACGTTGCTCATTAAAATACCAAGTTAAGAAAAGACCTGTACTACTTGCAGTTTTATTTTCATGGTAAATTACAGATTTTCTATGACCAAACACGGAAATCGGAATTTGAGAAATTTTCTTTAAGCGCTTCTTTCTAAACTATATGTGCGTATTAGGAAGCGTGCTACAAGCAGCTGAAAAGCGCATAATTTCTACTTTCAAATGAATTCAAAAGTATGCAAATCCATTCAGAAATCAAGAAGTTTTGAATTTTTGAAAATAGCGACAGAATTTCTCCTAAATTAATACTTATATTTTACTAGCAACCTTGAGATTTTAGGAAGGCATAGGGGTTGCTTACAATTATATCATAACTGAAGGGGATAATAAAAAATACTTTCCAAACCTTAACACCCATATCAACATTATCAAATGACGGAAAATCGGGAGTGACTAAATCAAATAAACAGAGAGACATTAAGTGACGAGCGGAGGAGGACAAGAGCGAGGGGAATAAGAGATTTAAAAAAGAAGGTATCAACAGCTACCGCCGCTTAGAAACTTTGTTATACGTGACTGTGTAATCAAAGATGCTCCAGAGAACAAACATGACTCATGAAAAACCAAAAGAGATGATTCTTCTATTGAATTACATGACGTGATGAGCCACAAAGCTAACAGGAAGCACTTGCTACAATGGCGCAACTGAAGGAGATTTGAGCCCTATGTTTGATCATCTACTTCTCTGCAAGAGACCAGTTTCTTTCACTAGGCAATTTCAGTAAATGTTGACTCACTTGTCAATCACAGACACAAACCAAGAAAAAGTGGAGAAAGAAGAAAAAAATGGTGGAAAAAATCTGAGAAAGCAAACAAATTTCCGCGGGGAAGGACGTAAAATGGTGGGTTGGACGGGGGCAAAAAATACTGAAAACTGATGGACATGTACGAAGATTGAAAAAAAAAGAGGAAGTCCCTTTGATTCAACTGGCCTGGCGGCTGGAAGGCGGGGCTTCGTGACCTAATCACGGCTAGATAATGGTCGGAGAGCACGCGCGCGACAGAGACGCAGATTGCGTCGCGGGCGCGAGCGGCCTTAAATAGGTCACAAAGATCCGCCTTCCAGCCGCCAAGCCAGTTGAATCAAAGTTACTTGAGTGAACGTAAGGGCCAATAATTAGATAGGTATTGATTGCAATTCAATGAAATACTCAGATTGGTTAAATATCGAATTTTTTCTCTATGAAAGATTTAGATTATTGAAAGTGCATGAAGTTTACATAAGCAAGTAGGACAACAATCAATCAATAAGGAATTTGAAAATGTGTAAAAAAAGGACGAATAATTGATCGGATGAATGAATACGTAGTCAAAAATAGCCGAAATGTACAGAAAAATCAACAATGACGTGATCGGATTCCCCCCTCCCCCGTCTGCTTCAATAATAGTACTCGAGTACTTGTCTTTATCTGAAAAGCTTCCGTTGCCTTTTTTCATTTATGATAAGAGGCACTCGAAAGTTCAAACATCTTGAATGTTTATCCCCCTCGACCTCGCGCCACGCCCACTCTCCACACCCTCCCCCCTCCAAACAGGAATTTTACCATTTGCTTCTCACCCGTGACTATTTGCACATGCAAATTCGATACCGTATTCGATTACGCAGCTATAAAAAGCGAAATGGAATTGCTAGAAAAAGTTCTGGTCGTGAGAAAACCGCAAAAATTGCCATAGCCTTGGAGCGGACCATAAAAAAATCATGGGAACATGATTTTTTTATGGTCTCTCCAAATGAGGTGACAGCGATAACCGCATCTTTTGCGCACCCCAACGTTTTCGAAACTTCGGTGTCGATAGCCGTTTGGAACCTGTTTTCGAACATTACGAAAAAGGTGACACCTCGGTGAAAACTAGACGACGGGGTTAAAACCGCGATCATGATGATGTTTGCATGTTCAAGACTTAAGATCCATGTTTCCGACACATAAAACTTACTGCCCGGAACTTTAGTGGAGAAAAGTAGCAGTTTTCCGAGTTGAAAGAATTAGTGTCAGATTTAGGAGAAGTTCATGGTGGTAGGCAAAGGGAAATTGTTAAATTGACGATTTGCGCTAAATTTATTGAAGATACAACGGCAATAAAGTTGTATTGATAATGTAAATTGATTTTTGGAGCTAAGCAGACCTTGATGTTTTTTACGTGCATCTGCAGAAAAAAAATTTTTTGAGAGAGAAAATATTCCGAAGGGTCAATAAGTGCTAAGGAACGAAAGCAATTCGAGTAATTTTTGTTTTATTTTTTCACCTACCCAGTGGATAAAGTTTAGAGTAAGTTAACTGCAGAAAGAAAGAAAGTCAAGGCAATCACTTTGTGTAACCTTTGACAATTTTCAAAACTTGTTGGAGAAAAAGGAAGCGCTCCAACTTGTAGGCATCAGATAATATTCAGTAATCTATAAATATCACATCTGTCATATCATCAGTTAGAAATATTTATAGAGGTGGTGCGGGAGTGAAACGAGTTTGAAATTCATTATCAAATTTCAAGAAACCGGTACTAATTTTGGAAAATTGAGACGGCCAAGAATACATTACCATGCATTACCATCGGCACCCATTTTTACCCTTTTTTATTCAGTAAAATGAACTTTGGTGTAGCGATGAACAGGCGATTCCAAAGTTCCATTGTTGGGCATCCTTCCCACCAAAGTACTGCCACAATATTTATTCCGGCAAAAGAAATGAGTAGGGCAATGCAAGAGACCTGTTTCTGATACGCATTATCGAAGTACATCGCATTCAAAAGTCTATCGAGAAAATTAGCACGTTCAGTGTAATGGAGATTATTTATGACAGGTGAATAGATATTGTAGTACTTTATTTATTCGAGTGTATCAAAAAAAAAGGGCCTGGTGAATCCCAAAAAATGATTACAGGATGAGTACAGAGCGAAGATCCGAAAGGAAAGAGTAAAAATACGAAAACATTGCGGATAAAATGAATTCTTTAAATGCAAAAAAAAACTAAATCAGGATTGTGAAGGGAGAAAGTTGTCGATTAAACTGATTAGTGATAATGGGAATAATTCACTGCAATACGTAATTACATAAAAAAATGTTTGAGGATTTGATTAATAAAATACTAGACACATGCAAAGGAGTCTTAGAAAAAAATTTTTTTTGAGTTTTTGAACACCATCCGGCTTCAGGGCTAAGAACTATACCGGTAGGTATAGTTCTTAGCCCTGAAGCCTGCTTCCCTGGTGCCCATATTTTTTTCGTTTTTTCTGTATTTTTTTGTCATGCTACGATCTAGAAATATAATACAATCTGTCCACAGCTGATGTTTGTATGAACTTCCGGCAGACGTTACACAATTACGATTCTTAATCGGTTGTTCAATGCGCGAATGCGGTAACCCGGAACAAATTGCGCATGACGGTACTTTGTTGAGAACAAGGTTAACTTTGGACGAATTGAGAATCATTTTAAGAAAACGCTTAGTGCTTTTAGCAATCTACAAACGAGGAAAGCAGTCTTTAACACCAGGCTGCAGGTCCAAGGCTAGAAGTATTGGAGAGGAAAAATCAAAGGCTATACTGGATGGATGAAACCAGGGCTCGGCACAGGTGGCTTATAAGCAAGCTGGATATCGTTCTTGGGACAAAAAGCAAAGGGGCCCGAAAAGACACAAGATTTGCGGCGTTTTTTTTTTGGTTGAGGTTTCGTTTTTTGAAGATTTTTTTAGGGATTTTGGTCTAGGTCAAAGGGAACTTCGTTTTTTGCATTTTCAACTAGCCACCTCGTGCCGAGCCCTGCTGTTGAACCCAAACCATTCACCCATATCACGAAAACCCCAAGAGGATTCACATGAACAATGTTCGCGAATCAAGAAACTTGCGCAGATCAAGTTTCTTCGACTGTCACTTGCCACCTATCAAAGGATTAGGTGGTTCGGACCTCATTCAAGGTTGAACAGAACAGCGGTTTTGGAGACGAGTGTGAGAATTTTGGAAAGGTGCCTAGTATTAGAAGTATTGGATACCTCTTTTTGAGAATGTTAAATGCAAAGTTTTTATTTAGGTTTGTCGCATTGGACTAGCTTTTAATAAATTTTGAATGTGGAAAAGTAGGTGTAGGAGAGAGGGGAGGAAGGGAGAGCGGGAAGAAGGGAAAAGGAATTCCATTTAATAAATGCGTATATGTATGCTAGTTACTAAGTGGCCAGCGGTGTTTTATAGAGGAAATTACTTCCTGAAAAGTTACGCAAATAAACATCTTCAGAGAGTCGAGTGGTAGAAAAAGTTGAATAGCATAGGTAAACAGTTATCCGAACAAGTCGACTGAAGTGCTGAATAAACAGGTTGTTCTTATAGAGTCCGTAATTCTTGAGATTCTTCTGTCTAGGCAACGTCAGAGGCTACTCTGTGTGAGTAGTGAAGAATAGGCTATGAGTGGAATAAAAGGGAGCAAATATGCCGCTATTACTGGGTGAACCGAGCACAAGTAGCCCTTACCCTTACCCTCCAACCTCCCTTACCCTATCCATTTACCATTCTCCAGTGAAGATACATCCAAAATTTAGACAACGATTTCTCCATTGAAGATTTCTCGCAAAACGACTAACAACTTGACTCCTATGTATTAGGCCGGAAACTAAGTTTTGCAACTGGTTTTATAACTTCACTCTCATTCAACATGGCGCACTCAAACTTTGGCATTATGTAGAATGCAGTGTGAGCTACAAGCGAGCACAAATTGTCTAAATTTTGAACACGAAATAGAAAAGTTTCAGGCGTTTTCCGAGAACTAGTGAGATTTGAGAATATTTGGGGTTTCAAGCTAAAATAAAGCCTTTTGCAGCCTAGACCATGCGCAGTAATCCGGATTCGTCTGCAAATTATTGCTGGAGATTGACTCCTTTGGTCTATTAAGAAAGAAACAAAATTTAGGGAGATGTCGAGATTTGGCGTCCTCATAAAGTCGAACGAGTCGATATATGCAAGAGCTGCTGGGGACGACCGTCAGTGACTAAAGAGTCCGAAGCTCAAATTCCGCCAAGACTTTACGTAGTAAGGTTATTTGACCTGCCAAACGCGAATATCACATTCATTTGTTGAATCAATGCCTTTTTCCTTGTTTAGGGTGAGACCCCATATCGTACACCTACAGTAATCCTATAAAAAGGCCCTTATCACGCTGTTTCACTATCGTTTTCGTGATCAGCATGTCGGATAACATATCTATGCCAAGTTTTAGCCAAATCCGTCAAACTTTGAATTTTTTCCCCTTCATACCATGCACCTACCGTAACCCTCACTGCGACGTCAGAATTTGGTAGGACAGCAGCTGCGCTTGTAGTTTACGTAATATCCAACGCAGTGGCAAAATTTGAGTGCGCCATGTTGAGTGAGAAGGAAGTTATGAGACCAGTTGCAACACTTAGTTTCCAACCTAATAACATCGATTCAACTGGATTGGCGGCAAGGCGGGGCTTTTTCACCTAATCAAGATCGCTCGCGCCTGCTGCGCAGTCTGCGTCTCTCTCGCTCGTGCTCTCTGATCATTCTCTAGCCTTAACTAAGTCACGAAGCCCCGCCTTTCAGCAGCCAGTTGAAACAAAGGATAACTCCCAGGTAATTGAAAAGCAGTTTTTTTTTTGAAAGTTTAAAGCTCATGGGAATGAACGAACTCAACGTTTATTCGGAAGCTAAGAGAAGAGCGATTTTACCATTCGCAATTGACCATACAAACTGTGTACTAGGCAATCCTAGAAATTCTAGGAAATTAGTCAATTATGTAAAACAAGACGTTAGGATTTATGATGCTAAGTGCTGCCATAGCTCGACATTTGCCTTTTTTGCTAGTCAGTGCTAAGTCAAGATGCTTATCTACAGAGAAGACAGCGAAAAGGTCGTTGCCTTGAAGGTCAGCGATTTTGTAAAACCAGTGGAGAAATCTTAGATAATATTTCTCTAAGCTCATTATACGAATATGACCAAAGTAGATACAAACACTTTCAAGAAAACAGCGCTACCCTCATTTTCTGAGCGAATAAAGAAGTCTTCCATACGATTCCTTATGCTCATCATTTCTAAAAAAACAAACCACTTGAGAGAAACCATTTTCCACGAATCTCTGGTGAAAGCGAGTAGATTTGAAAGATGAATTAGAGGTAAATAAGAGCTACATTCAGTCTGCTGTGAACTGGGAAGTGGTGTTGATCGTTGGTCACATGTAGAGCCGCCCGTAGAGGTCACTGCATTCATTTTTCTTTGCGAACAGAAAAATGTCGTTTCTCACTCGTCCGGCTAACTTTGTGCATCGAAAATACATTTCATGGTTTTACAGTTTGCGATAAAAGCTTCAATTCTAATGAAGTTTTGTGCACAATCATTTCTGAGGGACAAATTCATAATGAGTTCGCAGAGAAGAGAGTACCCTTGGCTTAACTGGCTTGGCGGATGGAAGGCGGGGCTTCGTGACCTAATTAAGGCTAGGCAATGATCAGAGAGCACGCAGTCTGCGCGGGAGAGGCGCAGACTGCGTTGCGGGCTCAATTACGTCACAAAGTCCCGCATTCCAGAAGCCAAGCCTGTTGAACCAAAGGTTATAAGAGTTTTCATGAACGCGTAAGAAGGTGTAGTTCCATTATAAAATCGTGACGACGGCTTTTACTGCGGACTTTGCGCCCACATGAGTATAAAACGCTGATACAAGAAGGCATCACCACCTCAACGTTCAGCTCAATCACTTCCAGTGTCTAAATATTATCATAAGCAAGCAAAAAAAAACCATCCGACTAGAGATGAAAACGAAGAAAATGCGATTTCTTGAAGTGGCGTGCGTGTCGCGCGCGGTCGCGCCATCGTCACGATTTTTCAAATACCCTATATAATCGTCAAAGCAAAGATCAGATATCAAATTTAGAAGGGTATCACGATATAGAGCTTGCTTTATGTCAAAATCTATTGGAACGAATGGCCACAATATGGACGATGCGCATACAGTTCTTGATTTTTACGGAGATTGCAGTGCAATTACGATGCCAACAACAATTGCGCGTCAAAAACGGACATGGCACGCATAATGGAAAATGCGTATTTGGTGCCATCAAAGAAATAGCGTTGTAAATGCACGCTTTTCTAAAACGTAGACATGATTTTAGGTAATTAAATTTTCACAAGCAAATAACATTTGATAAGGAGGAGGCAGTATATGTACTCTTTGATTCGACTGGCTTGCGGTGAAAGGAGGAGCTTCGCGACCTAATTAGAGGTTAGGTAATGATCAGAGAGCACGCGCGCGGGAGAGAAGCAGACTGCGTCGCGCGCGAGCGGCCTTAATTAGGCCACAATGCCACGCCTTCCAGCCGCCAAGCCAATTGATAAAAAGTTAGACATAAAATGAACAATTTTTAGCTCTTGAACCTTCTTGGCACAAAGAGAATTCACAAAAATATTAGAACAAAAAGCAGGTAATGAAAAATTCTATCAGAGGAAGCAGCAACAAAGTCACGACTAAAAATTTGAATAAAAATGTACCGTTATCATTTCCGCAAAGTTGTCGGTGTGCATCACTGATCACAAGGGCACACTTGCCAAGAGAACTATATTTATACCCTTACAAATCAGTAAAAAGAAAAAAATGGTCAATTTGTAATTCTGCAGTCAACCTTGCCGTTCGAAACCAGTTTCTCGAAGAGGTTCACCAATTATGACTAATCATCTATGCCTAAATCGCTTCACTTCTGTGCTCGAAAAATCACTAATCGATGTGATTTTTGCACAATTTTCATGTCAAAGTACGATTCCACAACCAGTTCAGTGATTAATGGAGCAAATTATTCGTGGTTTTTGTTCCGGGGGTTCTAGGGAAGTGGTTACTATCACATGGGTCGTACATCAGATTTATGCAAGCGTGAACTAATGTGAGTCCAAAACTTAGAGTCCGATTTGAAGTTTGAAAAAGTGAAAGTGGGAGGGGGAAGGGGCCTTGACGGAAAGAATGCTCAAGTGGATGAACCAAGTAAGTTGACCTTTGATTCAACTGGCTTGGCGGCTGGAAGGCGGGGCTTTGTAACAAATCAAGACCGATCGCGCCCGTTACGCAATCTGCGTCTCTCTCGCGCGCGTGCTGTTCACTATCTAGCTTTGATTAGGTCACGAAGCCCCGCCTTCCAGCCGCCAAGAGCCAGTTGAATAAAGGGTAAGTTAGCATCTTTGTAAAGGCTCAAATTAACGCACTATTTGAGCGCAAGACTCTGCATAAGCAAAACGGTGTCTTTTGCACAACTACCGTAGCCAGCTTCCTACTTGTTGCCAAAAGGGCCTGGTAATTTCCCATTAGCACAAATTTGATGATTGCACTTTAAGGGCCGAAACCTGTTATTTACCAGAGATTACTACTGGTCATTAGATAAGTGTAATTGAAACCTCTCTTTACAGGAAAAGAAAGTGGATTCGGTAACAAAATATAGGTCCTTAAAAATTTTCAAGAATTGTAGTGTTGAAAGAGTTCAGCCTTCTAGGCTCGGCGGTTGAAAAACTTCTCTTAGACGGAGGTGGGGGGGGGGGGGGGGGAGACAAAATTTCTTCGATCAAATGGGCAAAATGGTCAGGATTCTTCTTAAATTTTTATCTCCAAAGCTGCGGACCTTTGGGAAAGGGGGAGTGTGGCAACAGCAAAAAAGTCTTTCGAATCTCATATTAATAGAAATAAGTTCCACAATGTTATAACACCACATCTGAAAATTCTACGATAAGTTCCCGGCAGGGGGAGGGAGGGAAGATCTAGCGAGGGGGGGAAGGGGGGGGGGAGCTCGTGTTTGGCATTTTCTGAGGAATACGCAGTTTCGTCACTAGATTTTAAATATGCATAAAATGACAAAATCTAATTCATAAAGTTGAGAGAATGAAAGAACTTGTCTAACTGGATCTAATGGTTCTTTGGAATTTTTAGTGAACGTGACTTCTAAGACTGAAATTTGAAAATTTCGATTCGCCGAAATGGTAAGTTTTTGACTCGAGGAAGGTGGAGGGTAGGGAAGAGGAATTCGATAATCTTATTGAAAGGGCGGCACAAAAAATGTGTTTCGAATGGTTTTTAGTAATATGTAAAAAGTATCCAAACCTCTGACAAAGAAAAAGGGACTTTGCTCAGAAATGAAGAGATCAAGGCCCTATAATTTCTCTCCGCTTTTTCCGCTACATTCCCCTTTCTCTGATATATATCAAGGTCAAAGATTCTAGTAGAAGTAAAAACGATGTTTTCCATTACTGTATATCTAACTACAAGATACGAAACAGTATGATCACAGTTACAGATTTAAAGCCGCGCTTTATTGTGCGAGTGTTTTCATTCCCAAGATATCTCGTGCGAGTGCAGCGCGGCATTGAATGTATTTGAATTTATTTCTGAAAAAATAATCCCTTCCACGTTAACAGGGTACGAGTGCTTTCGGGTTGCAGGTTATGGCCCATACCCTTCTTTAAGGGCCACATGGATTAGCTTTGTACGAGTGCGGGTTGCGGCATGCATCAGGAATTAGTATTTATACGTTACCGTACACTTACAGTACACCTACAATACATACATGCACTACCGCACATTTAGCTAAGCGCAGCAATGACGTCATATGACGTCATCGCAGGCTGACACTGTAAGAAACCGGGTGTTAACAGTGCGAGTGTCCATGCATATGTGGACATGCCGTTAGTATGGGATACAGATCATGCAGGATGCAGAAGTTTTTCATTACAGTATGCAAAAAATACTGCTTACCCCTAGAGGACGTTTCATGCACTTAGTAAAGGGCGTAGCTGGCTAGGTGATAGTGGTTGATTGACTGGATATGGTGTGTACGAATGCGTGAATTTGGTGATAAAAAGGCAGAGATACAGAGTTCGTGGCGAAAATAGTACAAGAGGGATGTAGAAGAAAAGAAATGGAAATGTCTATCGGTTCATCAAACGACGTAACCGAATAGCGCTGCGAACGAGGTGGTGAGAAAAAAATTCTCGATAATCGAATGAAACCGGACTGATGCGGATGGATGGGTGACGAGATGATGAGCGGGTACTAGTGTAATGAGCGATGATACGGTATATCAGCGGTTTATCGACACCTCCAAGCGATTAGCGACATGTTTGTAGCAAAATGTGCAATTACGTACCATACAAACAACATACAAAAAATTGGCATGACAATGGGGCAATATGATCTATAAATGTAGATGTTCTAGATCTAGGGGGAGAGAAAATCAGACCCAAGAGTGGGTTATTGTTGGGTTTTTTTGGGTTATTTTCATCAAAACCAAAAAGATTGCTTACGGAGCCAAATGAGTTACAGTGCGGATGTCTTAAAACTATTTAGTTACAAGTAAACAGGATCAAATGGAGGAGGAGACAGTCCGAAACAAGATATCTACAGATACAGATCAATTACATCAAATTTTTCATAAAAAAAGTAAGAAAATGGAGTCCGGTTATGGAATCAAATGATGTACAGGTGTTAGAACGACAGACTGAGACGACTTAAGACATCACGCCTTTAGATCATTCCGATTTCCCTCAAAAGCAAAAAAAAAAGATTTTGTAAAGAAATCAAAAGATCTACAAGTGTAGATGTCTTGAAATCACTTGACTTAAGCCGATCTGGCTCAAGACATCTATGAAGTTGATGCATCATTACTGCTCACTAGACAGTGCTCAAAGTTTACAGCACTTTAATCCAAGCAAGATTGAGACCAAAAACGAAAAAGATCCCAGCGGCCTAAAAAAACTAAGAAAAAATGGGAAATCCGGTTAAAAAAAATCCTCCCAAAAATCTAATTTGCTTATGCACTGACAATTCATTTCTCTACGCAGTCGCTGCACTTCTCTCCGCTAGTGATTGAGAAAACTAAGTTGTTCATGTTTTTTTTCTAAAACAATGCTGAGATGTTCTAGCACTGACAGTTGTATACTACAAGACCTTAGAGGCATGAGTGTGAACTTTCAGTTTTTCACAGCAGCTGGTTTACGAAAAATATCGAATTTTTGGCAACTAGGCAAGAAAAATACGAATGAAGAAAGCAAGATTCGATATTTCTCGTAAACTAGCTCTTCCAGAAGGCTAGAAATGTAAAGTTTTACTGCTAAAGGCATGTAGTATACAACTGTTACTGCTAGAACATCTTAGCGCTAATTTGGCAAAAGCAAGAAAAACTTCGTTTTCTCATCGTTGAACTGAGAAAAAACAGCAACTGCATAGAGAAGTGTCTTACGTAGAAAGTCTACGCGTGAGCAAGCAACAAATTTTGAAGGATTTTTAAGAGAGTTACAATTTTGTTCTGATCTGTCTTAAGGTTTTCGGACGCATGGTTCTTTTCAGTTTTCGGCTTAAAACTTCGCTTGGATCAAAGCTGATGTAGATACTTGGGCACTACCTCGTAGAGCTAGGTTTGCTCTATCCGATGATATATCTCTTGTTTGGATAATAGGAGAATTCCGGATTATTGCGGTCTGTATCTATTTTGGTGCAGGAATTACGCATCAAGCTAATACATTTTCATTATCCAGATAAGAAACAAAAAGAACTTTGGCCCTAGGACAAAGAAAGGATCAAATGATCCACGGGCGTAGTCAATCCGACCTAGAACATTTACACTTGTAAATCAAATAGGTCATCCGTTCAATAAATGAATACGTGGAAGTTTGGGGCATGACGCCAAATGGTCTACAGGTGCAGATGTATTAGGGTGTAACTGCAAGACATCTCTACACTGCTCATATACATCATCCAGAACAAAAAGCAAAAATGTGAAAATTTGGGTCATGGAGCACTACAGGTATAGATGTCTTAGGTCTAACCTGAGTATACCGATATAGTCCGAGACATCTACAGCAGTAGATCGTTCACACCAATCAGATCAAAAAGCAGGATTTATGAATTGACTGGCTATGGGACCGAACAATCCACACCTGTAGATCATTTAGGCCACTCTAGGAGGAAACGCTAAAATCTATGAGTAATCAAGCTGTAGGAATGGATCGAGCCTGATCACCCCATATCTTTCTCACATTATTCCCAACGCTTCTGTGATTGTTATGATCGATTCGTTCATTCATAACCGGATCACACACGGGGCCCCGTTGACGATGATCCACCCATCCCACCACCACGATAACTGCGCACAACCGTCATCCCCCGATTAACCCCCGGCTAATCGCCTCGTAAGTGAAACGAAACACAATAACGAGCATTTCGCTTGGATAAATATAAATAAACCCGTTCCAGCCTCCCCTTCCCCCACCTCGTGTTTCTAAATTTGGTAACCAAAAATCACTAATCCTAGCAATAAATGCCCGATTTAATGTTGCCGTTCCCGCTATTGAAATCGCCATAAAATTCGCAGCACACATGCAGATGGGCCGCGAGCCATTGGCATGTTGTTGTCAACCTGTCGCCATTCATCACCCCTCAATCACCATCGTTTGCATTACTAATGCAACAAATTCACACCTTTTCGATAAAATGGGTAATTCTGTTCAAAGTGGCGCAAAAAAACTAGAAAAACAAAGGTCGACAAAATGAAGTTTAGGAGATACCAAAATTTTTGGAATTTCATGATACCGGGGTTTTTACGACGCTAAATTTCCAAAGCAATGCTTAGAGGGGACAGAAGGATGAAAACAATCAACAGTTGCGTGCTGTCCCCAAAAAACCCAATGGTATTGTGGAGAAGATGAAAGTGGGGGGGGGGGGGGAGGGCAAAAAATGTTGCTTTATTCGTCCTGTAAAAAATACGTATCGATTAAAATAGCTGTCCCGTTCATCAAGTATAACCCTTAAATGAAATTTTCTTGAAAAACTGTAATTGCATTTGCCTAAACTGAACAGCGTCCCTTTTGCACCATACGGTATGCTACCGTAACAGCACGCGGTGGTAAAGGGGAATTGCAACGGAATTTTTTGACGCGATGCGGCCTGAACACGATAACTACTTCTTTATTAGATACGTTGTGGTCTCCCCCATAAGCATAGCTTGATTTAGTGAACAGAGTACTGTAGTGATACTGTAATGCAATCTTACCAGATTTTTATAGAGTTCCGAAAAATTATGGCGCAAAGTTGTGATTAAATTTCAACTGTTGATTATTGATTATTGATTATTTACACTATTGTCTACATCAAAAATAATGATGAGATCAACGATACAGAGTCACGTGCATTAGTCCTGTTTTTCACGCGCAACCGGTGCCAATACCGCAATGGCACCATACCAACAAATTTCTGGACTATATATCCAAATCTTCGAAAAACGAATAGTCACGATTCTTGAGCAAGTGTAGATACATTCAAACGACTACTACTTGATTCATTTCGAGAACAAAGGATATAAACATGGACTGCTTTGGAATTTTTTCACGCGCGATTGTTGTCGGCACCGCAGTAGCACTAAATTACACGCAAATCTCTCACTTTATGTACTCAAATTGCCAATAACTGAAGAATCGCGAGTTCAGAAATGGAGCTTATTTCAAACAATAAATGTTTGATGTATTTATAAAAGTAGTCTCAAAGAAAAAAATGACAAGAATCGGATGCGATTTTCCTTTGACAACCTGTCCATAATAGAAAATGATTGTTTCTCAACTAGTTTTATGGTGTAACTGTGTCCAATAACCCTCTATGACTCGATTATATTCTTCTTCAGTGCCCAGAACGATTAACTCGAGTATGTATGGCGCAATTTTCACCCTCTTACTCCCCCCCCCCTTCCCAAAAAAAAGCCAAAACCATGGACTAGATCGGAGATAGCAGTGAGATGTCAATTCGATAATCGAACATCGATGAAGGCTGCAACGAGCGATGTAGTGCAAACGGAGAAAAAGAAAACCTTAACCACCGCGGCAGGTGGAGTGATTCACACCGCGCATCAGCAAGTGAGACAATCGCAAAAAGATCAGTTACTGGACCCAGCAGGAACTACCAAAGTAAGTAATCGTTTGGCAAACTCATTGCGCTAAATAACGTGAGTGTCCAAATTAGTAAAATGGGACAGAACATTCGATGAAAAAAAAAACAAGAAAATGTCGAGTGCGCAAGTTCTGTAAAAAGTGTGTTAGTACCTGAAGGCAATGGCCCTTTTGTACCACACAGTATCCTACAGCAGTGGCGGACTTTTTGTAAGAAACGAGAAACGCTCTAACAAAAGGGACTATTGCGCAAGGAAACATGATGGAATTATAAATTATAGATGATCGAACAGGCAGCGGTCCTTTTGCACCATACAGTACACTACGGCTGCGCGAGCAGATTCAGCGCGCGCTATTCAAACGCGAAAATAAACTGCTTATTCCAGAAATGATGATAATGTCTCTCGAGACAGAAGGTACCGCAATCAGATAGAAATGTTTGCATAATTACGGTAGCTTATGTATTTGCTGCATAGAGACCTCTATTACATTCGGCTAGTTGGAGGAGGAGAGGAGAAGGTGGGGGAGGAGGGGGGGGGGGGAGGGGGAGGAGGGGGAGGAAATGTAGAAAGGAAATACATATACGCCAATATTTTCACAATTCCAAAAATTTTCCAGAGAGGGGGGAGGGGAGATAAGGCGGCAGTGAATCGAATGAAGGGCGTGGCGCTAATCGCACTCTTCGAGAAGTTTTCTGTCCTTGGGAATCTTACGCCCATTTAACTCAAAATTTTGAAGAAAAAACCTCATAAAATTTATACAAAATCAATAGGCTTTTCTAAATAATCAAATTTATTTGCAAGTAAAAACAAGACTCTTGTACACATTTATGACTCTGTAAATCAATTTAGAAAATTTTCCGACGGACACACCCGACCCCCTCTCCTCGCGCACCTCGATCATTATGCCCTAAATCTCATTCAGTTTGTAAAAGAGCTACTGTCGGAATTTGCTGATTCTGCGGTGAAATGGCGGAGGAAGACCAATTTGAAAATTTTTCAAAAAATTACCTATAACCGAGCGTACGACACTGATCTAACATCAATTAAGGAGAAGTGCATGAATGGACTGATGGTAATGTAACTTATGTACTAAGCGTTGGTGACTGATGCACTATCTATAAAAAATAATATCATGTCATAATGCAGACATATCACAATCTTTGAGGTGTTGACTGGACAAAAAACACGAGAGAAAAAAATCCCCTGAGCAAATAGCACATGAGACATTTGCACTCAGTAGTGTTGATTCTGGAGCAAATATCAAAATTTTTGTCTCATGGATAACTCCACAAATTGTCATGATAGATTACAGTACCATTCTCGCGGTTTTATTTCGTAAAATTCTAGCCCAAGGTCGAAGTGAGTTGATTTTTCTGCAAGGGTTACTCTGGATAACGGAGCTCCTCGACAGCGAATACTATCGGGTTTCACTCTTGAATCTACAATATGAGTAGGGCTGAAAAAAAGGGAGAGAGCACTACCTCCCTTCTCCTCTCGGAAAATGGGACGAAAACCTTGAAAATTCTGGAATGTTCTTTAAATGAGCGTGTTTCGTTTTTCTATGTAAGCAGTCATAAAAAAATTTCGAATTTCAACAGACCGCGAAGGTTTCGGTGCTTAGAGTTTCGATCTTTAGAAAAATATTGTAAAGCACAGAAAATATTTTCCGGAAATATGCGACTCATTATCTGAGAAAATGTGGCAGTCATCCTTAGAGAAAAAGTTGTGCAAATGAAAATGCCCCTGAAGAGTTCTTTAATCTTGAACAACAAGATCTTTAAAGCGGAGATCTTTCACCATTACGAAAAAAGCAGAATTTTCGTTCCGCACTATCCGCAAAGCCGTGCCATTTCATAAGAAGCTTTTTGATGACTAAATCAGCTGACAAAGTCAATACAAAGTGTGCTTTAACGCTTATCGTTAGCTGGTTTTGAACCACCGCAGCGAGACCAGACGAGACGATGCTGACTATAAATTACACAAACCAAACATGCTATCAATCATTAGGGTAGGTTATCCATTTTCGGCTAACTAGTCATACCAGCTAGCACCAGATCGAGCAATCATATTGTGGTGGGTTGACATTTTTCTGGTTGGCTCACGTTTTCAGTGAGGGCGGCGTAGCTCGAGTTCGTATAAATCGGAAGAAGCTTTGAAACTTTTATCAAACAATGTGGTTTGAAGGGGCTAGTAAATATCGTGTAAAGATCAACTCAATAAAGGAATTTTAGAGAGAGAGTAAATGGGAATAAAAGAATGAAGAGAGAGATGGCAAAATATACAGGAGACACTGTTTTGATACATAGTGACAAAAAAATCAGATGTGAATGTTTACTGAAAGTGAGGATGGGGAGAGAGAACTAATCAAAAACAAGTAAATGAATAAATCAATAAAATCAATAAAATGATGGAAAATGAAAGGGGATCGAACTGATAGGCAATGAATCTCAAACTGTTTAGCAGCGAAAAGTAGCTGAATGGATTCGGGCAGAAAGAAGCAAAATCTCTGTGAAACTTTTGAGAACAAGGGACCTACACAATATCCTGAGTCTCCTCCCCCCTTGTACTTTCACAAAAAAATGGAAGCGAAAACATTTGGAAGCCCTACTAGACCCCTTCACTGTTTGTTCTGGCAGAGTCTCAAATAATCGGATAGTGAATCGCATTTCAACCAATTCCAGTTTTTCTTTGTGGTTCTTCTTGGCGTTGCGGGGAAACAGGACAACTGATACAGAAGGATAATGGGGTACTCGGATGTCTTCGATTTAACCACAGCAAAGTGTTCCCCCCCCCCACCCCTTTCTGACTCGTGCATAAGTGGAAAAAACGGAGCTATCCCATTACAGAATTATGTAATGACCGTACCATCTCTCCCCCCCCCCCAGATGGGCGTGGACTAAGCTCTAAGCCATCCAATTTCTCAAAGGTTGTTAAATCACACGTGTACGCTTGTCACATTGACCAAAACAGCAGGAGTGGCCCTTAAGACCGGCTTTACTTCAAAACTGTGGACAAGCAAAAGCGCCCTTTATGGTAATGGGAGCGAGAAAGGGGGGGGGGAATGAGTGCGAAAAATTCAGTAATACCACAGCTAATCATTAATTGTGAGACAGTTGACAAGAACCAAACCGAAACCATTTTTCACATTTCCCTCTTTCCCCTCCGAAAAAATAACAGAATGACCGTTGATAATTCAACCAAAAACGAAGCAATGATTTGGCGGGGAGAAGCGGGGGGGGGGGGTGTCAACCTATCACGAGTTTTGTTTGAACGGGGCTGTTCGTCATACATCATCGAATCAAGGTCGAAACCAAGTATGAACTCGACAATGCGCACCAAATTAGCCGAATGAAAATCTATGAGTAGTCTTACTCGAAATAAACAGCTATATACTCGTACGAATGGACGAGTTTCCCCATGCTTATTCGAGGTAATTGCGCACTAAAAAAGTAAATCCCCGCTCAGAACCATTGAATCTCGTTTGACAAGCATTTGAACCTATTCAAAAGTTCCCGCTAACCAGATGCATCGCACAAGTTTTTTTCTGCTTGGGAGAGAAATTCTTATGGGTAAACTGGTGTGGGCTGGAATGAGGATTTTGCCAAGCATAATCTAGCGGTTTCGATGGTGAGAAAAAATTATGCGACAGGTTTATGAAATAGGATAATAAGGTTGAGGTTGAGCGGTTTAGAGTGCATGAAAAGCATTTGCTAAGCACTGCGCATGTATTCAGCAATCTGGCCGTTATTAACAATTTTCTATGTGACACAACGATATAGAAAATTGTTACATAATTGTGACATAGTCTATGACATAGTACATGGATAATTGTACAATTTCTTTTTCCGGCAAAAGAGGCACTGTCTTTGAAAGTTGCTCAGACCCCATAAATAAGAGAAAAAACTCTGGAAAAATAACAGCTTACTGATAAACTCATCGAATTGATTCACAGATCAATTGCTTCATTTAATGCATGAAAACAATCATTGACACAGCAATTCGCAAACAATGTCAAGAAAATCTTCAATCAAAAAAAAAGGAATACATTACCAAAATTTGTTTAAAAGCTTCTTACTTTTAAAAAGCTGTAGTTAAACAACTTCTTTCGCATTTCATCGAAGTACTGGTCAACGCAAAATAGGTATTTTTATGTATTAAAGTGAACTTCCAGCTTATTTTCAAAGCACAATACTCAGCTTGATGGAGAGGATATTGAACTGCGAAAGGTTCCAATGTCTGCAAAATTGGTATTTTCCTCCAAAATAAAATAGATGAATAAGCAGACATACATTAATGAGGCACTACTGATGATTTATATAGCCAGATCTATTTGATATCATGCAATTATTAATATACCACAGCTTTGATAAACTCTAGAAACTGAAGCGCGCAGCATTGCTTTCTTCACAAACAGCGTCAGTTGAATGGCCCTTGGAAAATTGTCGATTTTGGTTTTTTTTAGAAATAAATTAAGCAAGTATTACAAGAAAGCTGCAGCCAAATTTTGTAAGCTCTTTGGATGAAAAAAAAAACTGCCTGCAGCAGCCGTCAATGTGTTTGCGGGAAGAAAGATTTGAACTACAGGTTCACTGCCTTTACTAAGCTGTAAAAACGATATCATCCCATTATGACATATTGAGATAGGATTGGACTTTATATGCGCAAGAAGAAAAAGCAAACCGATTTTGATAAAAGACTCTTCATTTATAGCTAGCGTTGGTATAGCAGTCCGAATGTGTTGTCCTTGTGAGAGAAAATCGCAGGTGCACACAAAGTGGGCGGAGCATTCTCACAGCTGGTAAAAACGAATTTTTCCCATGAAGGTCATTTTGATTGAAAAATCGTGCGTAAAGGTGAAAAGTTTACGAATTTTTGTGCAACAAGGATTTTCAAAACGTTCTAAAAATTAACAACTTTGATTGCAACAAAGATTTTTTTGCCCACAAGACCTGTATAGTCGAAGAAGATCGGGTCGTGACGGTGCCATCATGTGTTGCGTCGCCGATTCATCATCAAATTAGCCCAAGAAGCAATGAAGGATTTATAAAAACTGTTTGTCGAAGAAAAGCAAACATTAGACGTTGTTTGATCATCATTTTCTAGGTCGGAACTCGTACAAATTCGCAAAAAGTCGAAAAGCTGTTATCTTTTTGGGACGACCCATTTTATATGCATAGCATATAGATCTTTTATCTCTTATCAAACATTAGTTAATGTATTTAAATGTTTTTTTTTTGTAAGGAAGGAGTTCAAACAATCATTTTACGAGAAAAATCAATATATCGATTAGAATACCAATCAATAAGTTAAGTGACGAGTAAGGGTAAAAACATGGCACGTCATTACTTGCGTGTGTGAATATAATTCTCCAAATTACTGACCGAGTTGTTTGATCAATATATGGATCCAGAAAGCAATCAATAATTATATCGCGCGCACGTCATGGAAAAAACGTGAGATTATTTGATGCGCAGTTCTTATGTCATCGTGGTAAGCAAACATATAGAAAATGATTCAGCTAGAAAAGCAAACGAACGCATTTTAAGTTATAGCAAATGTTGCGGATTCTAGAAAATCAATATATATGGAATGCACATGATCACTGGCAGTTTGCAATGAATGGAATTGCAAGAGAGGTGGGAGCTGGAGGAGAGGGAGAGAAGAGGGGGGGGGTTGGAAGGTCTCACCTTGAACTAAACTAAGGAGGGCAGATGTTTTGACACCTGGTCGGAAGTAAAGTCCAGCGATTCGGAGGTCAAGTGAGGTGGAAGGATTACGGTAGCTGGGCTTACGGTACCTGTCAAACTTTCAGCCAATCAATAAAAACTGTAGCATTTGGCTGGTCAGAATGACAAGGCTGGAGAATCCTTGTCAAGGCTCTGAAGATTTTATGTCAGTTCCTCATCCCCCCTCCTTCCCCCATACAGAGGGGCAAGCGTTAAACAAATAAACAAGCGCAAAGAAGTTTTCGTTACCCTGCAAAGCCGAGATGGCCGGAAATGGAAAATCGCCAATTCTGCAAGGGAAAAAAGTGCGTTTTCTTGCACATACGCAATTACACCAAGGCCATAAATTGCGTGAAGGGAACTTTTTCATTAAATTGAAAGCACGAGCACGCGTGCCGTGCAAATTTTAAGTGGCACGAAAGTCGAGGCCGATGAAACTCGGCAAAAAACACGGATAAGTTAAACAAACTGCAGACGGCCCGCCGCCCGCCCCCGTGTGCTGAACGGGTTTTTTCTTACAGAGAGTTTTCGTCCCGAATTAGACGCGGACGGTGGCGAATTCGAATCACAGCCACGGCCGGTGCGAACAACCACGAAATGTCAACAAACCCGCGGCTGCTGGACAAGCCCAGCGATTCTGCGCGCTCGAGCGCGCCGCTGAACCGTGTCCAACGGCGAAAAAACATCCGAAACACACGCACGAACAACCACAAAAGGACATTTCAAAATAGGTTGTGGTTTCCTAGCTAAATACGGCTTGCTAAATATGGAAACTGTGAAGAAATCGACAAACAGGCGAACTTGTACATGGTCAGCCACTGTTCATAGCAGAGAAACTGAAGTAAGCGCGGGTTCGGTTCGAAAGTCCTCACTCGAGAGGTGGTGATATTTCGACTTATTTACCCAAAGGCAAAACAAAAATAGTAACTAAAATTTCTTATGCTAAAATGATTTTGCATCTGGAACGGAAACCAAGATATTTGATTGCCTAATAATTACAACCAGGTTAAGAGACTGTGCAGCAAAAAACTCTCGAGGTGCGTAATTCAGTACTGATAACCAGAGGAGGTCCCAGGATTTCCATCCAGGGCAGAGGGGAGGGGGGGGGGCAAAGGATTTGTTCCAATGAAGGTGCGTGGTGTGAGCCACGTGCTCGAAAAAATTCTTGAAGTGCTTCTCACATTTGCGAGCCCATAACTAGTCAGGCCCCCGAAAAAAATCTTCTACAAAGCTGATTTGAATCTTTTAGAAATTTTAGAAAATATTAGGTTGTCAAGAAAATGATGTCGGTTTTTATTTGCTTGCTTTAACAAAGCAACCAGACTTAACCCAACAAAGTGTAAGGGGTACTGTTCGATAGAGAAAAGCAAGCTCTACAAGATGGCACTCATGTCTTTGCGCAATGCTCGATCCACGGAGAGTTCGAACTCAAAATCCAAAGATTTCCAAATGCCCAAAAAATCGAAAAAAATCAGATATTCGTTCAAATAATTTCTACGGACCTCCCACTCGCTCACATCAATACTATCGATATCTGATACTTATATGTGCGATTGCCGTATTTTTTCCTTGACTAGAAACTGAGAAAACGAAAATTTCCTTGATTTTCTCAAAGCAATGCTGAGCCGTTTTTGCATATGTAGTTCTATACTACGGGCCTAGGTAAGTATAACTGTAGATTTTCGGCCCATTCCAAGCGGTAGTTTTCGAAAAATAACGAATTCGGATTTTTTCGTTTCAGTTTCAGTGCTAAAATCGACATTTCTCGAAAAGTACCGCTCGAAATAGGCTGAAAACCTACAGTTGTGCTTACCTAGGCTTGTAGTATAGAACTACATATGCAAAAACGGCTCAGCATTGCTTTGAGAAAATCAAGGAAATTTTCGTTTTCTCAGTTTCTAGTCAAGGAAAAAATACGGCAATCGCACATATAAATATCAGATATCGATAGTATTGATGTGAGCGAGTGGGAGGTCCGTAGAAATTATTTGGACGAAGATCTGATTTTTTTCGATTTTTTGGGCATTTGGAAAACTTTAGATTTTGAGTTCGAACTCTCCGTGGATCGAGCATTGCGCAAAGACATGAGTGCCATCTTGTAGAGCTTGCTTTTCTCTATCGAACAGTACCCCTTACCCTTTGTTGGGTTAAGTCTGGTTGCTTTGTTAAAGCAAGCAAATAAAAACCGACATTATTTTCTTGACAACCTAATAATTCAGTTATTTACAACAATGAACAAGGCGCTTGCATTATAACCCCTGTAAGTAGATTCTGATAATTTCGCCACCATTTTTATGGGAGGAGGGGGGAGGGCATCTTGATCCGCCAACGCTGGTAACATATACGGCCTATACGCCTTCTTCCTCCCTCCCCCCCCCCCTCCCTTCTCACCTCTACGATCACCTAGTTCTTTTAAAACAAAGCAGTAATATGTCGAGACGTAAGTTCTGTTACAATTGAGATAAATGTTCATATTTTCTCTAAGGAAGTTTACTGCATTTTCGAATTACTTGGAGAACCGTAGCTACATAGCCTAAGATTACGTGAAGTAAAAATTTATATTTTTCTTGAAAGATTACTCCATTTTTGACCTAAGCGTAGGTTTTTGATATACGCATACAAACATGAAAAATCAGTTTTTTGGTTTTTATAAAATTTGCACCTATTCTTGTCAAATTTATACTTCCGTCTTTGAAACCACAAATGTCTTTCGATAGTGATATTCTGCGAAGAAATCCATAAAAATCCAAAAAGAAGAAAAAATGAAGGAGTTTTCGAAAGATAAAAGAACAAATGGAGATGTGCCGTTATGAAATTGCCTTTATATCCATTTAACTTTTATTCGTGGAGGTGAAGATGGAGCAGTAGAGAGCCCTTATTCTTTTTTTTTTGAGTATGCCAGATGTGATATTTTGTCGAAGTTTGTAGAAGCAAAGATAGCAGAAGCCCTATGTACACTTGCTCCAGATACTGCTTCTTCACATTTAGCTCCCTCCCTTCTTTTTTGCCAATTTTTTTTGCTCTCGCAGACCCTTCCTCTCTTATTCCTCGACATCTCCCACCTCGGAATATAATAAGAGTTCATACATACCTAAAATTTAATGATTAGCAGGACATAAAGGGCTAAGCCCACTCATTATACAAATTTCTAGGGTAGAAAATCGTAAATTTGGAAAATCGTAAGCTTTAGTCCATTAGTTTCTACTTTTGAGATAGTTTTTTCTTGATGAAAGAGAGAGTTAAGAAATTAGAAATTTAACTTGTGTGCCATTTTTCAAGCAAGCGAGATTGAATATGGAAATGCATTGCGCTACCACTAATGACAGAGTATACTACATCCTGTGAAAGATATACAAAAATGCAACAAAATGCAAATTTAAGGATCCATTGACTTTTACAAAAAATGAAGAAATTGAATGAGAAACTCTCAGCAAAGTTTGAGTTCAGGGCCAGTAATGAACAAAGATCAGTCACTCATGAACATAAGTCAGCAAAGAATGAATAGAAATGATGGGTAGAGGTCGATGATTTGAACAGCAGTGATTGCGCCAGCAGACACTAGGCTGGAGCGTATTGACCTGATTTGAAGACGGCGGTCTATTTGAAGGTCGAAAAGTTCATGCACCTGGCTCGATCATTAGATCAGAACCGATGTGATATCGATTGCTAAGCTGATTTCTCAGATTATCGGCGAGGGGGGATCGAGTGCTTAGGCACATTTGTGCAGATAGGGGATGATACAGCAGATTTTTTGTGCCGCATGATTTTCACAAAAATGCAAAAGCAATGAAATTTTGAGATTACCGAACATAAAGCCGGTACAATACAGTCAAAAGGCTCCATAAAAATCGATATATTGAATAATGTAACCATTCGAAGGACAACATTGTTACCACCATTTTTGCCGATACATACAAAGCCAGTCAACAGATAACTTCCAAAAAATCGATAAATCGATTGAAGGTCTCTGTACTTACCAGTGATTTTACATTTAAGACCAAGACCTAAATTCGTTGGTTTCTTTGATGGAGAACGACTAGAAGGCCTTAATTAGGCCATTACTCAAGCCGCAGCTCATGTGACTCATTCAAGACTAAGAAAATCATCTGTAAACTCCAGCCCAGACCGTACTTTCTACCGTATCGCGGACGCCGATTGGTCAGGAAAAGATTGCGTCCTGGGCGGGGATATGCTTGGCATCGCCCTAGATGCAGCACGAAACGAATGATCAAAATTTTTATATTAGGATAACGTGCTGATTTTTGATTTTTGCAAAAAAAGAAAATATTGCCTTTTTGTCAGACGATTTTGTCGTCAGCCAAATTTCCCTGAGAACAATTTAATATTAAAAGATGATCTTTCTAGCCAGGTAGAGTTTCAAGAGAGGAAAGTCATAATCGCTTGAGCTAGAATGACAAATAATCCAAGGATAAAAGAAGAGCAACAGACCCAGAGGAAAAATCAATATATCGATTGAATGCTCACCTGCTCTTCAGCGACTTCTTCAATAGGTGTAGTCACCTTTTCCTCGGTGACGTTTGCTGCCGTCTTTTCTTCTTCTAATTTCTTTTCGTTATATTCTAGCACCTCCACTTTCGCTGCACTCTCTCGTCTCGGCTCTTCTCTCGGCTCTCCATGATTCAGATGTTCTTTCTCGGTAACTTCATAGCGATCAGCTGCATTATGAAGTTCACCGTCTTGCTTCGGATGATAGCACGAGCACAAAAGCTTCGACAATGCGCCGTTTGCCGATGGCATCACACCGGTTGTGGCGATTCTGTAAAATTGCGAGGATTAGACAGGAAGGTCGCAAGAGAAATTCTGTTGAAGAAAATTAAGTGAGGATAGCGAATATGTTGAAAAACTCGAAATTTTCTTTGCTGAGAAAACAGTCAATTTTCAATAAGTGCAAGTTTACCGAAACCACTTGGTAATGCATCCATATTGCGCAAAACCAGAATGGCAAAAGGGCCAGATAATCTGTAGAATTGCGTAGATTCAACAAGATCAATGAGACAGTGAATGGAAAGGACGAACAAAGCAGAGGATGAGGAAAAAGAAAATGAGAGCTTTCAAAAGTGCTCTTCATGTTGGAATTGCACCAATTTCTTTGAAAACAATGTCTCGTGAGAAGAGAAATCGAAGGTTTTCGCTCAAATTTCTGGTGCAGGAACATTCTATGCGCACCTATAATATAATCAGAAATCTGCTTCGTGAGTAGAAGTTCATTATATAAAAAGAGTTGGTAGTCTTATAAACTAGCAAATTCGATCTTTACCGAACCAAAATTATATTCTTCGCGAATCTCAAACTTTTGAGGACATTTTTCGATAAAGACAAGCTTCAGATGACATTCAGACATTTACTCCGCTTAGATCCATATAGTGTTTGAAGCCAAAATTCAGAAGTTCCAACCAATCGAAAGTGAAAAAATCATATCCTCGTTGAATAATTTTTTTTGCAAATTTTTCACTCGCACGCATATACTTTTACATCTAGTATTCATACCTGCATTAGTTGTAATTTCTCCACGGCTTGAAATTGAAAAAGGGTATAAACTGAAAATCTTTACATTTGGCGATTCGTTTCACATATATGTGGTGATAGAACATTTGCCCAAAAGTAACTGAAAATTTGCATTCTTGTAGGAGTTCTAGTAGTTATATAGTAAATTTAGTGGGATCAAGAAACACCTAACATTCAGCTAATAAAATTTGCTCATTTATGGGTACCAACTTGATCTGGCAAATCGAAAAGAGATATACATCACTAAACGCGCCTACAAAAGGTAATTCCAAACCCGCTTTCATTTTTTGCGAAATGACTCTTCGAAAGAAATCGTGAGCTTTTGAATGTCCAACTTTGTCAAGTTTGAGTGGCATAAATTTAGCGAGAGGTTGTAAAAAATCCTAAGCGGATTTCCACTGGCCATGTTGCTTCCCTGTAATCAGTATCCACTTTCAGGTTATTTATACAGCTTTCCGCTAATTATGGCACTAAGAGTTTGACGAATAGGCATTCGTAAGCCAATAATTTCTTTCTGAGAGCTGTTTCGCAAAAAAGGTGATATGCCTTCTCGATTTGCCAGATCAAGCTGGTATCCTTTCCTATTAGAAGTTCAGTTTTTTTTATGTTTGCTACGCAGAGAATGTGAAAAGGTGCGCGCATACGGGCGGTGCGGATTCCGATGCTTAAGAGCGCAATAAAGATGAATAGAGCTGAACAAAAACCTCCAACACATTCCTCTGCAGCTCGTTTATTGCTTGTGTTGCTAATTTTGGGTCGATCATGATTTATATACGAACATAGTTTACGCTGAAAGTACAACTTGGCTATGAATAAACTGTTAATCGCAGCCAGAGGAAGCAAGAAAGAAGTGTTCGCCAAATTTTTTCTGGGAAAAAATGGCGAAGTTTGAAAAGCAAGTGAGAATACTGTAAATTTCTCACCCTACGCTTATTAAGCAAAACAACAGAACTTCTACGAAGCCTAAAGTCGAAAACTGACAAAGCTCATTGGCTAGAGACGTAGAGGATATGCAGGTTCATATAAAATGCAAAAGCTGCACAGTTGCTGTGAATGAGAGCGAAAAGTTAGTTAAGCATGAATAGGTTCGAAAACAAGAGACTGACAAAGCTGTACTGGAGAGAAACGTTGTTTTTGACAAGTAGAAGGAAATTAGAGGTCCGCAATCATACAATAGAAAAAGTTTTTTTGAGCAGAAAAGCGCGAAAGAGAGTTTATTTGCTACTACTAGCGGTCATTTATCTACATAGTTGTGAGGGGGAGGCGAAGGCCCTGGCCAGACTTCGCATAAAAGCGCTCAAAAGCGCGCAAAAGCGCCCAAAAGCGCCCAAAAGCGCCCAAAAGCGCCCAAAAGCGCCCAAAAGCGCCCAAATTTCTCTGGTGTCTCTTCACTTTCTCGTGTGAGGAGAGATGAGAAAGAGTGAGGAGAGGTTGAAGAAGTTTGGGCGCTTTTGGGCGCTTTTGGGCGCTTTTGAGCGCTTTTGAGCGCTTTTGGGCGCTTTTGAGCGAAGTCTAGCCAGGGCCGAACAGAAATTACTTTTTGAAAGGAGGGCGTGAAGCTAGGAAAGATTGTTGGGAGCTTTTCAAATCTATGCCCATTCAACAGCCGCACCACTTTTCCAAAGAACTTTTTTTACAAGTCTAAGATGAATTTTTGAAAGATTCTAATAAGTATTCTGACTATTCATAAGTAAAAGCAAGTCGTCTGCAAAATCTTTCATTTTACATAAGTGAATGAAAATTTCCCCCTTCCCCCTCCCCTCTCCCTCTCCTCGGTTTGCTACCGCCACCGCACTATTAGTTTGAAAAAAAGGAAAGAAGACCAAAAACTGATTGTTCGGACGCATTCCTACCGTATCCTAATAGGACTGCGTAAATTTAAGTACATATAGTGTAAAACGAAGCTATTACATAAAGAATCGTAACGCCAATCCAAGAAACACCAGATAGCGGAAAACCGCCTTGCGGTCCGGAGCGCGCGGATGCAATGCACCCTTGATTACGGTTTACTATTTTTCGTAGAACATAACAGCATAAGTGCAAAAAATGACAGATCAGAATCTTAGAGAATCTCCATTTAAATGGAAAGCATTCTGGTTTGCGAAAATGGCAAAATACAGCAACATCTGCAGAGCCTTCCCAAGCAAAAATCGTCTTGGCTCGCTGCCAAAACGCCCTAATCGCTCGAAAGCATGCACACATTAGCCAATGATGCCCTTAATCAAGCCAAACAAGGATTCCTCTTTCCCAGATGAAATTGAATGTACCACGCTTCGCTTCAAAATATACAGCAAAAGACAGAAACAAGCCTAGATGCAGGTTTGAGATAGGCAAAAGACAGGGAAAGTGCTATTCTGCAGGTTTTCTTAGTCGCACAAATCCTACAGAAATAGATTTTATGGGCGATAATGCTTATCTGAGAAAGAATCACTGCACTATTTCAAAAATACAGTATTCTTCGTAGGTGGGTTAATTTCAACATAAGCAAAGTACACTTCAAAGAACATGGATGGCGCTGCGTAAATGAAGAGAATATCGTTTTATTTTTGAAAAAAAGGAGGTTTTGATCTTCAAAATTTTGGAACTGAAACTCATTAACTTAGATTGGCAAACGAGTTTGCAAAAATATGAAAATTACGTCTTAAAAATATCTAATAAGTTTAGTCTATATCATTACTCCAGTATCATAAGATCTAAAGGCTACTGCATGACGAAGGCGCAGGAGCATTAGTTGAGCGGGCGCGAACGCAACGCGCGCATATCTTCACCGTTGTACATCCTGCGCCTAATGCGCTCTGCGGCTAATAAAGCCGCGTTCGCGCTCAAGGATGTTGCGCCTTCGTCATGCAGCAGCCTATATGTTTTATTTTACTGCACATATCAAAGGTATATTTGAGACAGAATCGAATATCAAGTAAAAAACTCAATAGAAGAACGAGGTGACAAAGAAGAACGCTCATCAGTGCATAATTTTCTCTTTTCAATATAAGCTTCTCTAAACCAAATGAATCTATTAGAAATAGAGTAGAAGAAGAAGAAGTTTTTTTTACTAAAATTCGTTTTTGAAGCGATATCAGGATTCAATATCATCCTCCATCTTAGAAAGTGTACCCAGGGTCCGGCACTAGGTGCCATATTAGAAATTGAAAAACGATGTTCCCTGTGACATCGCAGAAAATTACGAGATATCCTTTGCATGTTTGTAGAAGCTCTTATGATAATCTGCAACGAAAAAAAGAAGTCTATTGAAATGAGAAAAAAAATGAATCAAAGATCAAAAAGCGAGATGTGAAAAAAGTTGTTTTATATCATGAAGAGACGTAACAAAGCATAGTGGACGAAACTTGGGTTATGATGAGTACTCATATGTAGATTTTGATCCAAAGAATTAATTTATGTCAAGATTTAAAGTATATGTGAGGAACGGGGAGAATTGTAAATAATCATGCTTTTGTCTGGTCCCTCGCAACCTCAGGTTGCTCCCAGGTTGCGCGAGAGAACCTAAAATCGAAAAACGCTTGCAACTCCTTTCGTTCACATAACTTTTTTTTAAATGAATTTTCATACTTTTCTTTTGATCATCGTTGCCTATTTATATACACACCAAGTTTAGTGGCTCAATATGGTTTACTCATTAAACGAACCCATTTTTTATATTTTGTGGGTAAAGATTGTTTTGACACGTTGAAATCGTGTGCACACAGGTTTGTGCACTTGTCGTGTTTGTAGCGTGCTAATTTACATGTAACTAGTAAAATCACGTCATACCTTCAACTTTGGGCTCGCTAAGAGTTGGCAACTCCAACTCCAAATTTCCCTGAGAACAATTTATTATTAAAAGATGATCTTTCTAGCCAGGTAGAGTTTCAAGAGAGGAAAGTCATAATCGCTTGAGCTAGAATGACAAATACCCTATTTTCAGGTGGGGTGTAGGGCTTTTCGCACGATCATAATTCTTTCCGCGCAGGACCGCCGTCGCGCGCGACACACCCTGCGGCGGCTTTTGCCTAAGCGAAGCTAGGGGAGGAAAGAGTTGCGGCGTGTGTGACGTGTTGAGACAAGTCAAAATCAGGGTAGCGCTGGGTACCGTCCGTGCGAAAAGACCGTCTCCCTTGGAGTTGTGCTTTATAATATTTCGTTCGGTGGAAAGTTTACGGGTTTCCTTTCGTTTTCCCCTTAAAGAACGACATCCATCATGTGAAAGCGCCACCTGTGCTGACCCCTGAGTGTGCCCTTTTAGAACCGGACTGCTAATCCTATCAATGTAAAATCATCTTCTAGGTAAGTAAAGTTTTGTAGGAGTTTGAACTTTTTCTATTATGTTGTAATATAAGTCTTGTTACTCTTTGACTTCTTACGGCAATAAGTCCTACACTTCACATTTTTTGAAGGGTTCTAAGATACCATTCAGTAGAGCAAAGCAAGCTCTACAAGAAGCTCTGCAAAAGGTGGCACCAACTTCGAACCACCGTAATTTTGCACCTAAAATCTGAGTCTTACTGAAAGTTCAAAAAAGGGAAAAAGTTTATATCTTTGTTCAAAAAAAAAAGCCTACGGATGTCTAACTTGCTCACACAAATTGCACATTACATCAGTCAAATGTACCATTGCTGTAATTACAAGCCTTTGGAAGTATAATTCAAATTTTCAGCTTCCCACAGGTCCTAGTTTTCAAAAATTACCGAATTGAGCTTTTCTCACTAGGTTGTTCCATGCTAATATCAATATGCCCTGGCCAGACTTGACCAGCGCTCAAAAGCGTCCAAAAGCGCTCAAAAGCGCTCAAAAGCGCCCAAAAGCGCGTAAAAGCGCCCAAAAGCGCTCAAAAGCGCGCAAAAGCGCCCAAATTTCTCGAACCTCTCCTCACTCTCTCTCATCTCTCCTCACACGAGAAAGTGAAGAGACACCAGAGAAATGTGGGCGCTTTTGCGCGCTTTTGAGCGCTTTTGGGCGCTTTTGGGCGCTTTTGAGCGAAGTCTGGCCAGGGCCTATTTCTTGGAAACTAACGCTTGTGGAAAGCCGAAAATTTACGGTTATACTTCTAAGACCTTGTAGTATACAATTACATAAATGGAAACAGCATAGCTTCGTTTTTGTATAAGCATAGAAGAATTTTGTTTTCTCGATTTCTAGATTATGAAAATTAAAGCAACGGTACACATGAGTGTCAAATATGATGTGCAATTCGCGTGAGCAAGTTAGAGATCCGAGGGTTTTCTTTTTTTTTTGAGAAAAGATATGAATTTTTTCCATTCATCTGGCCTTCAGCAACACTCATATTCTGAATGAAAATTTACAGTGGCTCGAAGTTGGTGCAAACTTTTGCAAACCTTTTTGTAGAGCTTGCTTTGCTCTATCAAATGGTACCCTGACGCCCCATTGAAAATATGAACGGCACGACTTATCGTCGTAAGAAATTAAAGACTAACAAAGACTATTAGGTTGTAACAAGACTTATGTTACAACCCAATAGTATACTGAAATGCTGAGCTTCAGAATGTTCCAGCAAAAAGTATGCGGTTTTTTAGAGCCGGGCAGGATAATGTGATCGATGAAACATGTTAAGTCTTCAAGTTAAGTTGTGTGTAAGAGGATCAAACTTTCTCTATTCGAAATGGTTCCAAACCATAAAAAGAATGTCTGCGACCGAATACCAATCTCGAGACTAATTTGGGCAAAAAAGAACACTCGCTTGTTTTTTAGGCGAAATAGCAGGAGTTTTAGAGCGCAAAATGTGGCAAAATTACAGCCATCATGTTCTAGCACATAAAGCTGGACCACATGTTTGATTTTATGAGCAGTTTTATGGCGTTGAGTCTTACTCGTCCCCTCCCCCCATCTTCCTCTTTTTTCCAAAAACAAGTCTAAAAAATTTTTTAAAGAGGCCTCCATAGAAGGTACTGATTGCAGCTAACTTATGATCAATTGTTTATAGTTTCTTTCAAGACTAGTGAACCAGTGACCTAAAGGTGCTAGATTTGCAGGCGCATTCGCTGCGGGAGCCGCGCTGTTTCTCGCAATTTCAACTTTTTAGGCACAACCTTTATATATAGAATTTGCAAACACATAACTTAATTTCGAGTTTTGATAATGAAAAAACGAAGATCTGCGCAATTTCCAAGCATGTGCTAATGTCATGTGCTAATAACTCTTCTTCGTATAAAACAAATGCTGCTGCTTTCTTTTCCTATCCTCTTACCAAAAAATTCTGCCATTGTCAATGCGTGCATTTAATTGTGCAACTTTCTGTTACGACCGAATAACAACTCGTTTGATAGTCCAGAAATATTGTCTAAAAATTATGAGTACCTCTCCTCTACCCTGCACTGGAAAATGAATGAGGTCTTGAAAAGAGTTGATTATGATGGAATAGGGATTTGCGGAAATTTGGAAAGGGGAACGAAAAGGATTAGAAAGTGTGCAAAAAATAATTCTGAAACCGGAACAAAATTGCTGCTAAAAGTGCAAGATATATTCTGTAAAGTACTTTGGAAGCGTAGAAGATCAGTAGAAAGTTGAGTCTGCGTGCCTTAAAGAGAGAAACTAGAACGACCAACAATATGAGACTAAAAATTATTCAGTGTTTAATTCATATATCTACATAATGCGTACAATTGTGTGTATCGGTCATAATGCCAATAAGTTGCACAATAAAAACTAGTTTTCGGTATTGATCAGGAGGAAATATCATGGTGGCATTTTTTATCGATAAAAATGCAACGATTGCTGCTAGTAAGGATACTACATCAACGTTGATCGGCTCAATTTTCTTTAGATTTGAAAATGATTATTTTGCAATAGCTCGTATTTGGTGAGTCCGTATTTCCAACAGCTTTATAGATCATAGATTATCCATCAAATTGGTAAGTTAGAGTTCATACGCCATGATCGTACACTTTAGCCGGTTATCTTTGCTTGACAAATTCACATGGAGTGAGGATTAAAAACCAGTACGAAACAAAAACCTATAGCATACATTAGTATGCTCTGTCATGGGCTGCAGAGTTCCACAGAATATTAATTCATAAGCACCTGGACATTTATAGCTGAGTGGTCTGGTAACATTCGGAAGCTACATGGATTGCTCAATTTTTGCAGACAAAGCTGGTTAGCATAGCAATAATTTTTTTACCAAATATCAAAGCAAGGAAGTGCTTTTCCTTAGCTGCTTTCAATACCTTTCATGCTTCAGGAAAGTGGGTGCTTCAAAATTGATTTGTGCTTTTCAAACATAAAAAATTGAGAGGAAAGGAAGGAAAAAACTTCAGTTGCCTTAGTTTTTAAACACAACAATTTTGGTATTTCTGTGCGAATAAAAGTTATATATGCAAATAAATATTTGAATTCTTGCTTTTGTATGTAAACAGAAAAGCTATGCTAGGCCAAATTTTGGCAAAATATCATGGAAATGCGAGCAGTATACTAGACTCGGAAAACAGCAAACCAGACATGATTCTAACAAAGTTTCGCAAGAAAATGTATTCCAGTTCCATTGAAAAGCGGATAATTTTGTCAATGAAAAGTTGTTCGCTCACCGCCAAAGCACTACTGTAACTGATTGCATCACCCCATTCTGCGAAATACGATAGGTTTGCAATACAAGCATAGTCATCCCCATCGATAAAAATCAATTAGATAGGCCTCAAGAGGAGCTTTATCACAATACCGCATTTCGTAGGTTACTGTAGGTATACAATAAGAATTTTACATATTTGATTGTATCTGATATTTTGCATAAAGTACCGCGCCATCTACAGTAGACTACTGTAAACAGAGCACCATATGTGTCTCCGCCAACAGTCGCAAAGATTTTTCTTAGGTAGAGGCGTTGGAGTGAATGAACTATCGTTCATTCGTTGACCGTACGGACTGCCGACCGCGTGGCGACTGCGACGCGTGCCTTCTAAACTTGCGAAAAAGTGACAAGTTGGACCGTGGCTTAAGATGAGAAGAATTCTTTGTTTCTTTTCTACATTACAAAGATGAGAAGAATCCTCTGTTTTCTTTCTATTCATCTTTTCTACGAAAACATCATGCACGCGCAGCGGTCGCCGCGCGGTCAGCAGTCGTTACGGTCAACGAATAAACGATACCATAGAGGTTACCGCAGTGAGAGCCAGTGAGCATCAGAATGCTAATATAACAATTTTCTCTCTGCAAAAATGAGTTGCATTTTCTATGACACAAATGACATATCGTCAGTGCAGAACAAGTCACGGAAGCAGCAGCAGCGTCGGGATGAGAAACAGTTCGGCCCGCTTGGCATGAACTGTGAATCATGTGCGAGCCGCACGTGCGTCAACAGCCCAACGGCTGCTGATGACGCCTTTTCACGGCTGCTTAGGCAGTCGACTTCGCCTTCACTAATGTAACTTCATTTCTGAAACCCTCTAGGGTTTAGAGCTATGTGATTTGTTGCATTAGAGAAATTTCATGAGAGAAGAAGCCAAGAAGAAAAATTTCTGATTGAGTCGAGCAGAAATCAGAACCGAAAAAGCGAATTTTACGAAAAGCATAGAGAATTTTTCCTCAGTTTGGAACCTTCATGTTTTTTCTCTCCCTCAGTGGGAATATGTTAATCCTGCAAGAAGGATCTTTTAGAAAATAGGAAGACGCTGGATCGTTGTATGCAGAGTAATTCTGAGTAAAATACTAATCTGAACACTAAATTAACACAAAAATATTGCTTAAAAGGAAGTATGAATATTATTTTTGCTGAAGAAAACATGCACGAATATTTTTTGGTAAAGAGATAATTTGTAAAAATTCTGGCAAAAATTGGTCGTGTCATTCATGATCGAAGTTGCAAACGGGTGTTACAGTCACAGATCCAGTTTCTCCACAAAAAGTACATTACAAGGGCTTTCTGCATTCTATTAGGTTGTCCCATAAGTATTTTCATACCTGACTTTTCAACGATATAAATCAGTTCTTCTTGAACTTCTGATAAATTGCAGGGTACCATTCGACAGATCAAAGTAAGCTCTACAAGATGGCATTCAAAAGTTCGCACCAAGTCCAACCCGCAACATGCTCCAAACCAAAATAAAAAATTTTCCCGAATTTCCGAAAAACGAAAATCATCATATCTCAGTTCAAAACAGCTCTGCAAATTTCCTATTTTTTTATGCATATACTCTCCACATCGGATATTTATAAATGCACTTGCTGCATTTTTCTGATGGCTAGAAACCAAGAAAAAAATAATGCGCTCAGTTTTCAAACTTTGCCTGTATCACATCTGTATTCCCCGCAAGTAGGTGATTATATAGCTTCTTCGCTCAGAATTACTGCCAAAAATTTGCAGCCTTCTAGGTGCTGTAGTTCCTGAGAAAAATCGAATTGAAGGTCCGAATATGAAAAAACTTATGGGACAACCTAATAACTTTCGATACATATTTGCTTCCTCCCCCCCCCCCCCCGCCCCTTTCCTTTTCCCTAATCTCAAAACTTTTAGAATAGTTCACAAATTTGTAAGGATTTCGGTGGTAGACAGAAAGGGGAGGGGTTGGAGGAGAATTGGGCATGTGTTATAAAACTATGCTTCAACACTAAAAGAATAGACAGTTTTTTGGGGGTTCTTGAAATTCAAGAGTTTTATCAAAACATTTGGGATGGGCGCCACGCCAATGGCCTTTTTCAAATTCAGAGTTCAAAGCTTGCACATGAATTGTTCGTTCTAATCAATTTCGGATCAAAAAAACTTTAGATCAATAAATTACTACTATTAAATTTCTTACTAGAGGAGGGATAAAAGTCACCTCCACGCGACGCATTTTTTCTTCAGAACATGGCAACGAAATTCTTGACAAAAATTTTTCGAAGACATTAATAAACGAAGCCAGTCTAGCAGCTGTAACAGCCCGCGATAGAAAAAAAGCTGCAGCTACCGTATCCCTGAATGCCAGATTCAAAACAAAGATAACGAATATGCAAAGCTGCGCTCTGTATCGCTGACCTTCTGCAATTGCACACGATGCCCCTTTTGGTAGCAGAAGGGCCGTTACAATGCAAATACAAGCATCAGAGCACGTCAGCAGCATGTTCGACAATGTCATTCCAGCTATTCAAATAACCGTAAACGGTATGCGCATTTAGCTTTTATGGGTGCTGGACCAGGGGATTGTTGAGAAATGGGAGCCTGATCGGGTTGGAGGAGCAGGGACAAAGCGAGATGTGGTAATGTTTGAATTTTCGACTGTTTTTTCGCTCCGTACGGACGGTAGAAAAAAACTGTGGGAATGAGCAGATAAAAGTGGAACGGCGCAGTAGAAAAATTTTTATATTCCGCATAATGAGACGGTAATGTGAGAAGACATTTTGAAATTTCAAAAGTAATGACAGCGAATAATCTTACTTTTCTAATTTGTTTGTTCTGAACGCCCTAACTTGTACTACAAACAATAAGAAGACATTTTTTGCGATTTTTTTATTTACTAGATTAGTATTTATTTAATGTAGTTTTACGCAGAAAAATTCAAAGAGGATGTTTCCGTTCTTCTAAATCCTGAATGATTGCTTTTTTTCTTTTCAAAAATGTAGCTTAATTTTGGATTTTAAAGTCTTCGCTGCCTCACCCCCTTGAAAGAAACCCTTATTAAACGGTAAGAAGAAGCATAGTGCCAATTAGCTCATACTTTTGTTTCTATTCAAACCTATTTCATTCAAACATTTAAGAAGTTTAAATACCTATACCTGAGAACGACAGTTTTGTCCAGCTAAACTGCAAATCTATGCAAACAATCTTAAAATTGCTTTTCTCTACACTTTTTTGAGTTTGCATTGACAGCATAATTAGGGTACTTTGGTGATTTATAGTATAGAAAATTGGTGGAGTCATGCGAATTCGAAATTTACTTCGTTCTTGTTTAGTTGAGAGAAAATAGTATTTCAAATGAGACTATAGCTGCAGAAGAGGAGAGGAGGGAGGGGGGGGGGGAGGTTGTTATCTTTGCAGAGGAACTCGGTGTCATATTTTATGTTTTTAAGTCTAAAATATGTAACATTTCAGAGTAGAGGGGTTTGGTGCAAATTTAAAGCTTTAGTTATCAAAATGCCTTCTTTTTTGGTCAAAGAAACTTCTAGTAATATTGTCGATAGAGCATGAAATTTACCAAAATAACTTCTATCAATTTAGAGGCCAATTTAGGTAACATTTTGAAAACATACTTCCATGGAGAAAAGTGAAAGAAAAAATGAGTGAGTGTCGCGGATTCGCGACTTCCTTCAAAGGAGGCCGCCCCCGCGCTGCGAAGGGGTCCTGAAACGCCGTCCTCGCGCTGTCCCGCCTCTCACCTCTCTTACCTGCGCAGCTTTCGCATAAGTCACGTACTCAGTCTTCGCAGCTGCCGTCACAGTGAGCGGTCGGGTTTCCAATTCGTCTCAACTATCGATCGATCCAGCGCTACCCCAACTCTCGCGTGCTTCCATCTACGCCACAGAGGACTGGCTCCCACGCTACGAGGTAACCCCGAGCGCGATCGCACCTGGCACACGCCGGCGACACCGCCTCGGGGGGTTTCCGTTATTGCCGTCCCCTAGGTAACATCTGGCTGGTTGTTGCTCATCCTGTATGTTTGAGTGTAGGGATTTTATTGCGGATAAATGGTGGGCACTTTGCAGGTGTGATGTGTAGTGGAGCGGTGGCCACAGCACGACTGTGGCTCCGTTTATATTTCTGTCATTTGTGGTTATGTGTATTGCGTAATCATGCCTAGAGGGTAAGATTCGTAGGAAGGCTGGCACAATACTAGTTAAGTGCCACGGTTATGCATACGCGCCCCAATGGCCGATGGCTGGAGGCAGCCACGTCGCAGGTGTCGAGTCGCTACTAAGCAGGCTGGTGGCAAGGGCCCCTAAGAGCGTAAGGAGTATCCACGTGGCAGGCACAACGAGCGTCTCACAGGTAGCCACCACACATTGTATGGTTCACTTATTCACGGTGCGGACCCCTGGCTCCCCTCGCCGATGCAGGAGAGCAATTATACCACTGACGTTGGGAGCTGGGGGCCCAATCCGCGACATGGTGCATCGTACCGGAGTTGAGCATAGGGATAGCAAACCTATGTTCAGCTTCTGTGATCGAGCCTCACCTGTGTAGTCCACGTGTGCACGCTTTGCACATTAGAGTCCCTAGTTAGCAGTGCAAATTCATCCCATTTTTCCATTTCACATGTTTGCGCAGTGTACACATGCTGGTTGTATCTTGTGGCTCCTTGGAGAACTCATCTTTCGTCTCATCAGCAAGCTCCGCCGCGACTAGGCTGACGCGAGTACGCGACTACCCACAGTTCCACTTAGATTGGGAGTAGGGTGATCCCGTAGACCTGGATGGCAGCAGCAATCTACGCCCTGCCTACTGCCCGGAACTGTCTGGTGCCTTCTGGTGGCCAGGTTTCTCTGCAGCCATCGAGATGGTTCGGCTCTGTCTGCCCTGAAACACGCCATCAGGCCGTCGAACGAGCCCTGTTGTTGCGTCAGATGAGAGTCTCGCCCCTAAATTCATTTCTTTCCCACATGCTCGCATTGCGCACTCATTCCTCTTTCCCTCCTTTTTTTTTGCAATTTGTGGCTAGGCTTAGTCAGTGACGGTTCCTTGCGATCGATACTGCTTTCGTCATCGGTACTCATGCCCCATACTAACCCCCGGGAGTTTCGGTCGTTGCTTGTTGTTCATCGTTTCACGCATTTCGCTCGTGTATTGTGTTCACCATTTTTGTGTGACTACATCCGCAAGTAGTCACGCCCTCGTCAAGCATACTCATGTAGCACAATTTCAGAATTTGGGTTTGGCAGTTACTACCTCCTGCAAGCTTTCGAGTCAGTGCGCTATCGATCGATATGAACACCATCGAATCCTACATCCCCAAGGTCGTCAAAGCCATTGAGGACCTGGAGGCGATTAGGAAACAGGTAAGTTCCGATCTGCTTACCCCGTATGTGTCTGACGCCCCAGTTGCGGAGCAACTCCATCAGCTCCAGCACCGTCAGGCAGCCACACAGCTCTCCATAGTGAGTCTGAGATCCGCACTTTCGCTTCTGCGTGATCGTCGTGACGTACTCCTGTACCACATTACTACCTCCAGTTCGCCGACAGATCAGCAGGCGTACAGCAGGTTCGAGGAAGAGCACAGCGTGGATCAACATCTGGCAGACGCTGAAGCACTCCTCCGCACCTTGCAGAGTACGCAGGAAGCGGATAGTGAACGCTCTGAGTCTCTTCGTATCCATCGACTCGCTAATTCCATCAGTGAGGACGCTGTTACGGGGACGACAGGAACAGTGACGACGCCCCAGCGACAAGATCGCACAGACGCCCCACAGCTTCAAGCTGTAGATACCCAGTTGGACGTTGCACAGCAGTTGGAACATCTTCAGCTTACATCCGCACAAACTGCCCCATCGTCGCACAACGTACCGATCCATCTGGAGAAGTTAACGTTGCCGCATTTCGATGGAGATGTCACCAAGTTCCAGCAGTTTTGGTGCACGTTTGAGCTAGCTGTTCACAACGACCCCAACATCGACCTCAATATGAAATATCTCTACCTCATGAATCTGCTTAGGGGAGAAGCTCAAGTGGTGTTGCAGGACCTTGAACCAGGACGGAACAATTACCATCACTTAGTGCAAGCATTGAAGAAGCGATACGACTGCCCGAGGAGGACCAGAGCGCTGTTCCATCAGCAGCTCCGAGATCTTCAGCCCGCAACCGAATCAGCTTCGGATATGCGAAACACTTGGTTCCGGATTCAGGGTATCCTTCATGCCCTTACGCGTTTCGAGGATCTGAATCGTGCTCTTTATATCATCGATCTCGTACGCACTAAGTTCCCCCTGTCAATCCAGGAGCGGCTTAACAACGTCGAGTTCGGGAAACGAGCCGATTTTGATCTTCGACAAGTCATGTCTCACCTCGATGACCTTATTCAGTCAAAGGAGAGGTTTG
This sequence comes from Cylicocyclus nassatus, assembly GCA_958299035.1. Lineage (NCBI taxonomy): Eukaryota > Metazoa > Nematoda > Chromadorea > Rhabditida > Strongylidae > Cylicocyclus > Cylicocyclus nassatus. Next base: position 66,732,070 of record CATQJL010000112.1, read on the forward strand.
AGCAGACTTGCTCCCGCAGTCGTACGTACGTTCTCAATAGAGATATTTCCCCAGGACGTCCATTAACGTCTACATCCCCCAGATCATTGCATCCCCCAGATGATCCCGCATGTTGCTTTTGTGATTCCCTTTCGCACTCTTCTCGCAGTTGCGACGAGCGTATGCCAGTTGGTGTGCGTCTTAAGATCGCACATCTTCTGCGACTATGCTTGAAGTGTCTTCGAGAAGGACATTCCCAAGGCGATTGCGACTATCCATCTTGCAAGGAGTGTGGAGGTCAACACCATCGAATTCTCTGTAGGCTCGCGGAAGAGGAGGATTGTACCCGAGAACGTCAGTCGTCTAGCTCATCTAGTTCGTCTGATTCGTCATCGGAGAGGCAGCCAGCTGCGGAAGGAGACGATCAACCTGGAGAATCCTCGGATTTTGAAGATCCAGCACGGGATAGCAGAAGATCCCGAGACTATTCTCGTGATCATCACTATCATCCGCGCGAACATAGAGGATATCGCAGCAGACTGGATGCTACCCCACGATCGGATACACAATCCCCATCTCGACCCGTACGTTCCGTACCAGTCAGAGAATCCCCACATGTTTCTCCTTCGCCCACGCGTCGTAGAACACCATCGCCACAGATTCCATCTCCCACGGGAACGTCCAGACGTCGACGCCACCGAAGACGCTATAGGGATCCGAAGTGGGTGCGTAGAATTGCCCGTACCCCAAGCAACTCACCCCATTGATACCTCGCAGGCCTACTGCCGTTCCGCAGCAGCTTCGTTCTGCCCACAGACATCCACTCACACTTTGCGTTATCACATTTATATTATATCTGTTTACTTTCAGCAGCCTCCTTCTCTCTCGTGGTCACGGACGTTCGAAGCTGTATTTAGGCCGGCCAGTTACATCTTGTTGCTTCGTCGCCCCTCATCCCGAGGATTGGTCCCCATGGTCCACTCTTGAACTGAGCTAGCAAGTTCGAGGAAGGAGAATGGAGCATAAGAGCGAGCTCCCGCAGGTAAGTTTGAAAGTTTACACCCCAATTTACGATTCTTTTTTACCTCTTTATTTCTTTTTTATTTCCTTTATTTCCTTTGGGTAAGAGCCTTAAGCTCGCCCTTCGTCGTTGTTGTTAACCTTGATTCAGGATCGGCAGCAATGATCCCCACTATACGTTGACACATGTGACTATAGCCGCAACTCACGACTTTTGGGGTCACGGTGGGAGACCGTGTTAACTTTTTGGTTTTTGGGATTTCCCCTTCTTTTGCAACTTTGACTTGGCCCTGGGTTCTTGTGTATAGTGAGGAAAATCTCCCCCTCACAAAAATTTATTCCCCTGGCGTGAAAAAATGCGCCCGTAGGCAAAATTAAAACTTTTTGGTCTTCATCGCCACTTCAACGTCATCCATGTCGAGCCGCTGTCAACGTCAACGTCAAGCCGAACATCCACGTCAACGCCGAGTTCCATGGTCCGTTCAAGCTGTCGATGCCGCAAGTGTCGAGATCGCCGTCAATGGTCGCCTCAACTTCCGTCAACGCAACTATCGACTACGCAACTGCCGAAGCCCGCCAGTATCCAGAGTAGAGCCCCCGACGACTCTTCACGCTTACCCCCGAGAACAACTGGCTGTTACCACGACAGGCTGTAGGTCCCGCGTTCCACCTAGGGATTCTTGACTCGTAGGTTTGTATGTATGTTTGACTCGTAGGGTCGTAGGTAACATGGCAGATCGGAAACTACCTCGGACCCTTTCTTTTTCGTTGCCCGGAGTGTCGCGGATTCGCGACTTCCTTCAAAGGAGGCCGCCCCCGCGCTGCGAAGGGGTCCTGAAACGCCGTCCTCGCGCTGTCCCGCCTCTCACCTCTCTTACCTGCGCAGCTTTCGCATAAGTCACGTACTCAGTCTTCGCAGCTGCCGTCACAGTGAGCGGTCGGGTTTCCAATTCGTCTCAACTATCGATCGATCCAGCGCTACCCCAACTCTCGCGTGCTTCCATCTACGCCACAGAGGACTGGCTCCCACGCTACGAGGTAACCCCGAGCGCGATCGCACCTGGCACACGCCGGCGACACCGCCTCGGGGGGTTTCCGTTATTGCCGGCCCCTAGGTAACATCTGGCTGGTTGTTGCTCATCCTGTATGTTTGAGTGTAGGGATTTTATTGCGGATAAATGGTGGGCACTTTGCAGGTGTGATGTGTAGTGGAGCGGTGGCCACAGCACGACTGTGGCTCCGTTTATATTTCTGTCATTTGTGGTTATGTGTATTGCGTAATCATGCCTAGAGGGTAAGATTCGTAGGAAGGCTGGCACAATACTAGTTAAGTGCCACGGTTATGCATACGCGCCCCAATGGCCGATGGCTGGAGGCAGCCACGTCGCAGGTGTCGAGTCGCTACTAAGCAGGCTGGTGGCAAGGGCCCCTAAGAGCGTAAGGAGTATCCACGTGGCAGGCACAACGAGCGTCTCACAGGTAGCCACCACACATTGTATGGTTCACTTATTCACGGTGCGGACCCCTGGCTCCCCTCGCCGATGCAGGAGAGCAATTATACCACTGACGTTGGGAGCTGGGGGCCCAATCCGCGACAGTGAGCAAACTGTGAAAATAAAGTTAAGTGTCTGAAATAACACAACATCAGTTCAGTGGACGATATCCTTTATGTTTAAATCAAGTTTATGGGCGGTGATTCAAATGATGGCTTTCAAAATTTGATTTTGAGAGCGATAATTTGTCTCGCATTGAAACTCTCAATCCCAAAGTACCAAAAAGATGAAAGCAACCAAATAGCTAATCATTTGCATAAATTACTATGAAAATAATAGAGTGTCACTGAGTACTGGTTGAATTTATGCGAAATATTTAGCAGCCCTTCCGTTAACGCTTGAGTGTTTTTGGGAAAAGAAACGAAAATGATCAATGGTTATTCGCATAAGTAATGAAAAGCAAAATCGATTTCTGTGATAACCACAGAAGATGCTGAATTGTGATGGATGTCAGGAGCAGGTATCCATGGAAAAGTGATTAGATTAGCAGTATAGAGTTGTTAGTTGAGATCTGTCTTGCTACATGATACCGGTTCAGCAAACTACATATAGCGAACGAATTAGCAAACGTATGATAGTGTCCACTTCTATCACTACTTTATTGTTGATCAGTCTCCATAGTAAGGCTTTTGATGAGCTCTTTCTTTGCTAGTAGACTTTAAAAAATTGTCACGATTGTTTCAAAGACCAAAAATTATTGGAATGTAGCAGTAAACGCCAATTTTGTAACACAGTAGCAGGGATGAATGACTAATCGTTTCAGACTGCTTGCGGGAATTTGACTTCAAGAATGGGTGATATAGGTTAAGAAAGAGCCATTGAATCAATACCAGTGGCGGTACCAAGATTTTCGTCCGGGGAGAAGGGCTAAAAAATATTGCAACAGAGGTACGTGGCGTCAGCCACGCACTCCGAAAATTTTCGGGTGCTTCTCAAGATTTCTGCGGGCCCATAAATCTAGAAAAAGGGGGGCGTAATGGGTAATGGAGCTGATTTGTGTTTCTATAAAATTTCAAAAATTATCTTGATTACAAGAATAAATAAGTCACTTGCACACTTGCTCCCCCCTCGGTCCACCACTGATCAATACTATAATAATAGTTAGAAAAAATAACAAGCACTTTTGTAAAGTTCACTAACAATAACCTATAAGATTTTCACCGGAAACGTTATATGATAGAGAAGACAAGTTGCTGACAATGCAAAAAAAGCAGTGAGCACAAAAATCAGCCAAAAATTTATCATGGGAGTGGGCTGAGGGGGGGGGCAGAATTTGACTTGATATTAACTATTTTTTTGCTGGTCAACGAGAATTAAAAGCCTCGGATTTGATAGAGTTATAATCATGCTGGATGATTCTTCAAAAAAAAAAGCGATTACAACTTCGTGCTTTTACAGAAAGTTCTGAAAAGGGATGAAGAAATCCAAAAAATGGTTGGGTGGTCAGCAAGTTATGGTTAAGGATGATATATAATAAAAAATATACATGATACAACTTGGAATTGTCTGCAGACTTATTGTTGTTCGATGGAGCACGAGAAAAGAATAGAACAATGAAATTCTCGCGTTTTTTACTGCAAAGAGCTGTTTTAAATGCGCCAGCAAAGATCTTACGAATTCATTTTATAGGAGACCGCGCACTGAAGCAAACTAGCAAGAAATGCCAGCAAGAGTTTCAAGTGCCCTAATCTCTTTTAATCCCACCTTATCAAGTGGAACGGAACAGATTCAATGATAGCAGATGCAAGAAATCAATAGGTATCCAAAACACAGCACAACGTCATCTAGACGACATGCGACACATCAGCGTTAGAATTTCGATATATATTCATGAAAATTGCGGAAACAAAGTGGATGCGAGCAAAAACGGGCGGGAAAATCGAACGTTCGTTTCGATGCCGTAGCAAGCCGGCTACGGCCCCGATCATCATCGCCCCACGTTTAGCAGCGAAAAAAAGTGCGTGAGTCCTCGTACAATAGCCGTAGCTCATCGTTCAATCGCCTGACTAAAACAATCTGATTTTGGCGGATCGAAATTCAAAATTTTGCAGCGGGGGGGGGGGAGAGAGAAGGGAATTGGAAGTGGGAAAAATTGAGTTGCAAAGTCCCAAAGCGAGATATTGCTGTGAGAATCTTAAGGTATGTCGTGGATGCCAAGCTTGTTCTGAGAAGGGGGCGGAGAGGGAGCGGGGGTATATGGAAGAGGGGAGGGGCAAGAGTGTGAATTGGCCTCCCCTGCTGCAAAGAAATTTTCACCAAGTTATTTAGCAGAGAGCATGTATGGAAAATATGAAGTTTCGAATCAATCAATAATCTATAGAATTTTAACTCAACGTCAATCGATAATCGATCGAACGAATGAACGTGAAACAAAAAATCTCCACATTATTTTGTAGTAGATATAGAACTATTCCAACGAAGTTTGATAAAAATATAGACGTTTATGGTTTACGGAGTTTCGATCAATCAATATTGTAATTTTATAGCAAATGCCAATCAATAATTGATCGGATGACTGATAACGTGAAACATCGGATGATTACAGTGCATGTTAAAGGCTTCGGAGATTCCACGGAATGATGAGAATGAAATGGAAAGTTCACGCTCTCGGTCATCATCACCGACAAGGAATTTATGGCATTAGAGGTGGGATACGACAAATGCCTGGGATAAAGGAAATTATTGGTCTCATTTTGTCTTAAAAATTTCGGAAATCTCAAAAAATACGGTTGCTTCTTTTGGCAAAAAAAATTTCACTGGATTGATTGCTTCAATCTTTTCCATCAGTTTACATTCTGCAGAAAGTATCAACATTACAGCTGAACGGGATGGATAAATAAGCTGTGGCAGGCAGAGAGATTTTTTCGGAAAAGCTTGAAAAAAACTTTTGCAACGGAACGGAGCACCCCCCTCGAAAGCTTTTTTCGGGAAACTTTCCGGAATTATTGCGAGCCTATGATCCCGGAATTTTAAGTACAGGAGACGTGGTTGGAGCCTTGCCGAAATACAATACCGTCCTCAGAAGAACGTACAAAATTTCCGTGAATGTCGCGTGAATCCCGGAATTCCGCGAAGGTCCGCGAAATTTTCTGATTTTCGCGGAATTCCCGGACCGCGATATTTCCGGGATTTCCGCTACATTCACGGAAATTTTGCACGCTTTGAGAGCGGTATTGTTTGTTCTTGCCTAGTCAATCCAGATTATTTAAAACTTTTCCGCTGTTGCCAAGTCTCTGCTATAGTATGTAAATGTAGATCGCCCCCCCCCCCCAGTGACGTACCCAAGACTGTCATCAGTGGGGGGGGGGGGGGGGGCAAAATTTAAATAAAGGTGCGTAGCGTCGGCCACGCACTCCAAAAAATTTTTAGGGGAGCTTCTCAAAATTTTATTGGGCCCCAACCCCTAAAATTTGGAGGAAGTGGGCGTGGCTGAGAAAGGTGGCGTCAACTACGCCCCCGAAAAAAATTTTTTTATAGGGCTAATTTGAATTTTTAAAAAATTTCAAAGATTATTTTAATTGTTTACAAGAACAAGCAAGTCGCTTGCACACTTCATAACCCACGTAAGTAAATTTCAAAAATTTCACGACCCATTCTCGGGGGGGGGGGGGAGGCGGAACAGTGAATGATGGAAGGGGGGAGGAAGGGATGCAGGAATGCGAGTTTGGGAACGATTGCTGTGAGGGAACTGTCACTTTGATATGAAATGGCTGCATTCGTTTCCAATCATGCTCTCGATTCCTTTTTTGCTGAAAATATTTTTTTATGCCCCCCAACTCGCCCCTCCCATCTGAACGCCTCCTCGCTCTGCCCGCTCTATCTTTTCCCTTTCTGTTTTTCCAAAATAATTATTTGATTCTTACTGGTCAATGGATGGCAAACAACTGAAGAGGTTTGTGAAAATTTTTGCAGACAAAGGAAGCAGTCAAATTGCAGCAGCTACCCTTTTACGCCATTAGTGAACAAATTTTTATGCCAGGCGATGAATCTTAGGACTCTTTCAAGATTTATTTGCAGGATCCTAATATAAGAAGGCTTGAAACCCAAATTCTAATGGTCAAATGAAGTTGACGAGAAGATAGCCCCGTCTCAATAAGGGCAATGCACGTTCAGTGTCACATTCCTAGCACAAGTTGCACACACACACGCGAATAACTCTCTGACATGGAGAAATTCGACCTTGCACGATGCTTGACATCCATCTAGTGCGAAACGCAAGTGGAAAGAGTATGGAAAAGGAGAAGAGGAATGGAAAACTCGATTGCTGTAGGAAAATGGTGTGGAAAGCTTCAAAAAAAGCGTAGACAATATACTTGGGGAAATTCGAAATTTTTTTCGAATATTCGACTATCGAATATATTCGAAAATTGAAAATTTCGAATATTCGAATATCGAATAATATTCGAAAATCGGAATTTTCGAATATTCGACTATCGAATATTATTCGAAAATTGAAAATTTCAAATGTTCGACTTTCGAATATTATTCGAAAATAAAAATTTCGAATCGAATAATATTCGAATGTCGAATATCATTCGTTATTCGAATTTTGAATACTATTCGGTTCTCGAATGTTATTCAATTTTCGAATATCATCCGATTTTCGAATACTGATCGAATAATTTGCATCATTGAGACTGCCTATGAAAGGGACGGTCGAGAAATGCGATTTTTCCGTCTGGCACCAACTTAAAACTCCTATTTCGTGCTATGGGAGTCTCAAAAAGTACCGAACAAAGCACACTGGCTTACTAGCTGTTTGAAGTAATCATCTGATAAGTTTTACGACTTTTGCCAGAAAACTGACCGGATTATCTAAAAAATTGCTATTGATTGCATTTTCGTGCGTTTTTGACCTTTAACAATTTTGTATAAAATCGATTGCAATGATAAGATCGAACAATAATGCGTGTAATTATTTAATATATTTCTTTTGAGATTTCAAGTTATTTTCGAACTTCATTAAACTCTAAGTATGCCTATGAAAGGCCAAAACATCTAAGAATAAAATGTTTCATGTAGATTTTGAGAATGGACACTTTGTTATGTTACAACTTACGATGGAAAAACGGTTTAATCGTGACGTGAAGAGACTTAGGAACCTAAAAGCTACCCCTGTGACGGTTGTGAAGAGATTTTTCGTACTTCAAAAAAGATTATATACCCTCATATATATTATATACTGAGTTGCAATTGGATGTTGAGCGGTCCCAACAGTATCTAGATCTGTAGGCTGGCATCAACTTAGATATGTGGCTTTTTATCAATCGCTTTTCACTGTTGCACAAATACCGTAAGATTGAAGCGTGTTTTGAAACATCAAGAGCCATTTCCCCAAGCAAAAGAATTAAAAGGGCCGAAAGTCTTGCATTAGACTTCTGAAGACACCCACTTTATGTAGAATTTGCGCTCAACCGCAATGCTTTTCTTCGAAACTTACACCAGGTACACCGTAACAAGTGTTTTGCAACGGCTTTCAAAAATGCGACTGCCATTTGAAAAGCTTGAAAACTCGTGCGTAATAAAATTAGTATACGTAGAAACACTGCTGCACAGATTTTAGACCTTTTTTGGTGACAATTTTTTGGATATTTATTTTGCAGTTGGTCTATACTGATTTCCTACCGTGATAACACACAGAAAAACATGGGTGTGATTCGCTTTCTGCTGTATTTATAAGCTGAAGCCATCCCTACTGGATGTTACCCACAAATTGGCAAAAGACTTTGAGAGGAATTAGCGATCAAACGGTGTATAAATACTTTTGAGACACCCCACCCCGTACACGCTATGCATGTCGAATTTTCGAATACTCGGTGCTTATCGAATTTTCGAATAGTCAATTCTTATCGAATTTCCGAATATTCGGTGCTCAACGAATATTCGAATATTTGATGGACATCGAATGATCGAATGAATAACCCTCGAATATTCGACTATCGAATAATATTCGAAAGTTAAGATTTTCGGATATTCGACTTTCGAATAATATTCGAAAATGAAGATTTTCGAGTATTCGATTATCGAATATATTCGAAAACTGAAAATTTCGAATATTCGACTTTCGAATTTTATTCGAAATCTCAGATTTTCGAATATTCGACTTTTCGAATCATTCGTATTCGAATGATTTATTCGAATGATCGAATAATTATTCGATTCGGTCCCAAGTATAGTAGACAATAGTTTCTTGAGGTCGAAAAAGATGTCTGTAAAGGTGAAAACTGCAGAGTCATTCAACGTGATTGGTAAGTCCACTTTTGGTTTCGAGTTTGAGCCAGAAATAAGGCAGAAGAGATTGAGACAAGGAAAGAGGGGGGGGGGAGTTTTAAAGGAGGCGTAAGAAGGAGGAGTTGACATCAAAAAATAGACATGGCACCAAGTCAAAAATCCTTTTTTCGTAGAGCCACAAAAATTATGTGCTTTAAAACTTGCCTTATATAGAACAGCATAAGAAAGCCTTTCCGTATTGGAATCACGCAAAGTAAGGCTAGATTTCGCTTACACAAGATAACCTATGTGGCCAGCGCAGTAAGAATTGATAGAGGGGGAGATTCAAGAATCTTTATTCAAAGTCGCATATAGAGATGGTAATTTGATCTTGGTAGAAAGTTTCTTCTTGACATGCCGAAATGCTGTATTTCTTTCCGGGAGTTATTAGCTTGGTATAAAAATAATGTCCGTAGTCTATGGGTTCGTAATGCTGAAAGTAACTTCTCTTAGATATTAGAGCGGTTACCAGGCTGAAATACTACAATGATGCTCCCGAAACCTTATAGTACATTACACCTTATATTATAGCACATGATAACTTAGTTAGAAGAAAGGGCGGAGTTAGAGGCGGAGTTTGCCATTTTATAATTTGACGTTTTTTCTCAAATTTTGGAGGAAAGAAATTATGAAGATTATCGAACTGATTGAATCATAAGAAAACTTACTAAATCAAAATTATGAATGCTATTATGTGTCTACTATTTGAGACCACTTGGGGGAGGATCCCTCCGGGTAAAAATCTGGTTTTTGGCCTGGCTAAATCTCACAGAGTTTCTCTTCAACTTTGCATGAATCAACGACTTTGGTAGCACTTTGGTTATCACTTTGTAGAGCTTGCTTCATTTTATCGAATGTGTTCCATCGTTATTCTCACATTCACATACTTTGATGACGGACATTATTGCACCAACCTTAGAATATTTTCAAAGGAGTTAAAAAATTTTTTTATCGAAATGATGAGAGAGAGGAAAAAATGGTAGCAATAAAGTAGCCTGAAAACTTTTAATTTCTTTAGGGCAACAGATTTTTTGTTGCTATGCCTCACTATCCTATGACACCCTTTCCCTTTCCTGTAAAAGAACGACTGCCTGACTTTTTCACCCTGCTGAGCTAGATCTATGAACAATAATTGTTGAGAGCTTCTGTTACATATTAGGTTGATGCAAAAGTTCTTTCGCACCGAATTCAAAAATTCCTAACTTGTTAAATTCTCAACGAATCTGCAAGATCCAAATTTTGTGAAAGAGAGGAACTCATGCTCTTTGTACATGTACCTGAACGTTTCGTTAACGTGTACAAATGAAGGAGATTAAAGCGCAAAACCAAAATCACTCAAAATCTGTATTTTTCGTGTAGGGCCATAAAAAATCGGAAACTTGCAACAAAAATCGGAGCAGTCGGTACTGCAGGTTATTTCACCAGCTCTTTCTAACGGTGCAAAGTTTGCGCCGATTGAGCGTCTCCATGAAAAGTTACGATTTTTGAGCAAGCAGTTCAAAAGGGCGAATTTGATTATTTTGGCATTTTTCAGGGAAATCGTAACTTTTCATAAAGAAGCTCAATCGGCGCAAACTTCGCACTGTTAGAAAGAGCTGGTAAAATAACCTACAATACTGTCTGCTCCGATTCTTGTTGTAAGTTTCCGATTTTTTATGACCCTACACGAACGAAAAATACAGTTTGAGTGATTTTGGTTTTGCGCTTCTACCTCCTTCATTTGTACACGTTAACAATTCAGGTACATGTGCAAAGAACATGAGTTCCTCTCTTATACGAAATTTGGATCTTGCAGATTCGTTAAGAATTCAACAAGTTATGAATTTTTGAATTTGGTGCGAAAGAACTTTTGCATCAACCTAATATATTAGAGTGTCTCATGATTTTTTTACCGTATTACTTTCTCCTGTAATAAGTCATATTGTTCTTGTTTTTCAAAAATATACTCAAAGTTTGTTCTAGATCAAGTTCGAAGTCGTCTAGAAAGAACTAAATGCCTAAAAGTCAAGAAAGAACCACATCTACGCTTAAAAAATTCCTACGGACTTGCTACTTGCTCAGACATGTACTCTCTACATCCGATATTTATCTGCGAATTTGCTTATATTTTCCACGGCTAGGACTTGAGAAGTACACATACACCAAGAAGGAGAAAAATACGAAAAAGTTGTCTTTTGTGGGGATTTTCGTGCTAAATTTGTTATTTTTCAGAAACTACTCCCTAAAATCCCAAGCATAGTTTACTTCCAAAGGTTCATACTGTGGAATCACTTATGTGGGAGCAGCCCAGCGCAGCTTTGGCAAATCATGATAATTATTATTTTCCCCATTTCTAGCCATGCAATAGATTAACAAAGAGATAAATATTTGATGTGAGTGCATGTCTTTGCAGGTAGGAAGTTTGTAGAAACTTTTTGAAAGGAGTTAGGATTTTTTCTCGACTTTGCAAACATTTAGGTCTTCTTAGACTTTGGCTTGAATTCTACATAAGAAGAGCTTTGAGCAAATGTTTTAGTGATACCTTGTGAAGCTTGCTTTGCTCTATCGACTGGTATTGCATAACACATTTGAGACACAAGAAAAATATGATTTACTGGGGAGAAACTAAAAACCGGTAAAAAAAATTGTAGGACACCTTGATACAATAGGTTAGCTAGAACATTCATGAGGGATGAGGAAGGAGGGAGGGGACATGAAGCGATGAAGGACAGCTTTATTGAATGTAATTGAAAATGGATGCAACTCACAAAAGACTTCGAAACCAATTTTGTTCTGTACGTTATTTTTCCCATATCATACGTTTTGGTCTCGTTCCTATCGAGGAACATTGATAGCTTACGCGAACTCATGTCCAAAAGAGCTAAACGATCTCTTCTTCTCTCGCGTAGCTATCGTTTCTCTTCTTTTTGAAGCGATGAAGTTGATGCACGTCTTAGACAGAACGACTTTTACTTAGAAAAACTCTGAATAATTCTTGGTAGATGAGCAACGCAAATGGGAATAAAATATGGTCGCAATGAATAGAGAAAAATGGACAGTGAGCTACGAACAAAAAGCTTCGGCGCCTGGTAGTGACACCATAAGTGAAATAGATTACGCTGAAGTAAGTTAGAGGTAAGTATTTTTTGAGATGATAAAAAGATAACTTTTTTGTGTTTGTGTAACTCAATGTTATAACAGACTATAAACTTTATGGCAAACTATATACGTATGAGAACAATTATGGTCGGAATGGAGAAAGCATTCGTATGCACTGGAAACTCCACCTAGTACCCAAAAATATCTAAGAATAAAAAGGCCCTTTTTCTCATATATACAAGAATTTCATCTACAAATTGATGGTAATAACTCTTTTACTATACTTTTTTAACATTACCAGCTGCTACTGAAATATCGAAAAATATTTTAGAATCTGAAAATGTTCTAAAAAAGACCTAGACTTTTGAAAATCAATGTAGGTGAAAGCATAGAAAACTTCACTGCTATAAATGCAGTAGATCATAAAAATTTTGGTCTTGAAGTCACAAAAAATCAGTAAAAAATCTTTAGATTACACAAGATGTCCCTATGATTTTGAAGCGCATTTTTCCCCTAACTCAAAAATAATATCAGATTGTTGCGCCCCCTTTAAATTTTTTATCACTCTCATCGCTTACAATGCTGACTCAAGCACATATCAAATTATGCAACACTTTTTTGAAATGTACTCAAATTTTATTTTATTTTCTGCATTGAGTTGCTATCCGATAAGTTCCTTATGATATGATCTCGTTTATTTTGCATGCCATGTGAAATATTCACTTAATGTTATAAATTAGATTTGTTTAAGCATCTCCTTCTAATGTAACAAACTCAGATTGTTTGGTTGAGATTATCTGAAAAAAAAAACCGGAAAGTGTCAAAAACTATGCTGTATGACCCAATTTCTTGAGCTAATCTTTTGTTCTCCTTTTTTTGACAGTTCTATAGATTCGGCATATCATGAAAATAGAAGCATACATAATTTCGACTTTTCGAGGACTTAAAAAAGACGAAATCTACAGATTTGCTGCAGAACTTTCGAAACCTATTACATGAGGTGGTTATCGTGGCACTTCTGACAGAAATTTCAGAAAATTTGCAATTTTTGAAAAAAAAAACTCTAATCATCACATTGAGAGAACAATAGAAGTTGCAAATGCATAAACGCATTGAACATATACAAGAATAGGCCGGTAGTTTCTAAACCAAAAAAATAGAGAAGGAACAAATTGGTAAGTCCAAAGATCAGATCGCATATGGAATCTATGATCCCGAAAACACTTCTCATTAGTCAGCGAACATCTGGCGCTGAGAGCGGTAGACCTCTTTTAACAGTTTTTCTTGGGTTTGTGGGAAAATGCTTGAATTTCTCAGAATAAGGTGGAAAATCTTCTAATTGCGATAGATAGCGGAAGGAATATTAAGGAGAGTCCTGTTTAGACGCCTTACATGCTATGCTGCTTGAGATCCTGGATGGTTTTCCTTGAAAAATAGTCTCTTGTTAATAGTCTACAGAAGAAAGTGCGTATGATCACAGCTTTCAAACCTAGAGTAAAAAGAAAGAAATGAAAGAGTGAAAAAAAGAATAGGAAAATGAAAAAAGAATAAAAAAGAAAAAATGAATGAATGAAAAAAGAATGGGAGATGATAAAAGTATAAAAAAGAAAAAGAATGAATGAAAAAAAGAAAGAATTGATGAGAAGTTAGCAAAGAACAACTCTGATAGAGGGAAAACCCTGAGATTTCCCTATTGTTCAAAAATTTGCGCTACTTCAAAAAGAAGCGTAGATTCTCACCCTGGTGCTTACGTACTTCGCACATCTGCAGCTGTTCGAAAAATTCAGAAATGCAGTTCTTACATGGATGTCCGGTAGAAAAAGCAGTCGGAACAGTTCCGATTAACGATTTAAATGTGCGATTAATGGAAAGATATGATTCCATTCCAGTCAAAATTTAAGACATGGTTATAAGTCTGGCTTGGTAATCGTCCGAGAGCTATTTCAGCCAGGTTCGGTAATGATTCTCCTCAGCTGTAAAATCCATCGGACAATGGAATATATGAAGTTTTACTGCTTGGAAATTTTCTAGAAGGTCATAAATCTAGAACAAGGTGTAAAAGACCGATTACAATTCCAATGGTATAGCAGTCACACGACTGACGAATATCTCGAGAAAAGACAGCGAAAACATCTGGCTTTTTTGGCAGAGGCTCAATATTTCAAGAAGATATTGATCTAAAAAACGAAAAATTAGCCTTTGAACATATCTCTAGTTTATTAGAAATAAGAATCTGCAGAGCTGAATGCTAATAACATCGCTTTTCAAAGTTGATTTTGGATTTGATTACCAACGAACTTACCCCTCAAGCTGATACTCGAACATCTGATGAAACAGCGTGGACAGAAGTCGTCCATGCATGTAATCCGACATGAGCCTAAACGAGTTAAAAAATTAACTTTTCAATGTAAGCAACAGGCCAAAGAATAGTTAGGAGGCTCTTTCCTCAAAAATTATTTGTGGCAAAGAACCAGCAGCATGATGACGCGAAATTAATCGAAAAGCTTTTACGGAAGTGTAAAGGAAACTTTTTAAGTTAAGGAAAAAAACTGCGCAGACAACAAGATCCTTCACGTTTCAGTACAAAAGAAAGACGCTTTGGTAACTCATGCGTTTCATTTGCATAAGTGTTTTCAAGGGTTTTCAAATCTCTTTTGCTCGAATATATTAGGTTGATGCAAAAAGGCCGTTTTTCCAAGCCTTTTTTCAAAACAACTTTTCTGCACCGAAATAATTTTTTCGACATAAAAGCAGCATATTTTTGAGAAGCATTTCTCATCCTCTGTCTAATGATGGTTGAACGCGCTTCTAGCCTCATCCGTTGAAAAGTTACGGAGATTTAAATAATCTCACAAAATCCGAATTTTATTGCATCATTTTTCTGGCAAGTATTCAAGCGCAAATAAACGTGATTTCACCAAAAATTTAGCTGCTGTATGTACAAGAAATTGTCACATTTTGCACATTTAAATATTTCCTTTGAAACTATTAGGACTGAGATATCCGTCGCCTCAACATGGATAGCCATTGCGGTCACTCTACATTCATAAATTTCTTTCTGAAGAATGAAATTGTCAAAGCTTTGTATATTTCTGTAAGCGTGAAGGGCCGTACATACATATTTCACGCGATTTCACTCGCGATGCGCTTTGGCAATTCGCCAAAAATCTTCAGATCCAACACTAGCAAACAGCACATGCATAGTGTGTATAACTTACGTGGCTTGATAAAATGCCCTTCTTCTGTACATCTGAAAGGTGTTTACAGTGAGTTATGAAAAGTTGGAATATTGCCAAGTCGCATCGCGACTGAAATCGCGTGAAGTATGCTCGACCCTTAAGGGTAGCGCATCCTGTTGACAGTTTTAGCAAAAACATTTAGCTGTTCAGTACGGAAAAAATCGGAAATATCTACAATTCGAAACTTCGAGGGTTACTGAGAAAATATTGCAAAGAACTACATTTTTCGATTTCAGTTTCATTTTTTTTCAAATTTTCATTGTTCAAGCTCTTTTCATCTTCTTTTGTCCTTCTGGCTTGCTGCTGCAAGATTAGTAACTTATTATACTGATAAACTTTGAAGAGAGTTATGATCTGTCAAGAACAAGGGTTTAGAAAAAACTTTTTGGTTTTTCAATCCATATTTTTCTGCCCAACTGTGATTTGAGCATAGATCAATGTGCACTGTATTGCAGGAGGTTTGTTGCTATTAATGGTTTTAATTTCAAAAATGTAGATTTTTCAGAAAGTTATACCATGTCAAAGTGAGAATTTGCAAAACGGGTTTTAATAATATTTCCAATCAATCCTAGGTCAGGAGTATAAAATTACTTTCTAAAGAACGTCATGTCATGATACTATGCACATATTTTTTTAACAGAAAATCACAAAAAAATTGACATATATTTTGGAATTTTGAGACCACCACTACAGGGTAAAACTCGGAAGTGAAGGTTGCACAATGATAGAGGTCAAGCGGATTACCGGTTCACTTGATAATCTATTTGAGTACGAGATTCAGCGTGCAGGAAGGAATGCGCGCGGTAGCGCTTACGTCAGAGGGTTACGGACCGATTTACGGATTTTCCGAACGGTAACAAGAATTGTAATTTTTTTCCGCAAAAAATTCCTGTATCTCTTTGAAGAAAGAAACCGAGAAGTTTCTAATGTTTAGACGGAAAGCACCACCGACTTTCTTCCGCATACGCAGAGGCAGTATCAATTTATCTGATTGTGAGATACTGTGCAAATAGATGCAAATACGAGGAATTTGAGAACGAGGACTGCATTAGGTTCATGCACAATTGCACCAAAAAAAATTGAAAAAAATATTTTAAGAATTGTTAGACAAGCTGATCAGCTCAAAGGATATGCTCTTTGTTATGTATGTCAAAAGTAGTATTTTATAGCACATCTCAGAAACAAAATCAATAAGCCAGTTCAAAAAAAAACAAACTAATTATTAGCAGAGATATCTAATCACAACCAACTCCTCTTAGTTAGAAAGAGCATGTCATAAAACTTAGACTTGAAATAAATTTATATTCTAGTAGACGTTTCAGCAATTTTAGTGACCCAAAGACTTTTTGGATATTTATCTTATTCACTTTATGTAGTTATCATATGCCCTCAAGGAATTTTGTCTCAAGCGCCTTCAGAAAGCGCAAGATTTGTTCTATCTACCACTTGTTACTCAAAAGATTTTATCGAATCTAGATAAAGTAGCAGAACTTCGAAAACTTTTATGCAAGAATTATGCATCGACCTAATACCACATCCCATATGAACGTAGAAAAGTTTCTGACAGGGGGAAGGGGAGTCCGGTAAGTCAAAGTGGACATTTTTGCGTGACTCCTGTACCACTTTGAAGAGCAATAAAACATGGTTCCAAATCTGTTTTAATTATCTGCCAAACGCCTCTGGACGCTTAGTTATGAGCGTTTCTGGAATTAAAAAATTCAGTGTGCAAACTAGAACAAATTCGTCCAGAACTGCTTGAATGGTCCAATATTAGTAGCTTCTGCCCAACACTCTGCTCGATATTGCTCTACTTGAGCGCTGAAAAGACCGTAACAGTTGGTTTCACCTAGGTTCTGCTTCGATTTATTGCTCCAGAAACACTCATAACTCGGCGTGCGGACGCGCTCGGCAGATAATCAAGACAGATTTAAAATCGGCATTCAGTGCTCTTTAAAGCGGTACGGGAGTTGAAAGTCCAATTCGTCAAACGAACCTTCCTTCCGAGACATACAAATAAATTTGAATAAAGTTTAGTAGGTCCTAACTAAGGAAGGATCCCAAATTGCAGGGCCGATCTGGAACGAAGCGCATTTCGACGGATGCGTCTGTTGAGCTGAATCCAAATCTAGGCTCCGTGAATGCTGCGGAGTTCTTCAGAAGAAGTAGTGAGCGCTCAGATATGGCAAACGTGCAGCGGTCCTGTCGCGGCTTCGCGATGCGGGCGCTCCTAGAAGTAGGAGACCGGGAGCACTGGTTGCTGCCGCGCTAGCCGGCGACGATTACGGTGCTTTCTCGCGCTTGCCGCAATCGCCTCCGGACCTCTCCTCGCCTTGGCGCGTTGCCAGCCATAAGGCTATGTATAGCGGCGCCTCACTTCGGTGCCTATCTGTTTCGTTTTCGATCATTATTCTTTTCTTGTGTTTTCTAATGTGCTCGTGCCTGGCAGTTAGCTCCCGCCTTTGCCACTTTTGCCGTAGCGGTTGAGCGCATCGGAATCTATCGGAAACGTGCATAAAACTGCCCAAATTGAGCACTTTTGCCTACCCCATATTTATCAAGGTAGACTCTTGAGCGATGAAAGATGAGCTCAATACTATCAGATGAAACGAATGCTTTGAGTATTGTGCTTTTTCTTTCTAAAATATACAAACCGTTGCATGTAAGCTATCTTATTGTTGGCAGAATATATCCCGTTTGATATGCAGAAAGTAGAAAACCTGAATTATCCCACCTCGTTCACTTCTACAGCAAAAAAAGACTACCTAAAGCAAAACATATTTCCCTATTCAAGAAAGTTTGCTCATATTTTATACCGAAGCAGTTCCTGGAAAGTGATAAAGCCCAACTTTGTGCGAACACTCCAAGAATCTCTTCAGCTATCTCTGAAGTAACACTTCAACCAAAAGGTTCGGAACTGTCGAAAATATGCAGGATGATACATATCTGACTGATGATTGCAAAGCGCAGGAGTAAGTTAGATTGTGCAGCACAAGTTCAACAACTACTAATAACAGCAAATCCGACGTCTACGGCATATATGTCCAGTCTCACAATCATGCCCTATACGGTACGTTGCTCAGACTCCTTCGACGGCTACCAACAGACATTAGTCAAACGATGTGCTAAGAAGCTACCTGTCCCTCTAGCATATTTTCACATCTTTCTCCTTTGTGGGAAGTACCGTATATCCGAAAGGAAGCCATTGTCGCTGCTGTTCCCAAAAAGTGACCCATATGTATCCGATTTTAGACCGATGAGCATAAAATCCTTAACGTGCAAGATACTAGGAAAGAGTATACGTGATAAATCAATGGATAAACCTCCAGAACAGCATGATTTTATGAGGTGCACCTTCCATCGGATGAACTCTTTGAAATTTTCATAATTCTATTTCATTAGGTTGGTTTCCAGTGCGGTTTCTTTGTACAAGTATTCAGTGTTTTCTTGATTCTTCGTAAAAGGGCGAAGACGTGCGGTTTTTCTTCCAGTATTGAAAAGTTGGTATGGTTGGCGAATATCGTCAGAAATCATCATTCGTCGGATTCCCGCGCTGACCTTAGCTGTCGTTTAGTTGCTGAGAGGATGATAATCCAAAAATGGTTTGGAATGAATGCATTCACAGTCTTTTGATGTACTATAGCCATATACCAGAGACGCTTTAGGAGATTCTCGCGAAGGGGGCGGGGAGTTGGTGTGAGCGAAAAAATTATTTTGAATCAAGGAAGCAGGCGTGGTGTCAGCCACGTTCACAAAAATCTGTGGATGTCTTACAAGTTTTTGCAGGCACTTCCTCACGATTTTAAACATAAAGAAACGGACGCAGGCATGCCCTTAAAAAATTACAAAGTTGATTTGCTCCACAAATCGACAAGTACTGATTATTTTTGAGCAAAATCTCATAATTTCTGAGTCAAATCAAATCATTTTCACAATTTTTGCAAGAACATGGTTCGATCCCAGTGGCAGTGCCTAAGCCCAAAGACGACGAGAAAGGAATAGAAACATCAAGCACCACAGTCTCGAGGGCTTTTAATCAAGTAAGATTACATGTATAATAAACGACATTTCCTTCATTGCAGACACGTCGCTTCCGTGACAAACTAGCCACGATAGCATACTGCTACACATCACGATTGTTGACCCGAAATGTGACGCGGATGAGACATTTCAACTCTCGTCAAAGGAGAAGCTGAGTCGAAAACAATCGATCACCGAGTAGTCTCCGAACTTCCACCAATTCCTGCCGTTTGCCTTCATCTCGCTTCCATCATCATGACTTCCACAATTTCCGCTTTCTTGTAGACCGACACTATTATTGTTACTATTTTGTTGACTTGCTAGGATTGTTTGTCTATGATTCACTGACTGTTCTAGCTACTGAACAGGAGCTCCGTATGCTCCAACAAAGCTGCAAGCAAGTGCTCAGACGCACTTCACTTACTGTTTCTGCGTTCAAGATCTCTTTAGTGAACTAGACGCATGAGCTGTTTGAAGAATTAAAGTGAAAAATAAATACCTTTTCAAATTGGGACGTCGTGATTGCATTATTCGATATGATCAGCGTCGCAGGCATCAGCACATAGTAAGGAGGATGAGAAGGATGGAGTATGTGACCAGAGTAGCACTGGTGGCACAAAACCAGTCTTTCGTATGTGCAGAATACGATAACCGCACTTATTTGATGAGGATAGTACCACTTAGTGCGTTCATGCGAAATCAATCACAAAATTTTTCTTTAAGGAGCAGTTATTTTTCTGTTACCCAGTCACTTCACAAGAACATGAAAACAAGAATATCCAGACACTACTGCATGGTAAGCTCTACACCCATTTCCCAGAATTCACGCAAGTTTGATAACGAAAACTTTCGGAAGTTACAAAATATCGAATTGTAAATATGATTTAGATAAGCTCTGATTTAATGTTCGATGCCGTAGTTGTTTTGCGATTACGGTCATCAAGTGTTCTGCTCTATTTAGCCAATAGCCAGTGGACAGTTTTGATCAGATAGCCTTGTGACCCGTCAGACAGACTCTGACAGTTTCCACATAACCCATAGAGTTTCACGAGTCTTACAAAAAAAATTTTTTGCACAACTATGGACTTGAAGTATCGGTGGAGCGAGACTGATACTGATGTACTACACGCCGAAAATTGAGTGTTGGAAGCAAGACAAAGTGTTAAAGTAGATTAAGCAACAACCTTCACATAAAATATGTAACAAAAACGCACAGTAGCAACGTGATTACTTCGCCCTCTTTGCTCTGATCTTACGAACGTAAAACACCACTTTTTATCCTCTAGGATATATCCATCGACGCTGTATTATCCAGAACTTAAGGAGGGTCAAAAATGATAGGTGCATGAGGAGAATCCAAGGATGACCTCAAATCGACAGACACATCCTAAAACAACAAAAGTTTAGCTTTCCGGTCATCTGAACGTTACGCCAGCAATGAAATGAGACAAAGATAAAAACCGAAATAACAGAAAGTGCGAATCGGAGACGCAAAAAAGACGACGCTCAAATAGGCGTGAAATAAAGAGTGATATTAGAAAGTTAGTGGAATCACGGACATTGCAACTAAAAATACGAATAATTTGACTACGGTGGGAAGGACATATTCGCCTTCTACATGGTGGGGCAAAAGTCTGGGAGCCTAATACTTTTCCAGATAACATCAGAAGGAAAGTGTCTAGGAATAAAAAATTCGGTATACACATGAATCGAACCTGTACAAGTACAGCGATGCCTTCGAATTTTGAGATTGCCTCTTCTGGCTTCAAAGCATCCCTTCGAAATCTTGGTAACTCCGCCTGTCGTGGCACGCAGGCAGTCGTAATTAAATTCGTCCCACGCCTTTACGATAACTGTTTCTTTCACCAGGCAAGCATGCGGTGTGATAGAGCAAGCTTTTGGCTACAACGTACTGCGAGAAAAATTTTTTTGCAGTGTTTAGGGAAAAATTTTGGAATTTTTTTTTTGAAGGCCAGTGTACTCGCATACTGGAAATATGGATGCGATCGCGCGAACGAAAGCGAAGAATCGTAATCTAAAAAGTATTGAAAATACTTAATCGATCGAACTCAAGTACATGCTTGCATAGAAGACTCATGGAAAGAATATAGCTTAGAATTCAGAGCCCGCTGTGCTCCTATAGCTTTCAAATTTATTTTTAAAGAAAAATGGCCACTGGCACGCAGGTATTATTCGCAAATTTTTATTTTGCGTTTTCGAAAGAATGATATCTGCCAAACGCAACGACTACGAACTGATAGCGCAAGGTTTTCTCTACATTGTATGCATCGAGGTGCTCTAGAATATCCACTGTATCTTTAGCTATGAAATAAGTTGTGTAGACCAAAAATTTCGATTTTTTCGCTTTGCAGAAGCATATGTTTGATAAATCCAATTCCTACAAAAACTTATGGCAAGCATTTTTAGCCTTCCAAAGTGTGATTTGTAGAGGATGACGCAGCAATAAGTGGCTCAAGTCTGGAGCCAAAATCATCAGTAGTTGCTTGATTGACAGCACTGCAAAGTAGGCTCCCAGACTTTTGCCACACCCTGTATAATCGTGTCGCCATTAAGACCTGACCATACCGGCAGCGAATCCGTGCGGCATGTGCAACATCAACTGTTACACGCTATGCATGCTGGAAATCATACATGTCGGTCGTGCTAGCCGTCCGGCGCAATAGGTCGCCGACCGCCCCTAAGCCTTACCTATTCCAGTGAACCGTCGAGACTTGACCAAAGCCTAGCGATAGCGTCGTCGATTAAAAATCAGTGGCGGGAGTTTTAGAGTTGGAGTTGAGTTTCTCTTTCAAAATTGTTTTTTTGCAAGGACGTGCAAAAACTGATGCAATCTCCCTAGATTACACTTCTTCCGTATGATGGTGCGCGTCGTTTTTCTGATTCGTGCCTCCAGTCGGGGGTATGGGCTAGATATTTGCAATGTTCAGTCGTAATCGAATAACACGTGTAGCATATATCTCGAAAGAAATAAATATCTAGGAAAACTAGCAATATATGAGAAGACCTCATTTCAATTCAAAAATTACTTTGCTACTATCTACTGAGTGGAACGATATATTCTGCAGATGCGCGAGAGACAAACAAGCATTGTTGGTGTTAAACATATCGGTGTTGAAAAAAGGCAAAATTATCCGCAAATGAAAAGAAACCATGCTGAGTACTGGTCGATCGAGGCCAAAAAAACGTAGATTGCTGAAATTTGACCTGATTATTGAATAAATATATTCAGAAAAAGCGATCAGCGATCAAGTGATCGTGGTTTTATCGCTCTAAGCAAGAAAACTCCGGCTCAACTGGCTATTATGTGTATTGCACCCAGCCAGCGTCTCACTGATATCTAGCAGTACAGCCTCTTCTCTTCAGAACAACATGCTTTAATGCAGAGTAATAGAAATCTTGCTTTCTTCTGTTGTTACTGGGAAAAAGTCAGCTAGCTTTCACATAACTGGATTATCATACTTTTAGAGTACGCAGGATATAGATTCTATCCGTTCCTGTTCATATAATTACTCTGCCGCAGCTTCGCAGCCTCTTTCGAAGAAGCCTGCTTCTCGCTGGATCTAGGGCTCGACTTTTCCTGATTTCCAATCATAATCAACTTCCTGCGACTGAGATGGCTGTTTCTCCTATGTCCATGATTCATGCCTGCCGTTCTGATGAAATTGGCTCAACAAAACAGACCAAAATGAAACTAAGTCTGCAATATTTGTGTGGTTGAACTGGAATTCTTTGGCAGAAAAATATTGCGAGAATTTATTAATGCATCGCAATAAATAAAGCAACAAAAGCTGCTAACGAATATAGAGGGCTTATCAAAGACAGTGTCGCTTGCATCAGCATCTCCATTTCCGCGCTAGACTCTGCGTCTCTTCCGCGAATATGCTCTTTAATCACTTCCAGTCGATTGAGGCTCCGCCTTTCCCAGTCTCGACCTGGGAATGTGATCAGAGAGCATGCGCGGAAGAGATGCAGAATCCAGCGCGGGAATGGAGATGCCAATGCAAGCGACACTGCGTTTGATGAGCCCTGTATCAAAGATTTTATGATATATCACATATTCATGTCGTGCAGTCGTCAACATCCTCGTCGGATTCGAATACAACTGCTCTTCTCATAGGCACCGTGTCGGCGAATAAGCACCTTAGCCTCCTTACCTGTAGTCCGAAGCAGCTTTTTCAGCTTTCCAGATTTGTAGCGCTCCACCTACTCCATAGTTTCATCGTTAAGCATGATCCTGAATTGGTGAGGTTCGCTTCCATACTATTGATAATATATTTACACTAAAACGCGGGTGCTATGCATATACGGGGTGTCCCAAAAGTAGGTATACACTGTTTGATCGCCAATAGCTCTCTTTCCAAGAAGTCTTTCGTCTGCCTTTAGGGACCGTTTTGTAGGGCTGGGTCCAACTTAGGGCCGCATGCATTAACAACACCCCTGCTGGGGAGGGGATTGCAGCTTGAAAAAAAACTCCATATCTAGAAGTCTTAGATATCTGGATTTCACGCTGTTCACCTTTCACTAAATTCCCACCATCCTCCACTAAGGACATATTGAACAGAAGCGAGAAGCTGTACAAGCCGCATTTTCCAGCTCTTTGTATGATCCCCTGGTAATCCCCGGGGGACAATCGTCTATTCTTTAAAGTCATTGTTCCCTCTTCCAAGTCAATGAAAATGAAAACATTTCAAAGTTGTATTGCTTAACTAACCCAATAGTGCTAAGCTGTTGCTGATAAGAACAAATGATGTTTTGGAGTCATGAAATTTTCGATGAACCACAGGTCGAAAGCTAGGGTTTGTCGGAAACGATATTTCAGAAACTCAATTGTTTTTATCAGCAATATGCTTAGCACTGTTGAGGTAGACAATCAGTGCAACTTCGGAATGTTTTCATCAACTTTGAAGAAAGAGAAATGACTTTAAAGAACGAACGATCTTCCCCGGGGATCATCATTCATACAAAAAGCTGAAAAATGCAGCTTGTACAGCTTCTTGCCCCTCTTCAATATCACAGTGGAGGATGGTAGGAATACTTACTGAAACGTAGGCATCGTGCCAGTCCAGTTTCAATCCAGTTTTATGTTGCATATGAAAGTTCAAAAACTCCTCTCCTTCTATAAATTATAATGTGAAGATTTTTCGAATTTTTTTTCTTCCTCTTAGAAACCTTAAGTAGTCAACATCCGGCGTCATTACTCCATCACTACAGTAGGAGATACCTTAGCACTTGTGTCGCAACCATAGCGACCAAGATGGCAGTCAAATAAAATGAAACCGCCATTGTTCGCCCTCTCATAAACGAACAAGCAATGATTATGGTTCTATTCTTGAGAAACGTTATGATAATACTTTCAATTAATGTTTTATTATGGAAGCCTTCATAGGGCGTGTTATACCGCATATAAAAGTCCAAAAACCTTTTTTCTTGTATAAATTATATATGGGAAAAAGTTCCGAATTTTCCATATTCTGTGCTTTATTGAGGGGATCTTGATGTTGAGACGTTACCTGAGGACTGTAGAATTTCCCACGCTTTCTCTTTTTGCACCCAGTCATGTTAATGAGGTCGAAATCTTGAAATCAGGACTTCGCTTCAAATGTTCTCAATTTCAATGGTTGTAAACTGTGCTTCCTGTTTACTGGAAATAATGATTATCAAAGCAAGTGCTGTTCGCAAAGATAGGAATATCATGTAACTTCGCATCATATTCTAAATATGATGCGCATTATCTAATGTAGCAGATACAATTTGAACTGCTATCTTGCAAATTTTCATGTAGAGTGCATATTTTTTTTATAATTTGAGATGCTACATCGAGAACAAATTGAACAAAATGGTGGCCATTTTGATGTCGCTCCTTAGCACGAAACGACCATTTTGTTTCTTTTTTAAGCGATTCATTTGAAAGAGTTTACAACTACAAATCAGCGAGGTAATTTTGCAGCGAGAACATATCTGTGATCAGCGCCAATCTGTATTGATTGAATGCGTTACACTTGAAAAAGCTGACGGATCAGGTATTTTTCTACACGTAAGCTCCCAAATCAATCTAGTCACTCCATTTGTAAACAAAAATACGAATAAAATAAATCATACATGTCATGACAAGACAAGACAGTATGCAAAGATAACAAAGAAGGTTAAGTAGACAATGTAAAACTTCTCATAGTTGGTTTTCGACTGATTCAAGTTTGAGGCCAAAACAAAATAGCAACTTTTATAGCTTGATGATGAGAGCAAGCCAATCGGTTCGTCATTGTAAAAAATACTGTTTAGAGCACTGCATAACTCTTATAGCTTGATGTATTTCAATGCTTGAGCAGAAGTCAGCGCAAATGTGATAACACTTTACAGACAGACGGCCGTAATACGGAGACACTTCAAATTTCGGGCTTCTTAGGTCAAATTTATATTTTTGCCAGACATTGTAAAAAGGGATTCTTTTCACCATGTTTATTGCAAATCACTTTGTGGAACAACCAACACGTCCACGTATGTGACTTACCACATGATTATCGAAATTTGATCATACGTTAGTTTGTCCAATGATAGATCAACGGAATCATCTACAGTCCGCTTTGTAGCACAAACCAGCATGCATGATAGACATACTCGTGTATTGCTGGTTGCCGCAAAGCTATAAGAAATGACATTTTACCAGGAAAGCAAGAGAATTGTTTGTTTTGAATATTCAAATAAAATTTGTGATATAAAAGAAATCAAATTGTGCTAAAACTGCAGACTTCTGAAACTTCGCAGCTTGTGAAGAAGAGCCCTTTGCTTTTTTGAACATGAAGCTGTTCTCAATTTATTCTCTGCTGTTTTTCCTCTCTCTAGCAAGTGGCAAAATCGAAATCGACCCATTCAAACCGATCCTATGTATGAAGACTAAAGGTCTGAAGTACTGCCGGGCTTGGTGTCGTTTATGGGTAAGGAATCATCATATTTACTCTTAGCACATTCATCAGGAAAACTAAGCGGCATGCCATCAAAAGATGTGATACTGGAGGTAGTGACTTCTCAAACGATGAGCAAACCCGTTACGTAGGTGCAAGTGTCTGCGGAAAGGTGCGAATTTCGCACCCCACCTCTACGTTACTGTGTAGAGCTGAGAAAGAACGATGAATGCTTAGCATAAAAAAAAACAAAACTACTATGTCGTAAACTCCCTCCACCGTTGCCATTTGCGAGAATTAGAACGATTTGATTAGTTGCCTCGATTTACATCAAAAACAGACACTTATTTTTGTTTCGATTCGATCACCCAAGCATCCATTCAACAAACCAAGTCTTGGTCGCAATCCTTTACGCTGTATTTTTCAATTTCTGTTCTAGCGACCTGAAAAATTCAGTGTGGGTTTGCAGATCCTTGCATCACTGCAATAGCCCAACCTATTGAGAGACATACCACAAGTTAATCTTGACCCTTGAGAAGTGCTCGAGATCCAAATTAGTTTATCATTTTCGTAAGGATAGACCGAATTCTGCATATTTGCGCCATCTATGAAAATCGATATCTTCTATAGTGTTAGTATCCTGGTATATCGCCAAAAGGTCAGATGATCTGGCAGCATTCGTGTATCATCGGCTCCCAGATTCGTGTGAAGGTGGAGTCTTGCCAACTCACCGCGTGGCGGTTTTTGCTAGCGAGAGATTACGAAAAGCAATGCTGTGACGTGGAGGTTTAGCAAGTTTACATGTGTTATCAGGCAAAGTCTGCAATACACCTCCACACGAATCTGGGAGCCGATCATAGCTTCCCTACCCCCTCTCCTTGGCGTAGTAGAGAATTTGCACCATCACGTGACAGATGAGAGGTGCGAATTGGGTATGAGATAGATGTGAGCACTAGATGGGAGGACCCCGATCGTATGATCCCCCTCATACTGGTAATGGTGAAACCAAAGATTTTTGGAGTTACTGCGGTGATTTTTGTAATTCTTTCTCTTTTCGTGCATTTTAAACGTTCTCCACCTTTCCACACTAAGTTCTCACTATTTCCCCCTTCTTCTGAAGTAGGGCAGAAGCAAGATTCTGTTCGAGTTTAGCCACCATAACTGAAATGCCAAGAAAGTTCTTCATGCTTTCACAAATGCAAGACACGTCATAAGCAACTTGTCCTTGCAAATGTTACAAGTAACTTGCTCCACGTAATGTTTTAGGACAGGCCAGATGCACAGTGTTTAACGACATCAGATGGGACATTCAAGAACGTGTGCGTATGCATGGGATACAATGGACAATTATGAAGTTGGCGTGCAAAGCACACTTACGAGCGTCTTCTATTCTGTGCATGAATTTCTCATTTTTAGCACAATAAAGCAGTTACAAATTTGTTAAATTAAAATTTTTTCATTATGACAATTTCGTAGAATTGAAACGGAAACTGTTTGGGAAGATTCTCTGGAGTGCAAATTCGAGCCACGGTTTCACTGCTTTATAATCCAGAATAATCTTTGAAAAAAGCAAGCAAAAACCTCATCGGCAAGAAAAACAGAACTACGCTGCAACCAGCGCCCAGCATAAGGTGGCATATGGAAAATTACGATATAACTTTTGTAGCGTTTGTAGAAGCTCTAAGATTATGCAGCGGAAAAAAAGTGAATCGAAGTGAAGAAAAGACAAGAATAAACTAAACATCAAAAAAGAAATGCGGATAAAGGTTTTTTTTTACGCCATCAAGGACCGTAAGAAAGCGAGATTTTGAGAAAAGTCTACAGCTAAGAGCTAACAACCGTTTTAATCCTCACAATAAGAATCAAAGGCTAGAAGTACAGTAGTCACATAAAGTCATGGTTACATCCTGCATAGGTAGAAGATTTTGCCGTTTTTTCTTCTTTGTCGTTTGTAAGGGAAATCTAGCAGAAATTAGCAAAACTTTCGACAGATCGAAGGCTGATCCCGTCGCCATTGGAAGGATGTGAGAATGAAATCGTGTGCGCCCTAGAGAGATTCCCATAGGTACCACGTCATCTCGCTGCCTTTCGCACTTTTGAACGTGTTAACCTCGGGCATTTCCGTTGAAATCTCAGGAGAAACGTGTCAAAAAGAGCGAAAGACAACGTCGCACCACGTACGCACGCTGGTTCACATGGGAACCTCTCTGGGGTGCAGACGGTAAATACTCCACTGAAGTTTGTCATCAGTGTTGCGTAGACACTCCTGCCTGGAAACAACAGTTTGAAACTAGTCTGTTCTTAGAAATCCAGTAAATCGCGCAAAGATCTAAGGCAACTTTGGTAATGCACCAGTGGCGTACCCAGGATTTCGGCTCGGGGGGGGGGGGGCGCGACAAAAATTTTTTTCTAATGAAGGTGCGTGGCGTTAGCCACGCACTTCGAAAAATTTTTTGGGGTGCTTTCCGAAATTTTTGCGGGTCCCCGACCCCCAAAATCTGGAAAAGGGGGGCGTGGCGTCAGCCACGCCCCCGAAAAAAAATTTTTATGAAGCTAAAATGAATTTTTTAAAAATTTTAAAAATTATTTTAATTATTTACAAGTGCATACAAGTCATTTGCACAGTTTTATAACCCATATAAGCAACTTTCAAAATATCATTCTCAATATTTTCAAGAATCGTCAGGAGGCGTGCAAGTGGTACCCGGGCGGCCGACTGCTGCCCAGCCACTGCCAGACCAATGCCGCTGCAGATGGTACAGTAATTATGCTCGTCGTCTAGAACTCTTGCCGAGATGTTTACTCGCACCTCGTTGCTCTGACGTGCGAGATCAGCCTCAGGAAAGTGTGATATCCTCGATATCTATATCATTTTGAACAGCAGAAAACTCATGTCTTTGATAAACATGCAAAGAAACAAAGGTAAGCAGAGGAAAGTATTTCAAAGAAAAATGATCACAAAATCAAATCACTTCAAAAATTCAAAGGAAGCAGAAGCTGAAAAATTTAGAAATTCTTGAACTTCTGGAGATTTTTCTCTCGCTTTTTACGTTGAAGAACAGACGAGAACAATTGCAGGAAAATGTGATGGATATAACGGTAAGAAAACTCCGTCAAAGTGATTATTTCAAACATAGTGATGTTAAGCGAGCTAAATAATGCAAAGTAGGTCAATCAAATTGAGTAGGCCAATGATAGCGTAATATCCTCGATATCTATATCATTTTGAACAGCAGAGGAAAACCATGTTTCATTGAGAACCGCAGTCGAATACAAAACTACACCGGAATGTTTTAAAAAATTCACAAACAACTACAAAAATGAACGAATAGGAAAAAATCAAACAGTTTTTTTCTGTTACAAATTGTACAATGAATATCCACTGACGCTGTATTCTAAGGATCCTTGATTTTCCAACTGAGAATACTGAGAAATTGTATCCACTTTTCCATGAACACTTCAGGATTCAAAGTACGGTTTTGTTGAAGGGTTATCAGAGGTGATTCTTTCAATCTTGAACTTTTTACTTTGCAACAAATTCTGAATTTTGAATTTTTTCATTATTATTTTTTTATTTTCTCGGAATCCCTGGAAAAGTGAACTGAAGTGCTTAAAATATTACATGTTTCTTGGTAATCCACGTTCCCTTTTATATCGGCATATGTGACATATTTTCATCTTTTATCATTGACCTGTTCAATTTGATTGACATACTTTGCCTTATTTAGCTCGCTCAACATCACTATTATGAAATGATCATTTTGACAGTTTTCCCATTACATCCATGATATTTTCCTGTAATTGTTCTCGTCCGTTCTTGGACTTAAAAGCCAGAAAAAAACCCCGAAATTTGAGAATTTTCTAAACTTTTCAGCTTCTGCTTCCTTTGAGTTTTTGAAGTGATTTGATTTTGTGATCATCTTCCTTAAGAAAAACCCTCCTCTGCTTACCTTTGTTTATTTGCATGTTTTTCAAAAAACATGAATTTGCCGTTTAAAATGATATGGATATCGAGGATAACACGCTTTCCTGAGGTTTATATCGCACGTAAGAGCAAAGAGGTGCGAGAAAACCTCTCGGCAAGAGTTTTAAACGACGAGCGTAATTATTGTACCATCTGCAGCGGCTTTGCCAGCAGCTCTGGCAGCTGGCTGCGGCAGCAGTCGGCTGGCTGGGTACCACTTGCTACGCACCCCCTTCCGTCCTGTAAAACAGACAAATAAGTGTGTCATCAAAAATCTCCATTGAATTTGAGCCATTGAGAATGCAACGTACGTAGTACGGAAATCGTTATTCGTGATGTTGTCCAGTACTATTTATCACATCTTGATAAAAAACCAAACCGAGGTAATCTTAACACTCAACACCCATATTCACAAATACCTTGGGATGAACTTTGTAGCTATTTTCAAGCTCGAACTAGAGGTGTGACACACAAACGCTTGAGATGACCCTCTCCCCCCCCCCGTATTACCGTTTACCTACCGTAGGCATGACATAAATGCTCTACCAAACAATTTAGTAATTATTCTATTTATCATGTCAAATAACCACGTGGCCTTTTAGCGAATTCTGAGGGCTTTAGTGGAGATGGTTTTAGTGGCTTTAGTGGAGCAAAAGAGGTATCAACAATCAGAAACTAGGGGCATTTTTTGAGACTGTTTAATAAGAATAGGGTATGGTTCCTGTTGCAAGGAAAATGATAGGTACTTCTTATTCTCAATTGGAATACTTTAGCACTCCTCTTGTAAATAAATAGACATACCAAAAACGGGCAAAATATGCCGGTTGCCGGTTTATGCATGCAATACGATCAAGTTTGATTTTCAAGGAAAAAAATAGTTTTTTCAAACCCTCCGTACTTTTGCGAGAGAGCGCCTTGTCTTTGGAAGTGCTGATGTACGGTATACTAGGATTTGAGATGCTGGCGTTAACGCATATTTTCTTTCCATTTTATTGTATTCGAACGTGTAATCAAGCTCTTTCACTTCATTTCTTAATTCGTAGTATCCAAACTCCGACTTATACCAGAAAATTGAAGATCTTCATTGTGATTTTCGAGCAGAAACCCAATGTAATATTTTCAGAGTAAAGCCCAAATATGTCAGTCTGACGTATAAATTTGTTTAGTGATGATTCTGGCAAGAAATCATTGATGCCAGAGAAAATATTTTTGTAATTCCTTCATTCCCATCGTTTTATTTCCAAAGACATCCTTGCGCTTGTAGCCGCATAGACTTTTAGCTAGAACATGGAAGTCATTTTGAGATTTAGAGCGATCAAGTCCTCAAAGTGCTAGAGACGGATATCCTTCGCGTTGCGGGTGCGTTGCCCTGCATTGCCCGTGCTCGTGCAATCCATTGCCACAGATTCAGGAGGTTGGGTCGCAGGGTCAAAGTGGCCGGTCACTACAAGATGCATATCGCCACGAAGAGCTTGAAGCCTGACAAATTTACCTTCCATGCAAAACGCTTCTGGCAAGGAAGTTTTGGACTTTTATTTGCGGGCAACTTGCACGGCTAAGAGTAGCCGGAATTACCAATACCTACTCAGATAATCGCCGGGGGCAGGCGATCGGCAAACTCGCGCTTTTCTGCAAGCGATCAACAGAATTTTGGGGGGGGGGTGGCCAAACCTTTAGCTGACGGCACTTCCTTTACGGTCGCATATTCGTCAGCGGGCAGCAATACAGCATTTTTTGCAAGCGCTCGGTAAACAATTTCTTTCAGCGAGCGCTCGAACTCTTTTTAAGCAGTTTCGGGCATACGCCGAGCACAGGTAAGACTCTGTATGGCAGAGGTTCACCGTTGGTTTAATTGCTCAAGTTTAAGGTACTTTCTCTCAGCGGAAACTACCGGGGGGCTGTGCGGTCCTCCATAAAGGACCGTGCGGCTCCCAAAAATTTCGCCTATTCTCGCGGAAGGTCCGCGAGAATACGGCCACTGCGCCGCAGCTAATCTAGAAGGAAACCACGATTGTTCTCCAAGCATTCGTCTAAAATTTCGCTCAAATTCTTCCAAATATCTGCAAGCGGACCTCAAGAAATCAACGAACTATTTTTCCGGTGCCCGCCTGCCCATAAATCGCATGGCCGCCAGCCCCGGCGATTATCTGAGTAAACATTTTGGATTCAAACCTACTTAGAACAGCTTATCCATCTTGACGTGATAATAATCCTTTTTAAATGTTTCCAGCGCAGGAAGCATTCTGAACGATTTCCATTATTTGTAGTCACTCAAAGAGCCATGCAAATGTCGATGATATAATTGCCCATGACTTGCTTTTCAAAGGCGTTCTGATATGGAAGACAATTCAAAATCAGGGCCCGTAGTAATCCACCCCGCATGTTGGCATAAGACACGACGGCGAGCTCGCGAACCTCACGACATGCTCACAACTCGACA
Organism: Cylicocyclus nassatus; assembly: GCA_958299035.1. Lineage (NCBI taxonomy): Eukaryota > Metazoa > Nematoda > Chromadorea > Rhabditida > Strongylidae > Cylicocyclus > Cylicocyclus nassatus. Next base: position 66,764,550 of record CATQJL010000112.1, read on the forward strand.
TGGCCGTGAGCTGCGATTTCCTGATACACAAGCCAATGTAAGATTGACCGCAAAACCATTGCTTCTTGATGGGATAGAACTCTGCTCTGGCCAATGAGAGTCAGCACGTTAGACATTGAACTACAAGTGTACGTTACGAATCGTTTCAAGATACTCAAAAACCTTCCAGTCACCCTCCTTCTAACATGTTTATCCCGCATGCATGTACAATGTCAGGCTAGCCAGAACCGACAGGTATCATAGATAGATACAAGCATGTTATAGGCCGCAAATTGATGGCAAACTCCTGGGCCCGTAGTAATCTACCCTACCTGGTGGCATCATAGATGCCGGCAAGTTGGCACACATCGCGGAAAGATGCCAACTCCGCCGGCAGCTCCTAAACTGCCAACAAGCAGAGCACCGCAAAACATAGGAATCGCGCGCCCTCGAACTTGCATGCATTGACCTCGAACGCCGGCGCACTAACCGATCGACCACACGCACGCTGTGTGTGGTGGCGAAGCGAACGATAAAGGAATGCTTGGATTTGCCGGGCCGCCGCAAAACATCCGCACCACGCGCGTTCGAACTTGTATGCACCAACTTGGAACTCCGGCGCACTAACCGGTCGACTACACGCACATGCTTTGCACATAGAAAACACCGCTGGGATATGTTTCAATTTCCGAATCCTGTGCTTGAACATGATCGATGCCACTAGTGGTATACTTTGGACTTCGAAGTATCCTGTCCAAGACGGCCTCGCTCTTTTTCTCTTGTTTTCATTGCTTGTTTCATTAGATTCTTGTATAAATTCTTCTCTTCTTCAGATTCGTCTCTTCAAAACACTATCGCAAACTGCATTAACATGGCCTCAGAGTAATAACAAAGATAAGGTTAATTAAGGTTTAATTACCCAACTTTTTCAAAAAGTTGGGTAATTAAACCGGCCGCCGAGCCGGGAAGACACCATTTTTGGACTCTGGCATGGTCCCTGCCGCCAGGGACGTCCACAAGAAGAGCATCTACAGCCCGAACCCAGCACCTTCTACAGTGTGTATCTCCGTGCTCAATCGCTCGATTGAGTTCGGTCAAAGTGCATTGAGGTTCGTTGATGGCCGACTATCCTTTTTTGCTGACCTCGCCCTCCTCCCTCCCGAAATCCTCCTCCCTCCTCAGTGGTGGCGACCACCGGTCTCTAGTGCCAGACGTTGTATTCACGTCTGCTGGAGGTGGAGATTTAGTACCTAGAATCAAACATATCAACAATCTTTAACTGGAGAAGCCTAGCAAAGCAAGCCTAGTAAATGGATACGTCTGTTGCATAAATCCTCTGCTCATGAAAACTCATGTACTAGCAATCACAATATGAATAAAATCAAAAGCGGCAACATATAGAATAAGTTCCCAATACAAAAACAAAAAAGGAAAAACTCAAAAACAAACCCGCTCCAAAGCCTCCCAGATGTCAAATTCTCCTCCAGAGAGAATCGAATAAGAGCAATCCGTGGATGTCTTCATATAATGCCTTATCAACTATAATGTGATATCTTTGATCACTTCATCTAATCATGAACATCGTTTAAGATAACACTAATTTCACCGTTGAACCTTTGAATAGCCACGAAACGTCAAATATGGCAATGTTTTCAGAGTGAATCACAAAAGAGATATTTGAAGAAGTAAACTCACGGCTCTCAAACGAATATTTATCGTAGTCGCGACCCCGAGACACCTTCGAAAACGTCAAGATCATGATGCGTGAATCTGACCAATGTATGACTGCCTCCTGAATCAACGAAAAACTTTTCAGAGAGACAACAATCTCAGAGAGTCTTAAAAAGACAACAATCATTTGCATGAAGCTCAAAAATTTTACAAAACTTTGATAAAATACGAGAAATGAACAAAAAAATGCCTACCTCTCGATAAGGCGACACTGACTGCTTGAAGTTTCAAATCACAGAAACTTTATGTGCGGCGCCTGTTGCTAGGCCCAAAGTAGAAGATGATGGCAATGGTGAATTCGGAATAGATAGTGCGGCTTTTTCCTGAAATCAAAGCAGCAATGGTACCCGTTTAATTTTTCTTTCTCAGTATAGCTCTCCAACTGGTTGCAAGAGAAATCATCTCTAATTCCTAACTTTACGGGCGACATAGAAGTTCAAGAAGGCTGTTTGAAGATATCAACTGCTTCTTTCCAAAACTTTTGAAATCGGAGAAGTAAAATTTTAGAAATAACCATTCCGACTAACAAGTATAACTTAATCGTTTCATTTCATTGCAAAAGCGTTTCTGGGAGTGTAAATTATCGATATAAAGGCTCAAAAGCGCTTCTGAGCGCTCAAAAGCGCTCACGCTCCTTGGAGCTCTAAAGCGCTCAAAGGAGCTCTAAAGTGCTCAAAGGTGGTCAAGAGCGCTCAGAACCGCTCTAAAAAGCTCAAAAGCGAGTGAAGTCTGGCCGGGGCAAAAAACATCAAGACAGAAACCCTTAAGGAGGAATGATTCGAAAAACCTCTGACGAATTATAGCAATTTTGCAAGGAATGAAATACTACATCGAAATGAATGAAGTTTTGCTCCAAATTTCGTACATACCTCAACAATAACATTATGCGAGATTTTCAATCTCTAAAATCAAAAGAAAGTGACAGAATTCACAGAAAAAACACACAAGAAGAGATTTTGCACCAATCATCACCTCTTCATTGCGACTACTTTCCAAGAAACGATTTGCATTCGATTGTAAGAAACGTAATGCAGCATCAAATTCATAAACGGCAAAGAGAATGACTCCAGTGTTCCTTTAAATTGAAGATATGTTGCAAACATAAGTCGTAATAGAAAAAAGCAGACTTACATCACTTTGAGCCATCAACGGATGATTTTCTCCATGTGGAATTAGCAACATATATCGAGTACGATACAAAAGTCTAACTGCTGCAGAAATATAGAGGTTTGAGAGCAAAGTGGGCAAGGTTAATCTAAACAAGGAATGCTGCTCCTGAAGCTTGCACCAATGGGATTATTATAATACCCACATATTCAATGGTAGATGCATGACCAATCCCGTGCAGCGCTGACTCATAAGCGCTGCACGATGCTCCTGAGGGACAGCTTCATCTGAATCGCCAAATATATAGGAAAGGCGAGCAAGGAGTCGAAGAGCTTGAGCGAGCTCACTGGCATGCCCCATAGACGGAAATCATCAAATCAACCTAAATATGCAAAATGCCATCAAAAACATCTTCAGAAGAAATTTCCAAATCAAGCAGAGAAACTTAAACGAAAAAATGTAGAGATAATCCTGTAGTCACACCCTTACGAAAAGAAGTCCTGAAATTACCTTAGACAGTGCTTCCTTTGTGATGTTGCAACTGGTGAGCGGATCAGTCTCTATCGCGATCTCAACAGAGGTGGGGGGGGGCTGGCCCTGGGAGGCCCAAGCCTCTTAGGTTTCCTGAAATCAGCCATTTGAAAAGAACTGCAAGCATCAAAGACGACATGAGCAGCAGAAATGAAGAGGAAACGAGAGCTTTGCACAAAAATTCCAATATTCCGCGAAGTGATTGAAGACGCCATTCTAGCGGCGTCGCCCGCAACTGTCCATAACGCACTTTCACAGACGCCGTCGGCAAAGGTGCCACCACCTCGACGTGGTAGGGGCACGTCGAGATGCCGGCAGCTCCCTCTCTCAAAAGAGCACGCTATTTCCCGTGCTCTCTGACCTGCCGGCAGCTGCCATCTCGCGGATTTCGGTGAGCTGCCGGCAGGTTGCCGGCAACTGACCTCGCGAAGTTGCCGGCAGCTCCTCCTGCGATTCCAGATATTTTAATCAAGGAGGAGTTCTGGAGCCGCAGACTTTTGTGAAGTTTTCTACAGAGGCGAGGCGGCATCTTTATCGAGAAAATTTTTTTGGAAAAAGGCCTAGGACGGCCCAAATTTGGGGTCTCTCTTTCTGGCCACCTCACGGAAAAGGTGCCAGCGAACTGCCAACCAGACCTGCCGCCAGGTCGGGGGGATTACTACCGGCCCTGCTTTTTGCTTGGAATGAATATCATTTGTTGTCTTCGGGAGTAGAATTTTTTGATTTATTTTGGGAATGCAGAGCACACCCTAACCTTATCGATCACAGCAGCAGTACATACCGCAACCCTGCCATTCTTCATCGATGTCAACAAACCACTCGACTCAATTGCATGGAGAGATAGACTGTAACGTAAAACAACAAACTTTATGTTATGGCAACACAAGAAAGCTGAAGACACAATTTTTTGACTTTGTGCTCTTTTCCAAAAAACAAACTTCTGATCACGAATACCAATACACCGAATACCTCCATTAAAGCCAAGATTTCCGCTTTAACATGATTGGGTGCAAAAAGAGAAAGCGCAGAAAATCCTACAATCCTCAGGTAACGTCTCATCATCATGGTCCCCTCAATAAGGCACATACGAGGAAATTCGGAATTTTTTCCCATATATATATTATACAAGGAAGAAGGTTTTTGGACTTTTATATGCGATATGACAGGCCGTATGAAGGCTTCCATGTTAAAATTAATTGAAAGCATTATCATAACGCTTCTCAAGAATAAAATCATAATCATTGCTTGTTCGTTTATGAGATGGCGAGCAGTGGCGGTTTCATTTTATTTGACTGCCATCTTGATCGCTATGGTTACCACACAAGTGATAAAGGTATCCCCCACTGTAGTGATGGGGTAGTGACGCGGATCTTGACTACTTAAGGTTTCTAAGAGGAAGGAGAAAAATTCGAAAAATCTTCACATATCTAATTTATAGAAGGAAAGGAGTTTTTGAACTTTCATATGCAACATAAAACTGGATTGAAACTGGACTGGATTTCACGTTGTCCACCTTTCAGTAAGTTTTCCCACCATCCTCCATTATGAACATATTGAACAGAAGCGAGAAGCTATACAAGCCGCATTTTCGAGCTTTTTGTATGATCCCCGGTTATTAACCGGGGACGACCGTCTACTCTTTGAAGTCTTTTTCTTTCTTTAAAGTTAATGGAAACATTCCAAAGTTGTATTGCTTATCTAATACAACAGTGCTAAGCATGTTGCTGATAAGAACAAATGACGTTTTGGAGTCATGAAATTTTCGATGAATAACAGGTCGAAAGCTGGGGTTTGTCAGAATTTCGATATTTCAGAAACTCACTTGTTTTCATCAGCAATATGCTTAGCACTGTCAAGGTAGACAAACAGTGCAACTTCGGAATGTTTTCATCAACTTTGAAGAAAGAAATGACTTTAAAGAATGAACAATCTTTCCCCGGGGATCACCAGGGGATCATACAAAAAGCTGAAAAATGCAGCTTGTGCAGTTCCTTGCCCCTTTTCAATATGTTCATAATGAAGGATAGTAAGGATACACACGGATAGGTAGATAATATGAAATTCAGATATCTGGAGCTTCAGGATATAAAGCTTTTTTTTGAGGCTGCGATCCCTTCCCCACCGGGGATGTTAATGTATGCGGCCCTTGGATATAAGCACGGAGCGAACCCCTGGTCGCTTTTCATTACTGTAGAATTACGGTAGGAACTTTTGCTTACAGCGTCATTGTGGGTTAGTCGTGTTTCAGAAGAAGTTTCCAAAGATTCTGAAAAGTGGTGCATGAAAGATTTTCTGCGCGCTGGTTCCATTACCCAACTTTTTGATAAAAAGGTTTTCAGATTGTGCAACCGCAGTCTCAGGAAGCATCGTAAAAACAGCTATTCAAATTACCTCGCATAAGTTATAAAGGAAGCATTGGGTAGAATGCATAGTTCATATTTGGTTTTTTAGGGACTTTAATTGACCTAATTAGCAGTTTCCAGTTTGTCTGGTTCGTTTTATAAGGCGAAATAGGGCCCTCAATAGTTCGAAATGCCTCTTGAAGTCCTTACCGTAATCTCACAGTAATCAAGAGCGATCGAGGACTCGCTCTATATGTAAATCTGAGCTGAACCTCGTTTCAAAGAATGGTGCCTGAAGTTCGCCGAAAGGCATCAAAGCAAGAGAGTTGTTAACGATCAAACAGTGCATACATACTTTACATACTTTTGGGACGCCCTGTATTAGGCTGGAAACCAAGTTTTGCAACTTCTTTCGTAACTCTTCTCTCTTTGCATGTAGTGTACTCAAAATCTGGCAGTGTATACAGTGTGATGCGTGCCACAACTGCGCACAAAATTTTTTACATCAAACACAAATGAAAAAATTCCAGGAGTGGTATTTATTTGGTCGAAACCATCATGTTAACTGTGTTTTCATGACACCAGCTAACTGGCAGCTTCACATCATTTTCCCAACGAAACCACGAATTAACCCATAGGAAACCTCGAAATGTTATCTTGCAAAGCAAAGTCAATGGAGGAGATCGTAACTCAAACCATTCTCATGCTTGTCGGCAATCATTGCACTTTACCAAATTTGCAGTTCGGTCTCCAGCCTCACCTTCCTATAACCTTATCTAAGCTGTAAACAAGTAAGCTTTCCTGTACCTGATAAGCAAACAATGGTGTTAACCTGCTAATTAATTCATAGTTTGGTTTAGAATGAAAAAAGCATGAAACAAATATGGTTTTCCGAAAGTAACTTGCATGTTTCATAATTTTGTATGACCGATTGAACTGAACGGCCGCAAGAAGATGATCATGCTTACCACGATGTAATCATGATCAAAACATCACATCATTCGTTGGTTTCGACCATATTACTACCACTCCAGACATTTCCCGAAGACTAGTGAATGCTAGGAATTCTTGGTTTAGAAGCCAAAGCCGTTAAGGTCTAGGCCATGTGCAATAATCCGTGTATGAATGTTGCAAGAGGTTGACTCATTGGCTCAGTGAGAAAGAAATAGAATTTAGAGCCATGTCAAGCTTTGTCGCCTTCACAAAGTTGAATGAGTCGTTGTATACAAGGGTGCTGAGTACGTCAAAGACTAACGAATCAGAACCTTAGAATTACCTACTGTAACCTTATAGAAAACTACAGGGCTCCTAAATTGCAGAGTCGTTTGCACCAGCGGTCGCGCGACCGCGTCGCGCCGGGGCATTTTGCCGGCGCCGGCGCCATCGATCGAGGCGGCGCCATTGATGCCCGGGCGCGACGCGGTCGCGCGACCGCTGGTGCAAATGACTCTGCAAATTAGGAGCCCTGTACTTATCATGCGACTTCAGCATTTGATCAGCATGTCAGAGACCCCTACGCCAAGTTTCACCAAATTTGTCAAATTTTATAATATTTCCCCTTATACCATATACCTAACCCTTGCTACGACGTCAGAATTCGTATAATAGCAACTGCGCTTGTAACTTACTTTATAACCTACGCAATGGCAAATTAAGTGCACCATGTTGAGAGAGAGTCAGGTAATAGTAATTTGCTCAACTACCTATTTACTGTTTGTTCATGTTGTATACTCTTCAAAGCAACGATTAAAATGCTGAGCACTATTACAAAAACGAAAAAATCACGTTTAATATCAAAATACAAATATACAGGGCTTATCAACTGCAATGTCGGGAGCACCGGCATCTCCTCTCCTGCTCGGTCGCTTCGCCTGGACTCTGTACCTTTTGCGCGAGCATGCTTCTGATCACTTTCCCATCGCGAGCGTGGGAAAGGAGGAGCCTTTGATTATATATGACCAAAGAGCATGTTCGCCGAAGAGGTGCAGAGTTTCGCGCGGGAGTGGAGATGCTGGTGCACCTGACACTGCATTTAGTAAGCCCTAGACACTTAAGGCCCTGGTGATCTCCAGGGGATTACCTCCTGTTTTCTAAGTCCTCTGTTTTTCCAGGAAGTCGACAAAAACTTGTAAAGTTGTACTGTGGATCAGCTATGGCACTGCTACGGGTTTGTAAGCATTATGAGTGATTTTTTTCAATAAATCTCAGCTCGCGAACAGCGGTTCATCAAAAACCTCGATATCCTGGGATTTCACTAATCTTTACTATAAACAGTAGCAGTGCCATAGTATATTCTCGGTACAACTTTATTGATCATTAAGTCTATGGCAAATTAAATGACTTTGAAAAGGTGAGGAGGCATCCTGGAAATCCCCACGGGATCACCTCACATTTTCAAGGTCGTTTGAAATTTTTAGTTTTCTATCGCATTTTGTCATGTTTCTTTTCAGCCGACGCCATCATTTTTGACATGTTGAACCTTGCAGACAAAGCTAAGGTGCAGAGGGACAGCTCCTCCGCTTTGCCTCCATGAAGCTCCGGAAAACAGGGTTTCTGGGATTTTTGAGTTGGTCTGAGCCTGCATATGGTTATATAAGGTCTGGAAGGCCTGTAATTCATTATATGCCCACATGTCTATGATGTGTATATGTCCAAAACTCTCGTAAGACACTGCCTTCGAATCTTCATAGCGCTGCAGACTTGTACGTGTTGTGAGGATCATTCCCTATTCTCTGTCATTCTGCAGCTACTGAGAATTTTTAAATTTTGAACCATTTACTGGCGAGCTAAACGCTATAAAGCACCCGTCGTCCATAGCGACCATTCATGTTACAACATTAGTAGTGGCTATAAGAGATACAAAAAAATACGAGTTCCTGCGACGGAATTATGAGGTAATCAAGGAAACAGTAGATCTCGCTATAATAGCAAGACTTTGGCAGCTATCGATTAGTAAGAAAGACTTTTTAACAGCATAATCGCCAATAGAGTACATATTAGCTTAATACGACCCGAGAAATGCAGATGTGTTCAAACAAAACAGAAAAATGATCGCATTATGATTTCCATGCTCGATTGCCGATCAAAGTTTGCATTATTGAGTATGTCTTAATTTTTGCTTTAACTGATTGACCAAAATAGGTTGGTACAGCGATATCTGACAGAGACTGAAGTTTCGGCGGTTTCGCCTTGCATTATGTACTGAATAAGTCTACTCCACATGGAGCAATAAGTTTTCATGAACAGGCTGATCCCAAGTTTTGTCGTGAAGAATTATTAGGTTGTTGCAAAAATAACGTCCGGTTTTCTAGGCCTATATTCCAAACAACCCTTTTCCATCATTTTTTTACGATATAGAATCTGCATATCATTAGAAAGCTCTCATCAAGTACTTTTTAATGGTGGTGGAATTAACTTGCCATCCTCGTCTGTGAGGATTTCACCAGCAATTTGCATATCCGCAATCAAAATCAGAACCTCATAGCTTTCACATTCTTGACCACAATTCAGGAGCAAATAAACGAATTCTTCTGAAAACACAGCAATTGTATTAGATGAAGATTGTTTACCTACTGCGTCCTTACGTAGATTTTTGGAGAAATCTGGACTGAGAAATTAACGCCTCGAAATAGGTACTCACACAATCTTTGAATCAGAAATTTCTCATAATTAAGGCAGTCGCCAAAGCTTCGCCTATTTCTGTAAGCTGGAGATGAGCACATCTTAACTACAGTATCTGAAGAGAAACTTCGCTATTCAGTGCGCAAAGAATCCCAAATTTTCATAATTTGTCACCTACAAGCCTACAACAAACAGGCTCAAAAAAGTAAACATTTTTAAATTTTTGTCTTTTCTTTTCGCTGAACCCCTATTGGAGTATTTTTTATACACCAGTATACTTTTGGCCTGCGGCTACAAAATAAGCTGTTGCCAGCTGTAGAAACAAAACTTGAAGGGAGTTGTAAGCTCTCAAAGACGAGGTCTCCAAAAGAAAAGTTTCAGTTTTTTGACACATGGTTTTCTTCCCGTTTGCGATATCAGTACGTGCAGGTGCTCGCTAGATTACGAACGGTTTGCTGTACAGCCTTCCAAAATGAAAATCTGCAAAACGGACATTATTTTTGCAACAACCTAATACAGATTTAGCACGTAATGGCTGATCTGAGCACAGGTGATTTCTTTAGTTAACGAATTTGTAGATGTGATGGGAAAAAACTTCAGGGTAAGTCGGAGATAGTATCTCCAGTAAGCTGTCGTTATTTTTTTCTTAAATTCGAAAATTTCATAAAGCTATGTTTCCTGAAACCTTCGTAGTGTTCCAAAAAGGTGATACAGAAGTCTATGCAGATCTCGGATATCGAATGCTAACGGCATAAGCTTTACTGATGAGGAAAGATGTTCCAGCTGCGTGTTATTATATTTGTTGTTGTTTCTAACTAGTTAAAGGCACCGTCCACCCAAATTCTCGACTTCCAGGTTTTTGTCGTTTCAGGGCCTTCTCGCGTCCCTGATTCCAAATATGAAGACGAGAATCCGCAAAAACCCCGACATTCCCCATTCCGGAGAGCCCACAGGCAGGCTTTTCAGAACGGTGATTGGATGAGCGCGCACAAATGGGCGGGCATGGATGGGGAGGGGCGGGCATGGATGGGGGTCCTCGTGCATCTTCGCTATTCCGAAGCGATTTTCTCCCTTCCGAAGCGGCATATTGCGCCGCGACTTGGGCATTGGCTTGATAGGAGACCCTACTGTTATATGCCGCCAGAAGCTCAACACCCTCAACTTAGGGTGGACGGTGCCTTCAAAGCTAATGGAACAGAATTTACCTTGACTACGCTTTTATCGCTACTCTAATCTGTGGTAGGCCTGAAAGTCCCAAATTATAAAAGTTTGTAACTTTTTAAGCACTGAACAGCTAAGTTTTTTTTACAGAAGTTGTAAGCAAGATATCAATCTCATCCTTACAAAAATGAAAGCATTGGCTTGTTTAGAAGAAACTTTTGACCCATAGAAGACCAGCAACGAGTTTCTAGTTGCGTCGATTTATCAGCCGAATAAATTCTGAAAATAACAATCAAGCATGCAGTAGGTAAACATTATATTCTATATACCAGCTATGTTTACAAAAGAATTTGTCCTTCTGTGACTGACTTGCGGCCAATGGTGAAAATAACGAAATTCCAATTTTTGAGTGCTCTTGTGCAAAATGCTTGTTTTTTTCATAGATGAGGATAAAAGTCTAGTTGCACAACGGTTAACAAGTACCTAAGGAAAGCTTCCAAATAATGTACTAAATTTATACCAAAAAACGAAGTCTGATGAAAAAGGAAAAGGGTAAAAAACGAACATTTTTGAGCCAGTACCAAAACAAATATCAACAAAACCCAAAGAAGTTAATTTGATAAAAAAAAAGAGCTTTCAAAGAAGCCTCGTTCTCCAATTCAGGGTTTACATCTGCTTGTGATACAGTGCTGGCCAAAACTATAGATCCATCCTAATAACTGCTGTAGTTCATCTGCTTCTCAACGAATTTATCTGAAATTTGGTACAGCTGTGTGATCAACAGGCTTCCATCAGTGACTAGAGCATATCCCGCTTTCGCTAGATTATTCAGGAAAAAAATCAAAAATTTCGAAAAAAAAAGCAGGCTCGAAGGTTGGCCAAAACTACAGATCCACGTAAAATTTCTGTCTGCTAAAGTAATTCTCGGCTTCCAAAGGTTTTTGTGCATATACATAGTCGAAAGTCAAAGCAGTCGCTTCAATCCAGCTGCGTCATACCTTCATAAGAAACGCTTATCTGCTTTTTTTCACTTAAAAATACTTTGATGCGTATTTTGTTCCCGAGAATGTGTTTTTATAGAGGATTCCGCACTTTTCGACTGGTTTGAAAGTGATAGGGCACCATCTATCTTATAGATGCTTAGCAGTGTGAACAGTAAAAAAAATTCGAGTTTTCATATCCAAAGCGCACCCGACATAGACCTAACCGCAGGCCCGCGCTCGAGTTTTTGTCTTAAAAATTCGTGTACGCTATTTTTGTAAGCTCAAAATAATGTAGAAGCATTATTTAGCATTATTTGCATAGAAAGATGTTTGTAAGCTATAGCTTTTTCAAAGGTCTTGCAGTGTGTTCGACAATCTCAAAGTACTTAGGCAGGCGCTATACTTCTCGAGGAGTATAGCATGGACGATCGATATGCATCAAATACGTGTAAAACTGGTGATTTTTGTCGCCGATATTGGCCATCGCCAGTCGTAGCGACTGGCGATCGCCCGTCGTAGCGACCGGCGATCGCCAATATCGGCGACTACACGTTTGATACGTAACGTGACGTGTGATAACTTGTTTGGCGATTGGCGATCGCCAGTCGCTGCGACGCCAGTTGTTGTCAACTACACACTAAATGCGTATCGATTACGTGTGGTAACTTGTTAGCGATCGATACGCATAGAAGACACAGTCGCCAGTAGTTAGTCGTAGCGACTGGCGATCCCCCGTCGCCATGCTATACTCCTCGAGGAGTATAGCGCCTGCCTTACCAAGTGGTACCTTCCTTGAATTTTCTACTATTTAGCTGGTAACTAGTGAACACACCCTGTATTGTATGTTGCCTTGTGACTCACATAAGCATTATGGTCAGAACCAGAAATAACTTCAAGGCTTGTTGCAAATCACTTTTTGCAGGATGAAGTCCTCAACTAGCCTGCATAAGATCTGCAGAAATCTGCAACCACTGCATACGGACTCTCATACATACTAACAATGCCATTACTCCAGTTCACGCTCATGACACCATTGCAAAAAGTGTTTAAAGGCATAAATTTGAACGCAGGCCTGCGGTTAGGCTATATTGGGTGCGCTTTGGATATAAAAACTCAAATTTTCTTCTACTGCTCACACTGCTAAGAATCTATAAGACAGGTTGAGCCCTATCACTTTCGAACCAGTCAAAAAATTGCAGAATCTTCTATAAGAACACTTTCTCGGGAACAAAATACGCATAAAAGTAAGTGAAAAAGTGAGAAAAGTGAAAAAAAGCAGATAAGCGTTTCTTATAAAGGTAGACACAGTTGGATTAAAGCCACTGCTTTGACTTTCAACTATGTATATGCACAAAAGACTTTGGAAGCCGAGAATTACTTTAGTAGACAGAAATTTTAGGTGGATCTATAGTTTTGGCCAACCTTCGAGCCTGCTTTTTTTCGAAATCTTTGATTTTTTTTCCTGACTAATCTAGCGAAAGCGGGATCCGCTCTAGTCACTGATGGAAGCCTGTTCGAACACAACTATATCAAATTTCAGATCAATTCGTTGAGAAGCAGACGAACTGCGGTAGTTTTTAGATTGGATCTATAGTTTTAGCCAGCACTGTATCAAAGCATGAGTAGGCACCGAGTTGCGAAAGATTTACTTGCATCTGACGGTCTTTGCTGCAATCAGACATGGAGCTTCGACCTAGGATTGGACTGGATGGATTGGATGCATGGATTTGCCCATTCGCTTTGGTGTTTCCTCTTTAGATTAGCTTGAAAGTGACGCTTATGGCTTTCACACCATGATGTATGCCAATTAGTGGGCTAAGCTGTTTTTTGCATTTGGATCCGCTATGGCTGCCCGAGGCACCGTCTATAATTGGCTGTTTTTTTCTGTTTCGTTTTTTTTGCACTAACCAGTTCGTCAGGAGCATCTATGAATGCACAAAATACATAAATAAATAAATAAATGACCTTGACCTTCAAACTTAAAGCTGCTTAAATTCAAAGTAGTCAAAAATGTATCTTGTACCAACCTAACACTTTTCGTTTTTCATACAAAAGAAATACATAAAATTCGTAGACAGGTAGAAAGTGCAAATCCAGGAGTCCGTAACTTCTTTCAAGGATCCGCTTCGCAGATTTGGAAAGCAGATATGTTATCAATGTATCAAAGGGGCCTTTATGTATATCTCATTACCGAAAGCCCATGCGTCTCGGTATCCTTCCCTTGTGACATGATTATCATTGGTTGACAACTCTGAAGATTTTCAAATGTTGACGCAAAGGTGGAAACGCCTATATTCTGCTTCTTTCGTTTGAAGCAACTTTGTATTGACGACTTTTGATCTATATAACTCGCCTCCAAAACCGTATGTGACGGTTGCACAGTTTTCAACAACTGTTACAATTATCTCTATTAAACCTCGAACAAGGGCTCAGATGGCTATGTTTGATTTCGAATGAACATGAGTGATGAGGGAACACTAATAGAAACGCTGACAGTGCAGTTGAGAGATTGCTTAATTTTCAGACATAAGGTGCAAGTTCAAGTCCCATGGGTGCGTACCGCTTTTGCGTTTTTTGCAAACTTTTCGTATTTCATCCTAATATCATTTCAAACAGCGAATTTCAGTAGTTCCCGCTATGTCTGCTCAACACACTTCTCTGACCAATGATGATGCATATTTACTCGTTTTCGTCTGTAGATAGGGAAAAATCTGCAGAACCATGGGCTACTTTTTTCACAGAACGCTTCGCAAATTCGGAAAGCAGGCATATTATCAGCGTCGAGAAATGACCATAATGATGTAAATCTCTTTGCTAAGCGCCACTACGATTCGGTATCCTTTGCTCGTGAGTGCGCACCTGATTAACTTTTCGTGAACTTCTAAAAAAACAAAAAAAAAACGCTGAACGAGGCCTTATTTTCTACCTTAGCGTCTTCGTTCAAATCTTCTAAAGTGTGACCTTGCACTGTTTGGAAAAATTACAATTTCTTCTAAACGAATTCTACAAGTTGTATAGTAAGTGGAGCGCTTGGGACCGTCACAGAACTCTCCTCTTTAAAAAAATCAATCATTATGCTGATTAATGCGGTCTTCTACAAATGAAATGAATCTTGGTATGAACAATTCCAATTACTTTGCTGTGCCGTATACAGGTTGTTAACCTGTATACGGCACAGCAAAGTAATTGGAATTGTTCATACCAAGAGAAACCATGCCCAGGTTCAAAGATAAGAGGATTACAAGATGAAATGAATCTGTTGGTCTGCTTGCATTCTGTAATTTTAGACAATTACGCGCAAGGCATTCGTATACTCAAGAGCTTTTGCAATTCGCTTTTTTATACGAAAGTTAGCTCTAATGTGTTTAGCTAAGCTTTTCTAAGGTAAAGGAAACATTACAGCAGACATCAGCTTTTCTAAATTCAAAAAATATGACGCAATAGGTGTTCTTCAGACCGTAACATTACGGCGAGATTTGGTGACCTCCAACTCTTCATTGGCCAAAGTAAAGCTTCATTGCCCTTTTCATTCGTATTGAAAGGAATAGGGGCGTGACTTGGAGACAGATGGAGCACTCAGTAGCGAAGAAGTCTCGACCGCGGCAGCCTGACCAACAAGGTGAGATTTCTGCAAGCAAAGCTGGAGTGGGTTCGGATCGCCTTCTTCTACGCACTGGTTAGCTTCCATAGGTACTTTTGTTCGCATCATGATCCAGATATTCCAGATCAACAACAGCTTGCACTGCACATTTAAAAGTGTGACAAGCAATTTCACAGCATCTTTGAAGGCCATATTCAAGGGCATTACTGAGATAGAATGCATGAGTAAGTGCTCCGCGGATATGGAATGCACCTTCCTGGACTACAATCAGGTATTTTTCAAAAAAAATGAGGTAAGAGGTTCGGTGTAAATTAATAACGAGCAAAAATGTGGTACTCCAGGATATAAACTAACGAGTAGTACTACTTTATAAGAGGTTCATAAGATTTTGCTATAAAACGGTTTATGGCGGTCCAATTACAGGAAACATGCAGAACTTTCAAACATGGTAATGAAGTGCAGGAGCTAAACTCTGTCAACAAAGCTTTCGCATATTCCTTTGATGAGAATGAATCATCTTGTCCAACTAAAGTTGTATCAAAACCTAAACCCACGATTAAGACAAAGGTATGCAACGACTATGTCGTAACTTCGGAAAATGAGAAAATAATCTTGACGAAGACGGATCTGACTGAAGCACCGGATAAGATACGCAAATACGAGTCTGTTTTTATGCAATTTGCAAACTAGTAATGAGCGAAATAGTACAAGTTTAGCATACCACAGTACTTAACCAGTGAGTCAATCGGTTGCAAGGTAGCACACTTGAAAAGATATTTGACAGGTAAGATTTTTTGTGAGCTCTTTATTCACTGTAACCTGAATTTAAGGCAAAAGCTGGCGTTACACCATTAGCAATGATCCTGCTTGGGGCTCAGTTTGCGCTGATTACCATGAGAAAGCACCGTATGCAGTTGCAGAATACAAATGCAAGGAAGAAGCCAGATACGTTACTGTGATTGACGACAAAGGTGGAAAAAACCTCGAGTTTTCTGACTTCGGTGATCTAGAGCGTGTTGAAAGCACCCCCATTTTCTATGTAGATGCTTGGTGGTCTTCGCTGTGATGACTACATCAGTTCCGCTTCTTCAGGAATTCGCTGCAGCTTTTTGTATTGTGCATCTCTCTTGTGTTTGTCTAGTTAAACAGTTGTTGCTGTCCGAATAATTAGATTCATGCAACAGTAATGAACATTAGTCAAATGATCAAAGAATTGTTAATTTCGTACACCACGCATTTCAACGAAGACCTTCCTAAGCACTTTATAAACATGACTCGATTATAGCAGACTTAAAGTATAGGAAAAAAACATGCAAAAAACCGTATACCCACCGTAACTCGAGAAAAAGGCGCTACAATCATTATAGTGTTTATTCTTATATGTTATACACACAAGGCGTGCCATTTGAACAATCAGCGAAAACGTTTCGAAACATAATTAGTCACGGAGGAAACAAAGATATACTTCAAGTCAGCTCAAGTTCAGCTCCTGAAAAGTCAAAATAGAACGGATTAGGTTTGTTTAAAGCGTATATGAATTCATAACATTGGTGTAAAAGCACAATGGAGTCTGTCTCATGCCTCCTGTGTAGGAAAAGCGCTGACTACGGTAATGCGCTATTCCTACACCTGCTCGCAGCAATAGTGCTCAATGATTAATCGACATAGGCAACTGTGTATGGAAGAAGCAGATGTATGGTATAGTTGTAACGAACGGAAATTTACATCGAATGAAGGAATAACGAATAATCGATTTTCGAAAATTTTTCGAACGAATAAATATCAAATAATTAATTTTTGAAAAATTTCGAATGAACGGAAATTATTCTCGGTCAATGATTATTGAATTTGATCTTGACCATGTACTTTGTACCGTGGCGGCTATAAATAAGGCCGCCCGGCCGTTGTTTTAGTCATTGTTATTGTCTGCTATTTCTAGTCTTCTAATAAATACTTCTATTACTCTCTCTATCGCCACCTGGACATCCGCCCTCGCACTAACGAACCCGGTTGGTGCGTGACATGGGGGCCGAACCGAACCAACCCAACCCCGCCGATAAGACCGCGTAAGCGGAAAAGGCGAGTATCCTGCCTATATCAGAGGCAGTGTATATCCCCGATTCAAAGAGGAGCTCGTTGTGTGGCACATCGAGCCTTCTCAGAGGACCGGAGGAGGGTGTCAGCTACACCGCCGTGGTCTACCTCTACAAGGCAGCAGCGGCGCGTGTACCGTATACTGACAGGTCCCTCTTAGTCAAGGGGTATACTTTGTGGCTTGTATCAGCTACACCGCAAGACCCAGCCTAGAGGGAGGCGGGGTATACGCGTGTGTACCGTGAGCTGATACATCATCGAAATTGAATTTGTGCTGCAGGTGAAGCACAGAACATTGGATTTAAATAAAGCTCTATCTCGTACAGATATCGAGCTTGAATTGTTTTCATCGAAGAAGCCGATGGACACCATGCAGAAAATGCCGGAGTGTCAGAAAAGGGTTCCGCATACAATCCCGTCGACCGAGGGTGAGGTCGCACAGGCAGATATTGCGGAGGTGTTGGCAGCAATGGCCCTTCCAGAGGTTGAGCTCTATGGAGATCCCCAAGGAAGGAACTTCGATGATTTTGTTTGCAGATTCATAATGAATTATGGTAGACTTGGACTGCATAACGATATGTTAGTACATCTTTTTCTGTCTAAATTGGACGGATATCCTAAGGCAGTGGCCGAAACACTATCAGCAAGGATACGGGAGAGTACCTTCGAAGAAATTGTAGAAGCACTACGAAAAACATGGAGCATAAATGAGTCTGCTGATTAAATAACTGCGTATGTACGACTCAAACATTTGCGGATGACAAAGGACATTACAGCCTTCTGTCTTGAGTTAGAGAGGCTTACGCGGTTAGTGTACCCAGACACCACAGACAAGCAGCTCTCATGTATAAGAGCTGCAGAATTGGTTTTGCAGTTGAGGGACTGGCCTGAATACTTCCAGATGTTCACCACCGTAGAGACAGCGCCGAGGGAACGCGCGTATGAGCTGGTGAAAGCTATGGCGCTGCCCTGCGAATGTAGCAGGGAGTTGGCTGTGGCGGTGCAACAAAGCACGGAACAAGTCGTGCTAAATGCATGCGGATACATCCGTTAGCGAGAGCCAGACTCCAGTTGTGGAAAAAATTGCGTTATGCAAGATACTTTGGCAGCATCTTGCAAAAGGTGGCCACGCTGTTACAACTGTAACAAACCAGGACATTATAGTCGCGAGTGTGGCAAAAGGAAAACCTCACAGTCAGCGAAACTTGAACAGTGCCCAAGTAACTTTACGGCATCTTTGGGTCGATGTATTTGCAGCTCGGCAAGGACACGATCAAGGAAGAATCAGCTGTTTGGGAAGCAAATGGTGCTAGATGTACGTTTGCTGGGATTGCCTCGAAGAGCTATGGTAGATACAGGCTCTCAAATCAGCATCATCCCCCTGAGACTGCTAATGACGAGCATGAAGAAAGGATTTGATCTGAATGCTGACGTTGAAGAAATCCCGATTCAGCAGTTGCCTTCCGCATACGATGCCTCCGGGAAACGGATAAAGTTCAAGGGAGCGGTGAAGCTCACCTTGCAAGTCGAGAATGGCACCAAGCACAGAGTAGCCTTCTTCGTTAGAGAGGGAGGAGGTGGCGGAATTGTGCTTGGAGCAAATGCGCTACCGCAACTTGGGCCATCTATCATTGATGTTATGAACACTCATAGTAGCACAAAAAGGGCAGTTGTCGAAAAATTCGTCCAAGTCGATGCTCCAAGAAAACGGAGAAAGCGGAAAAAACAGCTCGAGACTGCACCGCTTTTGTATACTAGACCAAGAACTGAAATGTCTCCTAGTCGTAAAGGAGTATGGGAAGAGGTCGCGAACTGTAAAGTAGCCTCGAGTACAAAAGACAAGAGCGGTCGCTTTCAGCACGACGTTAATTTGGCAGGGGCCAAGCTCACCGTGGCGGGGGAGAACACGAGGATCTGCAATCCTGTGCGCTCCCTAGAGCGACAGCTCAAGAGAGCCAAGAGAGGCAGGTAGTCAAAAGCCGTCAGGAATCGACTAAATCGAAATTTACAATGCTCTAGCTTAAGAAATGACGTGAAGACAACCGAGTCTGGTGCTGAATCACGCACTAAGAGCCACAAATATCGCATTAGACCCCTTAATTCTATTTTCAGGTATAGTCGTAGGTGGATGCAAGGACAACCTCTTGTTTTGGTAGATAATTGCCACGATGCGGGAAGCCAAGGTGGTAGTCGGCCATCAATAGTGCAACAGCACTCTTTCTATGGAGGTGGGAGAAGACCTGTCGTCAGTTTCCTGGTCTCCAAGGGTCAAAACGCGAGAGTTGCCAATCCTCACTATGCACAAGTCACGAGTCGGGACGACTCTTACCGACGGAGGAGCATGTCAAGGATGGACGCCGTGGCACCTATAGGCAATGATTATTGAATTTGATCTTGACCATGTACTTTGTACCGTGGCGGCTATAAATAAGGCCGCCCGGCCGTTGTTTTAGTCATTGTTATTGTCTGCTATTTCTAGTCTTCTAATAAATACTTCTATTACTCTCTCTATCGCCACCTGAACATCCGCCCTCGCACTAACGAACCCGGTTAGTGCGTGACAATATTTGAATATGGACACGTTCTAAAATACGAACTTTCAAATTTTCGGAAAACCCCACTTGCCTAAATACTCGACTATTCGAATCAACGAATAACTGAACTTCATTGAATATTCGAATGCAGATTTCGAACATTTGAATGCAGTAATCGAATATTCAGACGCAATAATCGAATATTTGAATATTCGAACAACTTTCTCCAAAACTTTTCGAATATTCGAATATTCAAGTGATTGTTTATTAAAAGTCCTCGAGTATTCGTATTCGATTGAGTTTTTCTGAATGGCCGCATGAACGAGTTCTTTAGATAAGGGCCCGTAGTAAAGCTCGGTCATGGGAAATTATCTCCCCTGAGACCTTCATGTGAGGTTCTGCCAGTAAAATGACGACCGCCCATTTCCCCGTTCTATAGGGATGCAACTTCACCTGAGAGGTGAGCCTCAGGTGAAGTTCGGCAGGGAGATGATCTCCCTGCCGGGTCATGGGAGATGATATGAGCGATGATGTCCAGAAATAGTGTGCTAAAGAGGAAACGCAGAGAAAATCTTCGTAAGTTGCTCCTGAGTAACTTACGATACACAGCAATTTGCCTAACACTGCGGACAAAATCGGCGCAAAGTTGCACAACCGCGCCCGAAAAGGAGAGGATCGATGAACAGCTGATTTTGGCGAGTAAGACAGAAAAAAACAAATTCTTCTCTTTTTTGTAAACTTAACTGGTTTTTTTTTTGAAGCTGTCCAAAACGAGGACTCAGCTGTTCATTTTATTAAATTCACGTTGCAACCATTTCGTTTGGTCGCAAAATTTTCGTAACGAAATGTTTTTTGTTTTATCTTTACGTTTGCTAGGCGAAATCCTTGATAGCGGTCATCATCAATTGGATAGTGGCCGCTATCAAAGATTGCCCGGCGATGCAGCAAAAGATGTGTCGCTAGGCGGAATTGAACCACGGCCACGCGCGTGTAATTCCAATGGCTTACCCATTTAACCAAACCAGCTCAAGTGGTTCTTTTTTCAAGAACGCACTTGATTATAATGTCCAGGAAGCGATCTGCATCCAGATCAATAGCCCGCCGGATGCTGGACTGAGGCGCCAAGATATCAACTCCGTTCCGCCTCAGGGGAGATGCCCTGATGGTAGTTTACTACGGGCCAAGGGCTTTTTTCATTTATTCGCCTATTCGAATAAACAAATAATTGGACTTTCTCGTATATTCGACTATTCGAATAGACGAATATTTCGAACAAATTATTCGAATGAGAATATTTGGTTCCAGCTGTAGTGTATGCGTGTGTAGGCAAAAACCCTCTCAACCAACTCCTGGGGAGAAAACAGAACTTCATGATAAGAGTTAGCACGTTGCAAAAAGTTACACAGGCCCAACAAGCTAGTTCCAACCAACCGAAAAGAAATAAACCGACAAACCAACTTGTGGACAAAGTATAAGTATTGTCCCCTCCACAGCTCGTGCTACCCTTAGACTGCGTCTCAGACCTGCCACGTGTGGCTAACGTGTTGGCAACGTGACAACAACATATTTGCAACATGCCCCAACATGTTGGCCGCAATATTTTGGCCGCGCCAACATGTTGCTGCATGTTGCCAATGTGTTGCTGCCAACGTTGCCAATGTGTTAGTCACACGTCCGGCACGTCCGCGACGCCACAAGGGTAGCACGAGCTGTGGAGGGGACGATATGTCAAAACGCCAACATCAGACGGCTTAGGCCTCGGACAGAGTTCATGCGATCTGATCGTCGCGATTCAATCGCTGCAAGACAACTGTTACGAGTTCATTGCATGCCGATCAGCTTGCATTTCCGTTGTGATACTTTTCCAGCGCGGAATTTTTGAATGTAAAATGAACATGAATGAAAATCGCTGCGATCAAATCGCAAAGATCAAATCGCGTGAATTCCGTCCGAGGCCTTAGACTGAAAGCAACTCCATATCCTCCTTACATACTACAATCAGTGCAGCCATAAAAAATAGAAACATACAAGATACGATGAAGGATATCTGGTCATTAGCAGAAGCGACGATGTATGTAACTATGCTTCGGCGAAGCCCGAGCGGGCTAAAGGAAACCTTGTTCAAACGAAGTGGCCTTTTTACTTTTTAGATGTGATGTGTATCAAAATGGAGAGCATAAAACAACAAAGCATGAAGTGATTTTAAATCTGTTTTACGTATCTGTGGGAACGTTTGTGAACGAGGATTTATGAGCTTTATTGGAGCAAAAAAAAGTGAATGTGCGCTCAGACCAAAATGAGTTACGAAAATTTTTCCAGCCCTCATATAAAGCAACCAAGTATGATACATTTTTTATCTGAGGTATTCAATGAATGCTCCGGCTCCGCGCCCACCTTTTCAACTCGACGGTTCTTCCTGCTTTGACGTACGCTTCAGAAACATGGACAATGAGAAAGCAGGATGAATACGCGGTAAGCGTCATCGAACGAGCTGTTGAGAGAGTGATGCTAGGAGTGAATCGACTCACGCAAGTGAGGCAAGGATTACGAAGTTCTACCCTACGTCAACGATCGAAGATCAGGGAAGCTGCCGCGTACGCCAAGCAGAACAAGATAAGATGGGCCGGGCACGTAATGCGTTTCGACGACAACCGGTGGACGAGAGCTGTAACAGATTGGATACCACTGGACGTCAAACGCGAACGAGGAAGACCGCCGATGCGATGGTCAGATATGTTCACGAAGTCCTTTAATGAAGTCCTTCAGAGCGTTCCACGTGTTCCTGGTGCGATACGTAAACATTGGTCAACAATCGCCCAAGACAGGGACGAATGGAGGCATCACTGGTACCCGCTCGTGCAACACGATGATCAACGGGGATACAGGTGATACAGGTGATTCAATGAATGAGGTGCTCTGATATATATACATCACTACTCCACTGAAGCTGTAGAAAAAAGTTACGGCTATTTTTGTACTACTTCCACAAGTAATTTTTTGCTCAAAGGCTCGTAACTACTCGTTCACAAACGTTCAGCAGATAAGGAAGGCAGGTTTGAAATCAGCGTTTTATGCCCTCCATTATGGTATACATATCATCTAAAAAGGCCACTTCGACTAAACAAAGTTCCCTGGTGAATGTATAGTAACCTTGCAGTGACAAAAAAGATCGCAGGCGCACCAGTAAAGGGGGTGTATGCCAAGATGAACGATAGCTGGAAATAAGCATACTGTACTCCTGCGCTTGTCAATATGCCGCGCATAAAGTCTGATTTTCTGAAGCGATATGTTCTTTATTGGATTGAAAATGGTGTCGAACAGCAAGAGATAGGGCTTACCGAGCTCCCAGCGTTTTTTCGAAACTCCTGAATATCAATGTAGCGTAAATATAAAATTTGAAAAATATTTGACCTACGCAACGCATACGGCTGGCACAAACTATCGTTCATGTTGGCTGCCCCCCAGTGAAGGCTACTGTGTTACAAACAAAAGCAGTATTAGTTGAGCAGGCGCGACACCGCGCGGTATCCTCACCGTTATTAATCCTGCACCGCATGCGCTCTGCGATATGCAGGGCTCCTAAATTGCAGAGTCATTTGCACTAGCGGTTGCGCGACCGCGTCGCGCCCGGGCATCAATGGCGCCGGCGCCGGCAAAATGCCCGGGCGCGACGCGGTCGCGCGACCGCTGGTGCAAACGACTCTGCAATTTAGGAGCCCTGTAGCTGCGTTTGCGCCCAAAGAATACTGCGCTTTCGTCATGCAACAACCTATACAATTAGTGAGATATACATCCAGCTTGTGACTACATTCTCAATTGAGTCGTAGAGAATACAGGCCAGAAAGTAGAGAATAAAGAAATCAACATCGGTGTAGAGAGTTGACGTGAATAAATACACAACGCTAAACTACTACTCATGTTTTCATGTTCATCTGCTAAATAACCCTCTAGGCGAAGTTCCAAAAACTCGGTGATTTTAACCGCCTACCCACCTACCGTAACCTTGCATGGAAGACGTTTGTGCGAAAAGTGTGATTTCTGTATCAGCATATCGAATAACCCCTCTATGCAAAGCGCGAGATCTGAGGTTTTGACCACATACCGCAGCCTACGTATATAACCCCCGATGACGCCCTAAAATGCGAAGTAAATAGCATTTTCGTGACCCCCACATCGGCCAACTCCCCCAGGCAGATTGTCAACGAAGTTCGCGATTTCAAATTTTTGGGTTTATCTCCCAGCAGAATGTGACCTTTAGACTAGTTATTAGGTTGTTGCAAAAATAATGTCCGTTTTTCTAGGGCTATGTTCCAAACAACTTTCTTCCATCAAACTTTCTATTTCGATAAAACTTCTGCATATTATTGGAAAGCTCTCTTCATGTACTTTCTCATGGCGGTAAAATTAAGCTGCTATCCTCTTTGTGAAAATCTCAACAGCATTTTCCACATCTGCACTCAAACTCAGAATTTCATAGCTTTCACTTCCTTGATCACAATTCAGGAGCAAATAAACGAATTCTTCTAAAAACATAGCCTACGTATTGGATGAAGACTGTTTAGCTAATGCGTGTTTACGTAGATTTTTGAAAACACCTGGACTGAGAAAATGACGCCTCGAAATAGATACTCGCTGCTGGCACTCTATGGGTTAGAAATTTCTCATAATTAAGGCAATTGCCAAAGCTTCGCCCATTGTTGTAAGGTTGAAATCAGCACACCTTAACTACAATATTTGAAGAGAAACTTAGCTATTCAGCGCGCAAAGAATTCAAAATTTTCATAATTAGGCACTTGCGAACCTACAACAAATAGGCTCAAAAAAGTGAACATTTTTGAATTTTTATCTTTTCTTTTCGCAGAACTCCGTTGTTGGAGTTTTTTCTATATACACATATGCTATTGGCCTGCGGCTACAAAATAAGCTAATTAGTAGACATAGGGACAAAGCTTGAAGGGAGTTGTAAGCTCTTGAAGACGAGGTTTTCAAAAGAAAAACTTCCAGTTTTCTGACGCATGGTTTTCTTCCCTTTTGCGATATCATTACGAGCAGGCGCGCGCTAAATTGCGGAAGGTTTGCTCTTTCTGATGGTCTTGACCGCATCCAAAAATACGAAGACTGAACGAAGTTATAGCCTTCCAAAGTGAAAATTTGCAAAACGGACATTATTTTTGCAACAACCGGAAGTAAAACTTTGGGTAAACTCCATAAATACAAGAACACTTCCGGTTCATAAATTGGTCCAGTAAATGAGGCTCGCTAGATTGCTGTCTCTTTCACATGATCATCACCAGGGTCAAGCAAGGGGTGTGGCACATGATCGCTGGTTACGACTCCCCCCCCCCCTCCTGAACTATATACCTAAGATGGCATTACCAGAGTTGAGAAAGAGGTCAGCACAAGTCTTTCGAAACCCCCTCCCCTCCCATGAAAGCCCTCAAACGACCCCTTCTTCCTCCATTAACCTCTGGACCTCAAGGTGTGACATTCTGGAGGACACCATCTTTCCAGAGAGTGTTCAGATTTCTGAGAGCTGTACACCCGATTTTCTGTGACTGCACTTTATAATCACACGTAATTTGACGGCTGATTTTGATCTGAATGGGCATATTGAAAGGGCCAAATTTTCTTATGGGTGGGGCGTTCGGCTCCAAATTTCCAGTGTAGCAAGAAGAAGCTATGTGCTCAATACTCATACCAGCAATGGAGCGCTTTCTGGATTTTGAAGGCAAATTAAGGGGGTGCGGCACACCCCCTTAAAAGCTGCGGCAGCCGCAGCTTTTAAGGGGGTGTGCCGCACCCCATTAACTATATCAAAAAAACATTTTTAGCGGACAATATTTATATGAATCGATAGCCTAAACCTTGTAGATTCCATAAAACTGTTTGGAGAATGATCTGTCTTCTTAGCTCTAAGTAATATTTGGTGAAAGCACAGCGATCAAAAGCGAAAAATTGGAAAAACGAGATTTTGGTTGGCTTCTAATTCCACAGTTTGCAGGTCTTCTGAAGCGGGATTCCTGAGGTGGACAAAGAAGGAGTAGTGCTTTGTCTTGAGTGCAAAAACGGATAGCTAATTCACCTTTGAAACAAAGTTAACCATGTTGGAATTTGACCATTTCAATAGGTAGCCTGGTATCTTGAATCTTCAGAATTCGCTCATACTTTGTTTACAGGGGTTAACTGACATGCTAATTATGGATATGACTAGCTGGCTTACCCGGCTCCGCCGTATGTTCCGAATAGAAAATTCCATTTTTCAACCGATCCGGACCAAACTTGGCACACATACACTTCGGGCCCCGGCGGGTGCCACAGTCCACTTTTCGTTATCGATCGATGTCGATTTTATCGATTTTTTGCAAAATTTGAGCTATGGGGCTGGAATTTGGCAGGGGGTGTAATCGAGCATGCTGATCTCCCCCACGGGGGTGATCAGCATGCTCGATTACCCCCCTGTGCCAACTCCCAGCCATGTAGCTCACATTTCGCAAAAAATCGATAAAATCAATATCAATCGATGACGAAAAGTAGCCTATGACACCCGCCGGGGCCCGAAGTGTATGTGTGCCAAGTTTGGTCCCGATCGGTTCAGAAATGGAATTTTCTATTCGGAACATACGTACAGACAGACAGACATACAGACAGACAGACAGACAAACAGACATTCAGCTTTATATATAAGACTAGCGACCCTACGGGTCGCTAGCAAGTGGGTTGAGGCCAATTCATTAGTGAGTCAAAGCTAAACTTATTTGCACACTAACAATAGGGACATTTGAACAAAAACTATTTGCTTCATGTTGCAGCTTACGGTACAATGACAAAAAAGAATATTCACAATTTGCTGCACCGTTTTTGAGCACTAATAGTCTTACCAAAGTTAATCTCGATTACCCATGGGTTACTCGGAAAGTTCTGCAAATATTTTCCAAACAAGGCTTCTTAGCAACGTGATCAAAATTCCTCTGAAGTTCCAACAACCACTTCTCCAAAATTCCGTGTATTCGATTCGAATTCCTTTCGCACCTTAGGTTCTATCAGAGGCATACCCTCGATACATAGAGCCACGTACTCTGGTAACCTTCACTTTGAGGGCTTTGGGGGGACACAACCTTCACCTGGGAAAAAACAGAAGTTATCCGGGGCGAAGCCACGGATGTTATAATCCTGACTATATCGGAAGAATGTGAATGAACCAAATATAGGAAAGAATATCTGAAAAATGTCTCAGCGAAACCGAGAAATTGCTTTTTTAAAGCCTTTTTTACGCTGAAAAGAGAATTTCTGTGAAAATTTCTTCAGAATTCAGGACAAAGTTCCTCAGTTAGCCTCCTACTTGACCAAAAATGAGTTTCAAAAGTTTGGAAAGCTGTTGGAGTTGAATTAAAATGAGAAACTGCGCTTAATTGTGCGCAGAGAGTCGCGCACGAAATTGCTGATCTATCTCGTTAGTAAGTGACTTTTAAAGCTTGGGACGTTGTCAGCTCTCCCCGTCGTGTCATGACGGTCAGAATGATATATAATGTTACAGGGCTTCGTTGAGACCCCGCGGAGATCTACGACCAGAGCCAAATGCCCCGTCGGCTCTGGTCTGTCTCCGCTGCTCGTCTGCGTCTCCGCGCGCTGCGCGCTACCTCGCTACCCCAAACGCGGGGCGCGGGGCATTTGGCTCTGGTACCCTTTTCATCGCTGTTTCGCACCCAATTTTAGCAAGCTATGTGTCATTTTGAAGCTCTTGATCTATATTTTCACGCCGACAACGTCCCAAAATCGCATTTCTTGATTTGGACGAGAAATCCGGCAAATACCTTGTTTTCGAAAATCTCTTGTTTTTCTTCTAGTTTACCTCTTTTTACCCGGTTTTTTCGTGCATTCTATAGATCTTGCTTCTGTTCATAATGCAGACAACCACCCAGCCTTTATCTCTTCGATTATTGTGGATTTTTTTGCGAAAAATCGTAAAAAATGCGTTTTTCTTTACCTTGTTCTGTTTTAATGCCTTCGCATCGATTTTTTTCCAGCTTGGGCGATTGTTGCTCAGAACAATAAGCGCAACAATCCAGACAACGTCTCAGGAAACAGGAGTGTCAATGCGGGGGCAAAAATGCAAAGGACGCATCAAAAATCAAAACCCCGTGTTACGAATTGCTGGTCCTGGAGCGAAGACTTGCACTTTGAAAAGCCGCCAATTAAAAGATTTCAAGCCTCACTGTAGCGTTTTTATCCTATTTTCAGCAGTTTCTTTTGCTTTTTGTATCCATTTTATGTCATTTTCTCTTCTCTGATCATCTTTAAACAACCTTCACCGTTTATGACGTCAGATGTTCAAACAACCTTCACTTTTGACGCCCTGTCTCTAGACTATCGAAGGCATGATCAGAGGTTAAGCGGTAACATCGATTATTAAAGTTTTTCCACAAGACAGCCTTTCCTTTAAATCCATAAAATTTTTGCTAGCGCTAAAGATTTCCTTTTTATCTTTAGGCTTTTCCTTAAAAGAAACGGAGTTCGCGAAACGCCTCTCAGTCCTATTGTAGAACCACCGCCACTTTGTTGTGCCTAAAAATTCTTGCAATGGGTCCAAAGGTTTTGATAATTCAAGGTTTTTTTAAGTGAAGCGAAATTTATTGATTAACCGGCTCTTTCGAGAGAAGCGGAATTTCTTTGTAATTCTAAATTTTCATACACTTGATCCAAATGACTATAATACTTCGAGGCCTCTGTTCTTCCCAGGACGTGGAACACACTCATTACCTCCAAAGCTTTCCTAACAAAAATACAACATCTTCTAACACTCCTAAGAATCTTCACAAAAAAAATTTCGCGCCCACGAAGCCCCTAGTCTTTCTTTGCCAGCGGGATGCTCGCCCTGACCTTTTCTGTTTGGGTAGGAGTATGAATTCCCCAGTGAAAAGAAAACCGAAAGTTCTTTCGACATCAAATTTTGTCAGTAAAGTTTGGAAACTCCTAAAAAAATTTCGCCCCACAAAGTTCCTGGTATTTTTGCCAGCGGGACCATGCTCGCCCTGCTCTCTTATTTTTGGGGAGAAAGTGGGTTCTCAGTGAAAAAGAAAGAAGTATTTTTCAACAAATTTCTCGCAATTTGGCTGTAAAACCTTAAGACTCCTAAGAAAAAGTTCGTGTTGCATAAGGTCCCTGGTCCTTGTCAACGAGACCGTGTTGGCCCCTCTTTTTTGAGCAGAAGTAAGAATTCCTCAGTGAAAAGAAACCCGAAAGTTCTTCCGACATCATATTTTGTCAGTAAAACTTAGAACTCCTAAAAAAAAATTTCGCTCCCCGAAGCCCCTAGTCTTTTTTGCCAGCGGGATCATGCTCGCCCTGACCTTTTCTGTTTGGGCAGGAGTATGAACTCCTCAGTGAAAAAACCTAAAGTCTTTTCGAGATCAAATTTTGTCAGTAAAGCTTGGAAACTCCTAAAAAAATTTCGCCCCACAAAATCCTGGTTTTTTTGCCAGCGGGACCATGCTCGCCCTGACCTTTTCTATTTGGGCAGGAGTATGAATTCCTCAGTGAAAAGAAAACCTAAATTTCTTTCGAGATCAAATTTTGTTTGTTAAACTTGGAGCTCCTAAAAAAATTCCGCCCCACAAAGTTCCTGGTTTTTTTTGCCAGCGGGATCATGCTCGCCCTGCTCTTTTGTTTTTGGGGAAAAAGTAGGATTTTCTCAGTGAAAAAGAAAGAAGTATTTTTCAACAAATTTCTCGCAATTTGTCTGTGAAACCTTGTAATTCCTAAGAAAAAGTTTGTGCCGCGTGAAGTCCGTGGTCTTTTCTGCCAGAGAGACCATGTTCACACTGTTCTGTTATTGTGAACAAAAGTGGGATTTTCTCATTGGAAAAACCTGGGAGTTTTCGACAATATTTCAAAATTTGTCCATGAAACCTTGCAGTTCCTAAGAATAAGTTCGTGCCGCATAAGGTTCCTGGTCCTTTCTCTCAACGAGACCATGTTCGTCCTGCCTCTTTTCTTTAGAGGCAGCGTCCACCCAGAATTTGGCCCCCCATGTTTCCGTCATTCTGGGGCCTTTCCGTGGCCCTGATTACAGTTTCGCACTTCAAACTCTCCAAAACTCACAAAAAATCCGATTCCTGGAAACCCTGTCTTGAGGGCGCGGACGAGTTTCGAATCGCTCGTCCCCGTCGGCAGGCCAGCGGGGAGTAGCTGGAACTGCATGGGTGAAGTTCAGCAGTGTGCAGCTTCTGCTCACTACCATGTCAAGACGTGTCGGGAGGTAGTCCCTGGCTGGGCGGAGTCTGATATCAGCCAGCCAGGGACTTCCACGCCCCTTATCTCCATTCAGAGACAACGTTAGAGGACCGGACCAACGCAGATGCCCCTTTTCTGGGGCCTACATTCAGGATCGACGGTAATCGGAAAGGGTTAGGTTCAGCGTGGACCCTGCCTTTAAGGACGGAAGTAGGATTTTGTTAGTGTTTGAATTCGAGCATCTTTCGGGAGATTTCGAAAATCTGTATGGAAAGCTTGTGATTTTTGAGGAGAAGTTCCTGACGCATAAACTCCGTGGTTCTAAGCTGGCTTCTCCGCGAGATTGATGATTCCACGCTGCCGTTTTGAAAGCGAAAGTTTGATTTTGCTTAAATACCCCGCTTTCATTAGTCGTTTTGATTAGCTACCCACAAATTCAAAGAAATTAGTTCCGAAAGATATTTTGCGTCGAAGCGTTTTGCCTTAGAGGTGTTAAGCTGTTTTCACGCTTTACCGCTTTTCACGCTTTAACTTCACCGCTTTCCACGCTGCTGTCCAGAAAGCGAAAGTGAGATTTTGCTTAACTACTTCATGAAAATTTGATATTTTGTGCAAAAAAATTGGCATAGAGTTTTAAGTCGGCTTTTCCCCGTCCGTGGTTTGTACATTGCTGGACTGTAAAAGTGGCATGCCTATATTGGGTGATCTCAAAAGCAGACTTTTCAAAAGAATGCATGAGAACCATGTATTGAGGCGGAACCGGCTTCAGCCGGTTTCTGTAAAGCTACAGAAAATCAGGCCGGCATCCTCGGCACTAACGATTCATTTGCATTCCTCAGCATCCTCGACCATTAACGATCCATTTGTGTTCCTCGGCATCTTCAGCCATTTAGTCACTAACGATCCATCTGTATTCCTCGGCATCCTCGACCATTAACGATCCATTTGTGTTCTTCGGCATCCTCGGCCACTAACGATTCATTTGTATTCCTCGGCAGCGAATATGCATGGTATATAAGTCGAGGGAGAATTCAGTTTTTTGCTGATCGCTCTATGCAATAAACGTTTCGTCCTTCTCTTCGCCTATTCAGCTCAATTGGCGACCACGTAGCGGATACTCAATCACACCTGCTCCATCGTTTGTGCGGATTGCACCTTTTTCACCACAAGGAACGACGACTCAGCAAGGGCCACCGTCAGTTTCCACTGCGCTTACTCTTCACGTGCGGCTGCACTTTTCCAAACCATAACCGAAAGAATTCCAATCGACAACTCTCCATCTTCATCCGCCAATCATCAACGCTCCTGAGACCAACCCAACCCGCCTCAAGAGATGCCAATTTCTGACAGCGTAGTTCTTCGAAGACAAATCGGATTTTTCAAAAGACAACTGCAACGATACTGTTCAGCCGCTGCTGATATCTTCAAAGAATACCGAGTCGAACCATCTAAACCTACTCTCAGCCATTTGACCAATGAAGATTTGGATTCTTTCCGCTTTGAACTCGTATCTACGAAAGCAAACTTATTGAAGGCTTACAATAAAACTGTAAAACTCCATGATGACTGGACAACACTTCAAGACTCCAACCCACTTGAGCAAAAGGTCTTTGAAGACTACATTACGAAATATGGAGACTATCGTACAGATATCGCTCTCGCTGTCAACAACCTCGAACAGTTTGATGCTGTCTTGAATGTTCTTGACGCTGAATACGTAAAACGAGAACTGCATCCACCTTCCGAATCTGATGGGACACTCGCGGATAACGATGACGATTCCGGTGACAACCTCAGACGTCAAAACCGACGCGTTACTCGAGCAACAGTTTCCGCACCAGATGCATCTCTGCTCAATTTTGTAGATGCTTCAATACTTACAAAATTGGATCTGCCAACCTTCGATGGCAACTTACTGGATTACCCCGAATTCAGTGCTCGTTTTGCAACCCTCGTCGCCAATAAAACTCAACTTGACGACACCACGAAATTCTCACTTTTGAAGTCATGTCTACGCGGAAGAGCGTTACAATCCATCCAAGGACTTTCCATGACCGCCGAAAACTATCACATCGCCATGGACATACTGAAGACACTTTACGATGACAAGGTAACCGTCCGGCATATACTTTTCACCAAACTGGCGCAATTACCACCTTGCGATCCTGAGGGACGCCATCTACCCAACCTATACAATCAAATGTTTTCCCTCGTCCGGCAGTTTGCAAATAATCACGATGACTCCTCTGAGACTGCCCTTGGGGCACTACTTCTCAATAAACTTCCTCTGCGAGTGAGAAGTCTGGTCTATGACCGCACTTCAAATGACCACAATGTCTCCCCTTCGGAATTGCTCCACCTACTGACGGACATTGTTCGAAAGGACTCTACATTGTTTGAAATGGAGTATCACGCACGTCCTCCTGCCCATCAAAGAAATCCAGCTCAAGGATTCCATGTAGCGCTCAGCAAAGCGCCTCGGCCACGCAAGGTACCAAACGAACGGAAAAAACACCGTAAGTGCCCATTTTGTGACTCTACCGCTCATTTAGCAATAGAATGCGACGCCTTCCCCACAATGAAAGAGCGTATCGATCAAGTGAAACGCCGGAAACTTTGTTTCAATTGTCTTTCGACTTCTCACAATACAAAGGATTGCACGTCTAAATACCGCTGCATGTTTTGCTCAAGAAAACACCATTCTTCATTGTGTTTTCGATCGAATCGCTTTCACACGGCTTCTACATCGCCTGGTCTCAATAATCACACTCCCACACAATCACCGCGCCGCCAAAATGTGATATCTTCTTCAAATCAATCATCAAGACTGCAGAATCACATCGTGCATTTAGAAGAGCCCAAAAAGGAGATGATTACTTCTTCTACGAATCCGACTGAACAACTAATTGACACACAAATCGATGTTCCTACTATACCAGCTCCTGTTACTTGCTCAACCAACAATGTAACAAACCTAACGACTCAGACAGCACTAATGTGCACAACTGTAACGCTCTTCAATCCAAATGATCGCTCGCATCAAACCACTGTAACAGCCTTCTTGGACAGTGGCTCCAACAAGTCATATATCACTGACGAGGTTGCTAATATGCTCCATTTGCCTACTACAGGAACCGAACATATCAGCCTTTCCACTTTTGGAAAAGTCGAATCACTGGAACTGGAGTGCCGAAACCACGTAATCGGCTTGTACACTGAAAAGGGAGTGAAACACCTGCAGGTTAAATCTATACCGTTACTTACTGGAAACCTTCAGCGCATTCATATCCCGGAAGGATCAACTGATAATATTACCCTTTCTGTCTGCAAACCATCCATTCTCATTGGAAATGACTATTTCTGGGACATTATATTGTCAGAAGACTTCCATTACAGAACTCTTTCGAAGAGTTATCGAATTTTGCATACAGCTATCGGAGATATGATTGTAGGCAAAGCCTTCAAAGCAAAAAACTATATCGCATGTACTGCCGTCAACTCCACCACTGGGATAGACGATGCATCAAGTCCTCCAAATCACAAGGAGCTTGTTGAATTGGTCAACAACTTTTGGAGACTTGAAACAGTCGGGATATTAGACGACCCTTCTCAGCTGGATGATGAACAGTGTCTCAAACACTTCAGTGATACCATCTACTATGATGAATTGCAGAGAAGGTATGTCGTGAAGTTACCGTTCAAAATAAATCCAGCCGAACTACCCACCAACTTTTCTCTCGCGTATTCGCGCTTGTGCTCGCAGCATAAATCGCTGCAACAGAATGTTCCTTACCTTCAGAAATATCATGAAATTTTCGAAGACCAACTCAAGAGGCAAATCATCGAGCGAGTACCAACCAACGATGTTACGAGTTCTTGCCATTATTTATCACACCATGGAGTTGTCAAGAAAGAAGGTGAAAACATAAAGATAAGATGCGTATTCGATGGTTCAGCCAAACTGAAAGGACACCTCAGTATTAACGACATCTTATATCGCGGACCCGTACTACTGCCAGATCTCACTGGGATTCTTATTCGGAGCAGACTATACAGGATATTGATTTCAAGTGACATAGAAAAAGCCTTCCTTATGGTCGGCTTACATGAAGACTCGCGGGACTATACTCGTTTTCTATGGTTAGATGACCCATTAAAGCCTATAAGCTCAGAAAACCTAGTCACATATCGTTTCGCACGCGTACCGTTTGGTCTTATTTGCTCCCCGTTCCTCTTGGCCGGTACGATACATTTCCATCTGTCTTCGACTACCACTGATATAGCTCGACATCTTCTTCAAAACACCTACGTTGACAACATCTTTCATGGAGTAGACACAATCAAGGACGGCGTCACCTTCTACAGGGAATCAAAGAAATTATTTCTTGCAGCCGGGATGAATCTACGTGCTTACGCAAGCAACTCAAAGGAGTTGAACGAATTCTTCGAACAAAACGAAAGATGTAAAGTGCAACAGATGCAGAAATTACTCGGATTACGCTGGAACACAGAGAATGATACACTTATCATTTCGTTGCCTGAAACGCCTAAGTGCGACTTCGTATGGACCAAGAGAAAGGTTTTGAAACATATCGCTCAAATCTACGACCCGATTGGATTATTTTCTCCGGTCCTTCTCGTTGCGAAACTTTTCCTGCAATCACTCTGGAAGATTGACTTATCTTGGGATGAAACCCTACCTAACAAGCAATACGACAAGTGGCATCAAATAATTTCTTCCTGGACAATACCGGAGCTGATTGTACAACGATTGATCATCGATCCGAACGATTTTTCGGCGAACTTTGACGTTCACGTGTTTACCGATGCCTCAGCTCACGCCTATTGCGCGGTTGCTTATATCGTGCAACGACATACTGACAAACCCACAAAGATATCGCTGCTCATGTCAAAATCCAGCTCCTCTCAATCAATCCATTACAATCCCACGATTAGAACTGGCCGCGCTGATGATTGGTGCAAAACTTCTCACATATATCACGAAACAACTCGACATTTGCATTTCAAGAAAGTATCTTTGGACCGACAGCATAGTATCCCTAGCTTGGACTAAAAGCAATAGGGATCTTCCCGTCTTCGTCAAAAATCGTGTAAGGATTATACACGAAAACACCGTAGATGTCATTTTGCGACATATTCCCGGTGAACTCAATCCTGCTGATGTAGGAACACGAGGAGCTTCGGTTGAAGAGTTATCGAAGTTCAAACAGTGGTGGAGCGGACCAAAATTTCTTCAGGAGAAACCAGAATTCTGGCCTTCCAACTTGATGGAAACCTTTGGAAGCACTAACACAGAAACTGCAAAGGAAGAAAAGAAGTCCCAAACGTTTTCGTGCAATTCTCCTCGCATATGTGTCTTCTCATCCAACAAAAATGGTGATCATGACAAATGGAACAATATGATCATAGATGCATCTCGTTTCAGCACATGGAACAAACTGGTAAACACTCTTGCTTATGTTCTGAAATTCATAACGGTTAGGGTACCAAGAGCGACTACAATATTTGGATACTCAAGGGTAGCGCGTCTGAATAATGCGGAAATCATAATATTTCGCCTCGCTCAGGCGATGACTCCGCCATCCGAAGAACACAAGAAACAACTTCATCTTTTTCAATGCCCTCAGAGTCTGCTATGGAAAAGCAAAGGCCGAATAGACTACGCTAATTTGCCTTCGGAAGCAATTACTCCAGCCTTCTTGCCACGCGCGAATAGGATTACCTCGCTTTTTGTGCTTCACGTCCATCAAGTCAACAATCACTGCGGAGTCAATCATACTTTGACACTCTGCCGCTTAAAAGCATGGATTCCCCAAGGAAGGGCTGTCGTGAAGAAAATCATACACCGCGATTGCTTCAAGTGCAAAAAATATCAAGCAAAGCCCTTCGCTCTTCCACCTTTCCCAGTTCATCCTGACAGGAGAGTGAGACCGCCTCAGTACCCCTTCCAAAACACCGGCATGGATTTCTTTGGACCCCTTTCATACAGAACTCAAGAACAGTCAACTGGAAACTATTGGATGATTTTGCTCACATGTTTGAATTGTAGAGCTATATTCGTAGATGTCATCCTCGATATGTCCGCGCACACCGTCTTGCACATTCTACGACGCTTCTTTGCCACCATGGGATGCCCATCCTGGATTATCTGCGATAATGCCCAATCTTTCAAAACGATCAATCGCTGCTTCGCTTCTCTCCCTGAGCCTCAGACCAACATGGACTTAATTGACTACTGCTCGAAACGACGAATTGAGATGAAGTTCATCCCAAGCCTGAGTCCATGGCAAGGAGGTATGTATGAAAAGATGATAGATATTTTCAAGAAGTCATACAGATTTTCTATCGGAAACAATCTACTAAACATTGAGGATATCAAGACTATAGCCAAAGAAGCTGAGGCTATAGTGAACACCAGACCACTTACTTACTATGTTGATGAATCAAACTATTTGCCGTTGCGTCCTATCGATTTCATTCGACCGTATGCCTTACTTAGCAGCAGTCAACCCGAAAATCACGAGGAAGACTGGATACCGAATCCAACAAATCACACCACGTTGTTGGCCGATTGGAGCCGTACAAACAAATTCCTTTCTAACTTTTGGAAAAGGTGGACAACTGAATATCTTACTGCTATGAGAGAACACTTCAAGGACAAACACCAAACGCCCAGATCGCACGAAGATGATGCACCAAAAAAGGGGGACTACGTGCTTATACATGACGAGTTTCTGAACAAAGGACAGTGGAAAATGGGAGAAGTGGTCGGATCCCAAGACAATTTTCGAAGATCAGTTGAAATACGTCTGCCTTCAAAACGAATTATCACACGCCCCAATAACCTCGTTCACAAGATGGAATTAGGCCCCGAATCGAAGGATTTCAAGAAGGAAGACGTGTCTCCGCCGTCAGATGAAACCGAGCAATCGAGACATCCCATGATAACCAGATCAAGGGCAAGGTTACAGGCAAGCACCACCCTACTTTGTCTCAGCTTGCTCCTTTGCACTATGATAACGACCTCTCAAACTTTGAAAAATCTTCACTCATTGGTCGAAACAGACTACACCCGCTGTTCCGACGACCTTATGGAAGAGAAAACGATATTGTATGCAACCAATTGCGTACCAAAAGGAATCGCCGTAGCACGAATCAAGACTAAAGGTAAACCCTTCTGTTGGTTCCCAGTATTGTGCCCACTTGGTCATATACGATTCTCACACAAATCGTCAACATTATGCGGAGAAAAATGTGAATGTCCTGCATGGGCATCCGCATGTTCCTTTAGCGAAAGCTCATACACAACGCTATCATATCGTGAACAATTACCACTTTCTGTCCTACATTATCAACCCAAATACGTGTGTTCATTCGAATTTTCTTCCTCATGCGATACAACAAAGAAACTAGGCTTCTTCAATCAAGTACAACTATACGATGACGAGCTACTGTTGGTAGAAAACTTAGTGATAAGCATTCGCGATTATGTCAACGAGCACGACTTCATATGCTTCGACAAAAGGGGTCGGAAGCGTCAAGCAACGAAGTTTATCACAGGAACATCCCAGTTCTGCAAGAGACACAAATGCCATCTACGAGCACGTCTATTCTGCATCTATGACAACCCCTTGACAATGCTGATCCTCAACACAACAAGCAATTTAACGATACCAATCAAGGCCTGGGGGTCTGTGGCAAAAACCTACTATGGGTTTGCTAGCAACATAGTAAACAAAATGAACGACTCGGATGATATACTACTCATATCGAACCCTACGACAGGGACCTCAAATAACTTACAACTCGTCACTGAATGTGTGAAGGGAGGACTATCGCTGACGATCAAATCCAGATACGAATTCATCGAAGCTTGTGTAGAACAGTACTGCGTATTCATTGAAGAAGCTCTCTCGCATGATATAGTATTCCCAAACTCGATCGTTCTATACGACTATACGGTCATACTAACTATCTGGACCACTTCGAGACCTTATCAAACGAAGGCACACTGCAGAGCTCATCCCTTATGCGAGATGCTGAGATGCACATTTTGTCTTCAGAAGCTCTACAACTCACAATGCTGGACTTTAACAGAGATAGCTTTTGCAGCTACCGGAATATTTTTCATTTCGCTTCTATTACCATGGGTACTTTTGACCATCAAGATTGTCACTCTACTTTGGAAATTTTTCAAACTTCTCATAAGATGTGCATGTTCGTTCATAGGGAAATTCTTACCGGTTCGTCACCTACCAAAAATTCTACGACAACGATCCACTGTCCGTCCATACATCTGCCGACGGCATCGAACTAGAAAAAGGAGTTTGTTGCTTTGCATCCTCGTTTCCCTACTCGAATTACAATGTACACAAGAGTGCGCACAAGTCACTTCCATTACGGCTACTGAGAAAGTTTGTCATCTTTCCAACGGCTCTGAGACGTGTACTTACGATGAAGCAACAGTCCTGACCCTTCAACCTTTGCTACAGGAAACATGCCTTGCGATCAGAGATCATCACGGCGTTATACTTGCTACTCTATCCCTCAAAATTGATGGAATACGCTTCAAATGTCACCGAAAACTTGAATTCTTCACCAGAGATCATCAGTTAAAATCGGAGTCGATACACAGATGTTACCTGGCCGGAAGTTGCCAAGAAAATACATGCGATAACATCTCACCAAAGGACAAACTCGAGGAAATTTCAAGGATAGCCAATGAACACCCAGGATATACATATTGCTCATCCAGTTGTGGATGCCTCACTTGTGAAGGCTGCTTTATGTGCCAGCCCAGTTGCCTATTCTACAGAATCTACGCCGTCCCTACCAGTGAAACGATCTACCGCATATTTACTTGCCCCAGTTGGGAGGTAGGCGTGAACGCCGCTGTAACACTTCAACAAAACGGTTTCGACGCCTCCTCTACAGTCCTAAGATTATACCCAGGACAAACAAGCCTTTGGAATCATCTGAGATTCACTCTCACAACTGCCATTAGTCCACAGCTACCAATACTCTCATCGGCGTTTATTTCAACAGGAAAGAAAACCTCCATCATTGAACCAGCACACAGAGGGCAGCTGACTCCAAAGAGCGCTGGCCAACTTCAATGTGCCTCCCAAAACCACGCAAAGGACTTCAATTGCACCTTTAGTAGTAGAGCATGCACATGCACTGATGGATTACAGAAGGTGTCATGTATATGCAGCACAGGAAACGTCCATAATCTCATGAAAAGTGCTCCGTTACCTCAAGTCTCTAAAGCCTATGCGATTTTCAGTCAAAGAGGCGAAATATACGCTAAAACAAGGGTTGGATCAGCGCTACAAATTCAAGTCGTTGCCGAAAACATGAAAATTACTGCTCGACAAACGCATACCTCCTGCGAAGTAGAAGTAAGCGACCTTGTAGGGTGCTACAGCTGCATCAGCGGTGCTGAGCTTCGTTTATCATGCAGGAGCATGGAAGGTGACACGCTAGCTTATGTCTTGTGCCCGAACGAAAATCAAGTAGCAAAGTGCACAAAGAATGGTTTTCTAAACAAACTGAGATTTCATTTCAACACTTCATCTGTTTCTGTGGACTGTGAATTCAGTTGCCCCAAAGGGAAAAGTTCTATAAAAATTTATGGACGCCTACACTACATCAATGACGACACAATTGAGGACGACTCGCTAGCCGACAATCAACCTGGCAATCCCAAAGGCAACACTTACTGGGACACATTGAATAATCAATTTGGAAGTCTCCTTTTGTATGTTCCTAAAATCATTGTACGAAATTTGAAAACGATTACTTTCCCTATTGTACTCGTCCTCCTCCTCTTATGCACCTTCTTACTATATTACAAGAAGTTTCTTCTTCCTTCGTATCATCACAAACATTCTTGACTGTGCATCTCCCTCGTGGGGAGTTTCTGTAAAGCTACAGAAAATCAGGCCGGCATCCTCGGCACTAACGATTCATTTGCATTCCTCAGCATCCTCGACCATTAACGATCCATTTGTGTTCCTCGGCATCTTCAGCCATTTAGTCACTAACGATCCATCTGTATTCCTCGGCATCCTCGACCATTAACGATCCATTTGTGTTCTTCGGCATCCTCGGCCACTAACGATTCATTTGTATTCCTCGGCAGCGAATATGCATGGTATATAAGTCGAGGGAGAATTCAGTTTTTTGCTGATCGCTCTATGCAATAAACGTTTCGTCCTTCTCTTCGCCTATTCAGCTCAGCCGGCTTGAAGCGAGGTACTATTAGCCACAGCTTTCCTTGAGCAAAATATGATAACGTGGAGAATTTTCCATACGGTTCCCCTACAATTTACAAAAGCTCGCTCGCGAAAAAAAAATCCGAGATTATCTGAGTGAGATTCTCCCAAAATATTAGGTTGTCCCGAAAGTTTTGTCCGTTTTTTCAACATATCATAAAAACGCATGGAACGGAGATAGGAAAACGCTTTAAGCACTAGCCCACGCATCTTTTCCTCCTCATTCTAACTGTCAAGCCCTCATGCCGATTACTCTCTTGCTCACGGAGATAAACGCCGAAATTTCGAACCCATGGTTTTTACTATGTCCAAGTTTGGCAATTTTTCACAATCTTTATTTTTGACTTTCGGAAAAGCTTTGGCAACAGTTAGATAGAGCAAACAAAAGGCAATATAAATGCAATTTTGCGGCATCTATAGCCAGCCTTGAAAATTTTTTAGAATTATTTTCTGATGCTATCAAATTCCAGTTTTGGTGATGCCAAAAGCCAGAGATCATGAAACGGAGCACAACTAGGGTGTTATTCGATGCAGCTTTTCCTCCTCTTTCCAGTGAGTGTATTTTCTCTCCAATTTGAGGGGTCCTTGGCGATAAAATTTTCATAATTCTTGAATTTGACCCCACCCCAGCGTGTGCACGTAAAATGCAAAATCTTATATTTCAAAGCGGTAAACGCTCATTTGCTTCGTAAAAATAGTGAATAATCGTAATCGGTTTTTGAAAGCTTTAAAATCCGATGATTTGTTAGTGTTCGAGGCGTTTCTGTATTTTAGAACTTCTCAAAAGTGAAGACTTTTGAAAAAATTATCTTTAAAAATATTGAAAAGCCAGCTAGATATCCAAATAATTGCATTGCATTGCCCTTTGCTTACTCTATCTGAGGGCTATCAAAGGTCTTCCAAAAGTTGAAAATAAAGATTGTGAAAAATTGTCAAACTTGGACCTAGTAAATACTATGGGTTCGAAATTTTGGCGTTTATCTCAGTGAGCAAAAGAGTAATCTGCACAAGATCACGACAGTTAGAAAGAGGAGGAAAAGATGCGTCGGGTAGTGCTTAGAGCGTTTCCCTATCTTTGTTCCACGTATTTTTATGATAGGTTGAAAAAACGGACAAAACTTTCGAGACAACCTAATACTTGCTTTCAAAGGATAGATATTTTAGCAGATTAAGAAAGAGATAGATGAGAAAATTCGTACTGAATCCTTTCCCCAGGACCCTCGCTTTCTCTTCAAACAGGACTTAAGCTTACTGCCTTTCTCTGCGGCAAAAGTAGATTTTATAGAAGGAAAAGCTTTTAACAGCAGTTTCTTTTGATGCCTTCCAAGGGGATCATGTTCGCCCTGCTCTTTTCTTTTTGGGCAAAAGTAGGAAATCCTCAGTGAAAAAAACTTAAATTTCTTTCGACATCAAACTTTATCTGTAAAACCTTGGAACTTCGAAATCGCACCCTTAAAGTCCTTTGTCCCTTCCAAGGGGACCATGTTCGCCCTGCTCTTTTCTATTTGGGCAAAAATAGGGATTCCTCAGTGAACAAAACCTAAAGTTTCTTTCGACATCAAACTTTGTCTGTAAAACATTGGAAGTTCGAAAATTTCGAAGTTCCAATGTTTTATAGACAAATTGCCCATAAAGTCCTTGGTCACCTCCAAGGGGACCACATTCGCCCTGCTCTTTTCTATTTGGGCAAAAATAGGGATTCCTCAGTGAAAAAAAACCAAAGGTAATTTGTTTGTGAGCCCTTGGAGTTCGTTAGAAAAAAATACGTGCCGCATAGAGTCCCTAGTCCCTTCCAAGGAGACCATGTTCGCCCTGCTCTTTTCTATTTGAGCAATAGTAGAATTCCTCAGTGAGTTAAAAACCTAAAATTTCTTTCGACATCAAACTTTGTCTGTAAAACATTGGAACTTCAAAAATTTCGAAGTTCCAATGTTTTACAGACAAATTGCCCATAAAGTCCCTGGTCACTTCCAAGGGGACCACATTCGCCCTGCTCTTTTCTATTTGGGCAAAAATAGGGATTCCTCAGTGAAAAAAAACCTAAAGTTTCTTTCGACATCAAACTTTATCTATAAAACCTTGGAACTTCGAAATCGCAAACTTAAAGTCCCTTGTCCCTTCCAAGGGGACCACATTCGCCCTGCTCTTTTCTTTTTGGGCAAAAATAGGGATTCCTCAGTGAAAAAAAAACCTAAAGTTTCTTTCGACATCAAACTTTGTCTGTAAAACATTGGAAGTTCGAAAATTTCGAAGTTCCAATGTTTTATAGACAAATTGCCCATAAAGTCCCTGGTCACTTCCAAGGGGACCATGGTCGCCCTGCTCTTTTCTTTTTGGGCAAAAGTAGGAATTTCTCAGTGGAAAAAAGTGCGTGCAGTATAAAGTATTTTGTCCCTTCCAAGGGAACTATGTTCGCCCTGCTCTTTTCTATTTGGACAAAAATAGGGATTCCTCAGTGAAAAAAAAACCTAAATTTCTTTTCACAAATTTCGAACTTTATCTGTAAAACCTTGGAACTTCGAAAATTTCGCGCCCTTATAGTCCCTAGTCCCTTCCAAGGGGACCATGTTCGCCCTGCTCTTTTCTATTTGGTCAAAAATAATTCCTCCCTGAAAAAAAACCTTAAATTTCTTTCGACATCAAACTTTATATGTAAAACCTTCGAAATCGCGCCCTTAAAGTTCTTAGTCCCTTCCAAGGGAAGAGACCACATTCGCCCTGCCCTTTTCTTTTTGGGCAAAAATAGGGATTCCTCAGTAAAAAAACGCAAGGGTAAGTTGTTTGTGAGCCCTTGGAGTTCGTTAGAAAAAAAACACGTGCCGCATAAAGTTCCTTGTCCCTTCCAAGGAGACCATGTTCGCCCTGCTCTTTTCTATTTGAGCAAAAGTAGGAATTCCTCAGTGAGTTAAAAACCTAAAATTTCTTTCCACATCAAACTTTGTCTGTAAAACAGTGGGACTTCAAAAATTTCGAAGTTCCAATGTTTTACAGACAAATTGCCCATAAAGTCCCTGGTCACTTTCAAGGGAACCATGTTCGCCATGCTCTTTTCTATTTGGGCATAAATAGGAATTCCACGGCGAAAAAAAACCCAAAATTTCTTTCGACAAATTTCGAACTTCATCTGTAAAACCTTGGAACTTCGAAAATTTCGCGCCCTTAAAGTCCCTAGTCCCTTCCGAGGGGACCATGTTCGCCCTGCTCTTTTCTATTTGAGCAAAAGTAGGAATTCCTCAGTGAGTAAAAAACCTAAAATTTCTTTCCACATCAAACTTTATCTGTAAAACATTTACAGACAATTGCCCATAAAGTTCCTTGTCCCTTCCAAGGGGACCAAGTTCGCCCTGCTCTTTTCTTTTTGGGCAAAAGAAGGAATTTCTCAGTGAGTTGAAAACCTAAAATTTCTTTCCACATCAAACTTTGTCTGTAAAACATTGGAACTTCAAAAATTTCGAAGTTCCAATGTTTTACAGACAAATTGCCCATAAAGTCCCTGGTCACTTCCAAGGGGACCACATTCGCCCTGCTCTTTTCTATTTGGGCAAAAATAGGGATTCCTCAGTGAAAAAAAACCTAAAGTTTCTTTCGACATCAAACTTTATCTATAAAACCTTGGAACTTCGAAATCGCAAACTTAAAGTCCCTTGTCCCTTCCAAGGGGACCACATTCGCCCTGCTCTTTTCTTTTTGGGCAAAAATAGGGATTCCTCAGTGAAAAAAAAACCTAAAGTTTCTTTCGACATCAAACTTTGTCTGTAAAACATTGGAAGTTCGAAAATTTCGAAGTTCCAATGTTTTATAGA
Organism: Cylicocyclus nassatus; assembly: GCA_958299035.1. NCBI lineage: Eukaryota > Metazoa > Nematoda > Chromadorea > Rhabditida > Strongylidae > Cylicocyclus > Cylicocyclus nassatus. The sequence continues at coordinate 66,808,565 of CATQJL010000112.1, forward strand.
CAAATTGCCCATAAAGTCCCTGGTCACTTCCAAGGGGACCATGTTCGCCCTGCTCTTTTCTTTTTGGGCAAAAGTAGGAATTTCTCAGTGGAAAAAAGTGCGTGCAGTATAAAGTATTTTGTCCCTTCCAAGGGAACTATGTTCGCCCTGCTCTTTTCTATTTGGACAAAAATAGGGATTCCTCAGTGAAAAAAAAACCTAAATTTCTTTTCACAAATTTCGAACTTTATCTGTAAAACCTTGGAACTTCGAAAATTTCGCGCCCTTAAAGTCCCTAGTCCCTTCCAAGGGGACCATGTTCGCCCTGCTCTTTTCTATTTGGTCAAAAATAATTCCTCCCTGAAAAAAAACCTTAAATTTCTTTCGACATCAAACTTTATATGTAAAACCTTCGAAATCGCGCCCTTAAAGTTCTTAGTCCCTTCCAAGGGAAGAGACCACATTCGCCCTGCCCTTTTCTTTTTGGGCAAAAATAGGGATTCCTCAGTAAAAAAACGCAAGGGTAAGTTGTTTGTGAGCCCTTGGAGTTCGTTAGAAAAAAAACACGTGCCGCATAAAGTTCCTTGTCCCTTCCAAGGAGACCATGTTCGCCCTGCTCTTTTCTATTTGAGCAAAAGTAGGAATTCCTCAGTGAGTTAAAAACCTAAAATTTCTTTCCACATCAAACTTTGTCTGTAAAACAGTGGGACTTCAAAAATTTCGAAGTTCCAATGTTTTACAGACAAATTGCCCATAAAGTCCCTGGTCACTTTCAAGGGAACCATGTTCGCCATGCTCTTTTCTATTTGGGCATAAATAGGAATTCCACGGCGAAAAAAAACCCAAAATTTCTTTCGACAAATTTCGAACTTTATCTGTAAAACCTTGGAACTTCGAAAATTTCGCGCCCTTAAAGTCCCTAGTCCCTTCCGAGGGGACCATGTTCGCCCTGCTCTTTTCTATTTGAGCAAAAGTAGGAATTCCTCAGTGAGTAAAAAACCTAAAATTTCTTTCCACATCAAACTTTATCTGTAAAACATTTACAGACAATTGCCCATAAAGTTCCTTGTCCCTTCCAAGGGGACCATGTTCGCCCTGCTCTTTTCTTTTTGGGCAAAAGAAGGAATTTCTCAGTGAGTTGAAAACCTAAAATTTCTTTCCACATCAAACTTTGTCTGTAAAACATTGGAACTTCAAAAATTTCGAAGTTCCAATGTTTTACAGACAAATTGCCCATAAAGTCCCTGGTCACTTTCAAGGGAACCATGTTCGCCATGCTCTTTTCTATTTGGGCATAAATAGGAATTCCACGGCGAAAAAAAAACCTAAAATTTCTTTCGACAAATTTCGAACTTTATCTGTAAAACCTTGGAACTTCGAAAATTTCGCGCCCTTAAAGTCCCTAATCCCTTCCGAGGGGACCATGTTCGCCCTGCTCTTTTCTATTTGAGCAAAAGTAGGAATTCCTCAGTGAGTAAAAAACCTAAAATTTCTTTCCACATCAAACTTTATCTGTAAAACATTTACAGACAATTGCCCATAAAGTCCCTGGTCACTTCCAAGGGGACCATGTTCGCCCTGCTCTTTTCTTTTTGGGCAAAAGAAGGAATTTCTCAGTGAAAAAAAGTGCGTGCCGCATAAAGTCTTTTGTCCCTTCCAAGAGAACCATGTTCGCCCTGCTCTTTTCTATTTGGGCAAAAATAGGAATTTCTCAGTGGAAAAAAACCAAAGGTAATTTGTTTGTGAGCCCTTGGAGTTCGTTAGAAAAAAATACGTGCCGCATAGAGTCCCTAGTCCCTTCCAAGGAGACCATGTTCGCCCTGCTCTTTTCTATTTGAGCAATAGTAGAATTCCTCAGTGAGTTAAAAACCTAAAATTTCTTTCGACATCAAACTTTGTCTGTAAAACATTGGAACTTCAAAAATTTCGAAGTTCCAATGTTTTACAGACAAATTGCCCATAAAGTCCCTGGTCACTTCCAAGGGGACCACATTCGCCCTGCTCTTTTCTATTTGGGCAAAAATAGGGATTCCTCAGTGAAAAAAAACCTAAAGTTTCTTTCGACATCAAACTTTATCTATAAAACCTTGGAACTTCGAAATCGCAAACTTAAAGTCCCTTGTCCCTTCCAAGGGGACCACATTCGCCCTGCTCTTTTCTTTTTGGGCAAAAATAGGGATTCCTCAGTGAAAAAAAAACCTAAAGTTTCTTTCGACATCAAACTTTGTCTGTAAAACATTGGAAGTTCGAAAATTTCGAAGTTCCAATGTTTTATAGACAAATTGCCCATAAAGTCTTTTGTCCCTTCCAAGAGAACCATGTTCGCCCTGCTCTTTTCTATTTGGGCAAAAATAGGAATTCCTCAGTGAGTAAAAAACCTAAAATTTCTTTCCACATCAAACTTTATCTGTAAAACATTTACAGACAATTGCCCATAAAGTCCCTGGTCACTTCCAAGGGGACCATGTTCGCCCTGCTCTTTTCTTTTTGGGCAAAAGAAGGAATTTCTCAGTGAAAAAAAGTGCGTGCCGCATAAAGTCTTTTGTCCCTTCCAAGGGAACCATGTTCGCCCTGCTCTTTTCTATTTGGGCAAAAATAGGAATTCCTCAGTGAAAAAAACCTAAATTTCTTCCGAATTTCGAACTTTATCTGTAAAATCGAAAATTTCGCGCCCTTAAAGTCCCTAGTCCCTTCCAAGGGGACCATGTTCGCCCTGCTCTTTTCTTTTTGGGCAAAAGTGGCATTCCTCAGTGAAATAAATCCCAAACGTTGTTTTTTTGTGAGCCTCTGGAGTTCGTTAGAAAAAAGTGCGTGCCACATAGAGTCCCCCTGGTATTTGCTGCCAGCGAGACCATGTTCGCCCGCTCCTTTCTTTTTGGGCAGAAGCAGGAATTCCTCAGTGAGAAAAAACCTAAAATTTCTTTCGACAAATTTCAACTTTGTCTGTAAAACCTTGGAACTTCGAAAATGTCGCCCATAAAATTCCTTGTCCCTTCCAAGGGAACCATGTTCGCCCTGCTCTTTTCTATTTGGGGAAAAGTAGGAATTCCTCAGTGAGAAAAAAACCTAAAATCTTTTTCGACATCAAACTTCTTCTGTAAAGCCTTGTACTTCGAAAATTTCGCGCCCATAAAGTCCCGGGCCCCTTTCAAGGGCCAAAAAAACCCAAGGGAGTTTGTTAGTGAGCCCTTGGTGTTCTTCCGAAAACGTGCGTGCCGCATAAGGTCCCTAGTCTCTTCCAAGGAAACCATGTTTGCCCTGCTCTTTTCTTTTTGGGCAAAAGAGTAATTTCTCAGTGAAAAAAACCGAAAGGTAGTTTGTTTGTGAGCCCTTGGAGTTCTTTAGAGGAAAAAATGCGTGCCGCATAGAGTCCCCTTCCCCTAGTCTTTGCTGCCAGCGAAACCACGTTCGCTCTGCACTTTTCTATTTGGGCAAAGCAGAATTCCTTAGTGAAAAAGAACCCAAAAGTGTGTTTGTGAGCCAATGGAGCCTTTAAATGTTCGTGCCTTGACAACAACAGCAAAAAATAGATAGAAGTCTTTCATTTCTCAACTGCTTTTTCCTTTGAGGGTGTGGAGTTGCGTTCATTTATGAAAGATTGCACTGGGTTGTCGGACGACGTACTAAACTACGCGACATAGTCAAAATCCGGAAAATTCGGCTATCGCAGAAGCCTGGTGATCACAATACAGCGTTTGTTCAACAAATCGAAGCTAGTCATGCACAAGACGGTCTCGAACTCATAGAAAAACTCTATAATGACAATTATTTTATCTGTGCATTAACCATTTATGCATTTAATCGCTAGCTGTGGAAAAAAAGCACCATTGCATCATCAATAGTGTAAATCCAATCCAATTATTTCCAGTCAAAATGATTATGGAAGTAGGAGGGCGGTATGCTATGCTGATTATTTGTATGTTGAATAAAAAAGCTTAAGCTCCCATCAAGCTGACAAAAATAGGGAGCGTTACTTGAGCAGAAGGTTAACTTTTTGTGAAGAAATGTCTCATGAAGAGTCAAATAAGAGCCGTGAGCTCCAGTAGGTAACAAAATACTGCTTGAATGCGTGCACGACAGTACAAAATGACACAAGCGATCAATAACTTTCTGCGTACCCTATCGGCGAGAGCCACTGTGACAGAAACACAACAACAATCTCTTGCCCAGAATAATGACTACCTATATACCGCATATAGATTATCGGTAATTCTAAATGTAATGTTTTTGTGATCAGCCTTCCCACATACACCCCCTGTGCCAAATGGTAGCCGCTCAGCTCAATGTTGAAAAATTTCCGCTCCGCACGGGACCCATAGTGCGAGCGAATCTCTCGCCGGCATAATGGCTACTGGCCTCTCCTCTCGCCATCACTGAGCGCCGTCTTCAGCAACTGGACCCTCCGTCACGCTGGGGTTAAGGATAGGAGGGACGCAGAAAACTCTGCCGTCGCGCTTGAAATGATCGAATGTATATTATAGTAAGGATATAAGATATATATATCATGACTTATAATAACGGGCTAAGGATTGTTTACGTCTTTTTGTCTGTGTGTGCGTGTGTGTGTCTGTCCGTTACGAAATTCGTAGAGCGTGTTTCAGCCAATGTCCTGAGCCCAAATTTTGCACGGCGCATAGTACCAGCATGACGGTACACTATGCAAAAGCACGCGCGGATCCGTTGAATGGATCCCTCAAAAATTGCGTTTCAAACGGATCCACTTAACTTCTGGCCAGCAAAACTGGGCAGGTAGCAGCCTTTTTTGCAAAGTCATAAGTACGTTTGACAAGCTAACGTGCAAGCCATGGGCTTTAGCCCAAAAAAGTGAACAAAAGTTTATTCCTTTACGAAGGTGGCGCCAAAAAGAATTGATTGCGTAAACTTCAATTTGCTAAGAGTTTACCTAATCATTTGTTAGAATTTTTGCACAGAGATGTGGCCCACGGTGATCACTGTCCTCAAGGCGACTACCAAGCCATGAAAAGTCCAAGAACCAATTTAAATTTGCAATTGTTCTTCTGGGAAAAGTTTCATTCACGCGGGTTTCACCGATCCCACATGAAAAAGTTTTAGAAATGAGTAGCTGTTTACGAATCATTCATGATAGTCTGCATAACGCGGTGAGTTTCAATGTCATTATTGCGGGAATGAGTAAGGCATACAGATAGTGAGACCAGTGCGAGCCTCTGGGAAGCAGAGGTGACGCACTGGTATATATATAAAATCGTAAGCGCAATTCAAAAATGTGCACATAGCGGGAAACCGAGGGCGGGTCCCGAAGCGAACGCTCTTCCGAGCAGCACTTTTAATTACTGGTCCACTAGTATCTCGAAAGAACTAAATATCTAGGAAAAATAGCAATAGAGCAGACCTGATTTCAATTCAAAAATTACTTTGCTACTATCTATTGAGTGGAACGATATATTCTGCAGATGCACGAGAGACAAATAAGCATTCTTGGTGTTGAACATGTCGGTGTTGAAAAAAGGCAAAAAGATCCGCAATTGAAAAGAAACCATGCTGAGTACTGGTTGAACGAGGCCAAAAAACGTAGACTGCTGGAATTTGACCTGATTATTGAATAAGTATGCTCAGAAAAAGCGATCAGCGATCAAGTGCTCGTGGTTCTATCGCTTTAAGCAAGAAAACTCCGACTCAATTGGCTATTATGTGTATTGCACCCACTCTGACCTTCTTAACTTCCGTTTAGCTGTGAACACCTTCCTGCCTTTTGAGCTGTCTTTCACTCAAATAAGTGCACGGAGGTTGTTTCTATACAGAACTACTAAGATCAATCATTTCCTGTTTTTCATGTCAGTACTGTAGTTATACTATCGCTGAGCTTTCGAAGAAGCCCGCTTCTCGCTGGATCTAGAACTCGACTTTTCCTGATTTCCAATCATAATCAACTTCCTGCGACTGAGATTGGCTGTTTCTCCTATGTCCATGATTCATGCCTGCCGTTCTGATGAAATTGCACTCAACAAAACAGACCAAAATGAAACTAAGTCTGCAGTATTTGTGTGGTTGAACTGGAATTCTTTGGCAGAAAAATACTGCGAGAATTTACTAATCGCAATAAATAAGGCAACAAAAGCTGCTAACGAATATACCGGGTTTATCAAACGCAGTGTCGTTTGCATCAGCATCTCCATTGCGCTAGGACTCCGCGTCTCTTCCGCGAATATGCTCTCTAATCACTTCGAGTCGACTGAGGCTACGCCTTCCCCAGGCTCGCCCTGGGAAAGTGATCAGAGAGCATGCGCGGAAGAGATGCAGAGTCCAGCGCGGGAATGGAGATGCTAATGCAAGCGACACTGCGTTTGATAAGCCCTGTATCACAGATTTGATAATATACCACATATTCATGTCGTGCAGTCGTTAACATCCTCGTCAAATTCAAATACAACTGCCCTCTAAAAGTTAGGCTCCCGCCAGAGTGCCGAAGTTATGCCAGCGCTACGCCAGCATTTCGATCGATACACGTGTATTTCGTTGGGGACGTCAGCTAGCCCCGCCCCAACGAAATACACGTGTATCGATCGAAATGCTGGCGTAGCGCTGGCATACAGTCTGCCCCAATCCTAACCAGGCCAAAATTGGCTCGGCGGGAGTGCGCGTCGCGAGGGTTTCGCGCCACATCTGCGTCTAGCTAGTCTGCTCTCTCCTCAATCTCTTCGCTCTCTGCGACAGCGCGCGTATGCAGCGCAAACCCCTAGCGCTGCGAGCGCGCAAATTCAGCCTATGGTTCGGCCTGATCCCGATTGGGGCAGACTATAACTTCGGCACTCTGGCGGGAGCCTTACCGTGCCGGCGAATAAGCACCTTAGCCTCCTTACCTTGTAGTCCGAAGCAGCTTTTTCAGCTTTCCAGACGCTTTGTAGCGCCTCCACCTACTCCGTATTTATGCAAGGCTTTCCTTAAGCATGATCCTGAATTGGTGACATGCTATTGATAATATGTTTACACTCAAACGCAGGTGCTATGCATATACGGGGTGTCCCAAAAGTAGGTATAAACTGTTTGATCGCCAAAGCTCTTTTTCAAAGAAGTCTTTCGCCTGCCTTCAGGGACCGTTTTGTAGAGCTGGGTCCAATTAGGGCCGCATGCATTAACATCCCTGTTGGGGAGGGGATTACAGCTTAAAAGAAAACTCCATGTCTTGAAGTCCCAGATATCTAGATTCCACGCTGTCCACCTATCAGTAAATTCCCACCATCCTTCAGTATGGACGGAACAGAAGCGAGAAGCTTTACAAGCCTCATTTTCCAGCTTTTTGTATGATCACCTGGTGATCCCCGGGGGACGATCGTCTACTCTTTGAAGTCAGTTTTCTTTCTTCAAAGTTAATGGAAACATTCCAAAGTTGTATTGCTTACCTAATCCAACAGTGCTAAGCATGTTGCTGATAAGAACAAATGATGTTATGGAGTCATGAAATTTTCGATGAACCACAGGTCGAAAGCTAGGGTTTGTCGGAAATTTCAATATTTCAGAAACTCATGTTTTCATCAGCAGTATGCTTAACACTGTTGAGGTAGACAATCAGTGCAACTTCGGAATGTTTTCATCAACTTTGAAGAAAGAGAAATGACTTTCAAGAATGAACGATCTTCCCCCGGGATTCATCAATCATACAAAAAGCTGAAAAATGCGGCTTGTACAGCTTCTTGCTCCTCTTCAATATGTTCATAGTGGAGGATGGTGGGAATACTTACTGAAAGGTAGACATCGTGAAATCCAATCCAGTTTCAATCCAGTTTTATGCTGCATATGAAAGTATAAAACTCCTTTCCTTTTATAAATTATATATGTGAAGATTTTTAGAATTTTTCTTCTCCCTCTTAGAAACCTTAAGTAGTCAAGATCCGCGTCACTACCCCATCACTACAGTGGGATACCTTTATCGCGATCAAGATGGCAGTCAAATAAAATAAAACCGCCATTGCTCGCCCTCTCATAAACGAACAAGCAATGATTATGATTTAATTCTTGAGAAACGTTATGATAATACTTGTAATTAATGTTTTAATATGGAAGCCTTCATACGGCGTGTTATATCGCATATAAAAGTCCAAAAACCTTTTTTCTTGTATAAATTATATATAGAAAAAAATTCCGAATTTTCTCATATTCTGTGCCTTATTGAGGGGACCATGATGTTGAACGTTACCTGAGGATTGTAGAATTTTCTGCGCTTTCTCTTTTTGCACTCAATGTTAAAGCGATCGAAATCTTGAAATTCAAGGCTTCGCTTCAAATGTTCTCAATTTCAGTGGGTAAACTGTGCTTGTTGTTTACTGGGAATAATAATTATCAAAGTATGTGCTCTTCGTCTTACTGGAAATAATGATTATCAAAGCAAGTGCTGTTCGCAAAGATAGGAATATCAAGTAACTTCGCATCATATTATAATCTATTGTAGCAGATACAATTTGAACTGCTATCTTACAAATTTTTATGTAGAGTGCATATTTTTCTATCACCTGAGATGCTACATCGAGAATAAATTGAACAAAATGGTGGCATTTTGATGTCGCTCCTTAGCACAAAAGAGCAATTGTTTGTTCTTCAAGCATGCGCTTCATTTGAAAAAGAATTTATAACTACGAATTAGCGAGTAATTTTGCAGCGAGAACATATCTGCGATCAGCGCCAATCTGTATTGATTGAATGCGTTACACTGAAAAAGGCTGACGGAGCGGGCATTTTTCTACACGTTAGCTCACAAACCAATCTAGTCACTCTATTTATAAACAAAAATGCGAATGAAATAAATCATACATGTCGTGACAAGACAAGACAGTATGCAAAGATAACAAAGAAGATTAACTAGACAATGTAAAGCTTCTCATAGTTGGTTTTCGACTGATTCGAGTTTGAGGTCAAACAAAATAGCAACTTTTATAGCTTGACTACATTAACCCGGGTCCTTCAGCTGATGCTTGCTCCCCCCCCCCCCTCCACCGCGCCTCCCCTTCCCACCTAGCCACTACGCTGCGCTGAAAGGGTCTTCTGTATTAAAGTAACTCACTCGTTGTAGGCTCGTCTCGAATCACCGCATCCTTCTTTCCGCGAAAATCTAATGAACTGTACTGCTATTACACGAAATCATGGAAATGACTTGTTAGCCGATGTCGAGAGCTCATTCTTATGCCAAAAATCAATAGATCAATAGAATGGTCCAGCGAATCGCCGCAAAAAGTGGCGCTAAACCAACTACGGTGTCGAATACATATGTGTGCAAAGTTTCAGCTCAATTGGTTCATTGGCGGGCGTTTCTATAACGAACGAATAAACGAGCACACTTACAAATTTTGAGTTTTATATAGATATAGATAATGAGAGCAAGCCAGTCGGTTCATCAAGCGCTAACGTCGGTGAATTTACAACTTGTAAAAAATACTATTTTAAACACTGCATAACTCCTTTAGCTTGTTGTGCTTTAAAAGTCCAGGTTGAGATATTCAATGCTTGAGCAGAAGTCAGCGGCGCAAATGTGATTACACTTTACTGATAGACGGCCGTAATACGGAGACACTTCAAATTTCGGGCTTCTTAGGTCAAATTTATATTCTTCCCAAACATTGTAACTAAGGGATTCTTTTCACCATGTTTTCATGTTTCACCATTTTCATGTTTATTGCAAATCACTTTGTGGAACAACCAACACGTTCACGTATGTGACTTACCGCATGATTATCGAATTTTGACAAACTTCCTCGAAAAGCTGAGTATCGTATTGTACAGCAATATATGGAAGCTTTACTTACATAATGCATAACGTACTAGCAACTGCCTAAATTTTGGAGTTGCCTTTAAAACACAAAAACACATTTACCTCTCATACGTTAGTTTGTCCAATGATAGATTGACCAAATCGTCTACAGTCTGCTTCGTAGCACAAACCAGCATGCATGATAGACATACGCATATTGCTGGTTGCCGCAAAGCTATAAAATGACATTTTACCAGGAGAGCAAGAGAATTGTTTGTTCTGAATATTCAAATAAAATTTGTGATATAAAAGAAATCAAATTGTGCCTAAAACTGCAGACTTCTGAAACTTCGCAGCCTGTGAAGAAGAGCCCTTTGCTTTCTACGAACATGAATCTGTTCTCAATCTGTTTTCTGCTGTTTTTCATCTCTCTAGCAAGTGGCAAAATCGATCTCCCGTTCAAACCGATCCCATGTAGGAAGACTGAAGGTCTGAAGTACTGCCGGGCTTGGTGTCGTTTATGGGTAAGAAATCATCATATTTACTTTAGTAGATTCATCAGCAAAACTAAGCGGCATGTCATTAAAAGATGTGATAGTGGAGGTAGTGACTTTTCAAACGATGAGCAAATCCGCTAAGTAGGTGCAAGTGTCTGCGGAAAGGTGCGAAGTTTCGCACCCCACCTCTACGTTACTGTATAGAACTGAGAAAGAACGATGAATGCTTAGCATAAAAAAACAAAACTAGTATGTCATAAACTCCCTCCACCGTTATCATTTGCGAGAATTAAAATGATTTGATTAGTTGCCTCGATTTACATCGAAAACAGACACCTATTTTTGTTTCGATTTAGTCACCCATCCATTAAACAAACCAAGTCTTGGTCGTCCTTTATGCTGTAATTTTCACATTCCTGTTCACAGCGACCTCAAAAGTTCAGTGTGAGTAGGTTTGCAGATCCTTGCATCACTACAATAGCCCTACCTGTTAAGAGGCATACCACAAGTTAATCTTGACCTTTAAGAAGTGCTCAAGATCCAAATTAGTTTATCATTTTCGTAGGGATCGGAGACCGAATTTTGCATATTTGCGCCATCTATGAAACTAGATATCTTCTATAGTGTTAGCATCCTGGTATATCGCCAGAAGGTCAGATGATCTGGCAGCATTCGTGTATCATCGGCTCCCAGATTCGTGTGAAGGCGGAGTCTTGCCAACTCACCGCGTGGCGGTTTTTGCTAGCGAGAGATTACGAAAAGCAATGCTGTGATGTGGAGGTTTAGCAGGTTTACATGTGTTATCAGGCAAAGTCTGCAATACACCTCCACACGAACCTGGGAGCCGACCATAGCTTCCCTACCCCCTCTCCTAGGCGTAGTAGAGAATTTGCACCATCACGTGACAGATGAAAGGTGCGAATTAGGTATGAGATAGATGTGAGCACTTAGATAGGAGGACCCCGATCGTATGATCCCCTTCATACTGGTAATGGTGAAACCAAAGATTTCTGGAGTTACTGCGGTGATTTTTGTAATTTTTTCTCTTTTCGTGCATTTCGAACGTTCTCCACCTTTCCACACTAAGTTCTCACTATTTCCCCCTTCTTCTGAAGTAGGGCAGAAGCAAAATTCTGTTCGAGTTTAGCCACCATAACTGAAATGCAAGAAAGTTCCTCATGCTTTCACAAATGCAAGACACGTCATAAGGAACTTGTCCTTGCAAATGTTACAAGTAACTTGCTTCACATAATGTTTCAGGACAGGCCACATGCACAGTGTATAACGACATCAGATGGGACACTCAAGAACGCTTGCGTATGCATGGGATACAATGGACAATTATGAAGTTGGCGTGCAAAGCACACTTACGAGCGTCTTCTATTCTGTGCATGAATTTCTCATTTTTTGCACAATAAAGCAGTTACAAATTTGTTAAATCAAAATTTTTTCATTATGACAATTTCGTAGAATTGAAACGGAAATTGTTTGGGAAGATTCTCTGGAGTGCAAATTCGAGCCACGGTTTCACTGCTTTATAATCCAGAATAATCTTTGAAAAAAGCAAGCAAAAACCTCATCGGCAAGAAAAACAGAACTACGCTGCAACCGGGGCCCAGCATAAGGTGGCATATGGAAAATTATGATATAACTTTTGTAGCGTTTGTAGAAGCTCTAAGATTATGCAGCGGAAAAAAAGTGAATCGAAGTGAAGAAAAGACAAGAATAAACTAAACATCAAAAAACGAAATGCGGATAAAGGTTTTTTTACACCATCAAGGACCGTAAGAAAGCGAGATTTTGAGAAAAGTCTACAGCTAAGTGCTAACAACCGCTTTAATCTTCACAATAAGAATCAAAGGTTAGAAGTACAGTAGTCACATAAAGTCATGGTTATATCCTGCATAGGTAGAAGATTTTACCGTTTTTTCTTCTTTGTCGTTTGTAAGGGAAATCTAGCAGAAATTAGCAAAACTTTCGACAGATCGAAGGCTGTTCCCGATGCCAACGGAAAGATGTGAGAATGCAACACCTACCGTGTGTGCCCCAGAGAGATTCCCATAGGTACCACGTCATCTCGCTGCCTTTCGCACTTTTGAACGTGTTAACCTCGGGCATTTCCGTTGAAATCTCAGGAGAAACGTGTCAAAAAGAGCGAAAGACAACATCGCATCACGTACGCACGCTGGTTTACATGGGAACCTCTCTGGGGTGCAGACGGTATATACTCCACTCGAGTTTGTCATTAGTGTTGCGTAGACACTCCTGCTTGGAAACAACAGTTTGAAACTAGTCTGTCCTTAGAAATCCAGTAAATCGCTCAAAGATCTAAGGCAACTTTGGTAATCCACGTGGTAATAACATTCTTGAGTATTGTGATTATCATTCTCAATATTTTCAAGAATCGTAAACGCTTTTCGGCTTGTAATCAGCAGTTGGAATATCCTGAAATCCACAGCCTACTCGAAAGTTTCCGTCAGGAGGCGTGCAAGTGGTAGGCGGCCGACTGCTGCCCAGCCACTGCCAGACCAATGCCGCTGCAGATGGTACAGTAATTATGCTCGTCGTCTAGAACTCTTGCCGAGATGTTTACTCGCACCTCGTTGCTCTGACGTGCGAGATCAGCCTCAGGAAAGTGTGATATCCTCGATATCTATATCATTTTGAACAGCAGAAAACTCATGTCTTTGATAAACATGCAAAGAAACAAAGGTAAGCAGAGGAAAGTATTTTAAAGAAAAATGATCACAAAATCAAATCACCTCAAAAATTCAAAGGAAGCAGAAGCTGAAAAATATAGAAATTGTTGAACTTCTGGAGATTTTTCTCTGGCTTTTTACATTGAAGAACAGACGAGAACAATTGCAGGAAGATGTGATGGATATAACGGTAAGAAAACTCCGTCAAAGTGATTATGTCAAACATAGTGATGATGTTAAGCGAGCTAAATAATGCAAAGTAGGTCAATCAAACTGAGTAGGCCAATGATAGCGTGATATCCTCAATATCTATATCATTTTGAACAGCAGAGGAAAACCATGTTTCATTGAGAACCGCAGTCGAATACAAAACTACACCGGAATGTTTTCAAAAATTCACAAACAATTACAAAAATGAATGAATAGGAAAAAATCAAACAGTTTTTTTCTGTTACAAATTCTGAAATCAAGTACAATAAATATCTACTGACGCTGTATTCTAAGGATCCTTGATTTTCCAACTGAGAATACTGAGAAAGTGTATCCACTTTTCCATGAGCACTTCAGAATTCAAAATACGGTTTTGTTGAAGAGTTATCAGAGGCGATTCTTTCAATCTTGAACTTTTTACTTTGCAACAAATTCTGAATTTTGAATTTTTTCATTATTATTTTTTTATTTTCTCAGAATCCCTGGAGAAGTGAACTGAAGTGCTTAGAATATTACATGTTTCTTGATGATCCACGTTCCCTTTTATATCGGCAGATGTGACATATTTTCATCTTTTATCATTGACCTGTTCAATTTGATTGACATACTTTGCCTTATTTAGCTCGCTCAACATCACTATTATGAAATGATCATTTTGACAGTTTTCCCATTACATCCATGATATTTTCCTGTAATTGTTCTCGTCCGTTCTTGGACTTAAAAGCCAGAAAAAAACCCCGAAATTTGAGAATTTTCTAAACTTTTCAGCTTCTGCTTCCTTTGAGTTTTTGAAGTGATTTGATTTTGTGATCATCTTCCTTAAGAAAAACCCTCCTCTGCTTACCTTTGTTTATTTGCATGTTTTTCAAAAAACATGAATTTGCCGTTCAAAATGATATGGATATCGAGAATAACACGCTTTCCTGAGGTTTATATCGCACGTCAGAGCAACGAGGTGCGAGAAAACCTCTCGGCAAGAGTTTTAAACGACGAGCGTAATTATTGTACCATCTGCAGCGGCTTTGCCAGCAGCTCTGGCAGCTGGCTGCGGCAGCAGTCGGCTGGCTGGGTACCACTTGCTACGCACCCCCTTCCGTCCTGTAGAACAGACAAATAAGTGAGTCATCAAAAATCTCCATTGAATTTGAGCCATTGAGAATGCAACGTACGGACACCATCACGAAAATCGTTATTCGTGATGGTGTCCAGTACTATTTATCACATCTTGATAAAAAACCAAACCGAGGTAATCTTAACACTCAACACCCATATTCACAAATACCTTGGGATGAACTTTGTAGCTATTTTCAAGCTCGAGCTAGAGGTGTGACACACAAACGCTTGAGATGACCCTTTCCCCTCCCCCCCCCCGTTTTACCGTTTACCTATCGTAGGCATGACATAAATGCTCTACCAAGCAATTTAGTAATTATTCTATTTATCATGTCAAATAACCACGTGGCCTTTTAGCGAATTCTGAGGGCTTTAGTGGAGATGGCTTTAGTGGCTTTAGTGGAGCAAAAGAGGTATCAACAATCAGAAAGTAGGGGCATTTTTTGAGACTGTATAATAAGAAAGGGTATGGTTCCTGTTGCAAGGAAAATGATAGGTACTTCTTATTCTCAATTGGAATACTTTAGCATTCCTCTTGTAAATAAATAGACATACCAAAAACGGGCAAAATATGCCGGTTGCCGGTTTATGCATGCAATACGATCAAGTTTGATTTTCAGGGAAAAAAATAGTTTTTTTCAAACCCTCCGTACTTTTGCGAGAGAGCGCCTGATCTTTGGAAGTGGTGATGTACGGGACACTAGGATTTGAGATGCTGGCGTTAACGCATATTTCCCTTCCATTTTATTGTATTCGAACGTGTAATCAAGCTCTTTCACTTCATTTCTTAATTCGTAGTATCCAAACTCCGATTTATACCAGAAACTTGAAGATCTTCATTGTGAGCAGAAAACCAATGTAATATTTTCAGAGTAAAGCCCAAATACAGTGCTGGACATAATTATACAGCCACTCTAGAAATCGTCGTAATTTTTGTTCTTGTCAATGAATCTGTCTGAAACTTTGCTATATTGTGCGCATGTCAACCTACCATAACCCTCAAAACGGCTTCCAGTCTTGTTGAGTTTGAACGGAGAAAAACGAAAAAAATCGAAAAAGCCCTCTTTGAAAGCTGGACAGAATTATATAGCCACCTGGTTTTTCTAATCACTATTGCATTCGTTGGCTCTCAATTTTTTTTGTACAATTACATCCAAAATATGAAACATTTGCGACACTTACGGCCTGTCTCCCTACTCAAGTAGAAGCGATCACTGCATTTTTTGCTTTTAAAAGCATTAGAAGTCAATCTCCTTCAACAAACAACTGCTTTAAAGAGATTTCAAGCTCTTGTTCATTCCAAATGATAACCATGGAATCTACTGACCCTTCTGGATAGATGAGGTGAAGAGCGCTTTCGTAAACTCTGCGTAATCGCTGATTTTGACGAACAGACTCCAACCTCACCATAGGGTTGACGCACTTTTGCACCACGAAACTCGATTTTCAAGCGACAGAAAATACTGTAATGTAGCCATTATGACAACCATACAACAGTGAACTCGTGTGCATGACTGGGAAGAAATTTCGGGACTGAGCACTCTGATTCAGCCGCAGTTGACATTCACTGAATGTTGAGTGGAGCACCCTCTACAATCAAAGCCAATTCAGATCACGAGATAAAACCGGAGACGCTTGAAACTTCAAAATCTTAGCTAAGTTCATTCATCGGGTAAAATATGACATGAAACACAAACGGAAATAAGCAAATCTAGGGTTATATCGAATCTTCCGCTCGCAGGGAATTTTTGTGGAAAGTATTCCAGGTCTAAGTCGCTACCGCATCATTAGGAAAAATCTGAAAGTTGTTGCGAAAGCTGTATCCCCATGTAGACAATGTGATAAATCAAGTTCAGCACTTTGTGGACATTGCAAACTGAGTTTTGTGGTTTAAAAGCGTTCCAATCCTATGTTGAGGTTGGAGTCTGTCCGTCAAAATCAGCGATTACGCAGAGTTCACGAAAGCGCTCTTCGCCTCATCTATCCAGAAGGGTCAGTAGATTCCATGATTATCATTTGAAATGAACAAGAGCTTGAAAACTCTTCAAACCAGTTGTTTGTTGAAGCAAACTGATTTTTGGTGCTTTTAAAAGCAAAAAATGCAGTGATCGCTTCTACTTGAGTAGGAAGACAGGCCGTAAGTGTCGCAAATGTTTCATATTTTGGGATGTAATTGTACAAAAAAAATTTGAGAGCCAACGAATGCAATAGTGATTAGAAAAACCAGGTGGCTGTATAATTTTGTCCAGCTTTCAAGGGGGGCTTTTTCGATTTTTTTCGTTTTTTTCCGTTCAAACTCAACAAGACTGGAAGCCGTTTTGAGGGGTTATGGTAGGTTGACATGCGCACAATACAGCAAAGTTTCAGACAGATTCATTGACAAGAACAAAAATTACGACGTTTTCTAGAATGGCTGTATAATTATGTCCAGCACTGTATGGCAGTTTGACGTATAAATTTGTTTAGTGATGATTCTGGCAAGAAATCATTGATGCGTCAGAGAAAATATTTTTGTAATTCCTTCATTCCCATCGTTTTATTTCCAAAGACATCCTCGCGCTTGTAGCCGCATAGACTTTTAGCTAGAACATGGAAGTCATTTTGAGATTTAGAGCGATCAAGTCCTCAAAAGTGCTAGAGACGAATATCCTTCGCGTTGCGGGTACGTTGCCCTGCATTGCCCGTGCTCGTGCAATCCATTGCCACAGATTCAGGAGGTTGGGTCGCAGGGTCGAAGTGGCCGGTCACTACAAGATGCATATCGCCACGAAGAGCTTGAAGCCTGACAAATTTACCTTCCGTGCAAAACGCTTCTGGCAAGGAAGTTTTGGACTTTTATTTGCGGGCAACTTGCACGGCTAAGAGTAGCCGGAATTACCAATACCTACTCAGATAATCGCCGGGGGCAGGCGACCGGCAAACTCGCGCTTTTCTGCAAGCGATCAACAGAATTTTGGGGGGTGGCCAAACCTTTAGCTGGCGGCACTTCCTTTACGGTCGCATATTCGTCAGCGGGCAGCAATACAGCATTTTCTGCAAGCGCTCGGTAAACAATTTCTTTCAGCGAGCGCTCGAACTCTTTTTAAGCAGTTTTGGGCATACGCCGAGCACAGGTAAGACTCTGTATGGCAGAGGTTCACCGTTGGTTTAATTGCTCAAGTTTAAGGTACTTTCTCTCAGCGGAAAGTACCGGGGGGCTGCGGGGTCCTCCACAAAGGACCGTGCGGCTCCCAAATTTCGCCTATTCTCGCGGAAAGTCCACGAGAATACGGCCACTGCGCCGCAGCTAATCTAGAAGGAAACCACGATTGTTCTCCAAGCATTCGTCTAAAATTTCGCTCAAATTCTTCCAAATATCTGCAAGCGGACCTCAAGAAATCAACGAACTATTTTTCCGGTGCCCGCCTGCCCATAAATCGCATGGCCGCCAGCCCCGGCGATTATCTGAGTAAACATTTTGGATTCAAACCTACTTAGAACAGCCTATCCATCTGGACGTGATAATAATCCTTTTTAAATGTTTCCAGCGCAGGAAGCATTCTGAACGATTTCCATTATTTGCAGTCACTCAAAGCCACGCAAATGTCGATGATATAAATGCCCATGACCTGCTTTTTAAAGGCGTTCTAATATGGAAGACAATTCAAAATCAGGGCCCGTAGTAATCCACCCCGCATGTTGGCATAAGACACGACGGCGAGCTCGCGAACCTCACGACATGCTCACAACTCGACATGGCCGTGAGCTGCGATTTCCTGATACACAAGCCAATGTAAGATTGACCGCAAAACCATTGCTTCTTGATGGGATAGAACTCTGCTCTGGCCAATGAGAGTCAGCACGTTAGACATTGAACTACAAGTGTACGTTACGAATCGTTCCAAGATACTCAAAAACCTTCCAGTCACCCTCCTTCTAACATGTTTATCCCGCATGCATGTACAATGTCAGGCTAGCCAGAACCGACAGGTATCATAGATAGATACAAGCATGTTATAGGCGCAAATTGATGGCAAACTCCTGCTTTTTGCTTGGAATGAGTATCATTTGTTTCCTTCGGGAGTAGAATTTTTTGATTTATTTTGGGAATGCAGAGCACACCCTAACCTTATCGATCACAGCAGCAGTACATACCGCAACCCTGCCATTCTTCATCAATGTCAGCAAACCACTCGAATCAATTGCATGGAGAGATAGACTGTAACGTAAAACAACAAACTTTATGTTATGGCAACACAAGAAAGCTGAAGACACAATTTTTTGACTTTGCGCTCTTTTCCAAAAAACAAACTTCGGATCACGAATACCAATGCACTGAATACCTCCACTAAAGCCAAGATTTCCGCTTTAACTTGATTGGGTGCAAAAAGAGAAAGCGCAGAAAATCCTACAATTCTCAGGTAACGTCTCATCATCACGGTCCCCTCAATAAGGCACATATGAGGAAATTCGGAATTTTTTCCCATATATATATTATACAAGGAAAAAGGTTTTTGGATTTTATATGCGATATGACACGCCGTATGAAGGCTTCCATGTTAAAATTAATTGAAAGTATTATCATAACGCTTCTCAAGAATAAAATCGTAATCATTGCTTGTTCGTTTATGATAGGGCGCAATGGCGGTTTTATTTTATTTGACTGCCATCTTGATCGCTATGGTTACCACACAAGTGATAAAGGTATCCCCCACTGTAGTGATGGGGTAGTGACGCGGATCTTGACTACTTAAGGTTTCTAAGAGGAAGGAGAAAAATTCGAAAAATCTTCACATATCTAATTTATAGAAGGAAAGGAGTTTTTGAACTTTCATGTGCAACATAAAACTGGATTGAAACTGGACTGGATTTCACGCTGTCCACCTTTCAGTAAGTATTCCCACCATCCTCCATTATGAACATATTGAACAGAAGCGAGAAGCTATACAAGCCGCATTTTCGAGCTTTTTGTATGATCCCCGGTTAATAACCGGGGACGACCGTCTACTCTTTGAAGTCTTTTTCTTTCTTCAAAGTTAATGGAAACATTCCAAAGTTGTATTGCTTATCTCATACAACAGTGCTAAGCGTGTTGCTGATAAGAACAAATGAGTCATGAAGTTTTGGAGTCATGAAATGTTCGATCAACCGCAGGTCGAAAGCTGGAGTTTGTCGGAAATTTCGAAATTTCGGAAAATCATTTGTTTTCATCAGCAATATGCTTAGCACTGTTGAGGTAGACAATCAGTGCAACTTCGGAATGTTTTCATCAACTTTGAAGAAAAAAATGACTGAATGAGCGATCTTCCCCCGGGGATCTCAGGGGATCATACGACCCTCTTCAATATGTTCATAATGAAGGATAGTAAGAATATTCACGGATAGGTAGACAACGTGAAATCCAGATACCTGGAGCTTCAGGATATAAAGCTTTTTTTGAGCTGCGATCCCCTCCTCTACCTTTCGGTAAGTATTACCGGGGAGTAGTACCGGGGATGTTAATGTATGCCCTTAGATATAAGCACGGAGCGAACCACGTCGCGTTTCATTGCTGTAGGATTACGGTAGGAACTTTTGCTTATAGCGTCATTGTGGGTTAGTCGCGTTTCAGAAGAAGTTTCCAAAGATTCTGAAAAGTGGTGCATGAGAGATTTTCTGCGCGCTGGTTCCATTACCTTACTTTTTGAGAGTCTAAAAAGGTTTTCAGATTGTGTAACCGCAGTCTTAGGAAGCATCGTAAAAACGCTATTTAAATTACCTCGCATAAGAAGGAAGCATTGAGTAGAATGCATAGTTCATATTTGGTTTTTTGGGGGCTTTAATTGACCTAATTAGCTGTTTCCAGTTTGTCTGATTCGTTTTATAAGGCGAAATAGGGTCCTCAATAGCTCAAAATGCCTCTTGAACTACCGTAATCTCACAGTAATCAAGAGATCGAGGACTCGCTTTATGCTGTAAATCTAAGCTGAACATCGTTCTACAGAATGGTGCCTGAAGTTTGCCTCAAACAGTGCATACATACTTTACATACTTCTGAGACACCCTGTATTAGACTGGAAACTAAGTTTTGCAACTTCTTTCCTAACTCTTCTCTCTTTGCATGCAGTGCACTCAAATCTGGCAGTGTATACAGTGATGCGTGCCACAACTGCACACAAAATTTTTTATATTACACACAAATGAAAAAAATTCCAGACATTTCCCGAAGACTAGTGAATGTTAGGAATTCTTGGTTTAGGAGCCAAAGCCGTTAAGGCCTAGGCCATGTGCAATAATCCGTGTATGAATGTTGCAAGAGGTTGACTCATTGGCTCAGTGAGAAAGAAATAGAATTTAGAGCCATGTCAAGGTTTGTCGCCTTCGCAAAGTTGAACGAGTCGCTGTATACAAGGGTGCTGAGTCAAAGACTAACGAATCAGAACCTTAGAATTACCTACTGTAACCTTATAGAAAACTACAGGGCTCCTAAACTGCAGAGTCGTTTGCACCAGCGGTCGCGCGACCTTGTCGCGCCGGGGCATTTTGCCGGCGCCGGCGCCATCGATCGAGGCGGCGCCATTTGATGCCCGGGCGCGACGCGGTCGCGCGACCGCTGGTGCAAACGACTCTGCAAATTAGGAGCCCTGTACTTATCATGCGACTTCAGCATTTGATCAGCATGTCAGAGACCTCTACGCCAAGTTTCACCAAATTTGTCAAATTTTATAATATTTCCCCTTATACCATATACCTAACCCTTGCTACGACGTCAGAATTCGTATAATGGCAACTGCGCTTGTAACTTACTTTATAACCTACCAATGGCAAATTAAGTGCACCATGTTGAGAGAGAGTCAGGTAATAGTAATTTACTCAACTACCTATTCACTGTTTGTTCATGTTGTATACTCTTCAAAGTAACGATTAAAATGCTGAGCACTATTACAAAAACGAAAAAATTACGTTTAATATCAAGATACAAATATACAGGGCTTATCAACTGCAATGTCGGGAGCACCGGCATCTCCTCTCCCGCTCGGTCGCTTCGCCTGGACTCTGTACCTTTTGCGCGAGCATGCTTCTGATCACTTTCCCATCGCGAGCCTGGGAAAGGAGGATCCTTTGATTATATATAACCAAAGAGCATGTTCGCCGAAGAGGTGCAGAGTTTCGCGCGGGAGTGGAGATGCTGGTGCACCCGACACTGCAATTGATAAGCCCTGTAGACACATTAAGGCCCTGGTGATCCCCAGGGGATCACTTCCTGTTTTCAAAGGGATGCGGTGCAGGAGGAATTAAAGGCCTGCCGCCTATAGCCGTAGGAGATAATTAGGAGGGCGAGCGTTGTGGAGAAGATTTTGGCAAGGATCCAGGAAAACTTGGCGAGGACATCCATCAAAAACAAACCCTTATAACTCTCCTTAGAATCAAGTTTCAAGGATACGAAGGACAGATTTGGAATCAGTATTGAAATGCGCATTTTTCAATAATACGCTTGCCGGATAGTTGAACAACTCTGTCTCGCAACGATTTTTGCCAAAAACTGTGCCTTCAAAATTCACCGTTCTAAGTTGAAACATCAAGCTCAATGTTGCGTGAAAATTTCAACTTAATTTTAGTGAAATTTCTGGATAAGAAGTTGAAAGTATGAAATTGTAATAAGGAAATAATGTTAACTAAGTTGCATGTGATGAACTTTTGTTAATGTGTACGACATAAAGGATTACCGACATAGTTTCAATGGCAAATCCCATGAAGTCTCTAATGTCAAAATTTGGAATTAGAATGGATTTGAAGGTATGAGACAAACTGCATATTGCATCTTGACAACCTCCAGATGTGTTCTTATGACATTTTAATTGCTTTTCATTGAATCAAAAGACAAAGTAATTCTTTATCTCGAAGAAGAAAGAATGAATTTTGGATGAAAACCCCGGACTTCAACAACTTGAAACTTCAAAATTCAAAACAAAAAGTTTCTATATGGTAGTTAACATTTGTTACCACTACAATTCCAGATTTTCATTTACTTTTAGGCCCAGTGAATGCGCCTTCCAATTTGCATTACAAATCTGTTTTTAAAATTTTTCAAAATCATCTCCAGGCAAACTTATGAAGATTTGTTCCTAGAACATGTCCTTACCAAGTTATCTTGGATTCTTGCCAAAAAATTCTCCATAGCGCTCGCGCTCTTAATTATCTCCCGCGGATACAGGCGGCAGCCCTTTGGTTCCTCCTGCACCACCCCCTTTTCAAAGTCCTCTGTTTTTCCAGGAAGTCGACAAAAACTTGTAAAGTTGAACTGAGGATCTATGGCACTGCTAGGGATTTGTAAGCATTATGAGTGATTTTTTTCAATAAATCTCAGTTCGCGAACAGCGGTTCATCAAAAACCTCGATATCCTGGGATTTCACTAATCTTTACTATAAACAGTAATAGTGCCATAGTATATTCTCGGTACAACTTTATTGCATCATTGAGTCTATGACAAAATAAATGACTTTGAAAAGGTGAGGCGGCATTCTGGAAATCCCCAGGGGATCACCTCACATTTTCAAGGTCGTTTGAAATTTTTAGTTTTCTATCGCATTTTGTCATGTTTCTTTTCAGCCGACGCCATCATTTTTGACATGTTGAACCTTGCAGACAAAGCTAAGGTGCAGAGGGACAGCTCTTCCGCTTTGCTTCCATGAAGCTCCGGAAAACGGGGTTTCTGGGATTTTTGAGTTGGTCTGAGCCTGCATATGGTTATATAAGGTCTGGAAGGCCTGTAATTCACTATATGCCCACATATCTATGATGTGTATACGTCCAAAACTCTCATAAGACACTGCCTTCGAATCTTCATAGCGCTGCAGACTTTTACGTGTTGTGAGGATCATTCCCTATTCTCCGTCATTCTGCACCTACTGAGAATTTTCAAATTTTGAACCATTTACTGGCGAGCTAAACGCTATAAAGCACCCGTCGTCCATAGCGACCATTCATGTTACAACATTAGTCGTGGCTATAATAGATACAAAAAAATACAAGTTCCTGCGACGGAATTATGAGGTAATCAAGGAAACAGTAGATCTCGCTATAATAGCAAGACTTTGGCAGCTATCGATTAGTAAGAAAGACTTTTTAACAGCATAATCGCCAATAGAGTACATATTAGCCTGATATGACCCGAGAAATGCAGATGTGTTCAAACAAAACAGAAAAATGATCGCATTATGATTTCCATGCTCGACTGCCGATCAAAGTTGGCATTATTGAGTATGTCTTAATTTTTGCTTTAACTGATTGACCAAAATAGGTTGGTACAGCGATATCTGACAGAGACTGAAGTTTCGGCGGTTTCGCCTTGCATTATGTACTGAATAAGTCTACTCCACATGGAGCAATAAGTTTTCATGAACAGCCTGATCCCAAGTTTTGTCGTGAAGAAAATTATTAGGTTGTTGCAAAAATAACGTCCGGTTTTCTAAGCCTATATTCCAAACAACCCTTTTCCATCATTTTTTTACGATATAGAATCTGCATATCATTAGAAGGCTCTCTTCATGTACTTTCTAATGGTGATGGAATTAACTTGCCATCCTCATCTGTGAGAATTTCACCAGCAATTTGCATATCTGCAGTCAAAATCAGAACCTCGTAGGTTTCACGTTCTTGACCACAATTCAGGAGCAAATAAACGAATTCTTCTGAAAACATAGCAATTGTATTAGATGAAGATTGTTTACCTACTGCGTCCTTACGTAGATTTTTGGAGAAACTGGACTGAGAAATTAACGCCTCGAAATAGGTACTCACACAATCTGTGAATCAGAAATTTCTCATATTTAAGGCAGTCGCCAAAGCTTCGCCTATTTCTGTAAGCTGGAGATGAGCACATCTTAACTACAGTATCTGAAGAGAAACTTTGCTATTCAGTGCGCAAAGAATTCCAAATTTTCATAATTTGCCACTTACAAGCCTACAACAAACAGGCTCAAAAAAGTAAACATTTTAAAATTTTTGTCTTTTCTTTTCGCTGAACCCCTTGCTTGAAGTATTTTTTATACACAAGTTTACTTTTGGCCTGCGGCTACAAAATAAGCTGATGCCAGCTGTAGAAACAAAACTTGAAGGGAGTTGTAAGCTCTCAAAGACGAGGTCTCCAAAAGAAAAGTTTCAGTTTTTTTGACACATGGTTTTCTTCCCGTTTGCGGTATCAGTACGTGCAGGTGCTCGCTAGATTACGAAAGGTTTGCTGTACAGCCTTCTGAAATAAAAATCTGCAAAACGGACATTATTTTTGCAACAACCTAATACAGATTTAGCACGTAATGGCTGATCTGAGCACAGGTGATTTCTTTAGTTAACGAATTTGTAGATGTGATGGGAAAAAACTTCAGGGTAAGTCGGAGATAGTATCTCCAGTAAGCTGTCGTTATTTTTTTTAAATTCAAAAATTTCATAAAGCTACGTTTCCTGAAACCTTCGTAGTGTTCCAAAAAGGTGATACAGAAGTCTATGCAAATCTCGGATATCGAATGCTAACGGCATAAGCTTTGCTGATGGGGAAAGATGTTCCAGCTGCGTGTTATTATATTTGTTGTTGTTTCTAACTAGTTAAAGCTAATGGAACAGAATTTACCTTGACTACGCTTTTATCGCTACTCTAATCTGTGGTAGGCCTGAAAGTCCCAAATTATAAAAATTTGTAACTTTTTAAGCACTGAACAGCTAAGTTTTTTATTCAGAAGTTATAAGCAAGATATCAATCTCATCCTTACAAAAATGAAAGCATTGGCTTGTTTAGAAGAAACTTTTGAACCATAAAAGACCAGCAACGAGTTTCTAGTTGCGTCATTTATCAGCCGAATAAATTCTGAAAATAACAATCAAGCATGCAGTAGGTAAACATTATATCCTATATACCAGCTATGTTTACAAAAGAATTTGTCCTTCTGTGATTGACTTGCGGCCAATGGTGAAAATAACGAAATTCCAATTTTTGAGTGCTCTTGTGCAAAATGCTTGTTTTTTTCATAGATGAGGATAAAAGTCTAGTTGCACAACGGTTGACAAGCACCTAAGGAAAGCTTCCAAAGAATGTACTAAATCCATACCAAAAAACGAAGTCTGATGAAAAAGGAAAAGGGTAAAAAACGAACATTTTTGAGCCAGCACCAAAACAAATATCAACAAAACCCAAAGAAGTTGATTTGTCAAAAAAGAGCTTTCAAAGAAGCCTCGTTCTCCAAATCAGGGTTTACATCTGCTTGTGATACAGTGCTGGCCAAAACTATAGATCCACCCTAAAAACTGCTGTAGTTCATCTGCTTCTCAACGAATTTATCTGAAATTTGGTACAGCTGTGTGATCAACAGGCTTCCATCAGTGACTAGAGCGGATCCCGCTTTCGCTGGATTATTCAGGAAAAAAATCAAAAATTTCGAAAAAAAGCAGGCTCGAAGGTTGGCCAAAACTACAGATCCACGTAAAATTTCTGTCTGCTAAAGTAATTCTCGGCTTCCAAAAGTTTTTGTGCATATACATAGTCGAAAGTCAAAGCAGTCGCTTCAATCCAGCTGCGTCATACCTTCATAAGAAACGCTTATCTGCTTTTTTTCACTTAAAAATACTTTTATGCGTATTTTGTTCCCGAGAATGTGTTTTTATAGAGGATTCCGCACTTTGCGACTGGTTTCAAAGTGATAGGGCACCATCTATCTTATAGATGCTTAGCAGTGTGAGCAGTAGAAAAAAAAATTCGAGTTTTCATATCCAAAGCGCACCCGACATAGACCTAACCGCAGGCCCGCGCTCGAGCTTTTGCCTTGAAAATTCGTGTACGCTATTTTTGTAAGCTCAAAATAATGTAGAAGCATTATTTAGCATTATTTACATAGAAAGATGTTTGTAAACTATAGCTTTTTCAAAGGTCTTGCAGTGTGTTCGACAATCTCAAAGTACTTAGGCAGGCGCTATACTTCTCGAGGAGTATAGCATGGACGATCGATATGCATCAAATACGTGTAAAACTGGTGATTTTTGTCGCCAATATCGGCGACTACACGTTTGATACGTAACGTGACGTGTGATAACTTGTTTGGCGATTGGCGATCGCCAGTCGCCAGTGTTGTCAACTACACATTAAATGCGTATCGATTACGTGTGGTAACTTGTTAGCGATCGATACGCATAGAAGACACAGTCGCCAGTAGTTAGTCTAGCGACGGCGATCCCCCGTCGCCATGCTATACTCCTCGAGGAGTATAGCGCCTGCCTTACCAAGTGGTAAATTCCTTGAATTTTCTACTATTTAGCTGGTAACTAGTGAACACACCCTGTATTGTATGTTGCCTTCTGACTCACATAAGTATTATGGTCAGAACCAGAAATAACTTCAAGGCTTGTTGCAAATCACTTTTTGCAGGATGAAGTCCTCAACTAACCTGCATAAGATCTGCAGAAATCTGCAACCACTGCATACGGACTCTCATACATACTAACAATGTCATTACTCCAGTTCACGCTCATGACACCATTGCAAAAAGTGTTTGAAGGCATAAATTTGAACGCAGGCCTGCGGTTAGGCTATATTGGGTGCGCTTTGGATATAAAAACTCAAATTTTCTTCTATTGCTCACACTGCTAAGCATCTATAAGACAGATTGAGCCCTATCACTTTCGAACCAGTCAAAAAATTGCAGAATTCGAATCTTTCATAAAAACACTTTCTCGGGAACATAATACGCATAAAAGTAAGTGAAAAAGTGAGAAAAGTGAAAAAAGCAGATAAGCGTTTCTTATAAAGGTAGACACAGTTGGACTAAAGCCACTGCTTTGACTTTCAACTATGTGTATGCACAAAAGACTTTGGAAGCCGAGAATTACTTTAGTAGACAGAAATTTTAGGTGGATCTATAGTTTTGGCCAACCTTCGAGCCTGCTTTTTTATCGAAATCTTTGATTTTTTTCTGAATAATCTAGCGAAAGCGGGATCCGCTCTAGTCAATGATGGAAGCCTGTCGAGCACACAACTATACCAAATTTCAGATCAATTCGTTGAGAAGCAGACGAACTGCGGCAGTTTTTAGAGTGGATCTATAGTTTTAGCCAGCACTGTATCAAAGCATGAGTAGGCACCGAGTTGCGAGAGATTTACTTGCATCTGACGGTCTTTGCTGCAATCAGACATGGAGCTTCGACTTAGGATTGGACTGGATGGATTGGATGCATGGATTTGCCCATTCGCTTTGGTGTTTCCTCTTTAGATTAGCTTGAAAGTGACGCTTATGGCTTTCACTCCATGATGTATGCCAATTAGTGGGCTAAGCTGTTTTTTGGATTTGGTTCCGCTATGGCTGCCCGAGGCACCGTCTATAATCGGCTGTTTTTTTTTTCTGTTTCGTTCTTTTTGCACTAACCAGTTCGTCAGGAGCATCTATGAATGCACAAAATACATAAATAAATAAATAAATGACCTTGACCTTCAAACTTGAAGCTGCTTAAATTCAAAGTATGCAAAAATGTATCTTGTACCAACCTAACACTTTTTGTTTTTTATACATAAGAAATACATAAAATCAAACATAGCCATCTGAGCCCTTTCGAGGTTTAATGGAGATAAAAACTTGTAACAGTTGTTGAAAACTGTGCAACCGTCTACGGTGGAGGCGAGTTATATAGATCAAAAGTCGTCAATAAAAAGTTTCTTCAAACGAAAGAAGCAGAATATAGGCGTTTCCACCTTTGCATCAACACTTGCAAAATCTTCAGAGTTTTCAACCAATGATAATCATCTCACAGGGGAAGGATACCGAGACGCATGCGCTTTCGGTAATGAGATATACATAAAGGCCCCTTTGATACATTGATAACATATCTGCTTTCCAAATCTGCGAAGCGGATCCTTGAAAGAAGTTACGGAGAGTGATGAAGGAACACGAATAGAAACGCTGATAGTGCGGTTGAGAGAATGCTTAATTTTCAGACATAAGGTGCAAGTTCAAGTCCCATGGGTGCGCACCGCTTTTGCGTTTTTTGCAGAATTTTCATATTTCATCCTAATATCATTTTAAACAGCGAATCTCAGTAGTTACCGCTATGTCTGCTCAACACACTTCTCTGACCAATGATGATGCATACTTACTCGTTTTCGTCTGTAGATATAGGGCAAAATCTGCAGAACCCCGGGCTACTTCTTTCACAGAACGCTTCACAGATTTGGAAAGCAGACATGTTATCAGCGTCGAGAAAGGACCATAATGATGTAAATCTCTTTGCTAAGCGCCACTGCGACTCGGTATCCTTCGCTCATGAGTGCGAAAGCGTGAACCCACGAGCCTACAGTAGTCGAACTGACAGAGGATATCGCGAATTTCACCTGATTAACTTTTTGTGAACTTCTAAAAAAAACAAAAAACGCTGAACGAGGCCTCATTTTCTACCTTAGCGTCTTCGTTCAAATCTTCTAAAGTGTGACCTTGCACTGTTTGGAAGAATTACAATTTCTTCTCAACGAATTCTACAAGTTGTACAGTAAGTGGAGCGCTTGGGACCGCCACAGAATTCTCCTCTTCAAAAAAATCAATCATTATGCTGACTGATGTGGTCTTCTACAAATAAAATGAATCTGTTGGTCTGCTTGCATTCTGTAATTTTAGACAATTACGCGCAAGGCATCCGTACACTCAAAAGCTTTTGCAATTCGCTTTTTTATACGAAAGTTAGCTCTAATGTGTTTAGCTAAGCTTTTCTAAGGTAAAGGAAACATTACAGCAGACATCAGCTTTTCTAAATTCAAAAAAAATATGACGCTATAGGTATTCTTCAGACCGTAACATTACGGTGAGATTTGGTGACCTCCAACTCTTCATTGGCCAAAGTAAAGCTTCATTGCCCTTTTTATTCGTATCGAAAAGAATAGGGGCGTGACTTGGAGACAGGTGGAGCACTCAGTAGCGAAGAAGTCTCGACCGCGGCAGCCTGACCAACAAGATGAGATTTCTGCAAGCAAAGCTGGAGTGGGTTCGGATCGCCTTCTTCTACGCACTGGTTAGCTTCCGTAGGTACTTTTGTTCGCATCAAGATCCAGATACTCCAGATCAACAACAGCTTGCACTGCACATTTAAAAGTGTGACAAGCAATTTCACAGCATCTCTGAAGGCCACATTCAAGGGCATTACTGAGATAGAATGCATGAGTAAGTGCTCCGCGGATATGGAATGCACCTTCCTGGACTACAATCAGGTATTTTTCAATAAAAATGAGGTAAGAGGTTCGGTGTAAATCAATAACGAGCAAAAAATGTAGTACTCCAGGATATAAACTAACGAGTAGTACTACTTTATAAGAGGTTCATAAGATTTTGCTATAAAACGGTCCAATTACAGGAAACATGCAGAACTTTCAAACATGGTAATGAAGTGCAGGAGCTAAACTCTGTCAACAAAGCTTTCGCATATTCCTTTGATGAGAATGAATCATCTTGTCCAACTAAAGTTGTATCAAAACCTAAACCCACGATTAAGACAAAGGTATGCAACGACTATGTCGTAACTTCGAAAAATGAGAAAATAATCTTGGCGAAGACGGATCTGACTGAAGCACCGGATAAGATACGCAAATACGAGTCTGTTTTTATGCAATTTGCAAACTAGTAATGAGCGAAATAGCACAAGTTTAGCATACCACAGTTCTTAACCAGTGAGTCAATCGGCTGCAAGGTAGCACACTTGAAAAGATATTTGACAGGTAAGATTTTTTGTGAGCTCTTTATTCACTGTAACCTGATTTTAAGGCAAAAGCTGGCGTTACACCATTAGCAATGATCCTGCTTGAGGCTCAGTTTGCGCTGATTACCATGAGAAAGCACCGTATGCAGTTGCAGAATACAAATGCAAGGAAGAAGCCAGATACGTTACTGTGATTGACGACAAAGGTGGAAAAAACCTCGAGTTTTCTGACTTCGGTGATCTAGAGCGTGTTGAAAGCACCCCCATTTTCTATGTAGATGCTTGGTGGTCTTCGCTGTGATTGACTACATCAGTTCCGCTTCTTCAGGAATTTGCTGCAGCTTTTTGTATTGTGCATCTCTCTTGTGTTTGTCCAGTTAAACAGTTGTTGCTGTCCGAATAATTAGATTCATGCAACAGTAATGAGCATTAGTCGAATGATCAAACAATTATTAATTTCGTACACCACGCATTTCAACGAAGACCTTCCTAAGCACTTTATAAACATGACTCGATTATAGCAGACATAAAGTATAGGAAAAAAACATGCAAAAACCGTATACCCACCTTTACTCGAGAAAAAGGCGCTACAATCAATATAATGTTTATTCTTATACTAGTTGGCAAACCCGGCTCCGCCCGGGCCTGTCATTATTATATTCGTAATCAGCATGCTCGATTACCCCCCTGTGCCAACTCCCAGTCCTGTAGCTCAAATTTTGCAAAAAATCGATAAAATCGATATCGATCGATAACGAAAAGTAGCCTATGACAGCTCCCTGCCCCGAAGTATATGTGTGCCAAGTTTGGTCCAAATCGGTTCAGAAATAAAAATTTCTATTCCGCACATAAGTACAGACAGACATACAGACAGACAGACATACAGACAGACATTCAGCTTTATATATAAGATGTTATACACACAAGGCGTGCCATTTGAACAATCAGCGAAAACGTTTCGAAACATAATTAGTCACGGAGGAAACAAAGATATACTTCAAGTCAGCTCAAGTTCAACCCCTGAAAAGTCAGAATAGAACGGATTAGGTTTGTTTAAAGCGTATATGAATTCGTAACATTGGTGTAAAAGCACAATGGAGTCTATCTCATGTCTCCTGCCGCAGCAAAAATGCTCGATGATTAATTGACATAAGCAACAGTATATGGAAGAAGCGGATGTATGGTATAGTTCTAACGAACGGAAATTTACATCGAATGAAGGAATAGAATAATCGATTTTCGAAAATTTTTCGAACGAATAAATATCAAATGATTAATTTTTGAAAAATTTCGAATGAACAAATATTATTCTCGATTCTCAATTTTCAAATTATTCGAAATGAATATTTGAATATGAACACGTTCTAAAATACGAACTTTCAAATTTTCGGGAAACCCCACTTACTTAAATACTCGACTATTCGAATCAACGAATAACTGAATTTCATTGAATATTCGAATGTACATTTCGAACATTTGAATGCAGTAATCGAATATTCAGACGCAATAATCGAGTATTTGAATATTCGAACAACTTTCTCCAAAACTTTTCGAATATTTGAATATTCAAGTGATTGTTTATTAAAAGTCCTCGAGTATTCGTATGCGATTGAGTTTTTCTGAATGGTCGCATGAACGAATTCTTTAGATAAGGACTTTTTTCATTTATTCGCCTATTCAAATAATCAAATAATTAGACTTTCTCGTATATTCAACAATTCGAATAGACGAATATTTCGAACAAATTATTGAATGAGAATATTTGGTTCCAACTGTAGTGTATGCGTGTGTAGGCAAAAACCCGCTCAACCAACTCCTGGAGAGAAAACAGAACTTCATGATAAGAGTTAGCACGTTGCAAAAAGTTACACAGGCCCAACAAGCTAGTTCCAACCAACACGAAAAGAGATAAACCGGCAAACCAACTTGTGGACAAAGTATAAGTATTGTCCCCTCCACAGCTCGTGCTACCCTTGGTCTGCGTCTCAGACCTGCCACGTGTGGCTAACGTGTTGGCAACGTGACAACAACATGTTTGCAACATGCCCCAACATGTTGGCCGCAACATTTTGGCCGCGCCAACATGTTGCTGCATGTTGCCAATGTGTTGCTGCCAATGTTGCCAATGTGTTAGTCACACGTGGCACGTCCGCGACGCCACAAGGGTAGCACGAGCTGTGGAGGGGACGATATGTCAAAACGCCAACATCAGACGGCTTAGGCCTCGGACAGAGTTTACGCGATTTGATCGTCGCGATTCAATCGCTGCAAGACAACTGTTACGAGTTCATTGCATGCCGATCAGCTTGCATTTCCGTTGTGATACTTTTCCAGCGCGGAATTTTTGAATGTAAAATGAACATAAATGAAAATCGTGGCGATCAAATCGCAAAGATCAAATCGCGTGAATTCCGTCCGAGGCCTTAGACTGAAAGCAACTCCATATCCTCTTACATACTACAGTCACTGCAGCCATAAAAAATAGAAACAAACAAGATACGATGGAGGATATCTGGTCATTAGCAGAAGCGACGATGTATGTAACTATGCTTCGGCGAAGCCCGAGCGGGCTAAAGGAAACCTTGTTTAAACGAAGTGGCCTTTTTACTTTTTAGATGTGATGTGTACCAAAATGGAGAGCATAAAACAACAAAGCATGAAGTGATTTCAAATCTGTTTTACGTATCTGTGTAACGTTTGTGAACGAGGATTTATGAGCTTTATTGGAGCAAAAAAAGTGAATGTGCGCTCTTTTCCAACCCTCATATATAGCAACCAAGTATGATACATTTTTTATCTGAGGTATTCAGTGAATGAGGTGCTCTGATATATATACATCACTACTCCACTGAAGCTGTAGAAAAAAGTTACGGCTATTTTTGTACTACTTCCACAAGTAATTTTTTGCTCAAAGGCTCGTAACTACTCTCACAAACGTTCCGAAGATAAGGAAGGCAGGTCTGAAATCACCGTTTTATGCCCTCCATTATGGTATACATATCATCTAAAAAGGCCGCTTCTACTAAACAAGGTTCCCTGGTGAATGTATAGTAACCTTGCAGTGACAAAAAAGGTCGCAGGCGCACCAGTAAAGGCTACTGTATTACAAACAGAAGCAGCATTAGTTGAGCAGGCGCGACACCGCGGGATATCCTCACCGTTATTAATCCTGCACCGCATGCGCTCTGCGGTTGATAAAGCTGCTTTGGCCCGAAGATACTGCGCTTTCGTCATGCAACAACCTATACAATCAGTGAGATTTACATCCAGCTTGTGACTAGATTCTCAATTGAGTCGTAGAGAATACAGGCCAGAAAGTAGAGAATAAAGAAATCAACATCGGTGTAGAGAGTTGACGTGAATAAATACACAACGCTAAACTACTACTCATGTTTTCATGTTCATCTGCTAAATAACCCTCTAGGCGAAGTTCCAAAAAACTCGGTGATTTTAACTGCCTACCCCCTACCGTAACCTTGCATGGAAGACGTTTGTGCGAAAAGTGTGGTATCTGTATCAGCATATCGAATAACCCCTCTATGCAAAGCGCGAGATCTGAGATTTTGACCACATACCGCAGCCTACGTATATAGCCCCCGAAAACGCCCTACCATGCGAAATAAATAGCATTTTCGTGACCAGCACATCGGCTAACTCCTCCAGGCGGATTGTCAATGAAGTCCGCGATTTCAAATTTTTGGGTTGTATCTTCTAGCAGAATGGAACCTTCAGACTAGTTAATGAGTGGTTGCAAAAATAATGTCCGTTTTTCTAAGCCTATGTTCCAAACAACTTTCTTCCATCAAACTTTTTTTTCGATAAAACTTCTGCATATCATTGGAAAGCTCTCTTCATGTACTTTCTCATGGCGGTAAAATTAAGCTGCTATCTTCTTTGTAAAAATCTCAACAGCATTTTCCACATCTGCACTCAAAATCAGAATCTCATAGCTTTCACTTTCTTGATCACAATTAGGAGCAAATAAACGAGTTCTTCTAAAAACATAGCCTATGTATTGGATGAAGATTTACCTAATGCGTGCTTACGTAGATTTTTGGAGATACCTGGACTGAGAAATTAACGCCTCGAAATAGATACTCGCTGCGGCACTCCTAGAAATTTCTCATAAATAAGGCATTACCAAAGCTTCGCCCATTTTTGTAAGCTTGAGATAAGCACACCTTAACTAAAATATCTGAAGAAAAACTTAGCTATTCAGTGCGCGAAGAATTCCACTAATTTGGCACCCACAGGCCTGCAAGAAATAGGCTCAAAAAAGTGAACATTTTTGAATTTTTATCTTTTCTTTTCGCAGAACTCCTTTGTTGGACTTTTTTCTATATACACATATGCTATTGGCCTGCGGCTACAAAATAAGCTAACTAGCAGACATAGGGACAAAGCTTTAAGGGAGTTGTAAGCTCTTGAAGACGAGGTTTTCAAAAGAAAAACTTCCAGTTTTCTGACGCATGGTTTTCTTCCCTTTTGCGATATCAGTACGAGCAGGCGCGCGCTAAATTGCGAAAGGTTTGCTCTTTCTGATGGTCTCGACCGCATTCAAAAATATGAAGACTGAACGAAGTTATAGCCTTCCAAAGTGAAAATTTGCAAAACGGACATTATTTTTGCAACAACCTAGTACATGGAATGGTTGTTTAACGGAAGTAAAACTTTGGGTAAACTCCATAAAGACAAGAACACTTTCGGTTCATAACTGGTCCAATAAATGGGGCTCGCTAGATTGCTGTCTCTTCCACATGATCATCACAAAGACGACATCATGGAAGCAGTAATTTGTGCGCCCTAGTCGCAAAAACGCTCGCGTCAATAAACTAGTTCGCATGCGCGGCGGCTCGCGCAATCGATTGGTCAGTGTGAGTGCGCGGCCTCGCCGTGGAGTTCGTCTTTGTCGTTTCTGCTGGAGCTCAAGTTAAGGAAGCCAAATCTACCTTAGTCCCCATCTTCGATCCTCTTTCGTTTCATGTCGGGCTTTTTTACAGTAGGGTCCAAACAGGCTTGACTACAACCATTTCAGCTACCAAAGAAAGTGGTCTGAGCGTTTGAAAGTGTTATGCTTCCGTGGATGTACGAAAACGGAACTGATAGAAGAGAGCCGGATGTAAAGGTAAATTTCTGGTCATATTCGCTAATTTGGGTTTATCTGCTGGAGTGTGTGTACAGCTGCTGTGCTGTGGATATGGCAGGCTTGGTAGTTCAAAGCGTTGAAACCTTGGAGGATTTACGATCAATTCTGAAATCATCTCTCTAGACGAGAAAATTTCCTGAATTCATGTTGTGCGGAGGTTTTTGCGCATTCACTTGTTTTTTTTTAGCAACCGGAAGAAGAGACTACGGATCAGTATGATAGGTCCAGAGACCAACGCTATTACAATGATTACTACGAAAAGTTCGAAGAGACGTCGGATTCAAGATGCTATCAAAATGACCAAGG
This sequence comes from Cylicocyclus nassatus, assembly GCA_958299035.1. Classification (NCBI taxonomy): domain Eukaryota; kingdom Metazoa; phylum Nematoda; class Chromadorea; order Rhabditida; family Strongylidae; genus Cylicocyclus; species Cylicocyclus nassatus. The sequence continues at coordinate 66,843,909 of CATQJL010000112.1, forward strand.
GAACAGGAGGTATGACATCGTATCCAAAAAATTCGAAAGTGTAAAGTGTTTTTCACCTGAGGTTGAGCAATGAGAAGGGTATTGGTTATTTGAACAGCCTCTCATTTACTGTGCAGGAAGATTTTTATACGTAACAGTAGTTTCGCTGAAGAACTGTGCAAAGGTTGACGTTTGCATGATGTGCGGACTCGTTTTCGCATTTTTTCGAAATGCGTCTGGAACAATGCCGTTGCAATCCATTGTCATTGTAATTGTGCTGTTCGAAAGCTCGTTTTCGAACGTGTCCTATTCGTGACTTAACCCCTCGCACGGGGCCTGTCCTTGGTTGATTGGACGTATTTACTTTTGTAATCGATTTGAAATACAGAGTCGAAGCTCCAGTACCGCGCGATCGTAGAAGGCAAGACTCACCCGGCCGACCTCGAAACAGGAGTCGCTCGCGCAGCCGTGAAAAACGCTACACGAGAGGTATGTTCTATTTTCTCGTATTAAAAAGTAGGTTGATTTGCTGTGATGAACAAAAAAAATAGGGAGCAAACAGAATTTGGTTTATAATTTTTTCATAATTAAATTGATCATTCAGTTGAATATTTAAGCTTGACGTGATGAGCCATGAGCTATCAAAAATCTCGCTTCTTTTTTGCTGACGAGCGACTGAAGGCTTTGAACGCGCAGGGCTATATTTTCCGAATTCCCACGCATTCTTCCAGCCCATTCTATGCATTTCATCAATAGACATGAGAATCAACGCAATTTTTTGAGATTTGACTCTCCTTAGTTTTGTCTGGTACCAGCTCTTTATTGCTGTCCTAACACTAATACGTATTGATTTTCGCTTCACAAACGCGAGAAAAAGTAGAGGCGCTGAGACGTGGCGTTCTATATTTGCCCTTTCGCTGCAGAGCCATCTATGCGGAGTCATTTTCCAAATTTTCGAGGTAATTGCATTTAAACATACATCAGGCTGACAGAAGGAAATTGGTTTAGTAACATCTTTTGGATTTTGCGTTGTTTGAACATACATTAGACTAACAACGAAATTTGTTTAGTAATATCTTGTGTATGGCAGTCGGATTTTGCGATGGAAGTTTTTTTAATTGAATTTATACACAGGATATTAATTGCACATTATATAATGCCCATTTTCAAAAGAAAAGAACATTTGAATTACTGAAGTTGGTTTATTTTGAAAGCGTGTTTATCTTAAATCATGATTGTTTTATCGGTAGTTATAAGATGTTGAAGTTTCCCTTTTGGCGGAAAATGCAAGTGAATCAGGACGGTAGTAGGTATGCGTCTAGATACGGAAGTGAAAGTCGGTGTAAACGGGTTGAAGTTTTTGTGGTTCCTAAGTCCATGAAAAATCGAAGACGACGAAGTTGCTCACATAATTGATTTTTGTTGGGAAAACCACTTACGGTCACTGGACATGTTCTCAGAACGAGTCATTGAGGTTTGAGTGGTGAATTTAATCAATGTTTGAATGCGTGTTCCCACGTTTGACGTAAATGAGCTGATTACACAGACCGGATGGTTGCAGAACGACAAATGTTAGAATTTTGAACATCTTTTGTTGGTGGTTAACATCATTCCTTTGAGCTGACTCCACTGAAGCTGTAGCTGTGGTCTTGAAATTTGATGCCGTGATTGGCAATTCGCTTCAAGAAGCAAATGTTCTTATTTGCTTTCAACATAAGAGTTTTTGTTGGAGGCTTCAAAGACAAATTATTCACTTATCATATGAACGAGCAGCGAGAAAATTGCGATATTTCCCTTTTCCCCCTTTTCATCCTGCCTTTTTCCGTCCTTCCTAAACGCACAGCCTACTGAAGTTTCGCGGATTTCTAGACGCATCATTACATGTAATGTCATGCCTGACGAGTCAACCGTAGCGCTTGATTTCTTATTCTTCATCTTCATTCTCAGTCGTGCACATGCCAACCAAAGGTACTGTTGTTTTATATAATTCGGCACGGTTGTACTTCTGGCACTTTTGCACTACGGGTCTGTGACCTCGGCTTGGGAGACAAAAAAGGAATTCACGCCCTATGATTGCTTTTCCAGGTTGCGGGTTGTGACACTGAATTAATTGCGGTTTTTCATGTTCCTTAATGGTTTCTATGTTCGGTGACAACCTTAGGCCTCGGCGACTTCGCCCAAATGCCGAAGCGCTTAAGTTTTTCTAATGCCTCTTCACTTTCTCATCTGAGAGAGATGAGAGAAAGTGAAGAGAGGTTAGAGAAATTTGGACCCTTTTGATTTGGACGCTTTTGAGCGAACACTGGCGGGGCCTTACGTTGACTGGAAGCATCTCATCCTTTATGGGCAGCTTTCAGGCAGTGATTTGACCCAGGATTCTTGTTTTTTGAATGCTGTTTCATTTTCAATAATATCCATGCTCGGTTCAGAGATAGAAAGGGCTAAAGCTCATAACATAGCAAACCTTTTCTTATTGAAAGCAAGCTCGGAGAGACGTGTCGAGTTTTGAAGCTTCTTATTTTACTAATATTTTTGGTCAAGGGACGTGGTTAACCGCTTTTTTTTCAGGTCGCAGTCGATCTCGCTCCCGTTCACCAATGCGCAGACGTCGTTCACGCTCCAGAAGCAGAGTAAGAAGGAGTCGAATAAATGCCTTTTTCTTGTTGCGAGTCCCGATTCCCCGCGGCGCGTTAGCGGCTGACGTAATGCGTCATTGAATTCCAGGAAAGGGATACGTATTCGGTGGTCCCCGTGAATAAATTGGCCTTGCTAAACATGCCGAGCAATGTCGATAGGAATGCTGTGAGTACGACAGCGGACGGCTAAGAGGATTTGCTTGAGAAATTCGAAAAATTCACCGTTTATTATTGAAGATCGCACTGGTACTTGCCGCTTCGGGTTATCTTCCGCAGGACATACGCGTCATCAATCGTCGAGGTAAGAATTGTAGCCACAGATATTGCTCAAATTATCATACTCGTACGAATCCTCACAAAATAACTGTACTTTACTTCTCTTGAAAATCGGTGAGCATAACGTTTGCTACGCTCAGATAAAGGTAAGGTAGTAGTCCGTAGAGTAACTTCGGCTCTCTTACTTCATATATGTGACATGTTACAGATCAGATCAGCCTCTCGACTCATGATTTGTGCATATTAGGTGTCTCACAAGCATTGCAGCAAATTGCAACATAGACATATAGACGACTAGCACGCAAACCGGGATTTGCCACTTTTACGCTTGAAGTTGAATTCTTCATTGACGATCAATATCTCATCAGACAGTTTTTTTTTTTTTATATAGGCGGCAATTACACTTACCTATTGAATCTTGAACTATCGAAAATGAATGATATCGATCGCTTCCCAACCTCTTCTCGAAAATGGAAAATTTTCGTCTTGGATTAAACAAAATTTTGTCGTTCTCCTCCCTTTCCCGATCGCAAAAAAAAACTTTACGGTGCGAGAAATCTTTCTTTTGGAAGGGGGGGGGGGAAGGAGAGAGAGCAAAAGAATTTTGGGATTTTTTTTTCGAGTTTTTGGAGCATAAATAATGAAATGAGTCGAGAGGTTGAGACCACCTTTCCTGCCTTGTCCACAGCATAGTAGTAACGAAATCAGCGCCGTAACTAGGGAAAATCCTCGTTTTGCTGGAGTGCGCTCGACGTTTTATGCTAGGTTTCAGTAGGACCACTTCATTCCCCTAACTTATCGTTCATTAATTTGATAGTGAACAACTAAAACCCTTACTTGGAGTTCAAAAAGCAAGGTAGGCGTCAAAAGAGTTTGCGTTCTCAATCTTCCCGTGAAGATCGTTTCCTTGATGACTTTATGAGAACTGACTTATTGTATTTTGTTAGGCCGTTATTTGATTGTTTGTATGTTTTGTTCCCGTTATTTATACATTGCCATATTGTGTAATATCAATAATATGACCTGCGCGAATTCTTGAATCGCTGCAGGTGGCTCGCGCTCGTTCGGTTTTATCGACTTTGCCGATGTGAAGACAGCCATGAAATGGATGGACGAGAACCAGGTCTCGCTCCACACAGAATCGCCAACTCTTTTTATTGGTTTCATGACCTTTCTTTAATCTCAATGAGGTTCTAATCTGAACCAGAACTCTTTTTGTTTGACCCTGACCCACCTTTTCAGATATTAGAGTGGCGTCAGGTAACTACGTAGAAATAGCTCCTGCTCAAAATTCTACTTTCTCATTGCTCAATCTTGGGAGAAATTCATGCGTCTGGCTTGGAAAATGAGATTTTTGCATTCAAAAATAAATACAAATCGTCAAGCAGAAACTTTGTAGTGTAGTGCTCAGCATCATTCTCCACTTTCTGTTGCTATCTCTACTCCATCTTTTTCTTTCATCTTCTAAGCCAGATTCCGAAAGTGTTGACTTCGTCTCCTTAGGCTAATTTGTTACAAAAAATGTTTTTTTTTCATTTAACAAACGTTTGGATGTGTCGGGTCTTCCGGGGCCCGGCACGCTCAGTGTTCATACTTTATACTTTAGGGTTGGTTGACTTTATCGGATGGGCATCGAGTTCAAGTGGAATACGCAAAAAGCGATCCAGCTAGTGGTGGTCGACGTAGTGACCACGATTGGACGTGTGCTAATGTAAGTACGATAGGGCAAGTTTGGTCTTTTCCGGATTGTTTGAGTATATGCTGGCGGTATTATGAGCTTTTTTGTTCCGAAAAATGACCATTTTTTTTCAACGAATTAAAAGTGGTAAAGTAGAAGAAGCAGTTTTGCACATCTAAAAATCACATGCCAAGCTTTCTTCAAAACAAGATTTCTCGCAAATTTTTTCTTTTATTGATTTTATTGTGTTCTTCTGTTGTCAGCGGATCAAGCAATTTTCACTTTCGTTCAGTGTTCGGTGCAAAATTTTTTCAAACGAGATGCATGTTTCAAATGCGACACCGACAAGAGAACGTCCATGGATCTTGAAAGACAGGGTTTGCATATGGTTGGAGTGGTTCCGTGCGATAGTAAGTACTTTGCCTATACTGATTTACGGCTGATACCCATGTTTTAGCACTGCTTATTCGATCCCTGCCCGAAGGATGTACAACAGCCATGTTATTCGAGGGACTTAGTCAATACACAGCGCTCACTTCAATTGTACAGCTGCAAATATCGGACTCGAAGCAATATGCATACATCCAAATGAAAAGCAGCGATGAAGCAACGCTGCTTTTGAATTCATCCTACAAAGCGCCGATAAAAATTGGAGGGAAAGATGGTAGTTAGATGGTAAAAAATACAAATTTGTATGATGAAAAATTCGTTTCAGTAGTAACAACCTTCTGCCGGCATTCTATGACTCATCTCATAAGGCAGCAGATATCCATGCTCCAGCATCGAAATCCCGTACCAATGCAGCAAAATGCACCGGGAATGAATCCAAATGGTGGGTGAGAATTGGCTTCACAAAAAAAAAAACCAAACTTTTTCATCTACCTTCCTTCCCATAGTTTTCCAAATGGTGCATAATGTCGTTTGTGGTCCATAGTAATCTGTTATAGCTCATGGTGCTGAGGTGGCGCAAGCAGCAATGGCAGCGCTTAGACAGTCCCAAGGACATGTTGTGGTAAGTTTCTTGGATCAACTTCCAGTCAATATTGATACTTTTATTGATTTGCAGCCTCCCAATGTCGCCGTACCACCGCAACATCTGATAATGATGCAACAACAGCAACAAGGTCAGCAAGCACCAATGATGGCAGCAGGACCAGCGCAACATCCATACGCAATGCCACCAATGGCACAACAAGTACAAATGATCCCAACCACGAGTATGCAAGCACCAATGATGATGCAGCATCCTGCACAATTGCAGGCCGCACCCGGTGCCCCGCAGCCGGCATATGCCGTGGTTAATCCAACACCGGTAAACGGTATTATAGGCTTGACACCAACACCAAGAGGAGTTTTCTCCAAATATGGTACGTTCAGATAACTTCGGATGGTTTTTAGCAGCAAATTATACCCGCTTATCGATTCAATCCTGATAAAATGTTCAATTTAGTAACACCAAATCCAGCAACGTTCTCATACGATCAAAATTCCGGTTATTACCTCGATCCAGAAACGAAGTTCTTCTATGATCAAAAAACCGGCTACTATTATAATAATGACACAAGGAAGTGGTGCTCTTGGGATCCCACCTACAGTACCTACTTCCCGGTGGAAGATACGGTAAGTTCACCGTTGTTAGCGATCTCTTTCTAAATTTGTTGTTTAGTCCCAAAATCAGAATCAGGCTGCCACGTCAGCAGCAACGACCACAACAGAAACACCGGCAACAACTACTGAAGCGAAGCCCGAGGAAAAACCGGAAGAAACGAAAGCCGTTAGTTATTTTTCGAGAATTGGCTTGCTTTTTGGTTCACTCGGCTTCAATTTATTGTTACAGAAGACTGCTGCAGACATTGCTAAGGAAATGATGAAATGGGCAAAGAAGCAAGAAAAGAAAGTGCAGATGTCGTTGAAACCTTTAGTGAAACCTTTGGAGACCAAGAGTGCATTTGATGCAGCTAACGGAAATGGAGCTAACGTTGCACATAAGATGTTGGAAAAGAGCCAAGTAAATTTTTTACGATTATCTCATTGCTGTTTGGATCGGAAAAGCTATATTTAGCACGCTCTTGCGCATGTAAATGACTCTGACGATGAAGAAGAAGGATCAGGAGATGAGAAGAAGAAAAATCCCCCAGATGGTATGTTCTCAACAACATTCCCCATGTGATAAGGAACAATTCCCATGTTTTAGAGCCCCCTGCCCCAGTCGAACAGTGCCATTCTGCGGATGGTACTACTACCGGAAATTTTGTTTTTGCCTCACAAAACTGCATAATTTGTTGATTTAGAAGCTCCTGTTCCCCCAAGACGTCACATCCCAACAGCGCAAGAACATCGCGAAATGATGGAGAGAGCATTAGTAGACGAGGCTAAGAAAATGTGTTTGTTATGTAAGAGGGCGTTCCCAAGTGTAGATGTACTGCGAAAACATGTGGAGAAGAGCGAGCTACATAAGGTGAGTTACTTCCCGTCTATTCTTGGTTCTTACTGATGGTGATTTTCAGAAAAATCTCGAGGAAAAGCGAGTGGAATGGGGAAGACAGTATGTGACAGCAATGATGGAAGGTCAGGGCGATCAGGCCCCTGTTCTACCTCCACAACCGGAGCAGAAAATAGTATATAGAGATAGGGCCAAAGAAAGGAGAGAAGCGTTTGGATTAGATCCTGGAGGTTTGTTAGAGTCTGCTTATTTGATCCGAGGTTTGGTGACCGGTTAGGGTTCAGTGTGTAATTATTTAGTGTCAGATTATCGAGTGGAATTTGGTGTACGCAGCGAAGAAGCGTTGCGAAAGGAATCAGAATTAGCAGCAGTGCGGCCATTGGGCCAGGATAATATAGGTAGCAGATTACTAAAAGGAATGGGATGGAGAGAAGGAATGGGTGTCGGAAGGAATGGACAAGGTTAGTGAAATTTTCGTAACCATGAAATTTGTGTTAATTAGCCAAATGTCGAATTTGGAAAGTATGTAGGAACTGAAGAAAAATCTCTTTTTCTAATTTGGATGAATTTTTATCTATGAAAATGTTTTTGCAAGCTGCAACTGAATTCATTCGTGAAGGCTCCAATTACCTAATTAGCAAAAGTTGCTTATCGATCAAAAAGCAAAAATCATAGAAGTTGTAACCTTTTCATGTTTAATGCATGAATCTGAATTCCAAAACGATCTAAGGGAAGGAAAACTTCAATAGTTGTCGTGGGCGATGTTGTTTTTACAAAGTTCAATTGTTGTTTTAAGGAATCGTAAACCCAATAGAAGCAACCCGACGAGTTGAAGGAGCTGGGCTGGGATCTGCTGGCTCAAAGATTCTTCATGGTGCCGAAGCAACCCACCAAGAACGAGTTCGAGCAACGTTCTACAGCAGATACAAAGATATGGAATGATTGATACCGGTAGCTATTTTTTCCGTAAAGGTCTTGGATCCTCTGCAGCTGCAGCAGACTGCAGTTATTTCTTTGCTTACTGGTTTAAGTACATTTTTAAGATATTCCAGTATAGATCATAGCTTTTTGATTGTGCTAAAGTGTATACCATGTTCACGATGTCGGTTTTCATTGTTTTTTTGTGGATGTTTCAAATACGTGTTGATTGATGCACAGATATATTCTTCAAAAATTCCTTTCTTTTGTAAACATAGCTTGTCTTTTATCATATAAATTATTTTATTTGTGTGGTGTAAATCATTGCTTATTTGGAGAGCAACGTCTCTACAGGCGTTGATGCAGAATGTGGTTCTGTAATTTCTCATGGAACCACCATACCATTTTGCACTTACTTGTACCCCCCCCCCCCTCACCCTCGCGCTCTCTTTGTGTGGAAGAGTTTTGCTTGGACAAAAGCGCGAGTGCGTGGCCGGCACGATTGGCTTGGTGCCTGTTGCGGGTTCATCCCAGCACGTAGTGATTTGTTCAACCATACCATGTGGAAAAAAGCTCACATTGCAATTTCGTTTTTTTTTCGCTCTGCTGGCGTGTTGCCTATTGAGCAGCCACAACGCTGGAGATTGGGAGGTGGAGCGCGTTTTATTGCGCTGGCGCTTACGTTGCCTGTTGAATTGCGCGAAGAACATCGGGCACCGGGGGACAAAGAGGGACTCATCACGTATAGAGCAGGCTCTATGGAGAGGTATCACCCCCGTCGAGCTGTAACAGGGGAGAAGAAGGATACAGACAACGCACAGATCCAGACGACGACGAGACAGCGCTACCCCCCGCTGGCTCCTTTGTCCGCCGGCTCGTTCAGCAGCCCGCGGATCGTCGTCGACGCTACCCGCTCCCCGCTTTGCTTTTCGCCCCGTATCGCTCGACGCATCATCTAATCGTCGTTTTGTGTGTGCGTGTGTGAGTGCGTGTCTGTGCAAACGCCAGAAATGCCGTCGTCGCGTCCAGTTTTAGCGCACTCCCGGCCATTCCTCTGCTACATTGACGAACCGTGCTACATTTCGTCTACTGGACAACTCGTCCAGAAGAGCCTTTGCCATCAAGTATTTTCTGATTCCTCGCTGCTGAAGAGGCAATTCGTCGTCGATTCCGATCGTGCCATCGTTCTTGTTCCTGCATGCCGACAAAAAGTCGACCAGCTGGCTGTCCTAGCGCAAACTGCCGTGTCATTCTTTTTACGCGCAGCTGATACAGATGTTCCCTAATTGAAGAACAGTACTGTAGGAATTACTCCAAAAGGTCAAAGATCACTTTCAGCATTAAGGGGATTAGTGCGGTAGTTTCGTAGACACACACAGCATCTTATCTATCCCCTATGAAACCGGCCTATTAAAGATGCCTATCGTATGCAAGACCACCAGCATCGCCCCAACCATTATGTGAGCGTAGATTTCACGCCTGATCTCATATTCAATTCGTATATTTCGCAACTGGCCTTATTCTGTATGACTTATTCGTTCGTGGGGTTTTCCAAGCATTTTGTGCTGCAGTCATTTTTCGAAAGTTTTGCGAAAAACCGTGCGCTTTGGCCGTAAGCACAGAAAAAGCTGGAATGATGACATCTTTTGTATAAATGACGTCGCATTTGGCAAAAAGGCTGCTTCGAACACGAGTATATTCTGCTTAACTGCAAAAATTTTATATTCTTTTACAAATTCACACTTGAAAAGTTATGCGAGAAACAACTTGAGAATACCGCTTTGTCAGTACACATCCTCAAACACAAAGACATTCATTGACGGTCTCTTGCTAAGTGCATATCTCTGAAAGTGCTTTGATTCTTAGCACTTTTGCAAAATATGGCAAAAATGTGTGAAAACTTGTTTGCAAATTGAAATCTAGATCTTTAGGTGAAAGGACGGCTGCGAGGGTGTTAATGTAACAAATCTGATCTCATCTTTTAGATAGTCGTGCGCCAGGCGACTGGCAAGTATTTGTGGGATTTTTTTAAATGGCATGGATTATGGTTTGATTAGGTTCATTCAGGTTTCAGAGGTATACAGTAAGTCCCACCCTAGCCCAAAGTGTAGTAGATTTACTTTGCAGAATGGTGGTATTCGTGGTCTGCTTGCAAATAACCTGATTGGTTACAGGAATTCAGGCCCTGACCCCATACCGTAAACCTACCGTAACCGCTAAAGTAGCTTTATCATAAGCTCTACGTGAGTGCCGTTATCAACATGTCAACATGTCAAATAACCCCATATGGGAAATTCTAGCGACCAAAATTTTGCATTTTGTTGTAAAAAGTGAGATAAATAATACTATTAGCACTTCAATGAGAGCGATTTGTAGAAGTTTATACAGCTTTTAAAAGGCTGAAAAAGAGGGTAAACTGACATTCACAGTGTACTTTACTGTCCAATAAGCGTTTTGAAGGCGCTTTAGTGAAAAAGTTGCAGATGAACTACTTCATTTTTGAGAAAACATAATGGATGACGATGCATCCTCTTGTTTCAGATTCCGAACGGGTACATTTCCGGATAAGATTCCTCCCATTTAGCGAAAGTTACTAGCATTAGTGAATGAAACAAACCAACCGGTCAATGGACTCGAGTCAGAGAACCAATCGCAACATTTGTTGGCACATGGTCCTTACACGAAAATATGGTTGATTTCGCAATCACGGCATGCAGAGGATAAACAAATGGATTGGTGTCACTACGGCTGCATCGAGCGCTTTGGTTGCTGCTGCTTTTTCATCTATTTCTAGCTCAAACTGTAAAATCTCTCAGGTAACCGGAATGCTGTGTTTTTGATGGTTGAAGAGGAACGTATGCTCCAGTACATCGCATTACGGTAAGAGTAGCTTTAGTCTTGGATGTTCCTCGCGCGATGAACTTCTTTTGCAGAATAAAGCTAAGGACTTTAGTTAGCCTCTCTTTTCTTCTCTTCGAGTTTATGCGGTAAAATTCTGCTTAGCCTAGGTTGTTCTGCCGATTGCATTTTTACCATATCAGCCACAGTCCTGACTCACTTATCAGCACATTGCCCGCTTCATTCGTTATCGGACCGCGCCACAATTGTTTATAGATATGCCTTTGCGCTCAGGTTTACGTTCCGCGTACCACTTGTAATCCACTTAAGCGCTATGCTCAGCCTCGTTGATATCATATCACCAGAAATCATTACTAATCAACCACTCGAAATTCATCGAAACTCGTACTTTGGCAGCCAGACAAGTGGGCGTGGCCTGTCGGGCACATTTACAGTAATTCGGGTGTTTTCGGTGGGGGTGCTGGGCGGTGGGGTGCTGTGAATTTGGGGTGGGTGGAGCCGACACTGTTCTGGCTCGGCGTTTGGTTGAAGCTGCCAATATTCTGTATTGAGTGCTGTAGACTGGTCATTCTGGACTTCTCGGCTGCTGTACCTAGTAATCTTTGTGCCGTACGGACGAGTTTGCTGCTGCTGCGGCGTTTGCACTATGTGTTTGTTTGTTCTATTTGTTTAGATAAACGTTTATTGCAGCTAAGTCATGCTCGACGACATAAACTGGTGGCGCCAAAGTGTCAGTACTTTGTGATTGACTGATGTACATTGATCGGACAGGACAACTCGTCCAAGAAAATCCAGGCTTTCAATCCAGGACCAATGGTTCAATCCTCCTTCTTCTATTCCTTCCAAGCGACTTGTTGATCTCTTTGGTTATCTAGCTGTATGACTATCATGGTTTCATAAGGCTGGACGACTGAAGGCATCAACTCGTCCTAACTTTTCATCATCTCTTATATTCTCTACTCTTGTTGGAATTTTCCTATTCCCCCCCCCCCCCATCTCCCCCGGCTCTGCTTGTACACACATCCATAAATTCGATCTGCAAAAACAACCAGCTGTGCTTCGTTTGTTGACTGTTTTGGCCTATCGCCCCGATGACTAGCTGCCCGGAAAAATAGTTTCGATTCTGATCAAAATACGAATTTAATGAAAAAATCGTCGATCACAGCATTCGATTTGTGACGATAATGAAAACGTTAAATTCAGAGCTGATTTGTGAGTTTTTTGCTGACCAAAGTGGTATTAGGGGTTTGCAAAATGAAATTTCTAGTTTCTTCTAGAAGGACAGGTTGTTTTTGTGCAGTGTCTTCTACAACTTGCAAGATATACATCAGGAGATTACCCGGCACACAATGGGCTATTAGAATCGGGGGAGAAATTCATGGGACGCGCGAAACATGTTCCCGCTATGGGTGGTCGTGACATTCTTTGAGACAGACATAATGGCAAGCATTAGAATGAAAAAATCGCCGAAAAAAGGCAAGTTTTTTGAAAGGGGGGGGGGGGTAGAATCAGTGTAATGACAGGCTTTTGTTCGTTTATTGAAATGTAGAGCGGTCGAATGAAAACGGTAGTATTACTACAAGATTGTGTACCAGGTTATAAACCTTGTAAAGGAAGGTTACTTCGTTATTTTTGCGATTGGAGGTAAATTTTAGTTTGTCAATCAAGGGCTCATTTATTTATCTCAGGAAAGTTGGATTCAGTACTTACAATTAGTTTCGCGCCGAACAACCTTTCCTCTCTTCTCCACATGAAGTTCAACTCCCAATAAACAACCGTTTTCTAAATTTTCTTTTTGCTATTTCCCTCATGCAAGACATATTTTCATACCTCATTCTGGTACTTGTAGTCTCAAGTTATTTTTATAATTTTCAAGAAAGAACTAGAAAATCTTTTGGTGTGACTATGTTTTCGAATTTTATGTGGAAAGTTTTGATGTGTTCAGATTTCACTGCATTCTTTGACAATAGACATGCTGAAAAAAGAGTACATTATTCCCTACTGCGATGAATAGCTTTGAAAATGCATCGAATTATCACTTGCCCTTCAACTATGCTAGACTATGCTTTTAATAGGCGTAAAGAACTTCATAACACGAGCTTCATTATAATTCTGTATTATTATGTTGCAGAATGTATTGCAGAGAATGTAGGTATCATCTATTCTACGACTAGGAGACGCGTGACCGCATTGCGGACATTGTCTTAACATGTTTGAGTTTGTTCTTCCATGTTTCCAAAGAGTGAATAAACGTGGGCGAAATAAATGACGAGTATAAACCTGCTAAGTACACGATTAAGCTTGTTTAGACAATGTGTGCAAAGCGGTCTCGCGTCTCCTAGCCCTAGAATGGATAATATTAGGTCGTTCCGAAAGTAATGTCGCTTTTTTTCGAATGAACGCCACTATTCGTGGAATCAACATTTTCAAAAGATCTTGGGAGCATTCGATGCAGAATTTTGTCGTCTTTCTAATGGTTGTAATCTCATTGCATAATATTCAATGAGCTCTCAAAAAATTACTGAAACCTGCGACTTATGCTTTTTGTCATGCTCAAGTTCGGCTATTTTTCTATATTTTTGTACTGATTCCCCGAAGATGTACAAGTAACAGATAAATAGAGCAAACCCTTTAAGACACAAAACAATTTTTTTCTTTTCCTTAGTTTGCTTCTTGGAGTTTGTAGAACCAATTTTTCAGTGCTATCAAATTCCATATTGGTCAACTCAGACCTCACAGAACAACAACCGGCAAGCAACTAGAGCGTCATTAGACGCAGCTTTTTTTCCTCTTTCTACCGGTTGTTTTTGGTTTCCGATTCACCAAGTTTTCCGGGATGAAATCATCATAATTCAGGTTTTCCAGGGCGCCCCAGGCTGTACCCAAAATTTCCGAAAGTTGCTAATCTGAAGCGGTAAATGCTCATATGCTTTGCAAAATTAGTGTTAAACCATAATCCACCTTTGTAAGTTCCAGAATCCGAAAGTTTATTGGTATTTGATGCATGTGTGTTCGAGAACAAGACTGCAAAAATTCGGTGACTTCATTCAAAAATCTCTACAAAAATTATGACGAGATATGGAGAGCAGAAAAAAATAGCGCCGTTTCCTATAGGGTTTGCTCTATCTTTCCATTACTTGGACTCCTTCCGGGAGTTACTACAAAAAATTAGAAAAATTGTGAAACTTGACTTTCCCAAAAAGCATGGATTGGAGATTTTAGTAATTTTTCAAAAGCTCATCGAGTATTCTGCAGTGGAATTACAGCCACTGGAAAGAGGATGAAGTGCTGCATCGAATGCTACCAAGATCTTCTAGAAACCTTGCTTCCACGAAATGTGGCGTTCAATTGAAAAAAGCGACATTACTTTCGGAACGACCTAATAGATACATAGTCTTCGTTTTGGCCGGTTATACATATTCAAAAAATTAGTCTTAAGTTGGTGGTTGAAGTGTAGCTTGTCAGTTCTATATATCATTGAGTCATTTGTAAACCCATGCGTATTGCACAGCAAGCGCGCTACTTCACGACATGTAAGATTGGAATCTGTTGATTTGGAATTTCTCGCTGTTTTCTTTTCTTTTGGTTTTATTGGATATATCGTTGTAGTACACATTTCCACATTTGTTCTGCTAGAAAAGATCTTCTGACGAGTCACTATAGGATGTCGTCGATTGCCTCGCTTAGTGTGCAGGCGCGTAAATTGGATTACGAGTTCCTCGCGCACAATTTTAGTTAACAAAATAAATATCTTCTGTGTACAGTTAACGAGAAGTAAAAAGAGTCGAATCAATGCTTTCACGTTCCCATGACGTCAAACAGATCACATCCTATTGTTTACTTTTACAATTGTTGGACTACACACAAATCCGCGACGCAGTCGCTTTCGGGTTGTTATCGCGCAGCGGCCAAAATAGTCAACAGACCGCTGCTGACATTTCGAAAATTCGAGACGACGATTCTCAGCCAGCTGCTTTCGTTCCCACAGAACCTCGAGCTGAAAGTGATTCACTCGAGCGATGCAAAAACTCGCAGAAAGTACAAGTTGAATTCTCAATGAATTCCATCGATTTTTGTTACTCGCTCGCTTTTCAGGGCCGATGTCGGGTTGTCTCGAGTTGTTTATACGATCATGGCAGGCTACAATGGCGGTCTGCAATAAGCGTTGTGTGTTGGACCATATGGATGAGACAACTCGGACAAAGAAGGCGAAGATGTGAATGTTTATGTGACTAGAATATGGATTGTCAGAGTGATATACGAGATGGATAGAGTTACAAAGGGGTGCTTGCAATAAACGTTCGCTCCGACTGATGGAATCTCATAGAATGCTGTTATGACATATATAGCTTGTACAATATTTGCAAAATTCGTAATTTTCAGAGCTGTGGTAAAACTAAAGTTTTATTCATTGTAAAGCTAAAGCACAATTTCTAGAGATGCTCAAATTTATTAGGTTGTCCCGAATCTAGAAACTGTGCGATAAAATTCAGAACATCCTAAAATCCTAAGAATTCTTAAGAAATTGATTTTTCGGAGCACAAACTTGACTTAGTTAGTGATAAAATGTAAGAAAACTTAAGATAATGGCTGTTCTGGATTTTATCGCGCAGTTTCTAGATTTTTGGAATTTTTGCTTAAAAATTCCGAATTTCGGATGATCCCGTTCTTTCATTTTCATCTCTGCAACCTGAGCATGTTGGAAAATATCCAGGGGACCTTTGGAAACTAGATGCTCCACGCTTTCTAATAAAATTTAAATTGCGCAAAATCATTGTGAGGGAAGGAAGTTATGATTTTTTGAAAATGGTGCGACAGAACTTTCGGAACCCTAATATTTTACCTTTTCGGGTTGTCGGGCTCTCGTGGAAAGAGAACCACTTTGGAAACACCAACATAATCAACTCTTTCGAGTCTTCAAAAATTGACAAGGAGAGGTGGCCTGGCCTTTCTCGACAACTGCTGAGTGGCTTTCTCGTGCAGATGTGGAGCCCCTAGTGCGGAGGGCCAGCTCCTTCCCTGGTGCACGTACACGCAGATCTGATGTACAATGGCTTACCAGTCTATCTTTATGTCGTACATCCACCTGTCAGTGCGTTGATAGCAAATCTCTCGTGTGGAGAGCTGAAGAAAACTATACGGAGTTTGATCTACCCCTAACTCATTTGTGTAAAAATGGATTTACGATCACTTTTGGGGCATTATGGATGAAGACGCCATCAACCATCATCTCCAAAATTGTTACTCGCAGCGAAAGATATGCCAAGCTTCAAATTAGCAGTCATTTGCAACATATATTAGGTCGCAACATAAGTTTTGTTAGATACATTAGAAAAAAACCATCTTTTTCAGAAGATTTTTTCTAGTCTCCAAATTAAGTGGAGGTTTACAGTTATCAATATATACATGTAACAACATGAAAATTACTTTTGAATTTTTTGAAATTTTTCTGATTTATTTTTGGAAAACTTCTAACTCGCCTTATTGAAGAGCGTAGACTTCCAAACTGCCATATTAGTAGTAATTTTCCCGGAATTCCTCAGAAAACCTAAAAGCATAAAAAATTAGAAGAGAATTCTTGAAGGAAAAAGGAAGGAGAATTAAGTGCCTTCACAAAATTGCCTTCATATTCACTTATATATATGTAAAGGTAAAGTTATGGCAAGGGATAGTTCTTTGTTCTCATAATTCCTAAGTATTAGGCTTTGCCAGAGTTTTCCAATTTTCTTTTCAAAGCAAAATAAAAAAAGTGTCACAAAACTTAGGTTACGACTCAATATTTCTTCCCCAGATAATAAAATAAAATATTGACCTAGCAAATCACACGGTGCACATCTTGAAAGATTTTTTGAGCGCTTGCAGAACCATTTTTCTGAAACATTTCTATAATGAAAATTATTTGATAATCTCTTATGTCTATACAAAACCCTTCTGTCTGTTCAAATCGTCTACGTATCGTCCGAGATAGCAGTTTCAGCATGAATAAGTATACTATAGTTCTAGCATTCTCGCAATTTTTTCCCAACAGTATTCTGTTTTATTAAAGGCTTCATGTATTGGGAGATGGTCAAGAGGCGCGATTTCTCCGGCTGTCATCAACTCAAAACTCTAATTTAGTGCCATGCGAGTCTTCAATTAGTACCAAATAAAGTGCATTAGCTTACTATCTCTCTGAGGTCACCACTTGCTGAGTTTCATGGTTTTTGCTATGAAACGGACTGAAATATCTACGAATATGTTCTTAAATGAGTTTTCATGAGTTTTTGACCTTCAAAATGCTGTTTTGAGTTTTTCCCAAATTATTGAGATTGAACAACACATGCAAATATCTAATATATCTTCTTCTAAATTCCATATACTCTTAGAAAGTTGCAAAACACTTATTATATACGTGCTATTTGGTGTTCAGCTGGCAATAAAAAACCGTCTGTCTGACCGTCTCCAATGCATGAAGCCTTTTATAAAACAGAATACTGTTGGGAAAAAATTGCAAGAATGCTAGAACTATAGTATACTTATTCATGCTGAAACTGCTATCTCGGACGATACATAGACGATTTGAACAGACAGAAGGGTTTTGTATAGACATAAGAGATTATCAAATAATTTACATTATGGAAATGTTTCAGGAAAATGGTTTTGCAAGCGTTCAAAAAATCTTTCAAGTGACCGTGTGATTTGCTAGGTCAATGTTTTATTTTATGATCTGGAAGGGAAGAAGTACTGAGTCGTAACGTAAGTTTTGTGACACTTTTTTATTTTGCTTTGGAAAAAAATTCGAAAACTCTGGCAAAGCCTAATACTTAGGAAATATGAGAAATGGACAAAGAACTATCCTTTGTCATAACTTTACCTTTACAGATATGGATTACAGTGAATATGAAGGCAACTTTGTGAAGGCACTTCATTCTCCATTTTTCCTTTTTCCTTCAAGAATTCTCTTCTAATTTTTTACGCTTTCAGGTTTTCTGAGGAATTCCGGGAAAATTACTACCAATATGAAGGCAGTTTGGAAGTCTACGCTGTTCAATAAGGCGAGTTAGAAGTTTTCCAAAAATAACTCAGAAGAATTTCATAAAAATTCAAATGTATTATTCATGTGTTACATGTATATATTGAAAATTGTAAACCTCCACTTAATTTGGAGACTAGAAAAAATCTTTTGAAAAAGTTATGAAGGTTTTTTTCTTCTAATGTATCTAAAACAACTTATGTTGCGACCTAATATATGTTGCAAATGACTGCTAATTTGAAGCTTGGCACATCTTCCGCTGCGAGTAACAATTTTGGAGATGATGGTTGATGGCGTCTTCATCCATAATGCCCCAAAATTGATCGTAAATCCATTTTTACACAAATGAGTTAGGGGTAGATCAAACTCCGTATAGTTTTCTTCAGCTCTCCACACGAGAGATTTGCTATCAACGCACTGACAGGTGGATGTACGACATAAAGATAGACTGGTAAGCCATTGTACATCAGATCTGCGTGTACGTGCACCAGGGAAGGAGCTGGCCCTCCGCACTAGGGGCTCCACAACTGCACGAGAAAGCCACTCAGCAGTTGTCGAGAAAGGCCAGGCCACCTCTCCTTGTCAATTTTTGAAGACTCGAAAGAGTTGATTATGTTGGGAGTAATAATGAAAATATTCATAGTGAATGGGAGAGAAACGTTATGAGGACTTTTTTGCCGACTTGTTTTTGTAGAAGAAATATACTATTGGGCTGATGCATAAGACTTGCACCAATTTCTTCAGTCGATCCTAAAATTCGGAACAGCCGCTGACGATAGTGGTAATACTAATCAAAAGGAAAAAATCGTCAAAATATATTGAAACCTAATCTGATTGTGATTCGGTGTTGTTCTCGCCATCTTGAAAATTCTTGCTGAAATGTTTCTACAAATCAGTGGTTCCCTGAATTTTTTTTATTTACTTCCTGAACGTGAGTCAAATAAATTCATAAAGTACAAAATTTATATATGCCCTTCAGAATGTATAGTAGAATTCAAAAAGCGTTTCGAAACATTTTTAAAACGAATTCTTCATATTTAATACTCAATGTCGTCTCAAGAATGCTGTTGTATAAATTCTCCTTCGATGTCTCAAAAGCAAATCGGCAAAGAAATAGTTTAGTTTTTTCTGGCTAGAAGGCGTGGAGGACTAGGATTTTGGAAGAAAACAAAACCGAGAGATTTTCCACTTCGTTATTTGATCTTTGAAAGTAATGGTGAGGGTAGAAAGTGAAAAAACCCGGATACATGTACAGGCATATTCGTATCAGGGTAGCTCTTAATGATTCAGGAGCCGATCTATACTTATCTTCATATTTTGTAGAATCAGTGATTTTGTATCGATCGAGCGTTGATCAGTGTTTAAAAAAAAGGAACTACGGTATACCACCAACTTATTCTGAAGCATCCAGCTATAATTGATGGGGAACCAATAAAATCAGCTTTTTTGGCCAAGCTGCCAGAATTTGGTTGCAACATATGGCTATTGCGCGGTCTACCTCATTGTTGTTCTCCTCGTTCCCATGAAGTTCACCACCACTGTATGTAAAGAAATATAGAATGGTGGGAAACTCTCACAAGACTGGCAAGATTCCAAATTCTGCTACAAAGACCTTTTTTACAGGCTGATATGCGGAAGAAAATGCAAAGAAGTTGCAGCATCTTGTATTTCAATTTTTAGAATATGCACGGTCATGGGTACCTCCGGTTTTCTCCGTTGCTGTTTGGAACAACTTTGTTTGGGTAGCAAATAACTATTGTGGATCCTGATGATGTTGTGTAATTGCACAGCAACATACAATTACGACGGAATCCGGAACCAAGATGGCGCAGGAACGCGCGTTTAGGTAAATGGCTACCTTCCTTTGCAAGTAAGCCTCCATGAAAGTGTGTAGAAAAAAAAACTAGAAAACATCCAAAAAGCACTCAGAAGATACAGTAACTGCGAAATTCTACTTACGCGCAGCTGTATGCGTGATGGTGCAATTGCACACATTATTCTGTAAATCACATGAGGGGCAGGTTCCTAGCCAGGATGTTGTAAAATAATGTGAATCATTACCATTCACTATCTGGCACAATGCCAAAATAGAAGGCTTGTTTCTGCACACGTCACATCAAAGATATATGATGTTGCATGCATCGTGTCATTGAGGAACATGTACCGGATAATGCGATGACGGCCTGAGACGAACACCGTACGAGAGAACAACGGGTCGTTACCGTAAATGGCGCGCCGTGCGCGCAATCGCCTCGCAAAAGCGTGTAACGTTGACGACTTTGATATGTAGATTCAGATGGGGCTACCTGTTGCGTGCGATTCACTCAGAAGGGGTATAAGCGTGGTCATTAGATATATGGATATAGATACGCTTTCATGGATACTTCGGTAACGAGGCGGTTTTCTTCGGGAGCGAGAGGGGGGGGGGGGGCGGGGAGTACAGAGTTTTTTCGAATGAAGGCGCTCTCCTGGTTTTTCTTCGAAATACTGCCCCACTTCCCTCCTGCGAACAACTGCATCGACTGCAGTAAAAATCAACTCTTCACTATCTGCATACATGCGCTCCAACGACGATAGATGCTCGATCGCTGCATTCGCGTCCGCTTCACGACTATAAACGTCAACCCTTGTCTGAGACTAGCCTTTACCCACGAATGTCTGATATACACGCATTTATGTTCAGTCGAGGACTTTGTGGTTGAAAGAAAGAGCAACTCAATCCTAAAATGGCCTCAAAGCTCGAGTTCTGCGCTCCACAGGTAATTCTCACGCGCAGTGGTCAAGTCGCAAATACACTATACCAATATCGTAAGCACACTACAGGTTCCAGTTCTCGCAACCGTTTTTTCGCCAGCTAGAGTTTCAGTGCTTTTTGGTTTAACGAGAATGGGGGTTGGAAGACGACCGCTCTCATCCGTGACGCAGTCTGCGTTTCTCTCGCGAACGTGTCTCTGATCACTTCCTAGCCTCGACTCGAAGCCCCGCCTCCCAATTGCTAATAGTTTGACTCAAAAGGTAAGTGGCTTGAGTCTAAGGCCCGTATGCACGTACGTCCCCGCTGGGAAGGGGAGGGGAGCTGGATCCCCAGGGGAACGATCCCCTCCGCCGAACCCCGCCATGACAGAGGGGAGGGGAGCGATCCCCTCCCCTGCACCTAAGCGGGGATGGTGTGAATGGTTTCAGAGGTATTGATCGAGCGAACCCCGTATGCGCGAATTCAACTCAACAACGCGGGGGAGGGGATCGACATCCCCTACAACGGAGTAGGGGTTCGATGGTGTAGATCAATCCAGAGAAGCAAGTATTCTAATTTCAATCAATTATTACAAGGCATTTCGTTCAGATTGATGAAAGATTTTCTACGGGAGCCGGGTTCCTCTCTCAGCGACCTGTAGCTTGCAGTTTTAACTCTCTTTTCCATGTTCGCTTCTTGTAAAGAAACCCGGACATATATCTGCCAGTTTCGAATATCTGTAGAAGTTTGAGACCATTCACGAGAGTTGCGCGTTTTCTATTTGACATAATAGTTTTATCCATAAAGGCTGGTACAACGTATTGTAACTATCACATTATATGATAAACTGTCTTTATCTTGTTATTCTAACGTAAAATTGCTTTGAATGAAATGAAAATCAGCAGACTCGCGTGTTTCTGAGTAGAGATCCTCGGGGGAGTGATCCCCTTCGCAGCGTTCCGCTTGTGCATAGCAAGGATGGCCGCTGGGGATCATTCCCCTGGGATAAAGGACGATATGCAGCAGATAGCTACAGCGTTTATGGAGAGCTGGCACGATTTGCAGCTTCTGTTATGTGTTAAAATACTGCTTTGAGCGTCCGCGCGGCACCCCCCCCCCCCCTTTTTTCGGCAGCATGACAGCTCCTATCCATTCCCCTGCAGAGACACCTCAACTTCTATAGTTCAACATTTTACGCAGAAATGGGGCAGCATGAGCGAAAGTGGGCAGCATCCAAGAAAGCAGGAACATAATGGGAGTAGAAAAAATCATTTTTGATGCCCCGAACGCAGTCACTACATACGCGCATTCCGCAACCCTAAATCATCGAAATTGAGGAGATGAAGATGAGTTGCAGTCAAAATATGAAATAAGAAGGAGTTTTTCATAGAAAGTTTGAAAGCAAGGTGATCTCCCCGCTTGATCCCCTCTTGCGCATAAGGGGGTTCACTTCCCCTCCCCACAGGGGATCCCTTGTCCGATATTGTCTTTGTGCATACGGGGGTTCGCGGGGGGAGGGGAGGGGATCCCCAGCGGGGATCATTTCAATGGTAAAACGCACATCCCCTCCCCGCGGGGATGTACGTGCATACGGGCCTAAATCGAATGATTCAAGAATGGGACTCGATAAACAGCTAAAAGAGATGAGATGGAGAAGTATTCTTATCACTTAAAGGCACTGTCTCAGCAGAATTTCGTCTTCCAGTTTTCATTCGGAGCGTTTTCGCCATGAGGATCCATATCTGGGCCTTTCAGCGCATAAAAATGTCGAAACATGAACTTCTTCCGAAACTTTCCAGGTCCGCAATCAGTGGAGAATACGTGTAAGTGGGCGGGACTGGAACCAGAGAGGCGCGATGCGAAAAACTTCCGGCGTATCTTCACTGAATGCGGACCTGGAAAGCTTTGGAAAAAGCTCGTTTCCGTAATTTTCATGCGGTGAAAAGCTCAGATATGGATTTCTCATGGCGAGAAGGCTCCGAAAAGGTGAAAAAATGGAAAACGAGATTCTGCCCGTTTGCCAATCGTTTGCCCGGACACTGCTTTCAAAGGCAGTATCCGGGCAAACAATTTTTAGAAAATCCACTTACTGGGGGTTATCCGTATCGCTGAATCCAAAAATCCACATTAGAAGGCCCGAAAACGGCGAGAACATGCGTTTTCCGAAGCCTTACAATTCGAAATTCGACGGTCCCCGCCAAACCAGGGACGCAGAGTCGCTGCCGTACCCTACAATTTTAACTGTAGCGGCATGCGTACTCTGCCGCATAGCCGAAACTCGAACAGGTCGAAGGACCCCGCCCGAGGCGTAAGTTCCCCACTTTCCGATCCTTTTTCTTGCTTTAGGTCGAACATTATAACCTCACACTTGCGCGATGCTCTAAGGGAGACCACTTTCGCATGGCACTGAGGTCCCAAAACCCCCATTTTGTCCGGACCTCCCTTTAAAGCACAACTCACCGAAATTCTACAATCTAGCACCATGTCTTTCAGTTCAATGAGACTTTGTGGTAAACATGTTTGAAGAGACTTTATTTCCGTTGCACAAACGCTACAGTACCAGCGAAAGTGTAAACGCCACTGTTTACTGTTGTGCAGCCGAGGCAGCTCCTTTTTGGGACTGCACACTCTTCAGTGCTGACGAGAAAAGGAGATTGGTGGTGAGTATGAGAATGACTTTGTAGCAGAGGAAAGTATAGCAGTGATTGGGCTCTGAGCTGATCTATAATAATTTCTTGTGTGCCATGAGAGGAGTGAGGAGTAGAGATTTTTGGAAGCACCGTTCACCCAGATTCTCGATTTCCATTTTTGTCTTCCAGGGTCTTCTCGCGTCCCTGATTCCGAATACGAAGTCGAGAATCTGCGAAACCCCGACAATCCCTATTCCAGAACGGCTATTGGATGGGCGAGCACGAATGGGCAGGCATTACTGGAGAGGTGTTGTCGCCTAGGAGTCCTCTGATCTTATCGTTGTTCCGGAGCGATTTCCTCACTTCAAGAGACATGCGCCGCGATCTGGGATTGCCTTAATAGGGGGCTCTACTATCGTATGCTGCCAAAAGCTCAAGACCTCTGATTTAGGGTCGATGGTGCCCTCAGTATAGTTCGAATAGGCTCAAACTCCACCACTGAAAGATCTGTTTAGAGAGAGAATCCGAAAAATCAAAATTTTGTTTTTATTATTCAATTTTGTCGCGTTTGCTTGTATTCGAAGTTTGTTTGTTGGTTAATCGTGACTAGCTTTGTACATCTTGACACGAAAGCATACCATCGGAAACCAGATAGATTTTGCACCACCCATATACTTATTCGCTTATGTTAGGCTGCATCCAGAGTTGCCTGTACACGGCCATTCCAGCCCGTGCCATTTGCTGGACTATGTGGACATATACTGATCGATCGACACCACGGAATGCGCTGGCACGGCGCCGGCCCATGGGCAACTCGAACGCTGCCTTTGGCAACGATTGATACATCTAGCAAGATGATAAAAGTAAGATTTCAGCACTAGATCGCATGAGACTGTGGAGCAGATTTATCTCAACAATTAACAAGTAACAAACTGTTATAGACACCCGTCTTGAAGAGTAGAGACGCTCACTGGATGAGACATATAGACTACACATAAACATTTCAACAACTTATACATGGGAAAGTACCTGGGTTGAGCATATATCGACAACTGTAAGGGGAAAAGGAAGGGTGATAGCATTATAAGGACTAAGAAGACAATGCTAAGTTGCTCACTGCATAGGCAAAAGAACCAACGAGTTAACGACCTATACCTATGGTAATCTACATATCCTACTTTTCAAAATCCTATGGCAGTATTGAGAGAAAAAAAAGAGATCGAGTAGCTTTACAAGGCAAGTTGACCCTGTTGCATATGCACTTCTAAAAGCTTCCATGCAACGGCTGGATTATATTCTTCCATATCTCTGCACATTACCCATACATGATGTACCCGTACAGGAGTATTCTGCAAGAGAGGAAAAAAAACATGATCAATGAAAGCGATAGGAGTATGTTAGAAAACAGGAATAAGCAGAAAAGGCACTGACCGGGTCACCTTCCACAACTTTACCGTCAGCGTTCTTCACAACGTTGATCATATACGCTTGGAATGTGATTATTAGAACGGGACCTTGTTCCATCATTTTTCCAGAGACCATCTACAACAATTACAATGTCTAGTGAAGGTATTGATGCATGGCATATGAGTTCGTAACCACGCAAGGCGGATATGGTCTTTAGAAATTCAAGTATTGGATACGGTGGCGAAAATGCTCAAACAGAGAAATTCAAGTATTGAATACGGTGGCGAAAATGCTCAAACAGAGAAATCCAAGTATTGAATACGGTGGCGAAAATGCCTAGACAGAGAAATCCAAGTATTGAATACGGTGGCGAAAATGCTCGAACACGATCCTCAAGCTTAATCGGAAGAAAATATTTTGCGAGGGTCCAAGTGTACCCACTATTAAAGAGTACGTAACTTCGACAGAAAAATTATTTCGGCGATAGAAAATCGAACGAATGACAAACCTCCACTTTGCTAATATCGATGATTCGAGAGTCGGTAGTGCTGAACTTGATTTTCTGATACTCCTTTATCACAGTCGATAGCGCAACGAATGCCTAAAAACGCTGTTAGTGGCCACATAAGTCCATACGAGACGAATTATACTATGCTCAACCATAAGGAATGTAAAACTATGTGTTATATAATATGTACTGACCCTCTCATGGCACCAATCTTGCAGCACATCCAAGTCCCCTCGTATGAATGCTTCGAGCACGTTTGGTATAACTTCCTTCTCACAAAATCGTAGCCATTCTCCTTTGTCAAAAGAAGGGTCGACCTTAGCTATCTCAGTTAGCACCTCAGAAACTTCGTTGTGGCTTCCTAGAACGAAAGTAAAACTGTGATAGTAATCATTTGGGTAGTGCAGCAGATATATCTACATACCAAATAGACTGCCAATTCGCTCTGTGATGCCCCGCATCAATCGAACAGCAACATTGTCACTTTCTTCGTACCTGATCTTCCAATCAAGAAGTTCTGAAAGCAAAGACTGTAGATATGTAGCAGTTTGTCAAGGTGTTCAAAAAAGGGAATCAAAAACAGTACAAAATTGTAAAACACACTATTGAAGTATGCATTCTCTTCTGAGAACTTCTTCCATCCAGCATACCATCGCGATTCTTTATGAAGAGTTACACCGGTGGCTTCCCTGCAACACTATCGTTTTTGTAAGGAAAATCAAGATTCGCAAATCAACAAATCAAACTAGGTTGAGAATCGTGATTACTGGACCAAATGTGAGCTTAGAAAAAACAAGTGAGATACATACTCTCATAACGAAAAAGAAAAATGGGTCCTTGAGAATGTCTCAATGAAAAAAATAAAGCGGAATTTGCACAGGAGATGAAGGAACTAACTCATTTGCTTCAACCGTTCGGTTTTTGAACGTATCCGCAAACCCTTCTGTTCTTTTCTTCAAAACCTCTGAAAAATAACACAATTACCACAAAGTGGAAAATCAGTAGCTTGCATACCTGGCCGGCTGTACATCCGAACATCAGTAATCGTATCAATCTCATCTTTTACGACTTTCATGGACTAAAAGTCTAGATTAGCCAACATTTTAACATGACTTAGATTAACAACTTACACTTGATACTTGTTTGTAAACTTCCGTATCCCCAACCTTCTCAGCAAGCTTCTCTACGTGTTCAGCAGCAAGCCTAGCCTTGAATGTTACATTGAATATAATGCATGATACTACTGAACTAGGCTTACAAACCTGCTTCAGGGCTTCCGCTCCTGCGGCAGTCATCGCTTTACCGGCTTCTGTTTTTTGTACTTCTTTTATCATCTTGAAAAAGAGGATTTCACTAACTTCAGAAAGAGAGAAACTTCAAACCTTGCTTAGCTGATCGCTCAACTCTTCTAACTTAGCTTTGACTACTTCTGAACTCTTCATTGTCTCTTTTTCCACAAGTTCCTGGATAAAAACGTTCCACAGAGGTTTTCATTATTCAATCAAGAAACTTACGAATTTTCTCCGAGCATCTTTCAGAGCTTCACTCTCATTCAATTCCTCCATTCGTTTGCGTAACTGTTTTTGATGTTCCTAAATTCAGACAAAGATTGATGATGAATGATTGTTAGGATATGGAAAACCTGCATGACTGCTTAATTTTTGACGAACCTGTTTACAAAATAGCGCTAAATTATATATTAGCTGTTAGCCAGACCACCGCCACTACGTGACAAACGCTATGCGGAAATGCGTTGAGAACTCCTACCTGTTTATTTCTCAACTGATAAACTACTAGAATGAAGTGAATACACACTGAATAATTACTAAAGCTGACTTGATTGAGTGCTTAATAGAAAGCCTTATGGTGGGTGCCAGAGTAAGCGAATATTTTGTTCAGGTTGGGGTCCCACGCAGAATTGACGTCACTTGGACTGATGCCAGCATGGTGAGAGGCGTTAATTCTGCGTGGGACCCCAACCTGAACAAAATATTCGCTTACTCTGGCACCTATCTATGCTGCGACTTACAGGCTCAATGGTAACTTCATTTGAAATTTCCCCAAGAAATTTCGTTGTAGTTCCGATTGTATAGGCCGTCCGCGCAGGGCGCGGAGAGTGCGCAAGGTGTGTATTGCGCGTCACTCCTCTTTTCTCGTGCACTCTCGCCCCCTGTTTTTCTCTGCGCTTCTTCCAGTCGTGAACTGCATTCAATGTACGCAACAGCGTTGCTCTCCGTGCGCAGCGCGGACGTCCTATACATAACATACTATTATAAATAGTAGACAAGCGTAAAAAGGCAAAGAAACCTGCGTAAACACCAATAAGAAAATAAGAACGCTGATCATAACTACATCAAATACCTGCCGCTAAATTAATATAATGATGCGTACGTTCGAAAAGAAATGACTGAATATAGGTTGGAAACACATAATAACAACAAAAAAGGTAAAGAAAAAGGTGAAAATGGAAACTCACTTGTAATTCTTTATTCTTTTCCAGTTCCTCCTTTACGTTCTCGATAAGTTTCCCAAGAAAACCTTTCCTTTGTGGATTTGCACTGCTCCATCTATTTTGGTCATAATTTATCAAACTAGCGGTAAAAGCGGGATGTCGTAGGGTCGGGTGTCGTAATTGTGGTGTGAGTCGTGTGAGGTAAGCGGTCCGTCCCAAAGCTCGTAACATTCTGAAACGCAGAGGTTCGCATGATGTCGACAGCACGAATGCATCGGCTTTAAGCTTCGGGCAGAGTTCAGGCGATTTCACAGCTTCGCGATTCCTCGACAAGACAACATACGACTCCATTGCAGGTCGATCATCTTGCATTTCGGTTGTGGTAGTTAGTCACGATTAGTCGCGTCGGAAAACTATCACAACCGAAATGCAAGATGACCGACATGCTAGGATTCGTACCTGTTGTCTTGTCGGGGAATCGCGAGGCGATGAAATCGCGTGAACTCTGCCCGAGGCCTTACAGATTGCATTTTGTACAGTGATTTATCGTTAAATGAAATATGCGAGAAATACGAAGAATCTGGTAGGATCTGCGATTTATACACATCTGGATAGCAACTCTGAATTCACGAGATCAATTCAAGAAGTTATGTCATAAATTATGAGGTACAAATCCTGTGAAAATAGACGCACATCCATAGTTGTTCATAAAAATTAAAGTCTTGAAAGTCTGGTCATTAGGGCAGTAGATAAATTCCTGCCTTTCCACTACGGAATCAAAGTCTCATGTCAGATCTCGCCAAAACTTTGCTATTGCTAGCTAATTAGGCATGGTAAACCTGATTACCATAACCGCTCGTTACGGTAGCTGTACCTCTTGTAGTAGTATGTGAAGTAGCAAAAGTATCTACAACATAACCCCATAAAGTTCAAAGTGCATGTGACAACTATGTTGTAGCTGGTTAAAGGCAGTAGATCGGCAGAATGAGACCCGTGGCAAAAGAAGGTCACAGGGTAGGAGCCCCCATATGGAACCTATCGGCCAAAGTCCGCTCATCTCCTGTATTCTCTAGCCCCGCGGGACCAGATATACAGGAGATGAGCGCTGCTTCCGCGTCGAAATTTCGGGGGTTAGAAGTGGCAGAGGAAGATCGGACTTTGGCCGATAGGTTCCATATGGGGGCTCCTACCCTGTGACCTTGTTTTGTCACGGGTCTCATTCTGCCGATCTACTGCCTTTAAGGCAAAGATATCCTGCCCACTTACCGTATGCCTACCGTGACTTCGCCAAACAGTCCTGACCAAGCAAAAAGAGTATCGGTTTTGTAACAAATGCCCCTATATAAGTGGTATCTGAGGTTTTCAAACTTGGAAGGTCGGAAATACTGGAGTTAAATCAGAGTCAGAGGAATTGTCGAAAGACTGGGTTCCAACGGCTTTCCAGAGAAGAAGTGATGCTAAATACTCTTGTTTCGGGCAAAGAATCGTCCAAATATATTCTCTAAATAATCCGGAAAAGAATGAATTTCGGTAAATGCCCAAAACCAATGAAAGGAAAGAAAAGCAATGGCGAGAAATCAATGAAAGGAATGAAAAATAGGGACAAGAAAAAATGATCTGTCAGTGATGCAACGCGACAAGTCATGACGTAGGCAAAAGTGCATATCATCGATCATCTTGGGGACATTCTGTTGAAATCAACGGATGAAGTAAAAGCGTTCAGAAGGCATCTGATCCGATGAACAATTAGCTAACTGGATGATTGAGGAGAGAACTTGATTGCAAAGGGTGATATAGCGGAAGGCCACTGAACGTCACAATTTGTTTATTCTGTTATATAGTAAGTTCAAAATTGAGATTGGTAAGCTAGCGATGATGAACCGAGCATTAAGTTTCTTCATGTGACCGAAGATAAAACGCATGAGCCGAAGTATAAATGGTTTCAACAGAGAATAATCACATAATTCGGTGGACAAAAAATGACTCGTGATTTGAATCTATGAATGCGAAACAATAGCATATGACGTCCAACAACAAAGATGAAGAAGATATTCAGAGAACAGCGCAAAAACAACTTTTAACAACAGTGCAGAAAAATTCTTCACAGTTTTGCGGCTGCACTGGACCAACGCCAATTGCTTGCGCCATTCAAACAGACTAGCGCGAAATTCTCAAAAATTTCGAAAATCATGGTCCTTTTTCACGCCAAGTTCATTTCTAGACTTTTATTCTCAAGTATATGCCTGTCTGTCTTGGCATTTGGTTTTCTTGAGATCTCAATGAAGTCGTCTCGATATGGGTCCGAATATTAAAGTAGAATGACGGATTTGTTATAGCTGCCTATTTTCATGAGAATTTGAATGTGGAACTTGGTACTCTTTGACTTTATCTGAGTAAAGATTGTGTTGTATTGAAGATTCGAAGCACTGCGATTCCCGACATGTCCGGTTGTACCGGAGAAGGGTCATCGCAGCCTGAGCCATCACAATACGAATGGGAACTTTGTCGAGAAAATGTGAAACCACTGAAAACAGGACGTCGCGTTGATGCAATAAACGAGGTTAGCTGGAATATTTAATTGGCAAAAAAACTTTCTACCAATTTGAGCTGACTAACGAAGCGGTGAGAGTTTGTAGAGTGTATCACGTTTCTGGCGTGAAACAGATTCTACGTAAATTCTTCTCCAAGAATGTAAAAAAGAGCTCTACTATCATCATCAATTTTTCAGAGATGAAGAACAATATATTATTTGCCAAGGGTAAACTTGATCTCATTCTGGAAGTTTTCGAGTTCCGTTTGATCAGTGTTTGAGTAGATGCAAATTTTTGTGGAACAAAATCAATAGTTTTTATTTTCGTTTGCCATCTGATTTTCTTCGTTTTTTGTATTAGATCTTGCACCTACTGGTAGCTATAGAATTCTGAGATTCCTAAATTTTGTCGTAATTTTTGTAGTGATTTTCTTACTACCCTATTTTCAGGTGTATAAGCCGCACCCTTTTCACTCTAAAGGCGAACACGCCAAAAGACTGACTGTCATTATGGAGCCCGTTAAGTGAGAGCAGTATGCGATAAGGCGACCGCTTCGCGAGACATATGCGCGGCGGCACGCCTGGGTCCGTTCGCGTTTAGGGCAAAGAGGGTGCGGCTTATACACCTGAAAATATGGTACTATCTTAGATAGTGGTCAGTCCGACTACCCATTCTTTAGAAAAATTAAGGCTGTTTCTAGGCTCTCGCCCACACCACTTACGGATCGAAAGCAGAGACTTTGGCAAACCAAAAATTTGACGAGATAATGCAGAAATGTGAAACTGCCGATGACCCTTTGATGTACTGCCTTGAATTCTGTAAATGGTTCGAACAGAAATTTCCACATGGACGGCAGCGGTTATTCTACTCTCTGCTGTGGAAAATCGTGCACAGGTCGTATTTGTTTCAATCATTTAATTTTAATCTAACCTTTTCCTCACAGATATGCGAAATGTCCCGAATATCTTGATGACGAAAGGATGTTGCGGATTTGGGAGAATCTAGCTGACAACAGTCTTGGTCACGGTTGGGAGATTTACCAGCATGCCCATAGCATAGGATCTCTGCTTAGGTAGGGACGCGTATTTTTTATTTTTCTACTTGAATTACCGAATTTTGTTTGAATCACACATTATTTTGCATGTGTTTGTGGCAGTATATCAGAATCAAATCGAACAAATTGTACAATTCACAAATTGGTACTCATCGTGGGACGGTGGTGAGGTTTGAGGAAAACACCGAGTTTATCACATCAGTCATCTTGTTGCTCAGAACTTTGTTTGGGCCACATACTTTTGATGGGTTTATTATATTTGACTGAGTGCTTGGGTTTGTTTTGTAAGGTTTCGGTAGCTTGAGTTTTTGAGGCTTCGAAGGCGAAGGTGCTCGGATTGCCACCTACAGTACACCCACCATACCTTGAAGGTAGCGTCTCGGCAAAGTTCCGCTATTCAGTCTTTCACGTATACGGAGCCTTCTCGTCATGGGGAACCCATATGTGGGCTTTCTATCTCATGAAAATGGCGAATTTGAGCCTTTTCCGAAGCTGTTCAGGTCCTCATGCTGTAAAAACACGCCGGAAGTCTTCGCCGCCCCGCCTCCCTCGTTTCGGACTCCGCCCACTTGAACTTATTTTTCGCTGAATGCGGACCTAGATAGCTTCGAGAAAACCTCACTTTTGCCATTTTTAAATGTAGGTCCCTAATGGCGAAAAGGCTTCGAAACGGTGAAAAAGTGAAGAATGAAATCTTGGCGGGACAATGCCTTCGAAGCTTTTGTAGTACTGTGTCATTATTGAATCCTTATAAGAAGACCCGCACGGCGGTTCTATCCCATAGGCAGTAGTTAACTTTGAAATTCCTAGTTTGCTACTCCATATGGATCATTTTGTCAATGTGATAACGATTGTACATTGCAGAGTTGAATGCTTTATTGCAGATCTGCACATTTGTACATAAAATGGGCTGAAGATCTTGAGATGCGTGGTGCAATCGCAGATGCCAGAGCAGTGTTTCGTCGTGCCCGAAAGCATGGTGCATTGCCATTGGAAGCCATCGATAGTGCTGAAGATCAGCTGGAAATGCGTGAGATGCGACGGCAGCTTGATGGTAATCAGGATAGTGATGATTCTTGGGAGGAGGACGAGTTTGATGAGAATGGGAAACGTGTCGCCTTCACACGTTTGAGAAGTACGTCATGTTCAAATGTTTAATTATTTTCCGAAAAATCTGCATCTTTACCTAAAGTGGTAAAGTAATTCTTTTCAGCTATGGATGAGTCTTCGGCTGCGCCAGTGGTTCGATTACCGGCGATCGTTGGAGAACAAGGTAGCAGTAAACTAGACAGAGGACAAAAGAAACAGAAGCCAGTAAATAATGGTGTACCAACTTTTCAAGTATGTTTATACCAACTAACTTTGTGACGTAGTTGCAGAAGTCTCATTCAGATACTAGAAGATGACGAGGAGGTCATGGAAAGCTATCTAGAGGGCATTTATGAAGTAAACAATCACATTGAACGTTTTTCATTACAAGATCCTAATGCAGAGAAGTGGAAGGCTAGCAAGGCGAGTTTTTTTGTTGCATAAACGCAGTTTTCTATGGGCATCTTATCTGAGAATATTATAATCTTTTCTAATAAATGTGTCGTACAATTGCCACATGAACTATGTGTTTGTTTTATAGGTCCCTATAAAGAAGCTGAATAATTGTGCAAGCTCTTTCACAGTATACCAAGAAGACGACGAGAAAGAGAACACAGATCCACAAACGAACAAAGTCGTAAAGAAGCCTATATTGATGCTCCGAAAATACTTGATCAGAGATATGTCTATAGAGGTAGAGTCATAGTTGGTTTATCTATAGATGGATTCCCAAAATCGACAGAAGTCGAAAGTTTCTGTGAATTCTGAGTTCTGTTGCTTCGAGTGTTGCAATCTTCTTACTCTTTACAAAGATCTGGATCTCCTGTAAATGTGAGGGTCCCGTCATACTTCCGAAAAAAGCCCAAAGAAGCCCGAAAGAGCCGAAACGCTCCTTCTGTTTTGACGCAAGGCATATGTGTTGATTTGCAACCGAGTCTTTTTGCTTCATTTTCTGTCTTCTGCACATCAAAATAATGTCGGAATTCTACCAAAAGTTCGTTTCTACGTTCCGGCTCTTTCATGCTTCTTCCGGCTTTTTTGGGCCTTTTCCGACTTTTTTGGGCTTTTTTGGGCGCTTTTGCGCCTTTGTCGGCGGAGTATGACGGGTTCCTGAGAGTTGCAGATGCGCTGACGTAGGGTTTCATTGATATCAAGGCAGTAGTGAAGAGTCTCATTTGGGGGAGCGGAAGCGCGCGACAGAATTTTTTTTTTCGAATAAGGGCATTAGCCAAGCTTTCCGAAATCTTTTGGATGCCTTTCAAATTTTCTTGCAGGCCTGTAAATCCGATTTGAAAGGGAGGCGTCACGAAAAATATTTTTCAAGGTTCATTGAATTTTTCACAAAATTTTAAGGCGGCTGTTTACAAGTGAGAACAGGCTTCTTGCGCAATTTTAGGGAACTCACATACGCTATTTTCGAAAGTTGACGACCCACTTTCGGGCTGGAGGGGGTGTTGGTTTGCAAAGTTCAACTTTAAAGCGTCTTCAAATCGATTGTGGTGGAACAAAATTGCGAAGTTTACTATTGTTCTGTGACCTGTTTGACGCAAGATCATAAGTGGAAAGGTTAAGCGTCTTAGTAGAGAAATGTGGTCATTTTTTATGAAACTTCCTAGCATAACGTTTTTGTGCTCATTTCCAGGAACACCTTGCTGCAATGTATGACAAAGACGAGATTAAGCAGGACGTCAAAAAAGTGGTGCGGAAGATCAACTTTGATGACGATGATGACGAATAAAATTGTTGAGAAGCTAAGGACTTCTTGTGACCGGCATTGTCCATATCGTAACGTTTTATAGATTTTGCATCGGAAAATCTATCATTGAGATGCTTCGGCATCTAACCCTAAATTGGACTAATCCTTGCACATACTGACCTTTCTATCATTTCCAACATCAAGCTGATATCTGTAATGTAATGATTTTTTCCCCATATTGCGTCTGACCACAAGATGAGTGCTGTTTACCCTCATTTAGCCAATATAATTTTACTCAATCTCCTTTCTATATAAATGAACACAAGGTCTTGAACTTCTGAGGAGGCACATTGTAATCCGTGATCGCTATTCCTTTATAGTCACAGTCTCATGCTCTTTTCTATTAATCTACCATGATTACGCATTTGTAGTCATAGATGTATTTGTTCCTAACTTATGAGCGGAAGTGCATAATTCGCTAATTCTCAGAAAAGCGTTTTTCCTTCTTTCAATATTCAAAAACAGTGCAGAATTCAATCTTAGCAACTTTTAACAACAACATTAATTCATTTGTCATGCGAGGAAAGCGAGTCGAGTGTAGGAGATCAGAAAAAAATTTACACAAAAGGTTGGCTGTGTTAGGAAATTGGTCATCACGAATAGCACAGACAAATGAAACTGAGAAGGAAGCTAAACTATGAGAAAAATGGAATTGAAAGGTTTAAATTCTTTTCGATAGAGTTTTCACGCTCCATCCATACATATGCAATTTAAATCGACTTTTTCATTTACAGAACACTGCGGCCCAAAACTGAATTTTAGCATAGAAATCTGTGCCCTAATATTGCGCTTTTTCGAATAATGTGCCTCTCTTATACGAAATAATGTAGAATCTTTGTACATTCAGATATCCATCAGAAAAAGTTTGGAAAGCTCTTTTGATTGATGTGTCATATGTCTAGGGCCTTTGGGGTACAGCAGCACAACTTCGGATGGCGTTCAAAAAAATCTGTCAAATTACTTCGAAGCGCTACTGAAGGATTTGAGTGATTTGCTGCAAGGTGTTGTCAGGATAACTTGCGAAGGCCACTTTATACTTTTTTTTCGTTCAAATTGCTGGTCGTTCATAGTTAATCAGAAAAAGACACTGAAAAATGTTTGAAAAATTAAGTTGCCCTGATATTTTGGATCACCCTAATAAAACCTACAGACAGCCAGGACTTGTCGGGGGTGTAGGCCCTTCTGAACCTGCCCCAATCGCGACGGCTATAAGAGGTCAGCGCTAATTAGAGGTCACTCCATGATTGGCTAGCTCGCGGGAGCGAGCGGCTGACTTGGGCAGACGCGCTGCGGAGGCGGACGAGTTTCACATCGCTGGTAACCTACTCCACAATGAGATCCTGGAGGTAATTCTCTAGAAAATTCCTAAACTCCCCAAATTCCCTGGAATTCAATAACTTAGTTATTCGCTTTACTCCACACTACTTAAATCGCCGGCCACTTTCTAAGGTGGTATGTTTTTGGTCTATGAGACATTTTCAATGTCTTTTTCGACTTATTTTACTGTTTTTTTAGTTCGATTGCATGCTCTACTCCCCTACGTCTGCCTCCTTGCAGCATCATCTAGTCACATTTCAATTGAAATGTGCACTACATGCATGCCAGTAGGGAAGCATACGTTTTTTTTATGATGAGTATGAAGTTTTTTTTACGCCGTCCATATCAAATCGCAATCAAATAAAATGCATCACCTTCATTTGGTAGCGTGATCTACATGGATTGATTTTGGTAGCGACCTTCTCTTTGCTGCACGCATCATGCTTTTTGTATCGTAAAAATTTCAGATGCACGTTCGTCAACTTTACTGGAATGAGAATTTTGAAGAGATGATAATTTCTTTGCAATACAGAGCTGCACTGAAATGTCAGAAGGAAATACGCATCTGATAACGAATAAGCGTAGATCACCAATTTAAGTTATAATTGGCCTTTATAAAGAGTTGTTACACAAACATTGATTACGTGGGCTTTCCTCAATAACATCAAGCAGCTCACATTAGCAGTATGATGTGACGATGCACGACGTCATAAGGATCGCACACACAAGGGATTTAAGTGGAAAAAAATCAAGAAAAAACAAAGTCCCGAAAGAATTCAAAGGAGATTCATGAGAAGTTTTTTATGAATCATGTAAATGAAAAGACTTCGAAAATGTCTCATAATTCATAAACATACCTGCTGGGAAGTAGGGCTCAGAATACCAGACATTCAGAGGATGGTAGCTGTGTTTGGTTGAAGGTCAGCATGATTGGCTTGCATTCCACAATGCAAGAGCCGCACGGAAAGCGGTGGTGATTTTCGAAAATGCGAGCCTTTCGCGGAGCACTCGTCCGCGGTCATCGCAGCGCATGCGCGCGCGTCCTAGTTCTAGATTACTGTAGGGGACGGTGGGTTCAGAAGGGCCGTCTCCCACTTGTCGGTGACACAGAGGGATAAGGTGGAGGGGGGGGGGGGGAGGGATTGGCTACCGAATGTTGTACCTACCTCATCTTATAATGACCGGGCGACCTACTTCATATAAATTCTATAGAGGGAGTATGGCGCGAGTTCATTAGTGAACTGCTTTATGATAGAGTTTATTATTTCATTTGCGGAGACCAAAGCTTAGGTTCAGATGATCATGATCGATCTGAAGAAGATGTTAATCTGGTAATACTTCATAAGTTCTCCTTAATCCTTCATTCTTAATCTGGTAATATTTTTTTGGTTGTTGTGTTAGATATACCAAAAAATAATGATAATAATAGATAATAATATTTATTATTATAATATCAAAACTTGATAACTCACTCTCGTTCCTATCCTTCGAGGAGAATTGTGTTGTTTCTATGCCATCCCCGGAACTCTTCAGTAAGGAAGGATGGGGATAGTTAAAATAACTCACGTTTCTGTTTGAAATTGATACTAGGACTTAATTTACAACTCAAACATTTTGTTTGATATTTGATTTTTGACATTTTTTTGTTTCAACTAGGTTAATCCCAAATGTCTAGTAAAAAATTTTCTTATAGCTTATCTGGGTCCGTTTCATCGTCAAATTACATTTCTCTTAAACCCTAGTTTGTCTTCCCATTGTGGTTTCCAAGTTGAACTTCTTTCTTTCTGGATCCACTTATCTTGATGCAGGAGAGCTCCATCGCAATTTTGGTTTATAAATAAATCTCCCCAACCATGTACTTGTTATTGAATGAATCATTCATAATCATTATCGAAGGGGTTCTTAATTTATCTCGACTTTTTGCAATGAGTGGTGGAGGAAGGTGAATGTGGTTTGACCTCTCAATCCTGGTCACGATGGAATGCACATGAGAGATGCATATGCATACGGCCCCTGGATTAACCGACATCCTTGGAGATCGAGGCACCAAAGGACCCGAAGGGGTCCTGAGCGTGGAGAGGTCCATTTTCTTCACATGCCTGTGCATATACTCTCCGTGTCCGGCACTTGTGCTTGGATGGGGACCTTGCAGTTTGGTTAATTCGCGAAGCGAAATGAAATGTTGAATGTCATGTAGTTATAAAATGCCATTCTGATTTTTCAACGCATTTCATCGCAAAACAACATCAAATTACTTTGATTTGCATCAAATGTTTCTATACGTGTTGCGACAACAGTGTGTTAAGAACAATATATTATCGAATGTTATCGGCTAGTTTGATATCTCGATATGAAAACGAAGGAATTTCAAATTAACGTTTTTTAGGGGCGTTTGTTGTTTTCTGCGACTTTCGCTTAGATGATGGTTCTTTCTGCGACTTTCGCTTAGATGATGTTTCATCCCTTTTGTCTCCAGCCTAGAATAAATTTGATTTAATTTATTTAGAAGGATTGATTCGTGTAACTTACATATCGCGGCATTCGTGAACTCATTGCAATTCCAACCAGAGCAAGTACAATCAGCAAAGCTGCTAAGATATAGGTGAAGAGGAAACTTGCGGAAAGCACTGCAACATCAAGGTTAAGAGTATATAAAACTACAAGATTACGATCCCTTCATATGCGCACGTTTCTCACAATCATGTACCGTTTGTCCTCTAGCGAGGTATAGGCTGCTCCATGACGAAAGCGCCATATCTTTAAGCGCGAACGCGGCTCTATTAGCCGCAGAGTGCATAAGGCGCAGGATTTACAACGGTTGAGGACACGCGCGCGTCGCGTTTGCTCCCGCTCATCTAATACTGCTTCTGCGCTTTCGTCATGCAGTAGCCTTGACATAGAGGTCCCCACCTCTCGCGTATCCCATTGACTTCGTTTCACTCCTTCAACACAATTCGAATAGCTGACGTACATTTTCAGATGAATGTGTTGAAAGAAGCGAAAGGCAGCTAGCGAGTATACGAGCGGTGATATCGATGGACACCTCGCTGAGGGAAGACGGTGATTTTGAGCACTGCCAAATGGAAATGCAAAGTCTTAACTCGCAAATGTGCGCAGAAGCATTCCAGGTACACTACTAGGCAACTACTACAGTGAAAATCATTCCAACTTCCATTCTCACTTCCCACCCGCATACAGCTACTGATGAAATTTTGGTTTAGCAACAGTGAATTGAGCTAACCTTTGATTCAATAAATTACCGGCTGGAAGATGGGGCTTTGTGGTCTAGTTGAGGCCGCTCGCGCCCGCGACGCAGTCTGCGTCTCTCCTTCGCGCGCGGTCTCTGATCATTTTCTAGCCTTCACTACGTCACGAAGCCCCGCCTTCCAGCTGCCAATCCAGTTGAATCAAAGAGTACCATTTCTATTCGTGCCAATTTACTTGTTTTGCCTGCGCTTGCACAGTCGCAGTACTCCGATATGATCTTCGATCGCGGCGCCTTTTTTGATATAGTACCGAAATCTCAGGCTACACTACTTGAGCAGCCTTCAAAAAACTTTTTGTTGTCGTCGTTGACAGAACTCAGGGATAATCGAGCTTCATCGTCCGAATATTTATAAATTTCTCCTTTTCTCGCAACAATGAGTAATAATTGACACTTACTAGTATAGCAAATTTCATCAGTACTGATAAATAGCTTGGTATCATCTAGAAATGTGGCGTTCATTGCATAGAAAAAGCACCCTAATGTGAATGTATATGATGGAGAAAGCTGAAAATTGGAACTGTTTTGAAGTATACAATAACGATTTTCTACTTACCCCCAATCTAATCCTTCCGTTAACTCCTTTCTCTTTGGTTTTCTCAGCCGCGTATTCTGATTCCGATCTGCGCTAAAACGTCTATGCATGGTCTAAATTTCTGAGGCTTATAATGAAATGAACTTGCTTTTCTGTAAACAATAAGCTCTACATTCTTCACATAGTGTACGTGGAATTTACTACCATTCGAAAATGAAAAGCCCCATATAAGTTCTACATTTAGGCCTTCATCGACTTTCAGCTCCGCATTGATACCACTGCTCTAAAAATCTATTTGAGATTCTGGCTTTTGTGCTTACGGAGAATCATTATTTCTTCCTTGTTGTACAGTATTATATATTTTTTTAAAATGGTTCTGAGATTTCTTGTATGCAGAAAAAGCGGTTCCATCCGTAGTTGCACAGATGCCAGAATGCTGGCATTGTGCCTGCACAAGCCGCGCAATATACTTCGCGTTGTTGAATTTGAATAAGCTTGTCTCTGTCACTTAAAACAAAACAACACGCTTTCGCTAATGATTCGTAAAAAAATTTTTTTAAGACTCTTTTGACATTTCTACCTAGGTATTTTGAATGCAAAATCTATCTCGACGTTCCCCGCTTATTCCGCACTCAAAGCTATTGGAGGTGCTCTGGATAGTTTAGGACTAATTCTATTGACTTCTTTCAGGCTTAAGACGCAAGAATCACTATTGGTGCATACCTGTAAAGATATTTCTTTTGGTGTCGTTCTTTTTGTTTTTGTCGGAGTGATTATCTTGATCCATGGGCTTAGTGGTCCGCGTCCTTGTGGAAACGTGCATGTCCCAGTCATGTAGTATAATTCTAAAACCATTAAAAGCATTCACTTTTCTCGCCACACTTTAATTTTCTTGAAAACTGGGAGAGGAAAGGATACTTGTTCAAACTGGTGTTTTTATATAAAATGCATACGGTCCTACAGAGCATCGAACTGAATCCAAATCCGCTGTCAGTATCTGAAGAGCACTTCTGGAAGCGGAGTTGCAGGAATTTTGAGGCCAAAATGCGAGGATTTGGCAAAGGCTAAAAATGGTGTTGACGCCTTTCCAGTGCTTGAGCAATGACTGGCGTAAGTATATTACACTGAAGATATAACTGCTTAAAGCACCCTGGCCTTAATGAACACATTTGAGCTCACAGGTTACAGTTCTAAATGATTTTAATGTAGCCGCGCGTTCAAAATTTTGCTCAAAAAATTCTCATAACTCTCCTCCCACAAGCGCTTTGCAGGTAAAGCATATCCGGCAGCGTTCCATGCTTTATAAAATACCATACATTTCACATGGAAACTTCCCTCTGACAAAGTATCTTTCCTTCGTATGTTTCAAAATGTAGGTCAACCGAAAGTCGATAAGTTGCAAATGCAAACCTGCCGGCTTGATTTTCTTGAAAACAGCGGTAGTTACGTCAGCCTCTGTCTTTTTTCTATGGCAATCTTCTGCAGTGCTTAACCGTTTGCAAATGAAAATCTGGAAATTTCGGCAAAAAATGCATTATCGCGATCGTTTGACACTACAACTTTGCTTCCCAGTCTAAGTCTAATTTAACGATCTTACGAAAGCAATCTTACGGCCAAGACTGACCTCGCAACCACTGTTTGCAGGTGCAATAAAGTGAACATGAAGGTTCGGCAGATCAAAATCAAAGCTGATGTTACTGATCATTCCTGAAAATAATTTTGTACGACTGCATAAACTGTGCCGTTATTAACGGATTAGAAAGAACACTTCTGCACCTCTCGTGATTCTGCTTTCAAGGCTCTTATGTAAGACAAGCAAAAACTAGCCATATCATAGCCGAGAATCAGTTACTAAGCAGTGTGAGCTCAATCATGATCGAGGAGAACATTTTTTGTTAGTCTCAGTTATCGTTTTGTCCTTGTTGAAGCATATGATATGAAGAACAAACAATGTCGTGGTGATGAATCAATAAAATAACCAAAAAGAAGAATAGAAAAGTTGTTTAATA
This sequence comes from Cylicocyclus nassatus, assembly GCA_958299035.1. NCBI lineage: Eukaryota > Metazoa > Nematoda > Chromadorea > Rhabditida > Strongylidae > Cylicocyclus > Cylicocyclus nassatus. The sequence goes on from CATQJL010000112.1 coordinate 66,884,997, forward strand.
TAGTCAGACCAATCAATGGTCCTGCTCTATTTTAGCTTCTGCATTCACATGCTTACCTGGAAATTATAAGACTAGCTGGCATATCCGGACACGCTCGGGTTTCTTCTTACGATTAGAAGATTTATTACTGTCTGATTTTCGCTTTGAATTCTTTGACCTCTACGACCTATGCATTGGACGCTCATCTACGGAACTCATCTAAGGTCTGAGATGAGTTTGGCAGTTGTTTCTTAAAAAGCAACTCAAATTTGTTTATCTTGTATATAAAGAAACGCAAGCGCAATACTGTGCAAATAGCGGGAAACCGCGTGGCGATCCCGAAGCGCTCTTTCAATTAGCACTTTTAGATTACTGGTTCACTAGTTGTTAAAAAAAACATGGGAATACATAGAGATAAAACGGGATTGTTATGCGAAATTATAGCACATTTACTTATAGTCAATTCGCTGACTGCACGGAGTGGACATCACTGCAGAGCACGCGCCGTGAGGTAAAACGCTTGCTCTAATAGAACTCAGCCGCGCCGCGCGTGTTCCGCAGCGTTTTAGCAGTTCGTGCAGTCAACGAATCGACGATTCAGTATCTTTGCTACTTTGAGTTTTGGGATTTTCGAAAAGTATTCTGCAGTTACCGGTTCTCACCAAGCCGCTGATCTATACATATATAAAGTTGAGTGTTGGTAAATTGTTATTAATGTGTTCTTTATAAAAAATTTTGTTTGTGGACCGATCGGCGTCAAACTTCGCACACATATGCGTGCGACCGGTCCACCAGTAAACTACTTTTCGCTGCGAAAATCCCTTCTATTGATTCATCGATTTTGAAGAAAAATGAAGTCATATCATGTATTACCAAACCAGTCCCAACTTTCGTTGAACAACAGCGGTAGACCTCATTTTCATTCCACGATGAGGGAGATTCGGTAATTAACGGCGATGCGCCCAGCAAGTATCTGCCCTGCTTACAAGAGAAAGAGAAGGAAGTCAAAGTGCAGATAAGTTGGACCTTTAAGGCTGCGTACCAGTTTCGCTCTTTGTTGAGCCAGTTAAACTCACGCTGCAGGCGGAGCTGGGCATTTCAGCTAGTGCTTTATAAAATGATCAGATTTGACTCCCATTTTTCCGTCAATCAGAAAATTGGTTGTATTTCTTACATCGAGATGTATTGAAGAAAGAAAAACTACATGGCTATTTTCAAAGGAAAAAACCCATGTGATGATCGACTCATCATGCAGCCTAGAAGTACCTTCGATACGCTGATGACAACGGCGACAAAGCTGAACTCATACATAATGCTACCGCTAATACCGCTAAGCCGATCTTGTCTGGTTCGCAACCCTTTCCAGGACCATACAGAGACGATCGGCACAGGTGAGCCAAGCCACTGATCAAATATTAATCCTTTGATGCTCAAAGTTTACAAGGTCTTGTCCGGTGTTAGGAATACACATCGTTCGTCCTTGCCCAGCCTAAGGGGATTGTTTTCATCCAGAACAAATTATTCTTCTTAACACGTTGACGACGAGCCATTTTTTGAAGGTCTGTCCCTGCGGACGAACCGTCTCCGGGCATTTTCACAGCCGGCTGCACATATATGTGCATGCATCTATGCGTGAGATACACAAATGCAAGTGGGCGGCTTAATTAATTCACTCTCAGACAATGGATCGGACCCCTCCGCTGGGGAAATGGCAGGGTCGCGGCGTTTCCCCAGCGGTGGGTCACCCATTCGTCCGGCGGAGCCCTCCCATTTCTCCGGCGGAGACCTCCCATTTCTGCTCCGGATACCTCCCATTTTCTGCTCCGGATACCCCCCATTTTCTGCTCCGGATACCTCCCATTTTCTGCTCCGGAGCCCCCCGATTTTGTGCGCCGGAGCCCCCCGATCGCGGCATACTGTAATTAGCCCTAATTAAAGGCAGCTTCCAGGCAGATCTGGACCTATGGGGCTTTTACATGGAAAGTATTTTTGGGGCCCTAACTAAGGCACTGCCGAAGCAGCAGCTCAGGTAGTGCTCCAATGGCTGAGATATTCCCCTCGAAACAGACCCCCGCGAACGTACTCGCATGGATTCATGGCAGTTTCGCGCCAGGATCCACTCTTTGCGCCATGAATCCATGCGAAACACGGTCGCGGGGTCCGGTTTCGAGCAGAATATCTCAGGCGTTAGAGCACTACTTGAGCTGCCGGTTGGGTAGTGGCTTAGTTAGGGCCCCAAAATACTTTCCATGTAAAATCCCCATAGGTCCAGACTTGCCTGGACGCTGCCTTTAAGCTCCAAACCCCAATTTTGTCTCCAAACCCCACCCAAATAAGCCGAATAGGACCCCCCCCCCCCCGGGTAGGAGTTTAGCGCGACCCTCACCCCGTACTCTACCCCCTCCCTCTCACCCCTAGCGTTTGTAGATAGAAGATAGAAGAAAGAACGAAGAGATAAGACATTTATTTCAAATTTATCAAACTTTCGAAAAATCTATCTATCTGTCTCCAGCATACGTACAACAGTTAATTCATATTACAAAAACCATACTAGGAGTGATAAGAATATTCAAAGAAAAACTAATTTCCTAGTTGCAAAAAGAACCTTGTAACACCACAGTATAAGCATATGGTTTTAACATGGTAAGAAAATGACAAAAAGATCAAAAAAGCATTCTGTGCAACATGAAACAAAACAGCGAGGAACGCCATAAACTCACATTTGCAAAGCAGGGACATATTGTCCAAGTGCGATATATACATGAGCTATATTCATCCAAACATCTTCGAATTCCGAGGTCCAAGGCCATACTGGGGCAAAACGAAAGTAGGATGATTCAACGTAGTTGCTTGATAATAGTACTAGGACACGATGATGACATGGATTGAAATTCTTGCATATGCAACTTACCTTGAACGCCTTTTCATAGTCTCTGTTGAAATGGAAAAACCGCGCAAGAATGTAACAAGCTTCGGCCTTGATTTCGTCACTTTCCGTCATACTCATTGCATGCCACGCTAACCGTTCAACCTTGTTCATTTCCTGAAAAAGTGATGCCTTCAGATAAAGCGATAAACACCTCGATGTAACAGCTTGGACAAATTTAAAAGGTCCCTTTTATAGATAATTCGTAATTAATTCAAAGAATTTCTGCACTGACTCCTTTGAAGAAGAAGTGGTTGGCAAGATGGACCAAGACAACCGGATTCTCCGGCTCCAGACTATACGCTTGGCCTAGACAAGCCACTGCACTTTGGGCTCCCTCGACAGTATGCGTATTGTAATCCAAAATGGCAAGTGCTGAGAGAGCACAAACATTGTCATTTTGCAATTCCAACGCTTGTTCAAAAGCGATTCTGCAAATTGTAATTGAAAGTCACATAAACAGTAAAGAAGAAGCTATGTGACTCAAACATTTCACATTTACATGCTTACCTAGCCTTATCAGTCCCTAATCTCGCTAAGCAATACTGGAAGCAATGTGATGTGACTAAGCAACAGTAACAGTCACAATGCTTCAGTAACAGTCACAAAACTTCAACATCGTTTGGAGTTGCCTCCAAGACTTTTGTCAACATATCTCTTGCCTTGTCCTATCTTTCAAGCCAGAAACGATATAGTGAGGATCTGCAACGTCTGATGAAAAGTCGATCGACTTGGTAAGCATACGTACGAGAGAGATAGTGTGGACCCCGGCCAGCTTCAGGTACTAGCGCGGCGCACACGCAACGCGCGCCCGACTTGAACGCTTCTCATTTCACTTACGAACAAAAAAGCATTATAACCGAAAACAGGAGTGAAATGAGATGTGGAGGCCTCTAATCCGAACACGAGAAAAGCCAAGGCAATAGGAGAACCTTCACAACTTCTACTACTAGCGCTCAGATTCCAGTCAATCTCATAAATAACTGGAATCTTCTATTATCCATCGCTAGTAGTGTATAACACTACCAGCGATGGATGATAGAAGTAACAGGAAAAATCGAAGAACAATTCTGAAAAGTCTTCCTTCTGTTCATAAAAAAACCCAGAAAGTTTGAGCTCAAGAGCACGATTGCAAAGCTCTGATGGTGTAACAAAAGGCTAGAAGCATCTACACTCCACAAAATCAACTGCATATACACTTATTCTGAACATTTGGAGAGATGTCTCTGAACTACACCGAAATCTTCACTATTGAGAAAAAAACAAGATTTTCGAAACAAATGCTTGCAAGACTGTCAAGACTCGTAAAAATCCATCACCAGCAGTTGACATGTGTCGTTTACATCTAAAGTAGAGATTACAGAAGAGAACAAACACACTTGAAAGAGGAAATTGAAAGAAATCCCTTCAGAGCCGAAACGAAAAGCGCACTGAAGGCATGCGCTGCGGACGCGCCGCGGAGGTACCTATGGGAACCTGGCCGGGGTCCACACTATAGCAATAAACGGATTATTTAGACGATACTTTCATCACAACAACACTAGATAGTTGCGCAACTAACCTCATTGTTTCGAAAATCCAGAATTAATCACAAAAACCACTCCATCAATAGTCTACGATGTCTCAGCAAGTCGGAAAGAGCCAAACACTGAAGGTGATTGAGTGCAACCGCACGAAAATTTTAAACATAAACCTGAAAACGAGGAACTTACAGCAACATAAACGCCAACGCGACGAAGAGCAACGCGGAAAAGGAAAAAACGGTAAAGAAACGCGCAAAAACAACAGAATCAAATAAACGGCGACTAAAATATGGACAAAGAGCGTAAACAGAGGACTCATCACCGTGGAGTTAGACGTTTGCTTGCTACGCGCCAAATCGATACGCAGCCTGCTCCGGATACCTCCCATTTCTCCGGCGGATACCTCCCATCTTCTGCTCCGGATACCCCCCATTTTCTGCTCCGGATACCCCCCATTTTCTGCTCCGGATACCTCCCATTTCTGCTCCGGAGGCCTCCCATTTCTGCTCCGGACCCCTCCCATTTTCTCCGGCGCGACCCTGGCAGATTTGCCAGGCTCGCGCCGGACAAATTTGTCCGGCGCGAGCCTGGCAAATCTGCCAGGGTCGCGCCGGAGAAATGGCGGACCTTTGCAGCAGGGCCGGAGAAGCCTCCCATTTGCCTGGCAGTGATGTCACGCGAGGGACCGCCCATTTGCCCCGCTCTCATTGGTCAATTGGGTCCGGCGCGAGTCTGGCAGTTTCGGCTTGCCCAGCGGAGGGGTCCGATCCATTGTCTGAGCTCGAAAAATTTTTTTATAAAAAAACATACATTCTGCAACTTACAGACAAATTTTGAGTTTTATATTTGTATAGGTTTTCAAGAGCTTCAACGATACGGTGAGAAATGACCAAATTATAAATTGTCAAAAAGGATTCGCTCGCGTCGTTGTGCGCGCTGCGCTCCTACAATAAAAGCAGTCATCGAGAATTCCAGCTGGACTTTTTGTTACTTTTTCCGCACACGAAGGATTGCGTAAAAGAGACGCAAATAGGCTGACAACGATTAAATCTAAAGAGCACTCACCTCCTGTTTGAACCACTGTGTCATTTATCTTTGAGCTAATACTGTGTTTTTCCTTTTGCGATGTCGTCGTCTCTGTTTTCTGCTTCAGGGTAGATTCTGACGATGAAGCCTCAGTGCTTTCTTCAGGTGCTTTCCTCCGCACGAGTACATGCTTATCATCGTGTTCACCTTCTCCATGCATCTTCGTGGGCTGACTCGTCGTCGAGGTCAGAAGTAATAACATAGCTATCCTGAAAAAGAGCCTGCAATGCTGATGTCAGAAAAGGCCAAACTGACCAACAGTTCATAAGTGAAAGTCCATCACAATGAAAGTTACTTTGTGTTGAATGGCTTAGTCAATCTACAAAACAACGTGATAAGGAATGTTTGCGAACTGGAATGCGAAATGAAGATGGACCTATCCAGAAGGCAATTTAGAAAATACTTTTCGATGGCTATTGCGGCTTCCGTAATTTGAGAAGACAGAATTTTTAAAAATTATGTTGGAAGTTTGCGGACAAAAATTCGCCTCTGCACGCGGTGATTTGCACCCTGTATAACCAGCCATGGACTCAACTACGATATTACCGCGCAGGTTTAGCGAAATTCAATTTCCGCATATCAGAAACATTACCAAAGAGAAAAAACGAGCCGTACCGGTATGACTCCAACTTCAAATTCACCATGTCAGATGATGCAACGCACCATTATAAGCTTTCGGTGTACGAATTTTGGTAGTTATGCAATAAGAAAAATGACATATATGTTGCCGTAGCACAGTTAAATATTAAAGTTATGCCGAGATTCTTTGAACGGGTAATATAATATCAAGAAGTTTGATCACACCACACCGAGTTGCGAGTTCGCTGCGCTACAATATTTTTCACAAATAGTTTTCTTCTTTAAAAACCTATGTCAAAGACATAAAGGGCGAAGAATGCTATAAAAATGCTTTTTTATACCGCTGAAGTAACTTTACAAGCTATCACTCGCTCTAATCTATTAAGGTACAGTGCATAGCATCCGGGTCTTCGCCATGGATGTTCTCGTTATATAGGCGAAGTTGTGCTTTCTTTTGTCTCTCAGAGTAATTGTCATAGGGTACAGGCTCTACTTGTTCGAAGATGTGGCTGACAATAAGATACTAGTTACATGAATGACTTTCTTTTTCCGCTCTGTATGCAAACGTTCTTAGACAGCCTCCCAATCTTGCCAAATCAATGATTTTTTTTCCAAAAAAAAGTACGACGAAATTCTTTTTCAAGTCATTATATATGTGTAGAATTTGAACAGAAATTGACTTCTACCAAAAAAGATGCAAAATTTTTTTTTCAAATGAAGGTGCATGGCATTAACCACGCACTCCGAAATTTTTTTTGAGGTGCTCGTAGAAGAAATCGAAATCAAAAGATTTAAGTTGTGAAAAACTCCATTTGCAAAAATGTTTAGTGTACCGGAGCAGCAGCTTCAAATAAAGATTGTTGGCATCCACACTACCTGCTCTGATAAGTATAATGACTGCAGGATTGTGTTGTAAGAGAACGTGTCTGATTGCTGGATTCTCCCCACACTTTGACAAATTTCGTAATTATCTTATTTATATAAGACTGTTTTCTTCTAGTCGAATGCTCATTCCTTTAACTTTAAAAGCGCTGATGACCTACGTAGAATACAAGTTCGTCATGATTTATTTATTATAGATTACTAGCTGGGAAACCCGGTTCCGCCCGGCCCTGTCAATAATATATTGGTAATCAGCATGCTCAGTTACCCCCCTGTGCCAACTCCCAGCCCCGTAGCTCGAACCTTTTGAAAATTCAATAAAATCGGTATCGATCGATGACGAAAAGTAGCCTATGACACCCGCCCGGCCCCGAAGTGTATGTGTGCCAAATTTGGTCCCGATCGGTTCAAAATGGAATTTTCTATTCGGAACATACGTACAGACAGACACACAGACAGACATACAGACAAACAGACATTTAGCTTTATATATAAGATTCTGCACAGACGATAGTTGATGGCAATCAATTGAACTGCCAGAATTGTGCAAGCTTGTTTTAGCCGCGATCGGTAGAAATTTGAAAAATCTTGGACAAGTATATCGTTATAGGCAGAAGAATTATGTTCAAATGCTTTTCAGACACTGTTATTCAAGGTTTCACAATCGGCTAAAATTGAACTTTTGGGACATAAACTTTTGGATATATCTCAGAACAAGATTAAAATTAGTGAAGTCTCTTCTGTAACTTACTTAAAATCAGACCAACTTTCCAGCTTCTTAGGGACAGCCAACGTAAGCAATCAAAGCAAACAATTTCACTGTTCTTTCCCATGTAATCTATCTGACCAGATGGCATAGGCTGCAAATATAAAGCTGGATGCGGTATGAAAGTTTGTAGCATTAGCGTGTGTGAAACACTAACAATCTATTTCTAACTAGTGCTTCCACTCTGCGCAAGGCTGGCAGTGACGATTATAAAAGGTATTGAGAACTTACGTATGGTACCCGCCTTCCAAATCTTCTTCAACCGAGGCCTTAAGTAATCACAAAAATGAACCCTAGTTGCTATGCAGCTCTCATGCATTGCAACAATATAAATCGTTTATTTCTCCCTGTATTTTCGTAACAGACCAACTTACAGACCGACAGATTAGCGGCTTATTATAAGTCACCAGTGCGTCACCTCTGCTTCGCAGAGGTTCGCACTGGCTCTACTATCTGTGTGCCTAACTCATTCTCGTAAAATCGTGGCAGTGGAACTCACCGCGCTATGCCGACTACCACGAATAAAATGTAAACAACCACTCATTTAGAAAGTCTTTTCACGTGAGATCGGTGATTTCGCGTGGATGAACTTTTCGCAGGAAGACAAACGCAAATTTGAATAGGTTTTTGGATTTGTCATGACTTGGTAGTCGCCATAAAGGTAATGATAATCGTGAGCTACATCTCTGTGCGAGAATCTTCTCAAACGCTTAGCTGGAACCTTGGCATTTACACAGCCAATTCGTTTTGGCGCCGTTTTCGTTATGTAGTAAACTTTCGACCACTTTTCTGGCTAAACTCCATCGCTTGCACGTTTGCTTACCAAACTCATCCACGACTCTGCAAAAAGTGGTGATACGGACCGAATTTTGCGGTATAGAAGCCAGGTGGACCCGTTTGGCGCGCAATTTCTGAGGGATCCACTCAACAAATCTACTCGTGCTTTTGCATGTTGGACTTTCATGAAGGTAGCATGCGCTGTACAAAATTTGGGTTTAGAACGCTAGCTGGAACACGCTCCACGAATTTCGTAACAGACACACAAACACACACACAAAGTCACGTAAACATCCTTAGCCCGTTATTATAAGTTATGATGATTCTCAAAATCAGTTTCAATGAGATATGTGCAGCAAACACATTAGGCCCCGGTCAGACTTCACGCGACTTAATCGTCGCGACCAAATCGCCAAGATTTCCATTCATTTTCATTTCACATTCAAAAATTTCGGTCTGGAAAAGTATCACAACCGAATGCAAGTTGATCTGCATGGAATGATGTTGTAACAGTTGTCTCCTCGCGATTCAGTCGCGACGATCAAATCGCGTGAAGTCTGCCCGGGGCCTTACGTAAAAGGTGAAGTGTGTGAGCTTTGCCGCGGCGACTGTGAAGGACTCTGTCCAACCTCTGAACCTTGCTTTTTTCAACATGATTAGTATCTTTTATGTTGATTTCAAAGATCAAAGTAGAAGTGGTTTGGTAGTGTTTGTAACAATGCTGCGGCTATGCCTCACTTCTTACAACATGGAAATACATAGGATGGAATGGATGGAGGACATTGTCGCAGATATCCACCTACGCGGACAGCTAACATAAGGCACTAATGGCGAACATGAGTGATTTGTTGCATGTGCCAGCGGGATCTCCCGCTGATGTTCTCTTTCCAGGTGAAATCATTGACCAAGTAATTATATCTTATGAATAAAGCTAAATGTCTGCATCTATGTACAGTATGATGCATGCTCGTATTCTGAATCGATCCAGACCCTTTGCCAATGTACACTTTGGGGCGGGAAGGGGGTGGAGGACATTAGGTCGCCGAATTTGGAAGAGTCCCGCGCGGATTCTCTGCAGGAACGCATGTCCGCGCATGTATAAGGGTGCGTACTTGTCGCAAATGACCGCGGGGACCGCCCTTTTTTGGCGACCTAATGTCCTCCACCCGCGGGAAGGATGGCATAGGCTACTTTCCCTTATTGATCTATACATTATTTTTTGCAGACTTTGAGCAACGGTGCCGAAAGGGGCACAGGTGAATAGTGAGCATGTTGATTTCGAATACAACATTAGTTTCAAAAAATACATATTGCCTTGAACGAATCAAATAGTTCTTGCAAAGTTTGAGCCGGAGAGCTGGGTGCGCTTACGGGGGGGGGGGGGGGAGAGGTCAGTAGGAAGGGATGAAGTAAATGGATTGCTAAATGTTCCGGCTATTTCGTGTTCTTTCTTCAGTGTATCAGAAATGAGCTCTTTTCAGCTGAACATGGTATTACTCGCGGTTCTCCTAACTTCACATTTTTCTATTTCGTTGACATCAGTGTTTCAGATTCCAAAGCTTCATCTCTTAAACAGAAAGTCAGACCAAGCAAGAAAAATTCGTAGAAATCAGGCGTAGTTCTTCGTATCCTGCATCATTTTGAATCGTTCATGCTGTTGTTTTGGATGTGTTGTGTTGTTGAAATTTCCTTGAAAAAAAAAGTATTTGCACTTCAAAGTTGAAAACACTACACTATCATAATGAGTGGACAGTGATTGGTAACCTTTGATTCAACTGGCTTGGCGGCTGGAAGGTAAGGCTTTGCGACCTAATTGAGGCGCTCCGCCCGCGACGTAGTCTGCGTCTCTCCTGCGCGCGTGCTCTCTGACCATTGCCTAACCTTAATTAGGTAACGAAGTCCCGCTTTTCAGCCGCCAAGCCAGTTGAATCAAAGGGTAATCGTCTTTAGTCGGTGCTTTACACTCACCATCTATCGACTTCGCATCTGTAGCGCACAGCCCGGTATTTGAGTTGCATATACTATCCGACACTACCGCTTTACAAGTCCGTTTAGTGCAGCCCCATTTGGGTCTAGACTGCGTGTTATACAGAGGTTCCGCAAGCTGTGGCCTGGAATCAAAAACATACAGAATGTTCTTGGCTTATGCTTTTGCACTGAGTGCTAACTTTTTGCTGTAAGCGCATGCAATCGCCAGCTTATTATTAGATCTGCCACAGATTTGATGTGCGCATCCCATCCTCAATGACTTGTGATATATCATCTGAAACATAAGGTACCATCCTCCAAAATTATTCCCATATGAACCATCAACGTAGCTGCTTTTCGACTGTTCTAACGCGTTAACTCCAGCAAATTCAAGGCGCTTATTCGAAGCTAACATGTTAAAATGATCGAAAGACAGCCATGGTTGATGGTACATATGGAAATAATTTTAGGAAATGCACCAATGTACTGTGTTTATAGAGTGTCTGGCTCAAAATATTTCTAGCCAAAATTTTGACTCGCTTTTTGTTTTATTTGCTAGCCTAGATCCTGTCGAATTAGCAAAGATTCAGATTCCTCTGGTCTTTTTTTGATTTTTATTGGATTGGAAGGCGTTTAACGGAGCTCTCATGCCTTTTTCTTTGAGATGCTTGTTACCAAGAGCATTACTTGTAGGAACTCCATCTAGATGCCCTTATTCTAGTTTCTTATATGTACTTTGTTTTTGTGAAAGTGAGTTCGTTCAAAATACCATACCTTGACAGATTATTCAGTTTCGAAATTTTATTCCTCAAAGATCCAGCTCCAAAATGTTTGCGATTTTGTTCTCAAAGACTTCAAAAGGGTGAGGAAATGTTGAAAACTAGCACAATTATAGGTGAAGAGTTGTGCTGCGGATGCAAGTCAGAACAAGACTTCCGAAAACTTTGGAGCTGAAAAATCATCATTGTAAACTTGCACGGTTGTTTGCTATATAATTTGCTACGTAACACAATCTTTGATCGCGATCACTGCAGAACTTTCGTCATATAAAGGAATTGTAGACTTACAACTTTGGAAAAAACAGAAAGTTCTTGTTTCCTGCCATTAAGGAAAGGGAGCACATCAAACTACTCACTTTTTTACCTCTTTAAGGCTGGGTTCATGCTAAGTCCCATGTTCTGGAACTGTTCCCGCACAGTTCTCGCACTGTGCTGGAACTGTGCGGGAACAGTTCCAGACTGTGCTGCATACGCTGCAGCCGCCCCGCACCGTTTTGAACGGCGGGAGTTGGAGAATTTTGACCGTTCTCAACAGTTTTTCTTTCAGATTTCTCTCATTTTGGCCTTATTCCTCCACCCGCTTCCCTTTTTGATCAGCACAACTTCGAACTCGAAGCGGGGTTGAGGACTGAACGCTGTTCTGCTTCATGTATCCGAGAAGATGGACCTTCGTGCGCTCGTCCATCTTCTCTGCCATTTTTGTTCAGGCCTACTTCATGTTTTCTAGCAAGTCGCTGCGTGGTCTCCCATTTGTATTGAAATCATAGACAGATCTCTAAAACACATGAAGTAGGCCTGATCAAAAATGGCAGAGAAGATCAACGAGCGCACGAAGGTCCATCTTCCTGGATACATGAAGCAGACCAGCGTTCAGTCCTCAACCCCGCTTCAAGTTCGCACCTTTTCTCACCACAAGGAGAAGCGGGGTAGAAGAAAAAACGGAGAAGCAACTATATGGAAAAACGAAAGGGGCTAATAACGCTCAAAATCATCAAGAACAAGAGACAAGTCCCAATTCATGCAGTTTCAGAGTTGCTCCTGCTTCCTGATTCGTGGCAGACGGCTATGGAAGCTACGCCGCTTCCTGGAACAAATGAAGTAGTTTTGAGCAAAAATCACGAGGACAGAATGGACAACCGCACGACCGCCTATCTTTCCGGATACATAAAGCAGAAAAGCGCTCATTCTTTAACTCCGCTTCGAGTTCGAAGTTCTGCTGATCAAAAAGGGAGCGGGACGAAGGAATAAGGCCAAAATGAGAGAAATCTGAAAGAAAAACCGTTGAGAACGGTCAAAATTCTCCAACTCTCGCCGTTCAAAACAGTGCGGGGCGCCTGGAGCGCAGTTCTGGAACTCAAACAACTCATCACTGTTGTTTTCCCGCAAGGGAGAGTTCCCAAAGTCAGCTCGGCCAACCCGAATGAGTCATATATCGCCGTAACTGGCTTGAAACGCTGACTCCAAATCTGCTTTCCTTTTCTGCGGAGCAACCTCCGAGAGAAGTTGTGAGTTGTTGTTAAAGTCTAAATTTGTCATGTTCAAAGTGGCCTAAAATTGTTGAAAGCTCTAAAACAACACCTAGCGGAATTTCACTGGCTGTGTTCCATCCTTGTGGTCAATACACTTGATACGAAACTGATTAATCCCTTTCATGTGTTATTGTACAGGTTTCGCCAATTTTGAGCCACTTAAAACATGAAAAATTTCGGCTTTGAACGCTCTTAACTTCCTTCGGAGAATTGTTCCGCAGAAAAGGAAAGCGGAGTTGGAATCAGCGTTTCAAGCCCGTTACGGCGATATATGACTTATCCGGGTTGGCCGAGCTGACTTAGAAACTCTTCCCAGTCAGATTCCTTTAGAGACTGTGACAGACACAGGTATTATGTTGTCTCAAAAGTTTTTCCATTTTTTTATTTCTTGTGAATAAATCGTACAATTCTCGTTCCAGTCAGAATGCAGGATAACATTCGATAGAGCTAACAAGGAAATGGTCAGAAATCAAAGTGCCAATTCAAACAGTCAACATGCCATTAGATGCAACATAAAACGCTGACTTTGAATCTGAAAAAAAATCTAATCGAGCAAAAAAAATCTAATCGAGCATGCTGATCACCCCCGTAGGGGTAATCAGCATGCTCGATTACACCCCTCTGCCAAATTCCAGCCCCCTAGCTCAAATTTTGCAAAAAATCGATAAAATCGACATCGATCGATAACGAAAAGTGGACTGTGGCACCCGCCGGGGCCCGAAGGGTATGTGTGCCAAGTTTGGTCCGGATCGGTTAAGAAATGGAATTTTCTATTCGGAACATACGGCGGAGCCGGGTAAGCCAGCTAGTCTTATATATAAAGCTGAATGTCTGTTTGTCTGTCTGTCTGTATGTCTGTCTGTATGTCTGTCTGTCTGTCTGTCTGTCTGTACGTATGTTCCGAATAGAAAATTCCATTTCTGAACCGATCGGGACCAAACCTGGCACACATACACTTCGGGCCCCGGCGGGTGTCATAGGCTACTTTTCGTCATCGATCGATATTGATTTTATCGATTTTTTGCAAAATTTGAGCTACAGGGCTGAGAGTTGGCACAGGGGGGTAATCGAGCATGCTGATCACCCCCGTGGGGGTGATCAGCATGCTCGATTACACCCCCCCCTGCCAAATTCCAGCCCCCTAGCTCAAATTTTGCAAAAAATCGATAAAATCGACATCGATCGATAACGAAAAGTGGACTGTGGCACCCGCCGGGGCCCGAAGTGTACGTGTGCCAAGTTTGGTCCGGATCGGTTCAGAAATGGAATTTTCTATTCGGAACATACGGCGGAGCCGGGTAAGCCAGCTAGTTACTTATTATTATTCATTCACTTTTTTTACTGAATAAGTGTGATATTTGAGACAAAATTTGATTTATCTGCAAAAAAACTTTTGAACTGTAATTTTGCAGCTTCGACATCCGCACTTACCATTTTGTCCCCGAAAGAGCCTCGCTTCTCCCGTCAAGATGATTTATTTGATTTATGATTACTGGTATTATAGCTTTTGATTTTCAGAAAAAGCGCGTCGTTATCGAAAGTGTCGAAGGAAGCAGTATAACTAAGGAAGAGCTAGTGATTGAGAAGACTGAATGCGTTGAAGAGGAAGTTGAGAAAAGAAGCTCGATAATATTGTCTAGATTTTGTTTTTTGCTGTACAGTCGAATCATTTCATATGATCATGTGTTCTTTGCACACACCGTCCACCTTTGGCGTTCTCATTCTGGATTCTTAGAGCAGGTTCTCTTCAGGTAAGTTTTTCGATGTGTTCTTGGTGTTTTCTTTCCCTATTAGGTACTAATCACTTCAGACCGATGTGGGTTAATAGCATTCGGTTAGTCTCTTGTGTTTTTGCGTTCGCAAATCCAGGATGAGGACGCCAAAGATGGACGGTGTGTGCAATGCATACATGATCATATGAAATGACTTGACTGTATTGGTGTCGCATCTTATGTCGCAGTATATTTGTATACCTGTATTTGCTACTTTCTGTGCATTTCATTTCGCTTCCGTTGTAAAGCTTTCTCGAGAAGATCATGTGATATTTGTTGATAAATTTCGCAACGTAAGACTGGGTTTACTGGCAGAAGTTACAAGCGTGAGAAATGGGACCCAAAGAGACCAAGGGCTCAAGGTAAGTGAAAAGTGAGGCGCGAGAGAGGTAGACGCAAAAACTGCACGCGATCGGAACATTATGGTGTCTCCCGCAGGTATCGCGATTTTGTCCGGAATGTGTCCGTCGGGACACCTGATTTTGTCGCGCATTTTTGCCCCGAAACAAAATCAGGTGTCCTGATTTTGTCCCACACCGAATTCGGGAGTCGCGCAGGCATTCCGTGACGACACCTCGTTTTGTCCTGCGCGACTCAACCGCAAATGTCTGAGACTCAATTCTGAGATAATCATTCTCAACTAGACCCGTCTGCTGTATTTGGCAGTCGACTCGCATCAGTTGCATGCTTTCCGTGAAGACCCATGCCTTTGTGGCGCATTCTCCCGCTCGAAATCCCGCAAGCCGATATACCCTATTTTCCGGAGTATAAGCCGCATTTCTTTTCACCGCGCGCGGGCTGAAATGCGATGTCGTTCGCGATGCGCGAAGCCGCACAAGCAGCAACTACTGTTTCGCCTGGTAATCTAATACGGGCTTTCTGCTTTCGTTCTTTACTTGGTTTCTTCGCAAGCGTATTTGTTTCAACAAAATTCTCTACCTTTTCATTTATTCTTCAAGAATCCGCTGAACAATAAAACGTTCGAATACCAGTATTAACATGGAATCGAAAGGTGATAAGCTTTAAACCGGTAAATCAAAATAAAAGAAAGCACAACTTCAGCATCAGTAACATCATTGAAAAAGAAAAGCACAGTCAACCAGTAGTATCATTTAGGAAAGAAAGCACAACCTAAAGACCCGCAAAGTCATATGAAACAAGAAAAAAAGTCTAAGCATTCTCACTATCATCAAGATGATTATCAGACATGACCATCCGTACTAGAACACAGTGAGTTTTCAATTTGCTATAAAGCTCTATTCAAAGGCGCTTTCGCGCCATTGTTCGCTGCAGCGGGTGCGGCTTATATAAGGTGCGGCTTATACTCCGGAAAATAGGGTAAATCGTCCTTCCGTTACAGCAGCGGGAACAGGCGCTTGGAGCTGCCTGTGGCTGTTTGTGAAATTGGCAACCAAGGATATCCCAGTATGCCCAAATGTCTGCGTTTGCACAGTTTATGAATTTGGTATGCATAAAAAGCAAATAATCTGCACTTTGAGCTTACATAAAGGTGTGTGCGTATTTTGTCCATCTAAGTTCCCTGGATCTTGATCTAGAAAACTTACCAATATTAAAACATTTAGGAAGTTGAACTTGATTAGTTTGAGGAGCTTACGTTGGCAAACGGTTCAATTGCCTCATCGGTATACATTGCGTCTCTGAGAGGTAATGAAGCCGTACCAAGCCAATCCTCGAATGCGTAGACGTATGCTTGTCTTACATGTGCTTTTGTTGTGCCTGTTCTTATCCTGAAAGTCAGAATACACATATTCTGTGCTTCTTCGAACGAGGACGCACATTGCAGCGTTGACAGCCAAATCAAGAGCCATCTTTATTTCCTTATTGATCCTACAATCAGCGATGACTGCATAGGCAAGACCGACAAGGACACAGTCATAGGACTGAAATTCAAAACAGTCACATTGACATTGGTTAAAACAATAGACCTGAAAGGCTACGAGTTTATCGTTCACTAAGTACATTTGAGTTGGATAAACGGCGAAGTAACTTTTGAGACTGCGATGAGGCAGCAGACATAGATCAGAACCGGAATGTACCTTGAAAACCGTGCCTCAATCAAATTGTGGTTATTCGGTTGACGAGATATCAGCGAACTCAATGGCTAAGCTACGCACAAACTTATTTCTATAAATAAAACTCAAACTTTGTAAAAATGTTGTTTGAGTTTATTTCGTTAAGAAAACGCAAGCCGTTAGATTGATTGAGCTAAAAGTTTGCTCACATGCGTACCATAGTTGGAACCAAATATTCGTATTCGAATAGTTTATCAAAAATATTTGAATATTCGAATAGTCGAATAAACGACAAAGGTCTTTGTTCGGATAGTTGGTTTATTCGACAATCCGGAAAAATGATCTGTACGACTGTTCGAATATTCACGGAATTTCAAAAGGCAGTTATTTCTGGATATTTGAGATATTTTGTAAAATAGTTCGAATATCCTATGATATTTAGTTACTGGATTATTCGAATACTCGAATATTCAATCAAGTTCGATTATTCGAATATTCGGAAGTTTGAATATTGGAATGTGCCCATGCCCGGATATTTTAATTCGAACTTTACTAAGATCGGAAGTCGAATAATATTCGTTTATTCGGAAAATTTTTAAAAATACTCTTCCATTCGATAAAATTATCCGTTCCTTACTATCGTCCCACGGGTAGAATACAGGCGACTTCACTCGGCAAATCACCGTGCCCTTATATTGTTTCGTCGATTCTTTACTTACATTTAGAAAAAAAACTTAACATGCTCGAATCAATCATCTTCCCATAATCATATAAGCAGGAACGTTTAGGAGGATGCGGCGTTCGCGTCAAAGCGCTTTTGCGCATGAAACAAGAAGTTCAAAACCATACTATGCAGATATGTTTTGTTAGCTAAAACTATTCGAAGTTTCGGGTGAGACCGGGGTGCCCTGCTGGCTAACAATATGAGTAGTTGTCGGTTTATTCGATGGTTGTCGGCCACTCTTCCGGTTGGAATTCCCATAATAAGAATTTTACAATCATAAACTGTTTACAGAGTCGTTGTTGTCAGGTCTCGGCACGAGCTGACAGCAGGAAATTTTCAAAACGAAGACCCCTTGATTTTGCTAGGATTTACAAAATCCCTTTTGACCCTAAATCCTAAACATAAAGAACTCTCAAAAAAACGTCGACTAAAAAACGTCGTGTCTTTTCGGGAACAAAAACGATATCCCCTTTGTTTTCTGTCCCAAAAACGATATTCAGACTGCCCCGTGCCAGCTGGAGCCGGGCTCTGGTTGTCGTTTCGGATGAAAATTTTCTTTGGGCACCTCAATAATTGAGGCCTGGCTAGATAAGCTGAAAGAAATTACAATGCGATTTTTTCAAAAAATACAATGGTTTGTTGGAGATGTATTTAAAAAAAATCCGTTAATTTTCAACAGCAATAACGTCAAGATTGATGCATTATCAAAGGAACGTATAAGATAGTAACGAATAAGGATTCTATTGGGATGCAATTGTACTCGATTACTGCACAATTTTCGCGGTTTACTCTTCAAATCGAAGCTTACCATAGCAAACAAGTTCCTTGTTCCGTTTCCACCAAACGCGATTGTTTCCCCATCAATCATGGCTTTACCTCTGGCAATCCCTTGCCGAATTCTATTGTGCAGTTCTAACAATAATTTGCCATACGGGTCGTTAAGATTACACTCTGAAATGAAATGTCCGAAAAACTCTGGGTCGGTAGTAATCTGGTCGAAACTCCGAGTTTGAAGCCCCGCGTTAACTCAGAGATAACTCTGAGTTCTGTTTTTGAAACTCTGAGTTACGCTTATTGAAACCCTGAGTTCCGCTTTTGTAATTCCGAATTCCAACTCTCAAGCGCGAATTTTGCTTTGAGGAGCTGTTAAGCACTTTGCTGCAAAAAGCGACGTTAAAGTAGGAACTCGAACCTGTATGGTCTAGCGTAAAGATCCTATCACTAAACCGCTAGACCATGACACACCCATGAACCCTAAAATTGCTTTGCCATAATGTACTCACTCATTCCATTAACACTTAGCAGGTCAGGACAAGTTATACCAAAGCCTCACTCATTTCCATTTCTATCGGGCAGTGATGGTTTATCACGAGGATTGGTCTTTTGCGCAGCTGAAAGCTTCAAATAATAGAGAAAGCGGATGGCATACGCAATGATAAGAATTGACTATTAGGATTTGCGCACAGAATAAATCCTCCGGGCAAAGTTTGCCCTTCCATGATTTCGTCTTATTTACCGTATACCTACCGTAACCGTTCCATATGTCACCAGTGTATGTAGCAGATAGATTGTCCGTAATCTGCATCCCGAATAACCCCAGTGTACCAAGTTTCGATCAGTTTCGTGATTTTCTCCTATCTACCGTAAACCTACCTAACTTCGTCAGATGACACCACAGTATAATCTACATGTCATATTCGTTATCGGCGCTCCGAATAACCCCAGTGTACCAAGTTTCGATCAGTTTCGTGATCTTCTCCCATCTACCGTAAACCTACCGTAACACCTCTACATGACCCCATAGTGAAAAATGGGTACCATATGCGTGACCAGCGCACCGAATAACCCCCTGGGCCAAGTTTTTACAAAATTTCAAAGTTTTGTAAACACTGCGCACCACGATACCCCCATCATGCCTGTTTAAACTACGAGCAAAATGTACTCCGGAGGACTTTTTAGCTGCCCCTCTTCTTTTGCGCACTATTTCTCTTTCTCTGACCAAACTCAGAGTTATCTCTGAGTTCACGATAGACTGGAACGCGCATCAAACTCAGAGTTATCGCAGACACTAGTTGCGCGTTTGGTGGCGCTGTTTCTTGTGCAAGACGATTTGGACAATGTTGCGCTACTAGGAATAAAGTACGTGTTAAGGAGAATCCTGCCATATCATCGCTTTCCGGATTTGATCTGTTCAAACACCTGTTAAAGGGGTCAAAAAGTTGCGCGTTAGCTCAGAGATAACTCAGAGTTAACTCTGAGATATAACTCTGAGTTTCGATAGGTTTACTACCGACCCTGACTTTTTCCACATTATACAGAACACCTCAGCAAATGAGCGTATTGTTTGATTTTCTTGATTCTTTTGCGATCTTTTACGCAACGTCATGTACCATTTCAAAAGGCTTACTGTTTTATTATTTTCAAGCAATAGTAAGATCGCAATTCAATTATCGGAGAATTACGCTAAAAGGTACATCGAAAAACTTTTGTGACAATAATAAAATGTTTTATCAATTTTGTGACGTGGAGAATTCAATAAGTTTTTTGATGATTGTAGAGAAAGCCGCTGCTACACTGTATACTGCGTGATTTTTGGAATAGAGATCAGCCTCTGAGCGCAAAGTCCAATTTGAAGCCAGCTCAGCGACCCTGATTTATCCTAACGATTATTTTGATTAAGATCACTGTTGGCACAAATCTTTTAAGAGTTTTTGGCTGTAGTATTGAAAACAATTGGTTGTGACATTCTTTACCTAGTATCCACCTTTGTGCCAGCTTTATAAAAACAATTAGTAAATGGTTGTGAAAGCTTTCCAAGAGAGATAAGGTCGGTCAAACAGCAAGCTCATTTTCTGGAGCAAAACATATATCTTATTCAGAGCATGGTATGGGACGTACGTGAATTGACCAATATGCAGCTGGATAGTAGAAGAAGCCACTGGAATTCTCTAGTCATTTCGAGTATGTCTGATAAATAAGTCTCACCTCAAAGATGTGTTGCATTCGCGCGCTGTAGCAATGAAGAATTTTCTGAGTCCTTCTGACCTTCTGACCTCTATATAGCTTGAGCAGATTATCAGTATTATATTGTTACAAATTTGTCAAAACACTGAGAAAATTTTAGTTATATGCAGTTCCAAAAAGATGTTAGATAGTCTTCGTCTGTCACTGTTATATGCCTGTCACTTTGATCGCAACTGAGTCAACCCCATTTCAAGAATGGTAGCTCCAGAGATACAGTAAGTTTCAACCCGGATTTGGATAGGTAAGCATCCGCCTCGCAAAGGTCCGCGCGGTTTCGCAGCTACGGTATATCATATAGCGCCAAGAACTCATGTCTGCGTCTTTTCATTCTTCTCACAAGGAAATGGTCACAAGTCGAAGTGGCCAATTCACACAAGCTGCATGCCATTAGATGCAGCATAAAACGCTGACTCTAAATCTGTCTTCCTTATCTGCGGAGCGTTTTTGTGGACGAAATTATAAGTCATTGAAGACCATTATTTTACTAAGAAATTGAGCGTTTAAAGTGCAAACTTGGCCGTACAAAGCCATTCTCGTCTCGTTGGACCAAAACGTGCAACCAGGTCACTTCATAAGGTCCATACCTAGAGTTGAGCTGAAAGAGCAATAATGTGCCTAATTTCGCAATTTTTGTACGCGATTTTTACGCTGTAAAGTTGCTTATAATTTTGCCTACAAAGGCCCTCTGCAGATATGGAAGACAGATTTGAAATCAGCGTTTTGTGCTGCATCGAATGGTATGCAGCTTGTATGGATTGGCCACTTCGACTTCTGACCATTCCCTTGTCAGTCTTTCCTTGGCCAAAAGCCAGCGTTTTGAACGCAATCGGTTGTTTGTCAGCCTTGCCCTGATTCACATTGGGGCAGCCTGCAATGTCAGCTGATGCGCATGGTGAAATTGTGCGCATTTAAATTGTGCGCATTCTTTCCATTTGAAATACATACTCATAAACTACTTCTTTGTTGCCGATAGCCATTGCTTGATAGTCATAGGCATGGTGAATTGCGCCTTTGTCGAGGACTCAACATTTGTGAGTTTGATTTTTCAAACATTTGTCTGCCTTCAGGATATCAAGTTTGCGCTTGGGAAAGTCCGAAAATGTTAGAGTCGCTTTTTTGTAACTTTGGACATGCTCGATGTTTCGAGGAAAACATGTCAACTTGGAGAGCCATCAGTGAAGGCAGATTGGCCAGTTGAAGCCAAATCACAATTTTACATTAGTCTTGCGTATGCTCCTCTGATATCAATGGCGGTTGATATCAGAGGAGCATACGCAAGACTATTGTAAAATTGTAAATCCAGGTAAATCCATGTATATAAAGCATTCTGCTTGCCACATATTACGAGCCAATGACTCAAATATAGCCGAAAAGGACCAGAAACATGTAGGTCGTCCCAACCGTGCAATTCTTTTGCACTTACGGAAGACATTTATGTTAAAGAGAGGGAAGACGAAAGCGGTAAAATGCATTAGATAAGAGGAGACATGCAGATGCTGAATTGCAATGGTTTTCGGAGCACATGGTTCATAAGTTGGATACAGCCGCTGTAATGCGCGAGAGTTCGACAACAACTGAATGTACGACTGTTAGAACGCCAGAGGTTCTTCACGTAAATATTTGATTCACTATTCGACTGTTGTAAGTTTTCGTATCACATTTTTGGCCGCATCCAGTGCGCCTCAAAAGTTCTACAAAATAAGCTCTTCTTCAAATCGGAGAAGCTACCATAAAATACGTGTTCATATAACCGCCTCTAATTCTGTCACGCAATAATGAGAATTTTTGATTCTTACAAATCACAAAGTTACGCTTAACAAAGAGTATCCAAAGATGATTATTCAACACGGACGAAGCGGGGCAGAAGGTAGTATAATGAAATACTCGCTACGCGCGGATTAGCCGTATCGTCTAGGCCTACCTCGTAAGCATACCGCTCGAAAGTAGTTCATTCAGTTATGTAACGCCATGCTGTATCGCAACGCAATACCTCTGTTATTTTGAGCGAATACTGCAACGTGGCTTTCCAAATGAACTATTACATCAATCATCATCAATCATTTCTAGCCTATGATAATGCGCTTGTTATGTTTATACACTCTTAACAACTCTGGTACATCTATAAATGGGCCCAGAAGTGAATGATGGTTTGTTTACATTGGTGTAACTATGATGTACTTATATATTATATATGCAGTAAACATAAATATAAATATAAATACAGGGTGTCCCAAAAGTATGTATGCAACTGTTTGATCGTTAATATCTCTCTTCCCAAGAAGTCTATCGCTTTCAAGTCTTTCGCCTTGCTTTAGGTACCATTCTGTAGAACTGGCTTCAACAGAGTTACAGTATGGAGAGAATCACGGACCCCTCTTCATTACTGTAGGATTACGGTAGAAACTTGAAACATATGGTGTCAATGTGGAAAAAGCTGCCATTTCAAAATTTTCAAAAAAAATTTGAAAACTTGTGTAAAGGGTTTTTATGAACGCTGAGTTCAATACTCAACTCTTTACAAGGTTGCGAAGCTTTCTAAACGGTGTAACCGTTTTAGGAACATTGAAAAATGGCCGCTACCTCTTACCTGGCATAACTCTTCAATGAAGCATCATAATAAGTTTGGAACTTTATAGTAAATTAGCAACTCTAATTAGCTTAGTGTAAAGGTTTTCAAACTGTTTTGTTTCTTTTCTGAGGCAAAATATGGCCTTTCATGGCTCAAAACACTCTTTGAAGTTTCTACCGTAAACCTATAGTAACGAAGAAAGATGGGTGATTCGTTATACTGAAAATCTAAGTTGAAGCCAGGTCTACAAAATGGTACCTAAAGCGAGGCGAAAGACTTTTTGGGAAGAGAGATGTTAACGATTAAACAGTGCATGCATAATTTTGGGACACCCTGTATTTAAGCCGAAGATAGTTTGCAGTGAAAGAGAATCACTGTCTGATTTCAGTTTAGAGAAGCAAGGTTACATGGGCGAAGAAAAGAACAACATTGTGTTCGTTGTGTTTATGTAGGATACAAAGTCTTGCGCATTCTTATCTTCCAGAACTAAAACGCAGAGCTCATATGGATTGTAAATGTATGTAGAAATATCATTATACTTGTGAATTGCTGTTTGGGAGCCATCAGGAAAGAAGGATATACAATGTATTATTAAATTAACATAGAAGCTGAATGCAGATGAGCTACATTCGATAAATCGTCGGATTCAGTATCATAAAAGACATTCTCACGATGAACATGAAGTTTGGCGTTTTACAATGTGACGTTTTGATAAAATGGGACAGAGCTGGAAACATTGTAAAAAATAAAGAAAAGCTTACCGCAAGCTTGAAGACAATGAAGAGTACATATCGTCAACATACTTTCCATACTTGATTGGCACAGTTGGAGAGTTCTCTACAAATTTCTTTTGTATTCACCCCTGTCATCGCCTAGTGGGATTGTCTTTGATATATGCTCTACTTACTACCTTCGTTTTTTGCGTTTTTCTGTTTTCTACAGTTCTAGCTGCTCTCAAGTTCTCGCTGTCCATCCAACTTTTCTTCCTTCTTTGTAGGCTTTGGATTAGTTTGCCATTGCTAGTGGGCATAATCATTCTTTCGATTTAAGTCATCAATTTGAGAACTTTATAATGCTTGCCCGCACGGGTAAATCGTCTCATTCCGCTTCTGCCCGCATTCTTAGCAAAAGAACTGTGAGTAATCTATCAATTAGTCAAAGCGGGTACAATTCCCGATATTGACTACGAATATATCTTCCCTATGGGTGAAGTTATCCAGTCTGGTTAAAAACACTGACCCTATGAGCCACTGAAAATTTGCTTTAGTTTTGCAAACGGGAGCGGAGACAGAGAAACGCGAGGGAAATGTCTTAATTTGGAGGCTTGCTGAAGTTCCGTTCAAGCTTTCAGTGCTGGAGCGCAAGAAGCATCTAGGTGAGAGCGTAGCGCAAATCCTGAAAACATTGCAGATAGAAGCATGTCCCGGAGACATACCGAAGGGGCAAATTGGTTGAAAGAAAGCCACGTTTTGTCAAAATCGTATTCCCCTCGCGCTACTATTGGAGCAAACTCTATCAAATGCTTACCGTTTGCTGCACTCCTCTCTTTCTAATGCTTTTGTCCGCTGAAGCGCTACTTCAACGAAGAGAGAACGGGGCTTAGAGCTATGGAGGAAGCTTGAGTGAAGCAGAAAGGCAATAAGAGTGGGTTATATACCTCGGAAAGGTTAAGCATATCTCTGAACTGTCCCAAAAGACCTGTTAAGGAAAGGTTGGGTTGGCCAGGTTCTATAATAATAATTTTATTACATGTTTTTTGTTCCACAAATTTGGTCAACAAGTTACATACTTTTCGCCCCTTTTTAGCTTCTACCGCCCCTATGTCGCTTATGTTACAACTTCAAATTCTTCAACTCAGAAATTGTGAACGATTTCTAACGTACTCAAATCACTATCGTAATGGAAAAAAGGTGGTGGGGTTTCTGCTATACATTTGATGATTCCGCAGTAAAACGCCTTCATATTGATCATAGCCTGAAAGCTGATAAACTCTGGGTAGATCTTTTTACTGATTGCCTCATTCTCGCCTTTGTCATTACCGTACATCGATCATCATCTGCAAATATGAAAGAATGATATATCTCTTACAAATACTTGCATAACTTTCAGCTTGATCAGAATGTGACGGTTCCTGCTCGAGATAATGCGGCGATTTGTCTTGTATTTTCCTCGAGTGATAAATATTGACAGGAATATCTAGACTTCCCCACCCTTCGCCTCATACGGTCAATGCCGTCGCTTCCTATACACATTTTTCCAAATGCAAAAACTGTATCTTGTCACTTCCTGTCTTCCAAAAAGCAAATTGGTCGGAAATAAATAGTGCTTCTATGTGTTGACTGGAGAAAATTCATAACTTCTTGTCAGTTGACGATTTAGATTACCGATGTTGCATTATTTTATATGGTATTTTCGTCAGATATGTACCTTTTACTCCAACAAAGCTTTCTTTCAATTCTATCCCACTCATATCATAGATAGTAAATAAATAAATAAATATCCGCAAGTTGGTTAAACAAAAACAGCGGCTCTTTATTTCGCTATCCAACATTATTGGAAACGACTTGTATGAACTGGTTTGCCTCTACCTAAGTTTAAATCTCTAAGTTACCTCGAAAAGTTCTTTGTGCCCCCCTTGAGGAAATCCTTTGGCTAGAGGTTTCACCTCGGCTTTATTTCGCCCCACAATTATTGTACAAAGAGAGTTTAGATTGCCAGTTTTGGTTGATGATGCCGAGAATTTATGACGATTTGGAAGTAAAGGCTTTGACTTTTTATTATATTTTCAATGTCTCTCTTTCTGTGGGTTTTGTACTTATGATATGGAAAGAGGCGTTAGTTACGACCAATCCAAAAAAAAGAATCTAAAGAATCTTGGTGAACTTTCGACCCAAGAATATAAGGTCTCCTGCTGGTAAGATCCTCGAGAAGATAATCAGAAGAAAGCTGTTCGAATGGCTAAATGAAGATGGTGAAAATACCCTTGAGCAATATGGTTTCATCCGGGTTCGTCGACAATTACTTTGCTGACTCTGAATTTGATTGAACCACTGCTTTCAACAATGGTCAAACTGTTAGCATCATTTATTTGTTTTCTTAGCCATCGATAGAAATAACCATAACATCTTCTGAGATTAGCAGATTATGGCATAAGAGGTATTAGGCTGGAAACTAAGTTTTGCAACTGGTTTCATAATTTCACTCTCTTTGGATATGGCGCACTCAAACTTTGCCATTATGTAGAAGGCAATGTGAGCTACAAGTGAGCACAAATTGTAAATTGAACACGAAATAGAAAAGTTTCAGGCGTTTTTCGAAAGCTAGTGAAACTTGAGAATTTTTGCGGTAAGCTAAAATGAAGCCTTTGGCACCCTAGACAACATGCGCAGTAATCCGGATTCGTCTACAAATTATTGCTGGAGGTTGACTTCTTTGACCTAGTAAGAAAGAAACAAAATTTAGGGGCATGTCAAGATTTGGCGTCCTCATAAAGTCGAACGAGTCGATGTACGCAAGAGCTGCTGAGGACGACCGTCAATGACTAAAGAGTTCGAAGCTCAAATTCTGCCGAGACCTTACATAGTAAGGTTATTTGACCTGCCAAACGCGCATATCACATTCATTTGTTGAATCAACGCCTTTTTCTTGTTTAGGGTGAGACCCCATATCATACACCTACACTAATCCTACAAAAAAGCCCTTATCACGCAATTTCACTATCGTTTTCGTGATCAGCACGTCGGATAACACCCCTATGCCAAGTTTCAGCGAAATCCGTCAAGCTTTGATTTTTGCCCCGCCATACCATGCACCTACCGTAACCCTCACTGCGACGTCAGAATCTGGTAGGACAGCAGCTGCGCTTGTAGCTTACTCAATAATCAACGCAATGGCAAAATTTGAGTTCGCCATGTTAAAGGCAGCGTCCAGGCAGATTCTCGACTTCCATATTTTTATGTTATCCAGGCCTTTCCATAGCGCTGATTCCGAATATGGAACTCAAAAAGCGTGAATTTCTCAGAAAACCACCTTTTGGAGCTATTTTGGGAACACCCGGACGAGTGCTTCTGATGTTATCCTTGTCGAAAGCAAGTATTAACAGGTAAACGCTGTAAGTTCGACTGTGTTGGTCATGTGAAAACACGTCAAGGCTGAGGAGATTTCGTTCATAAGGGGTTGGCCGTCCGAGGGAAGTGGGCGTGGTCGTCGAGGTCGGATCTGCCTGGACGCTGCCTTTGAGTGAGAGGGAAGTTATGAGACCAGTTGCAAAACTTAGTTTCCAATCTAATACTTTCGTGGTTAACTTCCTTATTACGAGACAGAGGCATGACACTTTTGAATATAAGTACTCGGAGCTATACTGCTGCAATAATGGGTGTCCCTCAAAAAGGGATTCTCTCCGTTGCTTTTCTTGATTCGCGTTGCTGAATTACCTATCTGAAGACCCATCCAAGTGTCAAGATTCAAATGCTTGCTGATGACATGAAAATCTATTCTTTTATGATTCCAGTCACAGAAGTAAGCCTCTATAGCTCTTTCTTTCTCCATTGAAAAAAGGGTTACGCCTAAATAATGGGTCGTTTCTTCAAATGCTTGAAGAGCACCATTGTGACCCTTGGGGAATTCCATTGTCGTACCTCAGCTACGACGGTGTTGAAGTTCAGTTTGGCAGTCGGATGCATGATCTTGTTGTCACGCTTCACTTTCATCCAAATCTCATATTTTTGTCGCCAAGAAGTCATCACCAACATTTTTTTCTATTTTTCGAAGCATACATAACAAACCCAAGTAATTTTTGTAAAGCTACACAGAAGTTATCTCATGCCACAAATCGAATTTGCTTAGCCTAGTTGGAGTCGATTTTGAAAGAAAACATCGAAAGAGTTTGAAAATTGTAAAAAAAATGTGCCACAAAACTTAAAGATGTTTTCCACTCGGATTAACCACTAGCCTTACCTTTCCATCGGTCGCGTTCAAGTTGAACCTGCAGAGTCTAGAGCGTAGATGTAAATAATCTTACTTGTGTTTCCGAATTCTGCGCCTAGAAACAAGATTCAAAGCTAAATTTTGTGTATTCAAACCTTACAGTAAACGTCAGGCACGTGTGTCTGGTTTACACTAAGCCTTCAACTCTTTTATATGTCGAGCAAAGATGGTTACCTGCTCTTGTGAATTACGTTGTTCCCAGCAAAACTCTATAATATTCAGAAGATTAAATATATTAATGTTCCTCAGCTTCTTGGTATGTGTGATTTTTAGATGTTTTGTGTTGGTGTGCCATCCACCTTTGTTCCAAATCACCCTCCATACCTCGTTCGTTCATCTACTTACAAGAGAATGGTTGTAAGTCAAAGCGGCCAATCCAAACAAGCCACATATCACTGAATGCAGAATAGAATATAACTCTGAATCTTTGTCTATCTGCTGAGCGCCTTTGTGGACGAAGTTATTAGCCATTTTGCTGCAAAACCCTGTAACCAAAATTTCAAATTTGGACATAAAAAGCCATGTTTGTTTGCTGGCGATTTTGTGTCGAACAGGCTTATGGTGAATCTTTACTGCCTGAAGTTTTGACAAGTCTCGTCTTCTTCGGAAGCCTTCGATCCACCGCTAGTCAGTCAGCCCACACGACTGTGACGGACATCACACAGATAGTGCCTCTCCAATATAGCTTCACACTCAAAGTGCCCAAAGCCATTTCTGCTTACAAAGGAAGGATACTAACATTAGTTGACGATTGAAGATGAGATGTATATCAATAAACGCGCCTTTAAACGCTGATTCCGAACCTGCTTTCCTTTTTTTTTTTGAAAGAGGTTACGAGCTTTTGAATGTCCAAATTTGCCAGGATTTAGGTGGCTCAAAATTGGCGAAAGCTGTACAAAAACACCGGAAAGCGAAAAATCAGTCTTGTGTCGCGAGTGTATTGTTTGCAAGGAAGAAACAAAGCCGGCGAAAATCGCATAATAATGTTTTAGAGCTTTTCGTTGACTTTAAGCCACTCAATGCTTGGTAAATTTGGACATTCAACCGCTCATAACTTTTTTCGGAAACCTATTCCGCAAAAAAGGAAAGCAGGTTTGAAATCAGCGTTCAAAGGTGCGTTTGATATACACATCCCATCTTCAATCGCCTACTAATGTTGGTATCCTTCCCTGGTTAGATGCTATGTTGGCGTGTGAGGAAAACATAACTGGCACACTGGTTTGGAATTTTGCTTTTCTAAAATGTAATCTCATCAGATTTCTCTTACTTATCAACCTCGTATATGAAGTGGATTGAATTCAGGTCAATGCGAGTGCAGCTCAATGTAAAATCAGCTATCACAGCCAGATCTGTCAATGTCTTCAAAAGGGTTCCTTTGCTAAAAATGCTTGCAGATACGAAGCGGCAATGGCGAACCGAGCCCTCTCCCCCTTTAGAATACGTCGCGAAGTTTTTGATATTACTTGCATAGGTTACAAAAAGGCAGGTGACTGTTTATTTTTGCAAATAATTAGAATAATTT
Source organism: Cylicocyclus nassatus (assembly GCA_958299035.1). Lineage (NCBI taxonomy): Eukaryota > Metazoa > Nematoda > Chromadorea > Rhabditida > Strongylidae > Cylicocyclus > Cylicocyclus nassatus. The sequence goes on from CATQJL010000112.1 coordinate 66,914,421, forward strand.
TTGAGATTATTTAAAAATTTAAATTAGCTTCGTAAAGAAATTCTTGCTGAGCGTGGCTGCTGCCACCCCAGCACGTCCCCATTTTCTTTCCAAAGTTTAGGGATGGGCCCGCGAAAATTTGAAAAGCGCCAATAATCTTTTCGAAGTGCATGACTAATGCCACGCACCTTCATTTGAGGAAAAATTTTTTGCTTTCCCCCTCCCCCGCGGCGAAAAGAGCCTGGGCCACTGCGAAGCGAGTATTCTGATGCTCTAATTTGGCTAGGGTCTTTTTGAACAGCCTCGAAATTTGGTTTGCAATTATGTTGGGGTATAAGTTTGCTGACATTCTCACAAGGTTTATAACAATATACGGTGTATTTCCTTTAGCGATGAAGAGAATCTCGGAAAAAATGTCATGTACTAGCTCAAATTAGGGTTGCTTTCCAATTGGCGCTACCATACTTGAAAATATTAGGTTGTCCCATAAGTCTTTTCATTTTTAAGTTTTCGCTGTGATAAGTCGTGCACTTCTCATTCTAAATAGACAACAGGATACCGTTCGATAGAGCAAAGCAAGTTCTATAAGATGGCTTTTATGCTTTTGCACCAGCTTCAGGCTACCTCAGTTTGAAACCAAAATCCAAAAAGTTTAAGATGCCGGAAGATTATCTTCATTCAGAAATGTTATACAGATCTCTCACTCGATCACGCATACACACTTCACATCAGACACTCATATGTGCTGTTGCTATCTTTTAGCAAGGAATCAAGAGAGGGAAAATTTCCATGTTTTCACCAAAGTGATGCTGTGCTCTTTTTATACTAACAATTGTATACTATGACCCCTTAGAAATACAACCGTATATTTTCAGCTCTCTATAAGCTCTAGTTTCCGAGAAATGTTGAGTTGAGCATGAATAGTCTGAGTGAGGAAAGCTAAATTCGATATTTCTCGGGAACTACACCTTATAGAGAGCCCAAAATTTACAATTGTACTCGTGATGGCACCTAGTATACACGTGTTAGAATAAGAAGAGCACACAACACCACTTTGGTAAAAACATGGAAATTTTCGGTTTTTTGATTTATAGCTAATGAAAAAAGACGGCAGTAGCACATGTGAGTGTCTGATTTGGAGTGTATACCCTTGAGCGAGTGAGAGGTCTGTAGGACTCTTCTGAATGAAGATATAGTGAATTTTTGATTTTTTGTACATCCGAGACTTTTGGATTTTGGTTTCAAGCTTGAGATGGATAGAAGCTGGTGCAAAAGCATAAACGCCATCTTATAGAGATTGCTTTGCTCTGTCGAATGGTATCCTGATGTCTATTTAGAAGGAGAAGTTTGTGAATTATTATAGCGAAAACTCAAAATTGAAAAGACTTATGGGACAAGCTAATATTAGGTTGGAAACTAAGTTTTGCAACTGGTCTCATAACTTCCCTCTCACTCGACATGGCGCACTCAAATTTTGCCACTGTGTTGGCTATGAAGTAGGCTACAAGCGCAGCTGCTGTCCTACCAAATTCTGACGTCGCAGTGAGGATTACGGTAGGTGTATGGTATGAAGGGGAAAAATTCAAAGTTTAATGGATTTGGCTGGAACTTGGCATAGGGGTGCTATCCGACATGCTGATCACGAAAACGATAGTGAAATTGTGTGATAAGGGCTTTTTTGTAGGATTACTGTAGGTGTACGATATGGGGTCTTACCCTAAACAAGGAAAAAGGTGTTGATTCAACAAATGAATATGATATTCGCGTTCGGCAGGTCAAATAACCTTACTGTGTAAAGTCTCGGGGGAATTTGAGTTTCCGACTCTTTAGTCATTGACGGTCGTCCCAGCAGCTCTTGCGTACATCGACTCGTTCGACTTTGTGAGGACGCCAAATCTCGACATGCCCCTAAATTTTGTTTCTTTCTTACTAGGCCAGAGGAGTCAACCTCCAGCAATAATTTATAGACGAGTCCGGATTACTTCGCATGGTCTAGGCTGCTAAAGGCTTCATTTTAGCTTGAAACCCCAAAAATTCTCAAATTTCACTAGTTTTCGAAAAATGTCTGCAACTTTTTTATTTCGTGTTCAAAATTCAAACGGTTTGTGCATGCTTGTAGCACATATGACTCTCTACATAATGCCAGAATTTGAGTGCGCCATGTTGAGTGAGAGGGAAGTTATGAGATCAGTTGCAAAACTTAGTTTCCAGCCTAATACTATTAACGGGTACATGACCCAATTGTCAGAACTCTCTGTAGTCATAATATTTACACTTTTTTGATCTGACAATGACATAACCTCCTCCTATCACACTTATTACGTTGACTTACACTTAATGCACATAAAGCATATATTTCCCAATGAAAGTTAACTTTCTAAAAACAGATACCATTAATAGGGCTCGCATATCTTTTACAAATCTGCCGTGCATGTGGACAAACCTGAACTCTTTCATAAGTAACATACACTCAAAAAAGAGAAAGTTTAGTTGAAGAAGTTTATTAGGAACAAAACACAGTGTGTAAATGGGAAGATCTCCATCATCTTATCGTTGCTTCCCCGGTGTACGTTGGGCGGAGCATTTGCAGACACTTGAACATGTTAATGAACTTGTCAAACCTCTACTGCAAAGCATGGTCCTTTCTATTCTCTAGACCACCACGAATATATACTGTTGTCACACGTGGCAGAGTTAGCGAGAGATCACAAACAAACAATGCCATGCAGTAGAGGGTTAACAAGTTTACCAACGTCTTCAGATGTCTGCAAATGCTCCGCCCAACGTACACCGGGGAGACGACGATACAAGTATGCAAGCCATGTTCGTTCGAGAAAAATTTTATGTAATTGAGCTAGCACTACCATACAAAAACTACTAAAATTCAGATGCCCAAAAACTAGATTTTCGTCCGAAAAGATTCTGTAGATTCCAACTTGATCAGGCATATACTATCCACATCAAACTTCATATGTACATTTGCTGTAAATCTTTTCACGGCCAGAAGTTAAGGTTACAACCATAACTTCTCAGCTCTAACGGCTAGTTGGCGAAAAACATTGAATTCAGCTCAAAAAATACTAAAAAGGCAATATTTTCGCATTTTTTGCTCATTATAAAAAGTCATAGTAACAATGCGGCAGGTTTGCATATAAATGTCTAATGGAGGGAGCATAGGCGTGACCAAATCAAATGAAATCAAAGACAATCCCAGAGCAAACATGTGTAGGGGAAAAATTTCCTCCAAAAAAAAAAGTTTTCCCTCTCAGAAAAGTCCTTTTCCGACACGTGGACAATGTCAATTTACTAATTGCTTCCGGTTTAAAAAAATTAAGCAGCAAATTCGTTTTATACGGAAATCTATTCCTGGGTAATCAAATTCATTTTGGAGTTTTTTTCAATATAAATGCGGATTTGACTTTTTGCGATCTTTCAAAAGCATTCTTGTAGAGGCTGCTTTGCCTATTCAAATGATGTTTTCCACTTTTTCAAATTATACTGCTCCGATAACTTGAGCGACCTGCATTTGATTCTAAACAATCTAATACATCTCACTTCCTAAGTAATAAATGTTTGGAAAACAATTAACATAACTTGAAAACTTGGAAAACAACAAGCTATTCAGTCTGCTTGGTATCATTATCCTGCTCCCGTCCGTTTACCAAAGGTAATGTCATTTACAATAAATCAGCGAAAAGGGAATCTTTTTCATGGATTCAAATTCTTGCTCACTCAAGTGTATATAGTGTTGTCGAATGCTTCATATGTTCGAAAGAACGCTACAAAGTCGACGGTTTCGAAGGCACAATCTTCCCTTTGTGCTATTTTTCAGTTTCGACCATCCTATTTCTGGTTCAAAAGATGCTCAAAAGTTCCTTCGTAATTAGTTGTTAGAATTCTCACCAAACCCAGTGAATTTACATGTTCCGTCCGCATCAAAAAAAAAGTTCAAAATGTACTTCAATAAAGTTTTCAGTCGTGAACAAAATGGACAGGTTTCGATGACTTATGAACGAATGAAATTGCAGCCTTCGGGATAATTTGCGTTTTGCAGTGGTGTCAAAGGCAGCGTTTCGAAGAGCTTGCCCTTGACTATCACAGCCACAGATTTCATTTTCAAAGAATTTGTCTTATGGGCTATGGCTAGTAAGTACTTTTCAATCAAGATCCACAGAATAGGTGCAAATAACTAGATGCCACTTGCACTGAAGTGGTCGAAATTATCATTTTCTGTTTATATGCTTTCTTATTTCGCACAGTTACTCTTTCATCTTGTGCTGATGATGGTAGCCTTTTACGTGGCAATGTTGCGAAGTTCAATCAAAATATGCTTTTTGATTTTGATAAAGTGCCCTGACTGCGAGGCGGCGATCACCTACCAACTAAACCAAAAGTGACCTTACTGACTATTGCTTGCAAAGATCAAAGTAACACTAATATGTAACGAAGCACATGTGCAATAATTAGGATCTATGATACGACAGACTGTGGACTACAGACTTTACTGTTTTATTTTTGTTTGAACTAGTGAATTTTGCACTTCGTAACGGTAACTTAACGGCTTTGTGTAGAGTTTAGATAGAGGAAACAAAAGAAAATCTATCAAAATTTGATTTTCCTGTGTTTGGATCTAAGAATCTTATACTTGCAATAAAAATCGGAGCAGTTGGGTATTATAGGTTTTATTACTTGCTCTTTCTTACTAAGCAAAGTTTGTGCTGACCAAACATTTCTATGAAAAGTTATGATTTTCGAAGAAAAAGTCAAATTTAATATTTTGCAATACTCGTTCAGAAAGCATAACTTCCATAGAGACGTTCATCATCATAAACTTTGCTCACTCAGAAGAGCATCAACAAAATGTATTACCGACTGCTCCGAATTTTGTCGGATGTTTCTGAATTTTTCAAACGACCCAACAACGAATCAAGAGAGAGACTTTCTTCTACCGTCTCTACCCTGTGCAATCTATGCCCAACAGAAAGCCGCTAATTTACTGTGTTTTGAAAAACATGATTCAGGGTTTGAAAAATTGAAACAAGCAAGAAATCTGTAAATCAGGGCCCTAGTAATCCCCCGACTTGGCGGCATGTTTCGCCGTCAGGTCGCCGTCAACTTTACATGAAGTCGGCGGGACTACCTACCTCAAATCTGTGCCCTCCAAACCCTTTTCACCACGATCTTCCGGTCGAGGAGGTCATTGTGACCCTAGAGAGCATCACTTGGCAAGAGATTCTAAAGACCGCCCTAACAAAATTGTTGAGGTAGGCAGGAAGTGCTGGCGGCAACTTCGCGAGCTGACCTCGCGGCATCGAAATGTTAGCGCTGAGGGATGCCGCCAGGTCAGAGAGCACGAAAAATAGCGTGCTCATTTGAGAGATCAAGGTGCCACCACCCCGACGTGCCCCTATCACGTCAAGGTGGCGGTACCTTGCTGGCGGCGTCTGTGAAAATGCGCGGCAATATCACACAACTTACGTCCAGCAAAAGAATCAAAAATAATTTACTTTCTACCAAAAAAACTATCGCTTTTGTCATTATATAGGTTTTTCTTCTCGCAATTGATGATAAGCATGTACAAAAAACATCTATAAATATTATGGAACTATAAAGGACGCCATCTTCATTTTGCAATTGCTAAAATTCTCATTTGCAACGATTTCGTCTCTCGCTCGTTCTTATCGATCAGCTGTTTTTCGAGTCAACGTCTATCACGCACTGTATTGATCATGCTCTCAAACACACCACTCAGGCGTTTCTATTGTTGCTGCCGCAGACAACAAAAATTGAACTAGTGGTCGAATGGTTAGTGCGGCATGCGTTGTGGTTGACGCATGCAGGTTCGAACGCGATGCGACTGTTTTGCGGCTATCAACGTCTCAAAATTTCATGTGCCTAGGACTGCGGAGTGAGACTATTTGATATTATCGGAACCTATGATCGATTCGCGAGCTGTCGCCGGAGTCGGCAACTTTCCGTGATGTGTGCCAACTTGGCGATAAGCAAGTTGGCACACATCACGGAGCATCGCCAAGCAGGGTAGATTACTACCGGCCCAGAAGTCACGCATTTCGAAAGTCGGCAGAATTTTTGGGAAAACCAATTAACTATAAAGTGCGATGAAATAAGTTCCCCCATACGCGAATTTCAAACGGGTCCGTATCAATTGATACCCAGACAGCCGCTCGCAGCCGCACCGCGTGGTAATTACCGAGGTGCGACGCAACCCTTATTGGGCTGCGCTATGCGGCAGTCCCTCTAGTATCTCTAATACCTCTCTCTCAGTTACGATCTCTCGCCACCACGCTATGAAGTGCGAATTCATTGACTTGGATCATACAGTCGTAACGGCCAAAAATTTTCTCGTGAGTGGAAGTTTCAATGAAACAATTTCAATAAAGGACTCTAAAACCATTCAACCATTCAAACGAACAGATCTAGAACAATGATTAGAAATACTTGAACGATTGGACCACCCGACTTACGATTTTCGAAATCCTTCGAATTCATCGAATATTGACACATTTCAGAAATGTTTTTGAGAAAGAAATTATCTGAAAATGGTCGAATGATCTATTCAAAATCAAACCTAGGTTTGAAAATATTTTAACTCGGTTTTTGTAATTTCAACTCGAATTTCTAAAAAGTTATCACCTTTGAGCATTTTTTAGAACTAGTGAAAAATAAAGAATTTAGGCCGTCTTGATGGGAGGGCGTGCAGGAGTTCCTAGAACTTCTTCGAACTGTTCGCACCAGCATTCGCACCCAAGGGTTCTAGCACCTCCGCGCTTGTCAGGCCACGCCATTGCTCTCGCTGCTTGCACACCTCACAATGAGACCCATTACTGGTCTCATTGTGAGGTGTGCAAGCAGCGAGAGCATAGACTCAGTATTAAGTTAACTAGCTTGCCGGCTCCGCTCGGCCCTGTCAAAACATTGCAATAAATTTCCCATCCCTATCCCTGTACAGTTTTTTCCTGTGCTCACTTCTACACTTCTTTTCCCGTTCCCTGTGTTGTTTTCGATATCAGCATGCCCACATACCCCCCCCCCTGTGCCATCTCCCAGCCCTTCGGTTCAAATTTTGAAATAAAAGTAAGGGTAATACCAAAAACTAATATTGTATTCGTAATCAGCATCCTCAATCACCCCCCTGTGCAAACTCCCAGCCCCGCAGGTTAGACTTTACAAAAAATCAATAAAATCGATAAAAGTAATCGATAATCCTGAAAACTAATATTGTATTCAGAATCCCCATACTCGATTACCCCCCTGTGCAAACTCCCAGCCCCGCAGGTTAGACTTTACAAAAAATCAATAAAATCGATAAAAGTAATCGATAATTCTGAAAACTAATATTGTATTCGTAATCAGCATCTTCGATTACCCCCTGTGCCAACTCCCAGCCCCGTAGGTGAACTCTGCAAAAAATGGGTAAAAATCGATAAAATCGATATCGATCGATGACGATAAGTAGCCTATGACACCCGCCGGGGCCCAAAGTGTATGTGTGCCAAGTTTGGTCCGGATCGGTTCAGAAATGGAATTTTCTATTCGGAACATACGTACAGACATACAGACAGACAGGCAGACATACAGACATACAGACAAACAGACTCAGCTTTATGTATAAGACCAGCGACCCTACGGGTCGCTAGTAAGTGGGTGGGGGCAGATACATTGATATCTGCCATTAATTAACTAAAAATCCCAAGAAAGAGAATTTCCATCTTCCCAGCGACCTTTCGCGTATAGTGAGTATTAGAAACAAAACACTATGCTCTTAGGAAAAGAAGCTACTACCAGTGACTATCCGCAAAGCATCTCTGCTGTTCCTCTTGCAGATACGTTCGTCCAGATACCAAGGCTCTCAAACACAGAAGCTACCTCCAAGCACCTGTTTAGAACAGCTGATTCATCCCAAAACTCAGACTGATTCCCAGGAAAGTGCCATGTTAATGGAAGCGTCAAGTGATTCCCAGGAAAGTGCCATGTTAACGGAAGCGTCAAGTTATGTCTTCCAGCAGCCGAAAACTGAGATATGTAGACAAAAACGAAGCAGTATTTTTTTCGATGATGTCTTGCCAGTGAACAGACTCATTTCTTAGAACAGATTAAAGCTTGCCCAACGCCTTCTTTTGAAGGACAATCTTACCGAAGCTGTCCTCGCATAAAACCCTAGGTCTTTCCATCCCTCGAAACCAAGCTCCTTATGCTTCCGCTTTTAGGGGCAAAAGTATAAATTTTTCCGGCAAGTTTCTTTACAATTAAATATTGACACCTAAAATTTTTTAGCGCAAATGTCTGCTGCTTGAGCCCTGAGTCTTTTCTTCCCTCGAGACCAAGCTTCCTGTTTTTTTTTGCTTCTAGGGGCAAAAGTGTGGTTTTAGCGAAGTTCAAAAGGCCAAAACTTAAAGAGAAGATGATATCCTGTCGCAAGAAGTCATGGGTCTGTCTTTCCTTCGAGATCACTTTTCTGCCTTCAGAGGCAGAAGTCTGGTTTTTGCAAAGTAGAATGGCCACAAGTGAATTTCAAATAAGTTTCTGCAGAATAAACATTGACACCCAGAAGTTTTCAGCGAAAGTATCTTGCTGGCTGAGCTTATGAGTCTCTTCCCTTCAAGACCAAGCTATCTGTGCTTTTCTGCTTTTAGGGCCAGAAGTGTGGTTTTTGATTTTTGTGGCTTTGCCAAGTTTGGGAGTCAAACGTCTTAGCGAAAATGTCCTGTCGGATGAAAATCATGGCCTGTCCTTCCTAGAGACTAAAATCCCTGTGCTTTTCTGCTTTTAGGGGCAGAAGTACTGGTTTTTGCGAAGATAAGGGGCCGAACGTCTCTGTGAAAATGTCCCGTGGCAAGAAGCTAATGGGTCTGTCCTTCACTAAATTCCCTGTGCTTTTCTGCTTTTAGGGCCAGAAGTGTGGTTTTTGAGTTTTGTGGTTTTTGCGAAGTTTGGGAGTCAAACGTCTTAGCGAGAATGTCCTGTCGGATGAAACTCATGGGCTCTCCTTCCCTCGAGACTAAATTCCCTGTGCTGTTCTGCTTTTAGGGGCAGAAGTACTGGTTTTTTGCGAAGTCTAGGCGGTCAAACGCCTTAGCGCAAATGTTTGTCGCATATAGCTCATGGTTCTGTCTTTCCCTCAAAACCAAGCTATCTGTGCGGTTTCGCTTTTAGAGGAAAAAGTGTGGTTTTTGCAAAGTAGAATGGCCAGAAATGAATTTCAAGCAAGTTCTGTATAATCATTGACACCCAGAAACTTCTGGCGAAAATATCTTGCTGCCTGAGGCCATAATTCTTTCTTACCTCGAGACCAAGCTCCCTGTCTTTTTTGCTTTCAGGGCAGAAGTACTGGTTCTTCGAAGTAAAAAGGGCCGAAAAATTCTGTGTGCCCTGTCGCAAGAAGCTCAAGGGTCTGTCCTTTCCTCGAGAGCACTTTGTGCTTTTTTACTTTTAGAGGCAAAAGTATGGTCCTTGCAAAGTAGAAGGGCCAGGAGTAAATTTTGAAGCAAGTTTCTGTATGAATAAACATTGACACCCAGAAATTTCCAGCGAAAGTATCTTGCTGGCTGAGCTTCTGAGTCCTTTCCCCCCGAGACCAAAAGGGCCAGAGAATTAAATTTCAAGAAAATTTCTGTATAATTAGATATCGACTCGTAGAAATTCTTAGCGAAAATTTCTTGCCGCCTCAGTTTATAAGCCTCTTCTTCCCTCGAGACCAGGCTCTTTGTGCTTTTCTGATTGTAGGGGCAGAAGTAGGATTTTAAAAGGTTAAGGCGGGCCAAAGTGAATCTATAACAATTTTAGGTAAATTTCTCTTCGTCAATTCCAAGTGTGATTATAGAATTCTCAGCATGCTCACTTGCCCCCGAAGTGCCATCTCAGCCTCGTAGCTTCAGCTTTGAAAAAAAGATGAAGTCAATAAAAGTAATGGGTATTCTCAAAAACGGTTACTATCTTTGCAGTGAGCCTGCTTACATACAACTTTGTGCCAAATACCAGCCGTGTAGCTCTAATTAGAATACAAAAACCTACGGAAATAATAGGTACTTTCAAGAACACTTATCACAGTCGTAATAGGCATGCACGCTTTTTCCCATGTGCCAAATCTCAGTTTCGTGGCTTAAACTTTGCAAAAATCCATAAAGCCAGTGAAGGTAATAACTTGTAAAATAAGAACGTTTCGTGAGCAGCATGCTCATTTACCTGCCTGTACCAACACCCCCAGCGCCGTGGTTCAAACATTGCAAAAAATCAATTAAATCAATAAGTAGTGGGTATTTTTTGAATTGGTTATCATATTCGTAATCGGCATGCTCGCTTGCTCCCATGTGCCAACTCTCAGCACCGTAGCTCGAACTTTGCAAAAAACCTTCAAAATGATAAAAGTAGTGGGATTTTTTGAAATTATCTTATTCGTAATCAGCATGTTCGCTAACCCCCCTTTGCCAACTCCCAGCCCCGTAGTTCAAAATTTATAAAAACGATAAAATGATAAAAGTAATGGCCATTTTTGAAAATGGTTATCATATTCGTAATCAGCATGTTCGCTTACCCCCCTATGCCAACTCTCAGCCAGGGCCCGACACAGATCGTCTGGAAGCAGGCTGGATTTCGGTTTGAAGCAAACAGGATATCATTTTTGACGAGTCGGAAACGAGCACCAAGAAGAAGTGCCATTTAGCCGAACATAAGCTTTTCAGACAGGTTATCACACGATTGACATGCTGTATCGTGCATGGCGAAAAGTGCGCGCGATCTGAAAGCAAGGCTTAAATAAACAAATCGCTTGTTTACAGCGCACACAGAAGCATATGACACCAAAATTGAACTGTGTGTACAGAAAATTATTTGCGAAAGTATTATGTAAAAAGATTTGGAACTTATGTGAAGTAATACCTTTTCCAAAATCAGATCGTTTCCAGACGGCCACTAGACGATCTGAGATCGTCTGGAGCACATATTTTCGTCAGATTTTCGTCAGTTTACATGAGTTTCAGATCTTGTCATGGACGGATTCCCCGGCAAAAAATCTATCCCTGAGCATGAAGGCATTTTCATATCATTGCCTTTTCTTTGTTTTTTGCCTTCATTTCTTCTCGCTTTGTTAAATATCGCGCTCTAATGCCAAAGTCTTGTGCATGCGTAGTATTCAGGCTCCAATTTGGATTTACACTCTTATTTACGTCTTTTTTTCCAGACTAGTAAATCTTTCTTGTTTTCATCTTCTCCTAAGCAGATAGGTCAAAGTGGACTTCGTACAACTTCCGAAAGTCAGGGGAGACGTTTTCAGAAACCCTAGAAACCGACTCGTGCCGGGCCCTGCTCTCAGCCCCATAGTTCAAAATTTGCAAACAAATAGATGAAATGATAAAATTAATGGACATTGAAAATGGTTATCATATTCGTAATCAGCATGTTCGCTTACCCGCCTTTGCCAACTCCCACCCACGTAGTTCAAAATTTGCTATGAAATCGATAAAATGATAAAAGTAATGGGCATTTTTTAGATGGTCATCATATTCGTAATCAGCATGTTCGCTTACCCGCCTTTGCCAACTCCCACCCCCGTAGTTCAAAATTTGCAAACAAATCGATAAAATGATAAGAGTAATGGGCATTTTTGAAAATGGCTATCATATTCGTAATCAGCATGTCCGCTTCCTCCTCTGCCAACTCTCAACGCCGTAGCTCGAACTTTGCAAAAAATCGATAAAATGATAAAAGTAATTGATAATTCTAAAATCTAATATTGTATTCGTAATCAGCATGTTCGCTTACCCCCCTTTGCCATCTCCCACCTCCCGTAGTTCAAAATTTGCAAACAAATCGATAAAATGATAAAAGTAATGGCCATTTTTGAAAATGGTTATCATATTCGTAATCAGCATGTTCTTACCCTCCTGTGCCAACTCTCAAGGCTATAGCTCGAACTTTGCAAAAAATCGATAAGATGATAAAAGTAATTGATAATTCTAAAACTAATATTGTGTTCGTAATTAGCATGTTCGCTTACCCTCTGTGCCAACTCCCAGCCCCGCAGTTCAAAATTTGCAAGTAATCGATAAATTTGGTAGAAGCAGTAACAAGTTTCCATACTGGAAAACAACAGACACGAAAACACCATCGACCAAAAAAACACCATCGAGAACGTACAGACAGCATCCACCAGCGTACAGACAAGTACACCATTCGGTTTTATACAGGGTGTCCCAAAAAGATGTGCACACTGTTTAATTGTTAATAACTCTCTTGCTTTCATGTCTTTTGCCAAGCTTGAGGTACCATTCTGTAGAGCGAGGATAAACTTAGATTTACAGTATGGAGGGACTTATCAGCCGCTTTCCATTACTGTAGGATTACGGTAGGAATTTCGAGGAGGATTTCGAGCAATGTAAAGCTGTATTTTGCCTCAGAAAAAAACCGAATAAACCAGAAACTCTTGAAATGGGTTAATCGCAGTAGCTGATTCTAAATATGAAAACTGCACGTCAGTACACCGTTTCTTTCATGAGTTATTTCAGATTTAGAGTAACAACTGATTTTCCAGTGTTCAGCAGAAATGTGAATACGCCGTCAAGAAAGCTCAAAAAACTGATGGAAGGTTATGTAGTGAAATCAGCATGCCTGAAAACCTTGCTGCACAATTTTTTAGATTTTTTTGAAATTATTTCATTAAAAGGCTTATTCCACAGTGATGCTGTATGTTGGAATTTCATACCGTAATCCTACAGTAGCAAAAAGAGATTGGAGTTTCGCTTACTACTGTAAATCTAAGTTTATCCTCGCTCTACGGAATGGTACCTCAAGCTCGGCAAAAGATATGAAAGCAAGAGAGTTGTTAACGATCAAACAGTGTGCACATCTTTTTGGGACACTCTGTATATATAGAAGGATAAGGGAGGAAAAATGGAGAAAAAACGAAGAATATAGTTATCATTTTTCAAGTGAGGAGGCTTGGAAACTTCCGCCATCCTTTCAAAAATACACCGAACATATTCTCAGGAGAGATAACTAGCACAGAATTTTTTGTGTAAGAAACTCAATCATTCGAAATATCAGAGAATCTAGTTGATCAATTGTAAATTCCTGGTCATCTGATTGAAGTGATTTGGCATTGGGATTTGAATAACTGAGTGACCAGAAGTGGTTTAGAACCCTATTACCTTCTCAACATTAAAATTATCTATTTTGAAAGGAGTATATCAACTTACTTTTCTGTTATATACTGTGACTTGGAGACTCATAACTTCTCCTGAAGCGTCATTTTATCCGAAAACGTCAGTAAAACGTAACGTAGATGCTGGAAATTCAGCTGCAGTCATTTACGGCAGTCTTTAACCCTTATTTTTTTCTCGATTTCAGTGCTACTATTCTCGAGAACAATACACGTCTTACAGTGCGTGTACACAATTCATAATGAGGGCACCTGAGGAATGAGTGATGGGCGGAGCCGCCCTTTGGCCCTAATAAGATGTGATATTCTCTAAGGGATTCCTGGAGGTGCCAAGTACCTCTGCGAGCAAAAGCGGCTAAGCTTTGGGAACTTCTGCCAAGCCGTCGTCTTGACGCAACTCCTCTGCTCTCTATTCAACTTTCTAGGCTTTTTTTTAGAGAATTGGCTTTACTATAAAATTAGGACATTTCAACGACTCCAAAAAGTAGATTGCAGTCACGTTCATATTGTGAATGAAGAATCCGAAATTTCGAGAAATTCTCTTCGGAAAGCGGGGAAAAATCCAAGTTAAGAAATCTGACCACTGTCCCCCAAAACTTAGCCGCTTTTCCTCGTAGGGGTACTTGGCACTTCCAGAAATTCCTCAAAGGACATCAGACCTTCTCGGGGAAAAGGGCGGCTCCGCCCATCACTCCACCCTTAGGTGCCTTCATTATGAATTGTGTACACGCACTGTAGGACGTGTATTGTTTTGGAGATAATAGCAGCGTAATCGAAAAACAAAAAATTTCAAATTAAGGGTTTACGACCCGAAATTTACCGCAGCTGAATTTCCAGCATTTCGAGTCATGTTTTACTCACGTTTTCGGATAAAATGACGCTTCCCCAGAATTTTGTAAGTGCTCGCCTAAAAGGATTGTGAAGCATATCGTAATAGAAATTGAGCAGAAGTTATGAGTCTTCCGATCACAGTATGTAACAAAGAATTCAATCAATTACACGCAAGCTCCAAAGTTCATCTAAGATATAGCAAATTAAAATAACTTGAAAATTTTAGCCAACTCCTCAATCACAAATGCGACCGAAAGTTCGGTATTCTAGTACAACGATTGTACGAAATACTACCACTTAAAAATTGGTTTTTGATAAATAAGATATCGATAATTAAAGTAGTTGGAATGAAAAAACTCGTTGAAAACATTTATGATGCGAGAGTATGAAAGAATATATGTTCAAATCCTAACTACCGGAGAAAGCGTTGCGTTGCTTATTCAAAAACTTTGATATACTCCTTTCAGGATAGATAATTTTTTGTGAAGATAGTAAGGTCCACTTCTGGTCACTCAATTATTCAACGCTCATTGATAACTTACTTCATTCAGATGACCAGGAATTTACTACTGATCAACTAGAATCTCTGATGTTTCAAATGACCGAGTTTTCTATACAAAAAATTCTGTGCTATTTATCTCTTTTGAGAATAATGTTCAAGTGCTCATTTGAAAGGATGGCGTAACAGAAGTTTTCAAGCCTCCCCAGTTGAGAAATGATAACCACGTTTCTCGTTTTTTCTCCCTTTTTTCTCTCTTATTAGCTTAATACTGAGTCTATGCTCTCACTATTTGCACACCTCACAATGAGGCCAGAAATGGATGGAGCAATGGGCGTGGTCTGACTTCTGAAGCGCGGAGGTGTTAGAACCCTGCTGGGTGCGAATGCTGGTGCACTTGGTGCTAGGAAAGGTGCTAGAAACTCCTGTACGTCCTCCAAAAAGTGTAAAGCAACTTATCTTCAAAGATTGTTGGAATACATGATGATTAGTGGGAAAAGAACGAAATGATTCAACTTTTGTTCTGAAATTTTGACTGATTAGCTAACAAATACCTGATCTGCTGACTCTTCATGGTATACATATTTCAGTCAATTCGAATTCAATTGTATTGGCTGCACCATCAGAACTGTGATGCACGACCTAGGTCTTTTCGCACCTCAGAGTGTGGTGAGTGAGTGGCATAGGTTCGGGCTGCCGCGTAGCGCAACGCAAGTAAGCCTGCGTCGCTCCTTGCTAATAATCACCCGGTGCGGCTACAAGCGGCTGTCCTGGTATCAATCGACCACCTCCCATTTCAAAGCGTTCGTAGTGAGTTATCGGAAATTTTGAAAGTGGGACTTTGTAGGCGACCAGAGCTGTAGTGTAAGCTCGTGCCCGGTCCTGATACTGTGCAAATTAGGTCGAAAAAGAATCCTTTTTTGGGTAAACATCGACGATTTATAGGTTATTGCACATTTATAGTATGTTATTCATGGGTACTAGATTCTAAAAGTGAGACGATCTTACATGGAACAAGTGACGTATGAAGGGCATCTTAAACTTATCTTTTGCGGGTTTAAGCACTGTGCAGGGCGCTGAAGAATGATGTGCTATACGTTAGGATAAGAAATGCCGCATGTTTATGTAAGCAAGACAGCTATATACAGGGTGTCCCAAAAAAATGTGCCTACTCTTTGATTGTTGATAATCCTTTTGTTATGAAGTCTTTCGAAAAGCTTTAGGCGCCTTTATGTAGAGCTCTCTTCAACTGAAATGTAATATATTAAACGGATTACCGTGCTCTCTTCATTACTGTAGGATTACTAGGTAGGAACTTTCAGGAATGTTTTGTATCATAAGAGTCATATTTTAAACCTAAAAAGGACTGAAGAAGCTGAAAACGTCTACACTAGGTTAATCGAGTCGCGAATTACAAATATGAAGCTTGCAGTTCACCGTAACGCTTTTCTTATAAGTTACGTCAAACATTAGGTTGATGCAAAAATAATGAGCGTCTTCACAGGACTTTTTTCAGGATAACTTTTCTCCGTCAAACTTCTGTCTTTGTAACGATTCCAGCATATCGTTAGAAAGCTCCTTTTATGCTCTATCTAATGATGTTCGAAATGGACTTCTAGCCTACTCTGTTAAGAATTTAGAGAGCTTCAAATAATCGCACTCAAAATCAAATTTTGGTTGCATTCATTTTTCTGGTCAGAATTTAAGCGCAAATGAAGGTGCTTTTTCGAAAATTTAGCCGCTACTTGCAATGGAAAATGTCTACACTATGCATACTTAGCCACATTTTTTGAAGTTATCTAAGGTGAAATATCGGCGGCTCAACATGGGTAATGGTTGCGGTCATTTTAGAGCCCATAACTTTTTTTTGTAGAATGCAGTCGCTCAGACTTTGCTCCTCCGTAAGCGTGAAGGTAGGAATCTTACCAGTAATTTTTGCAAAAACATCCACTTGTTTAGTACGCAGAAAATTAGAAAATTCTATACTTTGGGATTTTGAGGCCTACTGAAAAAATGCTGAAAAAGTTGATATTTTTGAATTTTGATTTTTCCCTCTTCGCTGATCTTTTTTCTTCAAGCCCTTCCCATGTATTACATATTTATACTACTGGCTTGCGGCTACAAGATAGGCTGCTTATAAATTTTGATAGCAAAGTGTGAAAGGAGTTATGTTTTGTCAAAAACAAGATTTCAGAAAAAAAAACTTGTTTTTCAATCCATATCTTTCTGCTCATATGAGATATGAGTGTAGCTCAATGTGCGCTGTATGCGGAAGGTTCGCTGCATCTGACGTCTTTATCTCATTTCAAGATATAGATTTTATAGAAAATTATAGCAAGTTAAAGTGAAAAATGGGAAAACGCTCATTATTTTTGCATCAACCTAATATATCGTAAATCAATTTCTGATATTCGTCAAAAATTTGATTACGTCATTTGAAAAACTCTGCGTACATGTAAAAAGTTATGTAGTAAATCAGCATGCATGAAAACTTTGTTACAGATTTTTCCAGATTTTCTTTCGAAAATTTTTTGAACGGCCTGTCTCATAGTGGTGCCATATGGTCAAGTTTCTACCGTTATCTCATAATCCCACAGTAATGAAAAGAGATTGCTAATCCGATCCATACTGTAAATCTAAATTGAAGCCAGCTCCACAAAATGGCACCTATACCTTCCCGAAAGATATGATGAAAAAAGAGTGACCAACAATCAAACAGTAGGCATATTTTTGGGACATCTTATATATTGTGACAGTCGTGATATTTTCAGCCTAATGGTCTGCTCTCCCGGATAAATTCTTTAAATCGCTCTAGTACAAAACACAGGTACAACGGCGCTGGCTTCCACTGAAAAGAAAATCTTTTCGACTAGCTAGAACATTATAAAATCGCTTTGATTCTTCTAGTGTACCTATCAACTTCGTCTCAATTCCATTTACTGTAAAAGAACGAACAGAAACGAGAACAGAAACTTAAAAATTCTACTCCTTTGTTGAGTTAACCATAAGACGAAAGACGGAAAGTAGGAGGAAGGCAAAAACTATCAAGTGAAGTCAAAAGTGAATATTCAAAGAAGCCTTTTACTCATTTTTGACATTACTTTTGAATTTCGAAAAGCTCGTGAACGAACATGAAGCATGTCGGTCATGTGATAACTTGATAGAGAGCAAGGTAGCAAATGTGCAAGATCCAGTATCTCAAATCGACTGTTTTACAATATCCTTTGCTTTTTGCTCCGAAAATGAAGCGTAGTTAGACTGCAGTACTACGGTGTCAGGCTTTGATCTTATGCTTTGCTTGTCTAAGGCGCACAAGAACTACATCAAATCGACTACATGATCAACATTATTTCTGAAACAGTATCTTGTAAGGTCATTTGGCTAATAACTGTTGAGATCTTTGAGCGATCGTAGCTTTCATTTTCGAGCGCAAATTGAACACGATTTCTTTCACTTAGTGAAATCGGCGCTGACACTTGCGATTGTGTAATAGCTGCTATAAGCATGAGATTATGTTGTTTGCACCTAAGCCTGTTTAGTTGCTGGTTTCTTCAAGCGATGAAGCATTGTTTCGCCAGTGATCCGTTCCGTTAATTAGCACATGACATATAGCAACCCCATTAGTCATTAGCCAAGTTTAGCAGCCTATTTCATACATAAACAGGTTAATATCGCGCACCTGTGAAATTGAAATAACTCTATGATACTATACAAAATTTTTAAACAGAAATTGTCCTGATATTATTCTTCAAGTGTGACTGTCATGATGACAAAATCTTCTATTGACAAAAACAATAACGGATTAATTTCCATGTGTTCTCTTCTTTGAACCTGGCATTTTCGTTTTGATCGTTGCGTAGGATTTTCTTATGCCGAAACCAGGTTAAATGGTGGAACTTTATTGACTCAACGTTTCGAACAATTCGTCTTCGTCGAGAGTCTGAATAGGATCGTAAGTATTCGTACTTTCATTACACCGCCAAACGTCTCGTCAAACTCTGCGCGTTAAAACCTTTTCCGGTGCAATGTACTGGAAAGCAAAACGAGAGTGCCACCCTCAGTCCACCATAAGACCAGTAGCCCGCACAACGTGACGGACGCAACTGATTTTCACTCAGTGTGTCAAGTCATATATATTATATGCGGATGTGAGCTTGCGTAATGATAGCAGGGGCAAGAGATAGCTCGTAATGGCAGTACATTCATTTTTACTATTTATAGCAGGATTCTAGGAAGATATCCATGCTGCTTCGAGCGTTTTGCGCGCAAATCTCATTCTTAAGAGCCAATGCAGTACATTTTACGTCGAATAAGGTGCCAACGTGTGCTTCAAATCTATGTTTACCTAAAGGTGATACTGGAGTTCCCCGCTTCACGCTAGCCAGATGTTCTTCGATCGCAGTGCTCAAAGGTCCACCCGTATCGTCTATATACAGTCTGCCCCAATCCTAACCAGGCCAAAATTGACTTGGCGGGAGTGCGCGTCGCGAGGGTTGCGCGCCACTTCTGCGTCTAGCTAGTCTGCTGTCTCCTCAATCTCTCCGCTCTCTGCGACAGCGCGCGTATGCAGCGCAAACCCCTAGCGCTGCGAGCGTGCAAATTCAGCCGACGGTTCGGCCTGATCCCGATTGGGGCAGACTGTATAATGCTTTACAATTTAAACATTCTAATTGGTATATCACTCTTGATTTTGCACAATCCCCTGCTTTTCCGTAAGGGCAAACAATGCAGTTCTTTGATATACATTGCATATCGTAGCATCTGTTTCTAACCAACTGCTCTTTGATGTTGTCACTGGGTATATCAACTAATCTGACATCGTTTTGCAGCTGAGCTCGAAGAATGCACTGTCTAATTGCTCTGCTGACTTTATCGCAAATAAAGGGTATGCATAGTGAAAGTAAAAACACCACTAGCAGCTGACGAAATCCGCTCTATGTCGCTTGAATCGTATAAAATCCGCCCCATAATAAACTGCGTAGGCGGTCCCACCGACCGAATTTCGTGGTTTTTGAATAAAATTGTAGGCAAATTGCTCCCAAAGGTTCCTTCGCATCTCTCAAACACACGCCAGTTTGTCGAGCGCTTGCGGCAGATAAATGTGAACCAAACAGTGTTATAGAATCGCTTGACGTGACATCCTTATACACTACCGTTCACGTTGATGCACTGTCGGAAATGCTAGATACGCATTACTCCAGCATGATAACCTTTGGATTGAGCAAGGCGTGCTTATTGGTCCTGATTAGGGAGTGTTTGAATTGTAACATCATATCTCTTTACAACGAAGAATCAATATCACGAAAAACGAACATGAAAAATCTGAGATATTCTAAACAGTAAAATAGGATAGTGAGTTATTCGCAAAACTTTTTGATGCGTTTACAAGAACGAGGGCGGGTAACACTCCATCACTGTCTTCTATAAGATATTACTCTTTACTCCAGGGGAGTCGATGAGATCCATTGGAGTTTGCTGTAGAAGCATTATTACTTATATATGGTGTGCGGTCTTTGCAATAGCACAAAGATAACACAAATCAGCGCAATGATTAATGAGAGGGCTGTTGCTGCCGGGATGATAAGATGTTGTTTTTGTATGCAATCTTGTTTACAAAGCCGTCTTAGCACTGCATTGATGTGCTGTTCGTCAGCGTCCAAGCCAAAGTCTGGATGAAAGGGAGTGTTAGAGGGCTGAAATATAGCAAGTCTTTACCAAGCTGAGGGTCAAGCACATCAACTTGTTGGGCTCTCACGTCCACCTCCACTGACCCATTCGTGAAAAGCGGGAACTGAAAGTTGGAATGAGTGGAATCGTTTTTTTCTAAAGGCAATCTAACTTCCTGGGTGTAGCCAGCAGAACGTGGCCGAAGTCTCCGTTCAAGTCTGACTGGATCCTCGCAAGTTGGAATCTTGACTAATGAAGGTCATTCTTGTACTATCGAATGTAAGAATGGACTTACTGGGCATTCTCCGTCTTTGATGTCAATCCGCACACTACATTGAAAATTCACGACTACCTGACAAAGGTTAGAGATTATTCTTAGTTGGAACCAGGGTCTTGCACCGAAATTTATGAATCATAATCTTTTTCGCTTAACATTTTTTGAAAAGTATTTTGAGATTAGAAAATTTTAGCTTGAAGTAAAAATCATTGTTGATCAGTGGGGTGATACAAGCTCTCAAAGAACACCCTTACTAACCCCTTAACATCGCACCTACTTTGGGCGAGCTTAGAAAATACGGCGCTTTGTCGCAGTTCGATAGTGCCATCAAATAAGTCACCGTCCATGGGTCTTGGCATGACTTGTGCAATCTCTAGACGATGTTGTAGTAAAGGCCAGGGTTCTTTGAAACTTATCAGGATGACGTTTTGGCGTTTCCGCCTTCCTCAGAGCCTGTAAGAAGATATTGTAAAGTATTGTAAGTATTGCCTCAAATGCTCTATCCCTACCACATCGGTGGAACTCAACAACTAATGAAACCGCAAAAAGATGCGAAGCCAATCAGAGCCAACTTATAGCCTTGCAGTCAAGAGTAAGTTTTGATTCGACTGGCTTGGCGGCTAGAAGACGGAGTTTTGTGATCTATTCAAAGCAGCTCGCGCTCGCAACGCAATCTGCGTCTGTGTCGCACGCATGCTCTCTGATCATCTACCCTCAGTCAAGTCATGAAGCCCCGCCTTTCAGCCGCCAAACCTGTTCAATCAAAAGGTATGTGGACACAATGAAGCACCGCTGTTGAAATTGATATATTTTTACTCCCAGCATCGACCCGACCTCACTCAGTAGGTCAAAACCCACAAAATGTGTGGAACAACTACTTCTATCAGCTGTTGAGTTTCACCGAAGTTTTGAAATTAGAGCATTTGAGAGGATAGATTACAAACACCTTTGTTTTTGCAAGATCTGAGGAAGGCGAAGACGCTGAAACATCAGCCTGATAGATCTGAGGAAGGCGAAGACGCTGAAACATCAGCCTGATAGGCACATCCATTGAAGGCTATACTATAGTGTTATCGATTTTCCATACGGACTTATACAGAAAATGACCATATGCGTTCCTGAAAAATTAAGACTAAAGGCATTTGTGCAGGTTTGGTGGAATAAAACATTGCGTTTCAAGCAATATGGTCATCGAGACCAGCTTGTAGCTACATTTTTGCTACGTCGGAGGAGTATCTCTGATCGACCACTAACGAAAAATTGATGATGACCGCTATCAAAAATTTTGCTTAGCAAAGGGGGAGATAAAACACCGACACAATATTTCAACATAAAATCACAGTTGTGAGAAAAGTAGGGTAATTTCATCTTTGTCTTTCCCGCCGCTTTTGCGCTATCTTTAGTTCAACTTAGGTCCTACCTTCAACTTACGGACAGCGCGGTACATCGCGGCAGTCAAGGCTAGGTTCATACTGATTCCCATGTTTCGGAACTGTTCCCGCGTAGTTCCCACACTGTGCTGGAACTGTTCCGGAACTATGCTGCATGCGCTGCAGCCGTCCAGCACGCGTTCTAAAAGGCAGGAATTGGAAAATTTTAATCGTTTTCAGCGGTTTTTCTTCCACATTCCTCTCATTTTGCCCTTATTCCTCTACACCGCCTCCCTTTTTGCTGAGCAGAACTTCGAACTCGAAGCGGGGTCGAGGGATGAGCGCTTTTGTGCTTTGCGTATACGACGAAACGTGTGCTCTTGTGCTCGTCCATTTTTTCTTTGCTTTATTTCTACATAGACCTAATCCATTTGTTCCAGGAAGCCGGAACTGCTGACTATGAATCTATCAACTTCCGCGTGAATGGAGAATGGAAATGCTCATACCACTTTGGTTGTTCTTCAAGCCAAGCACTAGGGCAGAAATACTATGCAAAAACTATGCGCTCAGCAGTGGCGGTCGAAGGATTTTCGCCGGAGGAGGGGGGGGGGGGGTAACGCGACAAAAAAATTTTTCGGAGAAGATGTGCGAGAAGGTATGGCAGTTAGGATGCATCTCATGCAGCCACACAACAATTTAGGATAGAACTGCATTTTATTGTCTATGAACGTTGGCACTGCTTGCCACTGAAGTTGTTATAAGCGCCTGTACAACAAGACAGCACGAACGAGCCATCGCATACTCCTGCACACAGTTCTCCTACTTCTGTTTTGCTTATTTAGACGAGTGCTGCTTTGCAATCCAAATAAGATATTGGCTTTGTCTTGATCAGTACTTTGAACTTTCCATTAGTGTCAGTGGGTGCCGAAACTGCCATTAGACAGAGTTAACGACTTTGAACGAGATGGTTACGATGCTTTCATGAAGGGTAATTTGCAATGCTCTGAGGATCAGTTATCGATATGCGCCAAATTCGAAGGCGATTAGAGCGGTCAAATATCTTGTCTAAATTACGTTGAATATCAAAGATGACCTTGTATATGACACTGATTATCAAGAATTATGGAACATTTGCAAAAAAATGCTCCTGGCATAGATTTTTACACATTGACGACCGCTTGACACACATAGTGTGTCAAGGCTTGTCACACCATGACTCTCATTGAAATGGGTACTAAAATGTGTCAAACCAACTCCGGGAGTTTTCTTTCATGCTGGATTTAGATACAACCTCTACTGTTTCTGCCAGTATTCCAGCGCTACTGAAGGTCTACTGTGGATGGAATTGTGCGTAATTTTATTTGAAAAATGTTGGCTGGTCCGAGAAAGGCTTCGGTCGTCAATGTGTTAAACACGTTTAGTGTGTGCCATGGTGTACCCTTTGATTCAACTGGCTTGGCGCGTGGAAGGCGGGTTAGTGGCCCATCAAGGCTAGGCAGTGATCAGAGAGCACGCGCGTAGGAGGTATGCGGACTGCGTTGCAGGCGCAGGCGGCCTTGACCAGGTCACATAGCCCCGCCTTGAAGCCGTCAAGCCAGTTGAATCAAAGGTTAGGTGTTGTGTTATTGAATGGCCACTTTACCAAGAGTTCTTCTCCCGTTAGAGTTTGCGCAATACAAATCCCTCAAACGATAAGTGAATGGGGTAGTGATGACAAATGGGCTATCTCCTTCTGTAGTGATTTGAATGCAGAGCTTAATCCACCACGCAAATCGACAAGCGTAATTTTACACCTTGCCATGCCAGAATGGCGCTTGGACTGGCAGTGCCATGGAGGATCGGTAGCTTCCGAAAGGAGAAGTTAAAGTAAGCGCAAACGGTGTGCTTTTTTCGACTTAACGAAGGCGAGTGTAACCGGAACGTAATTTGTGGAATTGATATCAGTATTATTAATAACAATCAACGGTCTTAAAAAGCACAGCTTCATATTTGAGAAAATAGTTCTCCTTGGTTTGGCATCACTGTAAAGTACAAAATCGCTCGGAATTTCGTATTCGGTTACTCAGATACCACGTTCAAGTTGAATTGTAACTGCGTCTAACTGTTGGGATAAATTGTCAAGGCGAAGGCGAACCAGCGGAATTAGATTGATGAGGACTGTAGCCACACCTCTCCGCGCTCGTACTGAATCGCAGGAGCACGAAAAAGGAACAACGGCAGATCGATCGCGGATTTCGTATATTCCAGCAAAGGAGTAGCGTCACCTAGGTCTAATCTGAACACATTGAGCACGATGATTGTTAAGCTTCGAACTGTTTGTTTGTTTTCAGCACTGATCATTTATCTCGCAAAATAGCACTGTGGTAGAGAACTATTCCTTGCTAGAAATTTATTCAAATCAGTGGTGTGGGAAACTGAATATTAGGTCATAAGATGCTTGACACTTATGACACCTATAGTTATAGTTAGCTTCCATTATCTGAGACAGAGAATCCATGGAAAAAAGTTAGTACAGAAAAACCAGGAAGCTTGAAGATAGGAAGCTGTCAAAATAAGCGAAAAGAACTTTGTTTGTTCTTTAATGTTTGGCTTATGATTGTTGACGATGCTCAAGCCATGCAAAGCAATAACAAAAGCGCAGGTGTTCAATTCAAATGAACCAAAATTAGTTAGAAGAAAAGTATAGCACAGAACAGCGAATTTCGAAATCTGAATTATCCAGTGTTGTTCCATATAAAAGAGTAACGAAGCGAGCAGTAAAGCATTGCCAGAAGTTACACAATGGCAAGCGTCGGCTGTGTTGCTCTTCTGGTAAGTAAGTTATAGTTAGCTTCCATTCCTCTCAAAACCCCAGTATGCAATATTGCTGCATATATCCCGCTGGGACTTGAGACGATGGGATGTCAAATATAGGAAAGTAAAATAATCTGAGGCAGTCAATAGGCTAGTACTATAATGTCTTCTTAAGGAACATGCAGAGGCAAGAATAATGACAAGTGCAACGTTGAACGTAACAAAAACTAGTTGCTGCCTTAGGTATTGTATAAATCCGAGAAGGAAACAGAGGCAGTGTTCAATCAATCCTGAGTTCCTAAGCTTTGTGGGCGATTGAGTGTGACTAAAACCTATGCTCAAGCAACTGCTCAGATATACGTGGTTGTATGTTCAATTTCAAACTTTCGCCCAAACTCTATCCTATCAATCATCAGCGAATGGGTGTGTCACTGACTTTTCTGTTCGGAAAGATTACTGTTTCTAAGCAAAATTTCAGAAATAAAGGTGTTAAGAACGAATTACATGGGCTGCCTCTGAGCCACAATTTAGATTGAAATCTCATTCACTGCAGTTGAACTAAAGCGTAATCCGATTGATTTGAGATTTTTCTAGAAGCATTATTTGTCGTTTTGATGGCAATTTGAGAAGTCAAGTTAGCTAAAGGTGACTTGGTTAGACACCGTCTCTAATCGACATTTTTAGGTGTTCACCATAATAGCAAATGCAGCACAAACTTCTCGTAAGTTTTTGCTTATCCGCTTCAAGCTGCTTAGCTAATCGATTTGACAATCTAGAGACAGAAGTTTGTACACCCAAAAAAGGAATGACTGACATTATTCGCAACATTACGCTTGAACTACATAACAGCTATAGGTAAGTTAAGAGTGTCACAATGGAAGCAAATGATTCTTATGCACTTTAGGTCAGATCTTGCACTTGGCAAAGTAAAAAAGCATGATGGTTCAATTCTGCCGCAAGCTGGAGCAATGATGCAAATGGTTATCAAAAGTTGATTCAAAAGAATGGAAGAAAGTACGATGGAAATTAATTCAGCATTACTTGTGCGAACTTGAGGATATCGCCTACAATGAAGTAAGTAATTGTCCAACAAGTGAGATTCCCCGCGAGGTTGTTGGGCCTTTGGAGGAAGAAAACTTTGCTATGATACAGAAGACAAACGCCAGTAACGCCAAAAATGCTATAAAAAAGGTTAGCCTTTCTGGTTCACCTCTTCTCTTTCCCGTTTGTGCAGTCAGACTTCCTAGCGAAATTTTTTTGATGCATCCTCACTTCAGGCTATACGTAAATGGTGGAGTGCAGTACAAACGGATCCAACTCCTTATGACAGACAGTTCCACGTCATGGATAGGCACACAAACTCCCCGCTCATGTCTTTTATAAGGGTATGGAAAGTTCTAGTGATACCATCTCTCTAATATGTGCTTACCAGATGGCCTGGCATGAAACATGGGGTATAGGTTGCGGTGTGAAGAAATGTGGCGATCACTACACTATTATATGCCGTTACAGATGGGGGTAAAGATGGGGTTTTTCTTCTTCTACATATATACACGCAATGCAAAGCTTTACAGTATTACCCTCAATACTCCTCTCTACTGGCAAGGGGCACCATGCAGTGAATGCTGGGATCCAGACACATGCAATCCCAGTATAGGACTTTGCATTGAATAGACTTGCATTTGCATAATTTATGTGAATAAATTTTTTTGAAATATTCTTTTTTCTTTGGACTACGAAGACTGTGATAATTTGCGTGTATCATATGAGTTACAGTAAGACTTTTCTTAGCAGAGCTTCATTTGCAAAAAATTAGGAGAGACTTGATAAAATAGACAAATCGAGCCATTGTTCCTGTCTTCCTTCTGTGAGCTAAACAGAGGAAATTCGATTAAACAAAAGGAGTGCATTCAACAGTCCTCTCGAATTCAAGAACTTTGAAATTATAAACTTCCCCACAATGCTGTGCTTGACCAAATTGATTCAAAAGCGAATGGCTGACATTGGTGTGTCTCCGCTTGGCTTAATTTTGGCACCTTAGCTTTCTTACATCTTGATAGCCAAAAATTTCCGACATTGGGTATTTAGGTTGTAAAGATACTTGAGTGAACAGATTTGTCAAATCTTCCCTTCTTTAACTTCTTTTCAAATTACTTTTGTTGGCAAACTTTCTGTACCCTGTGCCCGTCCAGTGCGGCCGATTTTATGAGCGCTCATCGATTCCGTTTTTTTCTCGTTTTTCTTTTACATTACCTTAAATCTTCAAGTTCCGAATCTGCTTAGAAGATTTTCCTTCTGATCTTTTGAAGTACTATACTACTACTATAGATTTATCAGAAGTTCTGCGAAAAGATCTCTGAGGGCCTTGCTCAATTTGTTGTCATGAGGACAACCACGGGCCCATCATTCGTCCGATACCCAGTATAGATCCGCTGATTGAGCAGAAACATAATCTCTTTAGCAGCCTTCATGAACCACTAACAAATAAACTCTACAAGAAGGTTTGTAGCGATCTGAATTTTCATCTGAAGAAGTTTCTGGCAAATCATGAGCGCCGTTTGATATCTAACGTTTCATCCAAAAGAGTGTTTAGATATGGAATGTGCGACTTTCGATAAACCTCGGCATGGTCGTATTAACTTCTGTGTTTTCTTGTGAGCCGTACCCGAGATTGTTAAATACTTTATTAGGCTAATGTTTTGGCAGATCGCCTTCTTCAGAGCCTGGAGGTAATACGATCTGGATGTAATTCGACAACGTCTCTGCAACAGAAAGAGCAAAGTGCCAAGACTTAGATCTGAACACTAGCTCAGCTGGTAGCATTTAGCCAAACACTCATCTTTTGGGTTACGCCGAAGAGCCTTTTGACGCGAGAGCGAGATGACTAATTACCGCTTGAGGGACCACTATTTAGAAGCTTCTTGGATTTACGTGAAAAATCCAGAAATGAATCGCGAGGGGGAATGCCTGGCGATCACGCGTGAACTCGCGTGATCGCCAGGCATTCCTCGTTGCGATTCATTTCTAAATTTTTCACTTGAATCCAAAAAACTTCCAAACACTTGCGCGCTGATGTCTGGAATTCGTGCGCCAAGATTTTTACCGAATCTCCGAAATTTGTCCCCACATGTTTCTGTACTCGGTGAGTGCCAAGAGGGGTGGATGTGCGCGACTTATCTTTGCAGTATATGTGCTCTTTGATGCGAACACGTAGCGGGCGCGCCGTTTCGCCTATGTATTCCTCGCCGCACTCCTTCCAAGAGATCAGAAAGATGACCGCGGTAGCCATGCAATCCCCGCCTCTGCCCTGAAGGCAAATAATGCAAGTGGCGTGGTGCAATTGCGATCGTAGATACAACTGCAAACTAGTAAGCCCTTTGGATTGCTCGGAGGCAATTCTACAATCGTGACAGTTTAGATATGTTCCAAACAAACTCCAAATAAGATCTAGTCCATCCGTTCTTCTTGATGAATGTAAACTGCGCAAACGATAGCGAAAAAGCGGAGGCTTTAGCTGATTACTTTGCTAGTGTATTCTCGCCGCCTAATCAAGAAAACAGATGTTTTTTGGCGGATGCTCCTACTCCTCAAAAATTTCAGCATGGTCTATTTCCATAAAGAGGATGTGGAGTCCATCCTAAAGCCTCTAAAATCTTCATGCACTGAACTTTATGATGGTATTCCGCCACTTGTCTTCAAGAAATGCGCTGGTTCCCTCTCTCAGCCCCTAACTAGTGTTTTTAACCTTTCTATGAATTTTTGTGAAGTTCCTAGTTTGTGGAAAGAACCCGTAATCACCCCTATCCCTAAAACAACGACTGCTAATAAAATCAATGATTTTCGACCGATAAGTTTGTTAATGGCACCTATCAAAGTGATTGAAAAAAATTATCAGGGAAAAGCTGTTTCGATGGATAAAGAAAAAAATCATATTCTACAGGAACTTCACGGTTTTGTCCCAGGTAGAAGACTGCTACTAATTTGGTGAGAAGTGTTCTTGATAAGAAAGCTAAATGCTGGAAAGTCAGTTGACATCGTTTATTTTGATCTTCCCAAAGCTTTCGATAAGATCCCTCATAAAGTGCTTCTGCACAACCTTCAGAATTTTGGAATCACTGGAAATCTTCTCAACTGGTTCAGATTTTATCTTGAAAATCGATTTATGACAGTTAGAGTTGGTCAGTCCTACTCTAGTCGACTTCCATGTACCAGCGGCGTGGCCCAGGGCGGATTTCTCTCCCCCTTATTACTTCTGATTTTTACCATTGAACTCCCATTTAAACTCTGAAGTCAGGCTGTAAAATTTATGTTGACGATATCTTCCTTTTAGGATTTTCAGAGGGGAGACCATATTAAGGTTCCAAGTACTGGGTATTTAGACCCACTCATGGAAGGGTTAGCTGTTTTGGTATTTACCATCAACGAACCGGTAGGCGAAAGAAATCAACATTATCGGACTACGATTTTTTTGAACGTGTAATGAACCTGATACAAAAACTACCCAATGAAGTTTTTGCATGTAATAACAGCATTTCTTTCAAAATTAAACTGAAGACACTAAGACTAAATGAGATATTTGCAGATAGCACCAATTCATCACCTGTATTGCTATAGCTGGCCGTGTGCGATTACATGATCCGACCACAAAATGCATACCAAATACAACCATTGATTTGAGTTTTTTTTCAATATCATTTCCTTTTAAATGTCTTACTAACCCAAATCTTGCTATCACGAGTTCAGGTCTAAACAATTCACTTCTCTTCCCAATCATTATAGCTTGTTGACTTGCTTTTAGGTTGAATTACAAAAAGTGAGACTATTTGATATCCTTTCGGAGTCATTGGACTTTCCCCGGAATCATTTGGGCAAGGTTGATTGGTATTACTGCCTAACCGAGCCCCGCTTTGCTTTATTATTGCAAGAGCATCTTCTGCCGGCAAATGAGTTGGCATGATTGCCATCTCCATAGACTACAATAACCTGACTTGATCTCCACGCTCACGTATGAGTTATCCATCATTACAACCTTTATTGCAATTCACTTGGAGTCACTGGTTCACACTGGTTTACTGGTTTGGTGAGGTCAAATATACCACCATCAAACCTTGTTTGTTTTTGAAATCAAAATATTTTGCTGGCAAAAGGGGGCATGGGTACATCTCCATGAATCACATCATTCAATTCCGATAACTGTAATCATAGAGCAGTCAAATACAAGCTTTCATCACACTTTTATCAGGATTGGACCTAAACCACATGATACATTATCGTTGCGGTTAGGGTATGAATAACTGCTTTTTATTCTATGGTATGGAGCGCCAAGAGCGTATAGAATAAATAAATAAATAAATAAATAAATAAATATTAAAGTCTACGCCTCTTATGATGAGTTTAATTTCCGTGAGTGCACACTTCACTGCAATTGTCAATTGACAACTTGAATACTTGCGCTATTAACAACGGTCTTTCATTGAATGCCAAGTGTTACTTTCTGCATCTAGGAAAGCACGACCAAAGTAATTATTTGGTTAATGGGACGGAATTAGTGATTGTTCCGGTAGTCAAAGATCTTGGTGTTCTTGTTGATTCTCGTCTGACTTTTGATAAACATATTGACCATATTGTAAAAAAAGACCCTTTTCGCAATCTTTCGGAATATCCATTCCTGCGACCAACCGTGTTGACAAGACTGTACAAAGCATACGTGCCTCCTCATCTTGAGTACTACTCTCAAGTTTGGAGCCCGACATCCAAAAAGTCGATTTTGAAGGTCGAGAAAGTTCAAAGTGTTTTTACAAGAATGATCATCTCTCGAGTAACCCGGAACACATGCGGCAAAGCTTTTCCAAATTATGAAGAACGACTCAGAAAATTGGTTTGAGGACTTTTGAGTAAGTTGACTTTTGAGGAGGATCAAGGCTGATCTTCTATTTTGTTTTCGAATACTTCGAGGAGAAATTGATTTGAGAGCCAGTAGCTTTTGGGTCTTCAGACAATTAATTGCAGGCAAGGAAAATCTAACTACACTCCCTAGACTGGGAAAACTCAATTAGCTGGTCTCTTTAACTGTTTATTTTATCGCTGTGCTAGATGGTTTAGACGTATGCCACCGGAATTGGCAAAAAACAGCAGAACTTTCGAAAAGGGTTGCGAAAATTTGATCTTTCATTTTTTGATTGTACTTAAATTTCTTGCTGTGTTGTTTCTTCCGTCGCTAGTTTATTTTCGGTATTATACTTCTCAGATTTTCATGGAATTGAGGCGTCAAATAGTTTTCCGTTTATCTTATCATATTTTTTTTTCTTATTTGTTTATTTCTGTGGTCAGGTTTTTGTTTTCAAGCCAAGGTTTATCGGTTTAATTTTGGCTCGTTCGTAATTATGGCCTATCCTCTTAATAACGCTTCGACTGTTTCGTCGCATGGGCGGCTGAGCAGAATATCTAACATGTTACTTGATATTTATGTTTTTGTTAGTGACTTTTTGATCCTTTTCCTGATTGACCTGTCATACTTCCACCCCTTTATTCTTCTGGTTCCCACTCGAAGAACTTAGTACCTTGACAATCAGCTTTTGTTTAATCCAAGGTGTATCTAAGACTGGTCTGTTAGGTTGGTGGATACCTAGCGTGAACCAGGCTGGCCTTGGACGCCCTCGAAGTTCAACATTCTTAGGGCAGTAGCATTTCCCGATGCTAAGCAACTGTATTAATGCAAAAAGCATTAATCTTATTCTTAATTATAGCGGATCTCATTTGCGGTCTTAAAGGCAGTGGCTCGGCAAATCTCAACTTAGACAAATTTGCGCTTACCTGGGGTTATTTAATACGCTGATCCCGAAAATCCACTTTTGAAAGCTTGAAAACGGCGAAAATAAGCGTTTATTATGCCCGTCCCTTTGGAATTGGACGAGTGGAACAAGGCCGATGACGCTAAATCTTTGCGGGACCCAATGGTTATAGCGTTGCGGCGGGCAGCCTCTAATGGTGAGAAGGAAATTGCCGACTCGTCCAGATGCGTGTAAGATTGGCCTGCGCTTGTAAGTTTGAGAGCGATTTGCTCGGCAGGGAAAGCATGCTGTGCAACCGGGATTGCACTGTTTTCATACTTGGGCGATAAGGAACTTAACGCGTTAAAATCCTGAGTTGTTGGATTTTGCCGATCCACTGCCTTTAATGACTGCACCTGTGCACTTAACTTGGAATGTGTAAGTATGACAGGGGCATTTCTTTCATTACTAAGTATATGTTGTCGAGTTGTTTTGGCGCGCCACGTGCATTCATAAGCATAAACATAAACACAGACAGAGCCAAAAACTCACAAAGCAGTGCAGCTAAACTCTATACTTACTTCATAGCAATTCCAGTCGAGAGGAAGATGATTGCAACATCAGCTGCGCTTAGTTTACTCACTGTATCAAACGGAAAGGATTGACAAGTGTCAAAAAGTGGAATCTAAGAGTCTAAGTCCATGGATGAGAAGCGCCAACTTCTATAATGAGTTCTGAATTACATCGGTTTTGTTTTTGAATGGGCCAAAGTTAATAACTGACATAGCACACAGTCAAGCGCGCGTTTATGCATTTGGAACTACAGTTACTTGGCGAAGAATGGCAGTACTGTTAGAAATTTTGTTAGTTGATTTTATAGCCTATATAACGCTTTTCTAACTCTTGTCGAGTATTGTTAACAAGTATGGAGTCCAGCTGGTTTTGTGCTGGTGAAGCTCGCTCAACTAGCATGCTATGAAACATAACGCCAAAGACACGGAAGAAAAATTGCGCGTCGCGATATGTTTGAGCTGAGGCTGGGTTCATACTGATGCTCATATTCCGGAACCTTCCCGCACAGTTCTCGCATGTGCTGGAACTGTGCGAGAAGTTCCAGAACTGTGCTGTGCGCTGCAGCCGCACCGCACCGCTTTGAACGGCGGGAATTGGAGAATTTTGACCGTTTTCAACGTTTTTCTTTCAGATTTCTTTCATTTTGGCCTTATTCCTCCACCTCGCTTCCCTTTTTGAACAGCAGAACTTCGAACTCGAAGCGGGGTTGAAGAATGAGCGCTTTTCTGCTCCATGTATCCGGAAAGATAGGCTGTCGTGCGATTGTCCATTCTGTCTTCGTGATTTTTGCTTAAATCTACTTCATTTATTCCAGGAAGCGGCTGCGTAGTTTACATAGCCATCTGCCACGAATTAGAGAGCAGGAGAAATTCTGAAACTGCATGAATTGGGACTTGTCTCTTGCTTTTGATTTTTTCGGGCATTCTCAGCTCCTTTCATTTTCCATATCGTTGCTTCTCGTTCTTTCCTCTACCCCGCTTCTCCTTGTTATGAGAAAAGCTGTGATGAAGCGGGGTTGAGGACTGAACGCTATTCTGCTTCGTGTATCCAGGAAGATGGACCTTCGTGCGCACGTCCATCTTCTCTACCTTTTTTGCTCAGGCGTACTTCATGTGTTCTACAGACCTGTCTACGTCAATTTCAATGCAGATGCGAGATACGCAGCGTCTGGCTAGAACTATGAAGTAGGTCTGAACAAAAATAGCGATGAGAGAATGGACCAGCTCACGAGGGCCCATCTTCCCGGATACATGGAGCAGAACAGCGTTCAGTCCTCAACCCCGATTCAAGTTCGAAGTTCTGCTGAACAAAAAGTGAAGCGGGGTGGAGGAATAAGGCCAAAATGAGAGATGAAAGAAAAACCGTTGAGAACGGTCAAAATTCTCCAACTCCCGCCGTTTAAAACGGTGCGGGGCGGCTGCAGCGCATGCACCACACTTCTAAGGCTGCTCCAGCACAGTGCGAGAACTGTGCGGGAGCAGTTTTAGAACATGGGAATCAGTATGAACCCAGCCTGATGTGAGAAAAAGTCGATGCAGTCAGAGCAAATTCCCAGAAGCTGCATACCATGCGATGCTGTGCGAAACCAAATTTCAATTCGGTTTCTAATCCGCTGAAGCCTTTGCAGGCGCAAACGTAACCAATTTTGTACAAAACGCGTAATTGGGGTTTTGTCTGGATTTTTGACTCAATGATAGGCCAAAACTCAGAAGAGTGCCTTTTTGAGTCAGCTATAATTGAGCCCAAATTGCAATCATAACATTTTCAGCTCGACAACTTCGCCCAAGGAGGCGCTCAGCGGATAAGAAAGGAGATTCGGCATGAGCGTTTTGATCTGCGTTCGATGATATCCACTCAGACAATCGCCGGGGGCAGGCGGGCACCGGAAAAATAGATGGCTGATTTCTCGCACCCCGCTCGAGGATTTTTTGAAAAGCAATCAGGACTTTTCGGAAGACCGCTTGCTGAGTTCTTGATTCCTCAGAGATTCAGCAATATATCTGCAAAAGAAAAGAGCGGAAAAAAATTCAGCAGGCGGTCTCTCAAAAACCCGCTGACTCAGCAAGCGGTCTTCCGAAAAGTCCCGATTGCTTCCCAAAAAATCCGCGAGCGGGGTGCGAGAAATCAGTCATCTATTTTTCCGATGCCCGCCTGCCCCCGGCGATTGTCTGAGCAGGTGTTCCACTATTTCGATTTCTGACCATTTCCGTGTAAGCCCACAAGGTACTACACTTGAATGAATGAGTATGAGTTAAAGCATATCAGGAAGCATTCAGAAGCATGAAAACAGCGCAGACACCATGTGGTCAAAAGCGACTAATTAAGACATACATGGAAAAGGTCAAGCTATACTCCTAGCTCTGCGAAGTGCCCTTTAGAGCTTTTTGGACTCCACCCTCCCCCTCTCACATAACAGAACAGATAGAACATACAAGGAAGAAAAAAGGCAAGCATAATCAACAGATCTGGTTTGGTTAGAGGGGCGCTTTGCGTTCTGAGACTGATTGTGAGTAGATTGGTCGTTAGTGAAGATTTTGGGCTTTAAAAAGCCGAGAGAAAAGATTACGAAACTCCTTTTTGCTCTTTTGTATGAAAACTCTTTTGATGCAGGTTTGGTATATGTCAGAAGTATGAAAAATTATGTGAGCAAGGAATTGGTTCAGTCACTTCCGCCCTTCTCAATTATTTGAAGTATCTAGAAGCCACAAGTCAGAATTGTTGGCTCTGTCTTCTCCGGATCGTATCTATCACAAAGCATTCAAAATGATGGAGGAGGTAGTTTACAATTTTTGGACTGGCTGTAAAAAACGAAGACTCCAAACAGCTAAATAATGTTTCGCGATTGACTCTTGATCTTATTATTACGGATGTTTGCTTCGCTGTAACAGGCCATTTACCCCATCAAGCATCCCGTTACTTGCATTAAAGAATCTGAAAAGTAAACTGACTCTTGTCAAGTTCAAAACTCAGAGCCGCATGCATTAACATCCCCGCTGGGAGGAGATCGCAGCTTCAAAAGAAAGTTTCATGTCCTGAAGCTCTAGAAATCTGGATTTCACGCTGTCTACCTATTCGTAAGTGCCCCCACCATCTTTCACTAAGACATCTTGAACGGGAGCAAGGAGCTGTACAAGCCGCATTTTCTAGCTTTTTGTATGATCTCCTGGTGATCCCCGGCGGCCAATCGTCCTTTTTCAGAGTCATTATTGTTATTCTTCCTTCAAAATCAACGAAAACCTTCCAAAGTTGTACTGATTATCTAACCCAACAGGGCTAAGCATGTTGCCGATACGAACAAATAAGTTTTCGAAATATCAAATTTTCGATAAACCCCAACTTGCGACTTGTGGTTCATCGCAAATTTCATGAGTTCGAAACATCACTTGTTCTTACTACAAACATGATTAGCTGTGTTGGATTAGATAAACATCACAACTTGGGAATGTTCTTATTGACTTCGAAAGAAAATGACTCTAAAGAAAAGAGGGTCGGCCCCGGGAATCACCAGGATATCATACAGAAAGCTGGAAAATGCAGCTTGTACAGCTTCTTGCTTCCCTTCAATATATTCTTGGTGAAGGATGGTGGGAGTACTTGCGGAAAGCTAGGCAGCTTGAAATCCAGAATCCAGATATCTGGATATGAAGCTTTCTTTTGAAGCTGCAGATTAAGAGCCGCAGCATTAACATCCCCTCCCAGCGGGGATGTTAATGTTAATGCATGCGGCCCTTAATCCACATTAGCCGTTACATTTTTGAGGACCACCGCTGCCTGGCAGGCACCCAGCGGTGGTTTCTGAATCTCCAATAGCCTGTAACGCGATAAATTCGGTCGGTCCCAGGAGGTTGGATTAATCAAAACTTGCATAACTCCAAGAACGGCGCTAGTTCAGTAGTTACGGCGATGCACTGTTTTTATCGGTTTATTTTAGGACTTCTGGAAAAACTCAGCAGACTCCGAAAGTCTTTCGCGCTGACACTTCAATTTCTCTTGATAGACAGTTGAGCTCCCGAAGTTTGCGTTTTGGTGACACATACGGTGGGTGCTCAAGGAGGTTGACACTGATAATCTTCGTCATCCATGTGCTCCTTGATATCTCAACGCATGTCGACAAGCAGGCTCTCCCATTTATTCCTATCTACACGGTAAAGTTGATGAGAATTTGCGTTGTTACTGCTCGCTTAAATCGAACGAAATCTTTGACTCTTACCAAGTGGCTGCACAAATGCTGGCCATTCGCTTTATCATCTAAAAAAATTATCCCCTTTGACACATCTAAAGTTTCACATCCTCAAACGCTGCTCGAGAAAATTTGTCACCATTTCTAGGCACTTTCACATAACTTTTTCCCACAAAAGAATTTTTTTTGCATCGGCAACTCAAATATGAGTTGCCGATTGATGTTACTGAGCTAACAAACTTCCTCTTCCCAGCTCTCAGATTGAAGGTCATTAGAGCTTGGTTTGTTTACCCTAATCTCAAGTGTGCAAGGCGCAGGGTTTCATTCTCTAAAATCGACCAACCCAAACTTGAGCAAAAAATTTGGAGACCCAGAGATCACCGTGCTGCACATCGCCTAAGAAAATTGTGGGCATATCGATCGTCCCGTGATCCGACGTGGGTAAGCCGATCGCACTGAAAATGAAAAAGGGCGCAATGTACTCGGAAAATTGGGATAATTTCAAGATATGGTAAAATGAAGTTGTTTTATCTTCTTTTTCGATATCGATATAAACAAGAAAAAGCTGTACATTCTTATAGCCAGACTTAAAACTTGCAAGTTATCATATTAATTGTAGTGTGGAGAAGAGAAGTATACAAGAAAAAATCTATCATGATTTGTACAAGTGCAGTTTATACAATACAGAGCCCTTAATTGAGATGGCAAATGACTGTTTCCCAGCAATCTTTGCATGGTGTGTTTTGCCAGTAGAGAGGAGTATCAAGGGTGATTCTGCAATGCCTTGTATAGCTTGTATATACAAAAGAAAACAGAAGAATGTACCCCCATCTATAACGGCATATGATAGTGTAATGATTGCCACATTCCTTCACGCCGCAGCCTACAGCCCATGTTTCATGAAAGGCCATCTTTGAATATAAATCAGTGAAGTATGACCAGAACTCTCTTCTTACCCTTATGAAAGACATCAGCGGCGCATTTAAGTGGCTCTCTACGACATGGAAGTGTTTGTCATATGGAGTAGATCAGTTTGCACTGTACTCCACCACTTTTGCATAGCCTTAAGTAGGATATGTGAGCATGCCGGTAGTACTGGACGAAAGAGGGGAGGGGGGATTGTGCGAAATAAACCGGGAAAGCTAACCATTTCTATGGCACTGTTAGCGTCATTTTCACCTGCTTTCGGTATCATAGCAAAATTCTCTTCCTCCAAAAGTCCAACAACTTCCAAAGGGTTTTCAGCCGTCGGACATTGACTTGCTTCATTATAAGCAATGTCCTCTGCCTCGCACAAGTTCCTGTAAATCTGTTTCAAATTATGATGATTGTCCTTTCTTTTCGAATTCTTTTCGAATCACCAGCTGCATCATCGCTCCTGCCTGTGGCAAAAGTGAACCATCATACTTTTTCACCTTACCGAGTGCAAGATCTGACCTAAAGTGTGTGATCATCATTTGTTCCTAGTTATTGAAAAAAGTCTCGTTAGCTTACCTATAGCTGTTATGTAGTGTAAAATGTTGCGAATATCGTCAGTCATTCCATCTTTATGTAAATAAATTTCTGCTTCTAAATTGTTCAGTCAATTAGCTAAGCAATTGAAACGGAATACGAAACGTACGAGAGGTTTGTGATGCACTTGCAATTATGTGAGCATCTAAAAATGTCAACCGCTTTAGACGATGACTAATAATGTTAGGCTACTTTATTTTCAAAATGTTGCTAAACCAATATTTGAGGATTGTTTGGAGGCAATTGAAAACTGTGTGACTGGATACGTACAGCGATTGGAAAACTTATTTGAGCCATGGGACAAGCGGGAGCTATGACTTGCAGCTGTGAAATTCAAATTTCAAGCGCGTTTTCAAACTACTCTTTCCAATCGGACCAGTAGATTTTGTTACTTGAGGACTTTACTTGTTACTCGAGACCAGGTGCTGATTGCTGCTTTAATACGATCTGTAATACGGTTTTCATACATTTTGTTTAGAGGGAGGAAACAAACAACTAAGCCATTACGGTTTTCTGCTAAAAATCATTTTACTTATCGTCGAATGCCAAGAATCCGTATGGTTTGGACATTTCTAAAGTATAAAAAGCATTGTACTGTTGCCGAAACTCACTTACCAGAAGAGAAGTAAAGCCGATGGTCATCATTGTATTATTGCTTGGCTGTTTTCTGCTCACTTCGTTACTCTTTTATAGGGACATTAGAGAGTTGGGCTTCGCTGTTTTTTACGATTTTTCCTCATCGCATAGATTTGGTTGGTTTAGACTGCATAGCTGTCCTTTTTTATAATATAAGTTGCCGGAGTTGTTATCATCACTGACTGTCATGAGCCGAATTTCAAAGCTCATAATCCTTTGTTTTTCTTGGAGTTTTATTAAACTTATCCAAATCTCAACAATTCCTGGTACGTCTGTGTTAGTCTTTATTTTGTTAAACCTCTTTGAACTATTGAGAGATAGACTTAGCAAGTGACTGTCATCATCTGACTGGCACTAGCCTTCACCTTCAGAATGTTTGGACTTGATCTCGATAAGGTATCTCGGTATATAAGGTATCGTATATGATGTCTTGTAAAATCCTATCCATAATGCCAATATCCAGAATTCATGCCCGATATGGAAGCAGAACAGTTTCGAACATTACACTTATTGTGGCCAACTGCCGAAAGTAGACCCAAACAACTGTAAAACCATCAATCCTTGCTGAAATGTCTTGAAATCTATGCATACAAGCTTTACGAATTTTGGAAAATTTTTCTGTTTTTCGCATTTCAATTTTTCAGTGTAAGCGAAATTTCTAAAGTAGCTTCTATGCACTAATAACACTGGTGGTCGATTGTCATATAGAACACTGAACATCGCGGTAGCTGCTCAGGAGGCTAAACCACAGATTTGAATATTCACTTCATTCTGATGTATGTAGTTTAAAATGGTCCGGTCGTCAACATGTAAATTGGTCGTGAGACAGACTTTATGCGTTTGCGTCAACTTGGAAAGTTACGTGCCTATGTATTTGAGACCCGTGCACGTGCAATCTGTAGACATGTGGCAAATCTCTAAGTTGTGTGGATGTAGCGATTTGACGGAATAGTCGTAAGCAGGGCCCGGCACGAGCTTGTCAAAAGGGGTTTTCGAAAACGAATTCCCCTTTGACCCCAAAATTTTTTACGAATTCCCCTTTGACCCAAAAACTGATCCTGTGTTTGTGCTCCATGACAGAATGTATGTGGTAGGGAGCAGATGGACAGAACCATCAACGAAATTTTTACAAGTTTCAATTTTGATTTCAGTCTTTAACGAAGGTGAGGAGATGCAAACACAAGTTCCTTGACGATACGAAACACTGTTGTCACAATGTATAGCGAACTATTGCGCGCAATACGGAGCGACTATTGCGCTTGCTTAAAGTGAAAAAGTTCTACCGAATCTCAAGAGCCCCATAGCGTAAACCTATTATAGTAACCTTTGCCTTTAACCGTCCTCTAGTGGACGAGATTTGTACAGGATAAGGTTGGTGTACTAGCACAATTACCAAAAGCTGTTCAGATGACGTTGTCATTGCTTCAGCGATTTAAATCCTCAAGCGTCTCGCTCGCCTTGGGCGCGTCCATTCGTGCCATACAAATTTTTGCGAACGCGGCCCAAGGCGAGCGAAAAAGCTCGAGGATCCAAGCCGCCGAAGCAGTGACGATGTCAGAAACAGTCCCGGGCTTCCGCGAACAGGCTGCAAGATTGAAGATTGCATTCGACTATCAAAGTTGTTGCGAAAATGATACATAAGAAGAATAGGATTCAAAACAAACTGAACATATGTACTTTTATTTCAACTAATTTCGATTCAAAAAATTACTTGTTTTCAACGTTCAATCAAAATTTGAGCATAAAAAACCTTGTCAACCAGATAAATGGCAAGCCTATACTTCTTCTCTGCTAGTTAGCTTCCTCGTTGCCACTTAGTTGCCTGAATTGAAACTCACCACACTGATGTTGAGATATCGTTTGAAAACAGCAAAAAAAAGGCTCACCGCTTTTGATTTCACCGTTGTCTCCTCCTCTTTCTATATGTCCTCCTCTCTGTTCAAGCTTTTTTCCTCCACTGGCATCCTGTTTCCCCGAAAATTTTGTTATTTATCAAAAGCACAAACGAGTCTTCAAGACGTACTTTAGCAGCCCTCTCATAGAATAGCTTGGATTTTCATGCTCACTATTTCACCATAATTAAAGCTAACCGTGGACAAAGGCGAATGCACATGTGAAATTCTTGCATGCGAACGCGTCGCACGCGCTCACTGCCTGCTATCATTTGCATCTCAACCGCTTTCGTGCAGGAATAGCCCATACATGTCAAAATCACTATAAGATCGAACTTGTAAATCAAAAACTGTGCAAAGCTTCAAGACCGAGAACAGTTTAAGATGACTTTACATTTCCTAAATCGCGCAAATTGGAGCTAGTCGACCGCTTTAATGGAAATGACAGCGCCGATTTTAGAGCTGCTCCCCGTGCAGACAGGGTTTCGTGATACGGACCCCAAAAAGCAAGCAATCACGCTCGCTAACAGAGACTGACGTAAGATGTTTCAAGAGCAAAAGACGAACTCAAAAAAAGAAGAAGTGAGAGTGAAACTATTGACGCACTTCTTCCTTCTAATGCAAAATCAGAAACCAGAATGAAATTAGGAAAACGCTAAAAGAACTCACCGGCATGTGCGACGAGACCGCAAAATTTCGATTATTCAGCAATGGAAGTACATCATCAGGTAGATAGCACATGAATTGATGGGGAAGCAAAGATGATTTGAACAGAACTTCGGTATTTAAACTAAAGATACTAATTAGAAGCCAAATTAAAGGGATACAGTCTAGAAAATGGACGCTTACCTGCGGTTGATATATTAGGACATGAGGCATAGAATGATGCGTACAAGCAGAAGTAGGTTGGGGAATTGAAGCCGATGAGTTGGAAAGCTTCGTAGCGAGCTAAAAAGTGTCGAAAAGAGATTTGGGGAAAAATTCTGATGGCAGAAACTGTATAGACAGATGAATCAAAAACGACTGAGAAGTGAACATTAAGATTAGTGAAAGTGGCATACCTCATATGTTTTGTATCAAACAAGAGGGAGGAACAATGATGTGATGAGAGAAGATTGGACCAACAATCTGCAAAGTTCACGTGATGACATTGCGATTAACTGTAATTTGCGCTTTTTATGTCTCACCTCAGGAAATAGCTGCTGAAAAATGACTTGATGAGCTTGAATTCTATGCTGGCCGTCATGGGTAATAACCAAGATAGATTAGCATCGGTTCGCAACGATGAGCATGGTGTACAGTGCTTAGATGAGCTAAAATCCAACTAAAAGTTACCCCACCCGGCTTGCCCACTCTCTAAAAACGCAGTATCTCTATATTTGCAGGCTAGAGATGTTATTCCATAATTCCAGGCTCAATAAAAAACGAGTACAAAAGGAAGAATTATGGAAATCGCAATTTTCCATACAAAGTACTTGCAATTAATCGCTCGCAAAAACGACGTCGCGTCTGATTAACAGTGCGCATGTTTAGAAAGACAGCAAAGTGCTGGACAGATGAAAAGCGTTTGCGAGAGACTCCGAGTGTCCATCAAATGTGTCTGCCTGTACAAATCTGTACAACACACCTCATTCTACCGACGCCGACGTTTGTGCAAAACGTTCAAGACGCGGCAAAGGCGGCTTTCATACTGATCCGGAAGTTCGGAAACAGTTCCAGCACAGATTTTAGCGCTGTGCTGGAACTGTTCCCGAACTTCCGGATTAGTATGAGCGCAGCCAAAATGACAAAGCGGTAAAATGCAAACACTTGTAGCAGAAGATTTGTGAAACATAGAGAAAAAAGATTTGAAACCATGAAAATTACGTGCCCTTGAGCGGACAACTGACATATCAACTGACCTCATAGATAAGAGTTTTTCAAGATGTAGTTGCATAACCAAGCAACGACCTCTGATGAAGATTCGCGTACGGCGAGCCGAACGGTGAACGAACAGAAAAGGCTTCCAGACAACTTTCGACGGAAATCTCGTGGCAAAAAACGATTGGCTGCAAATAACTAAAAAGGGGTTTATGTCATTATTTGGCGAAGAAAACACCGGATGAAGTAGCGAAAAAATATTCTGATCATGACTGTTAAGTAAATACATATGCGAAGCGATCCATATGTTCAGAAAAGCTTGGAAACACACACCGAAGATAAGTAACATATTTTCTGGCTTACATGTTTCGAATGGTTAACGTTTTCGTCCTAATCCGCTGCGATTTGTCTAACTGACCGGATCCTTCGACAGTCTTGGCACCCCAACAGCTTGCTTTTTCATTCATGTCACCCTAATACAAGAAATATGCGCGAAGATAAGTATTAGAAGTGCGAAAATGGCAAAAACGAATGAGTGAGGCGAGGGGAACGAAAAAAATCAAAGCAATGTTGATTATAGGACTCAGCGACGCCGATCGATTGGAGCGCGCTTTCCTCCTTAGGAAACGGGGCCGCTGAGGCTATTTTTGCCTCTAGCAATGAGGAGAGGAGGAGGTTTGAAACCAAATTCTCAGTATATACTAATCTTTAGGCGTTGAGTAGATTTATGTAAAAATTTTGAAAAAATTATGTGAATTGAGAGTTTTGCCAAGCTCAGCTTGTCATTAGCTTGTCAAATGACAAGCTAATTTGGAAATAAGTTGGGGAAACTCTTCATTCACATAAGTTTTCCATAATTTTTCATACTTTGTTACTTAGTCCTACTGCGCATATACACACCGAATCCCGCGCGATTTCGTCGCCTCTGCGTTGCAAACGAGCCATTTTTCCATTTCTTTGGTAGCAGGAAATTTTCAGAAAAAATTTGCCACAAGCTTCAGTCACATAATTTTTCAATGAAACTCCTAAGTTAGCTCCTACAGGCTTGTGTCCACGTGCGTGCCAAGTTTCATACCATATCGTCATCTGCGCGTTGCAAACGAGCCATTTGAATTTACAACTTCATTTACCAATTTTGCAAAATCTTTGGAAAAAATGCTTATTACTCGTCCCGTTCACATAAGTTTTTCATAATTTTTCATACTTTGTTTCCACTAGCCTCTCTCCGTTCGCCTACAAAATCTGGTGTCATACCGTGACGCGTACATTGAAAACTAGTCATATGTGCCGTTACAAATAGCTCGTTTGAGCGACGTCGCGCGTGCGGCAATTAGCGACGGCGCGGTTTGACGCGCGCGAACTCCAGTCTTCGCATGTTGAGGCACATAACATGTTAAAATAAGCAGAGAACGTGCACTACCAATTTTTTTCCGGGGCTCCGCCCCGGACCGCGCAAAAACGATTTCCCCTTTGCTTTTTTTGCCGAAAACGATTTCCAGCTTGTCATTTGACAAGCTCGTGCCGAGCCCTGGTCGTAAGTTGTCTTAAGGCCCAAGAGCGTCACTATATTCGTCATTATTTACAGGCCGTCTAATGGCAACAGCGGTGCAGCCGCAATGCGCGCGCGAGCTGGCACTCAACTCAAGAATGAGGAACTTGTTTTATGGTTTTCATGCCTGTTTCTCACTCCTATAGATATTAAGGAGCCATGACTGTTATTTGTAGGCATGGCATGGCTGAAAAGCCAGCTCGAGCGTAGTGGCGTAGTTGCTCTGCGCGACCCTGTTGCTGTTAGACGCATAGTATGGTATGTTTGATCGATTCGCCTCTTGGAAAAAAATGAGCACAGTATTTTAACTTTATTGTCACGAAAAGGTGAGCAAACCCTGTATAACACCGCTAAATTTCCCACGTCACATTAATACGATGTGGTGTCAAAGCACTGCTAGCTGATTGGTGTGATGGAATGGAAAACGGAGTGAAATCTTCCCCGAGTTGCATCAAAGCCACATATTACAGGAATGGCTCCAGTTTGCTTTGCTTGTTGCGACATGTTCCTCTCCAATTATTGTTTTACGATAATTGTAAGATCTAAGCAGCTCTCCTCTGCTGCGATGTCGATTTC
The DNA here is from genome assembly GCA_958299035.1 of Cylicocyclus nassatus. Classification (NCBI taxonomy): domain Eukaryota; kingdom Metazoa; phylum Nematoda; class Chromadorea; order Rhabditida; family Strongylidae; genus Cylicocyclus; species Cylicocyclus nassatus. The sequence continues at coordinate 66,958,559 of CATQJL010000112.1, forward strand.
TTTCAAAAATTCCTATAAACTTCATGCTCCGTGAATTTGTGGCACAGGTTGCTGTAGGGTGTAGGCTCATAATCTTCCATTCCTTCCAAATGCTCTCTGATCCGAAACGCAAAGGCCTGTCTCTTTCTCCAGCTCCTTGATGGCTTCACATATTGCTTCGGTATTACGGTGTGCGATGGCTGAGGATTTTCCAAATCGTGAACGCATTTTTTCAATACTTCGGGCTCAAGCTCACATTTTGTCGCCGCTCGCCTTCGTCAAAGCCTGGCTAGGTACATAATTCCCACATAGTTTTGCTAATTCATTATTTGAGTCATGATGCGGCAAAACTGTTCCATCAAATGTCATAGCTAAGTGCGGAGATAATGAAAACTTTTTTATATATTCCTCGCCGTTAGAACGCGGAAGTGATTAAGTTCTTACCTCGCATTTTTATTCATTCCGTGTCTAACGCGGAAGCGATTGTGCTCTTGAGTGCGCTTTTTACAATAAGTATTAGGGTGAACGGTAAAAAATGGGACACCTTGAGAATAATTGCAGATTTCTCAAGGAAGAAAAGTGACTGAACTTTCCAATTTTGATGGATATTAAAATAAATTATTCTCTTTCAGATAGCACCCATATAAGGTCATTTATATGATTGATAATTTTTATACTTGCCAAAATGCAAAGTTAGTTACTTCGAGAAATTTTGAAGTTTGAGCAGTATCGGCGCAGTGAAACATGTGAGACCACCCAAAGTACCACTACTGGAGAGGGTGGTGGGACAGTCACCAAACTCACGACGGCTTGGTGGCTTTAACTCTTAATGTCAGGAGATATGCCCATTAACAGCTTCGGGAACAAAGATACGCGTTATTCAATTCTTTGCAGGTAAACACATGATTTCTAAATATCATCTGATAGAGCTTTTTACGCTCTATCCATACATATGCAGCATACCTCAGATTTTATCTATCTTCGGAAAATATAGGGCAAAACATGATTTTTTGGTTTTTTGTTGCACCAAAAATTGCTACTTTTCAGGTTTTTTCGATTTTTTTTCTGAAATTGAAAACAAATCTCAGCATTTAACATACCGTTCGAAAGAGCATGAAAAGCTCTTTCGAATGGTATGTCATTTGCTTCACGACTTTACGGTATAACAGCGCAAGATTGAGGATTGTTCAAAAAACCCTGTTCGAGTTCTTCACGGCGCCACGTGTAGGGTAGTGGAAGAGGAGCGTTAACGCGTTGTCAGAATAATAAGCGAAGGTCGCCCATGTAAGCGACGTTTAAGTTGCCGCTTACTTGCTGTTGCCCGAAACAAAAAATTCCAAAATGTAATGAAAATCAGGCTGTCCCATTTTTTACCGTTCACCCTAATACATGACCCGATGTATGGCATAATCTATAATCTTTGTATAGTCGTCCTCGCCCCACTAGTCGGTCGGTGGTCGAATTTGAATTCGAACTGGAGCAGGCCGACCGCGGCAGAGCGCGGCAGACCGCCCCTCAGCCAACCTTGCACATGAGCTTTCCTCTTGAATTCTTCATGTTTCATTGCTATCTCTCGTATTGTGGCAATGTTCTTAATTAGATTTTTGGATTTCGTACCGCTAACTGTTGTTTTTGCAATTGTGCTCGTTTGTTTTACATTTTTTTCTCCAGGTAAACCGGGAAGAAGGATGCGATTGGAGATTTTTGGATGAGTAATAGCTCTTCCGGTAAGAGAAATAGACACAAATGTGATTTGATGAGATTGTGATGATTGAGTCAAGCTTGTTTGTTGTTGTGTGTGTTTGTGTTGTATTTGCTTCGAAGAGTTAGTGGTACGAAATCTGAAAATCTGATCAAGAACATTGCCGTTATATGAGAGATAGCAAAGAAACACGAGAAAAATAAGGAAAAAGCTCGTGCAAGCGGTTGGCCGAGGGGCGGTCTGCCGCGCTCTGCCGCGGCCGGCCTGCTCCAGTTCAAACTCAAATTCGACCACCGACCGACTAATGGAGTGAGGACGACTATATTTACAGTTCCTGTCTTTTTTATTAGGTTGTCCCATAAGTCTTTTCATTTATGAGTTTTCGCTGTAATAAGTCACACACTTCTTATTCTAAATAGACATCAGGATACCATTCGATAAAGCAAAGCAAGCTCTATAATGGCGTTTATGTTTTTGCACAAGCTTTGGTCCATCTCGAGTTCTAAACCAAAATCTAAAAAGTTTCGGGTGGCCAGAAAACCAAAGAATTATATCTTCGTTCAGAAAAAATCTAACTTGGTCACGCATATACATTCTACATCAGACATATGTGCTGTTCCTGTATTTTTTTATTAGCTAGAAATCAAGAAACCGAAAACTTCCATGTTTTTACCAAAGTGATGCTGTGCTGTTCTTACACTAACAGTTGTATACTACAACCCTTAGAAGTACAATTGTAAATTTTTAGCTCTCTATATGCTCTGGTCTCTGAGAAATGTTGATTTAAGCGTGAAAAAACCCGAGTGAAAAAAGCTAAATTTGATATTTCTCGTGAACCAGAGCTTATAGAGAGCCAAAAATCTCCGGTAGTACTTCTAAGGGCTTCTAGTATGTAAATATTAGTGCAAGAACAGCACAGCATCACTTTGGTAAAAACGTGGAAATTTTCGGTCAGGGCCCGGCACGAGGTGGGCAGACGGGGTTTTCCAAAACGAATTCCCCTTTGACCCCAATAGTTTTTACGAATACCTCCTTGAGCCCAAAAATGACGCTTTGTGCTTGTGGAACGAGAGCACCGACCACACTTCGCCTAAAAGCGCTCAAAAGCGCCCAAAATGCTCAATATAGAAAACAGGAAGAAGAATAAGCAAGGAAAATGATGAAGGAATGAAAAAATATCAAAGGAACGCAGTCACAGAACTGAGAGACGCCGTTCCCGCGCGTATCGATTGACTGGAGCGCGCTTTCCATCTTAGAAAGCTAGGCTGCTGATGCGAGTTTGGGCTCTTACAAAGACAAGAGGAGGAGTTTCGGAACCAAAATCTCACCATATAGGAAACTTTAGGTGAACAACAGATTTATGTAAAAATTTTGGAAAAATTACGTGAATTGAAAGTTTTGCCGACCTCAGGTGGGCATTAGGTGGGCAAATGCCCACCTAATTTGGAAAAAAGTTAAGCACGCTCTTCATTTACATAAGTTTTCCATAATTTTTCATACATTGTTCCTTAGTCCTACTGCGCGTATACACACCAAGTCTCGCGCGATTTCGTTTTCTCTGCGCTGCAAACGAGCCATTTTTCCATTTTCTTGATGGTGGGAAATTTTCAGAAAAAAGCTTGCCACAACCTTCATTCACATAACTTTTCAATAAATCTTCTAAGATAAGCCCTGCAGGCCCGTGTTCATGTACCTACCAAGTTTCATACCGTATGGTCATCTATGCGCTGCAAACGAGCGATTTGAATTCACATTTTCATTTACCAGTTTTGCAAAATTTTTGGAAAAAATGCTTATTACACCTCCCATTCACATAACTTTTTCATAACATTTCATGCTTTGTTTCTACTAGCCTCTCTTTGTTCGCCTACGTAATTTGGTGCTATATCATTACGCCTGCATTGAGAACTGATCATGTAATCATGCTGTTCAACGGCATCGCTCATGCGACGTCGCGCACGCGGCAACTAGCGGCAACGCGGCGTAGTGCGCGCGAAGTCTGCTGCTGTGCGTTGAGGTTTACGACTGTATAAGGTAAGCATGATTCGACCTTCCTTTGCTTGCACTTGGAATCTTCCCGGGGCTCCGCCCCGGCCCCTGCAAAAACGATATCCCCTTTGCTTTTTGGCCCCAAAACGATTTCCAGCTTGTCATTTGCCCACCTCGTGCCGGGCCTGTTTTCGGTTTCTTGATTTCTAGCTGATAAAAAATACAGCAACAGCACATATGAATGTCTGATGTAGAATGTATATGCGTGAGCAAGTTAGAGATTTGTAGGATTTTTTTGAACGAAGATATAAAAAGTTTCGGTTTCCTGGCCATCCGAAACTTTTCAGATTTTGGTTTAGAACTCCAGATGGACCAAAGCTTGTGCAAAAACATAAACGCCATCTTATAGAGCTTGCTTTGCTCTACCGAACGGTATCCTGATATCTATTTAGAATAAGAAGTGTGTGACTTATTATAGAGAAAACTCAAAAACGAAAAGACTTATGGGACAACCTATATATGAAGGCCGACTCAAAACTTTTTTTATCAGAACCACAAATGCAAGAGCTTGACGCCAAAGCAATGCGTTCTGCTTCGCGACTTGATTAAAACTACTAAAGTTTTCAAACTATAGATAAAGCAGTTATCAGTCCTTAACTTTCACTATACCTCTTCAAGCCAAGTTTTTCTCTAGGGTGCGCTTTTTCTCGTCGACGCAAAACCTGAACGATAGCGAAAAGAGACAATGAACTGTCAAGACTTGCCTCTTATCTCGATTAATCCGTTTCATTACGACGATTTTCGCGATCAGCACGATGCGGTCAGCCGTGTCATTAGCCGCTATCACCTTATCATTGAGCATAGTAGGTGGGTTCGCTTTGACAATCGCGATTGTCCATACTTTCACCTGTCTTGTTGTGCATTTAATTAGAGCTAAATTTGTATGAACTCAAAAAATAGCTAGTTCGCTATGAAATCAAGGTCACAGACTTCGTTACAACTCGTTAATCTCTGCCTTTTCAACTCGTTTCTATTTGGAATTGCCGTAGGAAAAATAATCTTCAAAAAGTTTGGGAAGAAGTTTATATCATAATGTTGTTACTAACAAAATAACGTTTATGTAGGTTATGACAACGATATCTGAATTTCTACTTTTCTGTAAATTAAAGTTTCTAGTAAGTTTCTAGTTTCTAGTTTCCGAGTAAGCAAGGTCTCGCTAAAGGCTTAGAAATCTTCTGATTGCTACTAAATGAAAGCACAAAACGGAATTTACCGACTCAATGAATCACACATGAACGTGTATGTTTTTAAACTATGGTAGATTACGATAAATCGATTCTATTCCCAAACTAAGACATTATGCTTGTTTCACACTATGAATAGAAAGCTAAACTTGAATAAAAACTGAATTCAAGGTCAAACTCTTTTCGAAAATAAACGCCACTTTCCATCCCGATCAAATTTCACAAATGCACAATTTTTGCAATTTTTGCGATTTTTGCTTCAAGTTAGAAATACTGAATCGCTTCAAAATCAATTGAAAATGTGATTTTGTCTGTCTTGGCCTTTAGTAAACCCACATAGGCTCCTTTCCACTTCTTTTTTTTAACCAAAATGAAATTCTTATAATTTCGTGTCATTTCTTATACTCCATTCAGCAAGCGCACAGTATGCTCGATTCCGACGACAAGCTTATCCGCCCAATCCAGCACCTTTCCAACCACGTGTCGAAGACTACAACCTACCTCCATTTTACCAGGTTGTTGCTTAGCTTCTACTGATCTTCCCCCGCCTTTGTTGCCCCTTTTACGAGAATTTTTTTAGCCGCATCCGGGCAGGGACGCCTCTTCGTTGACGCCAATATTCCCATTCACCAGTGAATTTAACAATGGTCTGGATGTGAATCCTGGCACGAGGGTTACGGTAGATGGAAATGTCAATGTACCCATACTTGGATGGGGAATTTGGGATTATAAAGGTGAGTTTTCAGCTCTAAACTCTTTATTCTTGAAACTGAATCAATTTTTTGGTTAAGGCGGAATAAAAGTTGGACGGGCAAATACCAGAGTCGGCTTTGGCTCTTTACAAAGGCCTACAAATGTTCTTGGTATTAGCCCTGATACTTTAGCTACCTTGGCTAAGGATGGAAATTTCAATCAAGCACGAGGTGAGCTCATTCCCAAGGTTTTTTCTTCCCAATACCCAACCTTTTTTTAGAAAACGTTCCATCAATACCGGTTTCGGTCCTACCAGGAAACTTTGTGCCTTTACGTTGTAAACCCCCATTCTGTAATCCATTCGTACACAACACCGCTTTCGGTGTTGATGTAGAGCCAGGAGATGACTACCTCTTCGATGGCGGAGTCGATTTCCCAATCCCACTTGGACCTTCCGGTGTGGGTGTAAGATTCCCACTCAGTGGTAAGTCGATCTTCAGCTTAGTGGACTTTTACAAAATCCTTTACTCCTTTTTCTCTTCCAGGTGCTGTCAATGTTGGTACCGACCCACTGCTGATCACTTATGGTCATGGTATGGGCCCTGTCGAGCCGCCTGGATTCCGTTCGAAAAAGTCAAAATCTGGAGAAAACTGATTTCGAGTCTCTTCAAGGATTCTTTCACTAATTTGATCTACAATGCTTTAACAAATCTTGTGCAATAATTAAATAAAAATCTACAACTTTCAGTTGATTTCCTTATTTAGTTGACTCCTGTGCTGTAGAAATAAAATCCTATATAGTCAACCGAAAAAGCTTTTTCTAAAAGCTTTGTACTCCTCTTGCCGTTTTTCTTCCCCAAATCCATATAATCTTTCAAATCAAAGCATTTACAATTCTAAAGCGAAGAAAAGTCAGAAAATGATCACGGCTAACGAATTAAAATAAATAATAATAATAAAGAATAAAGAGCTAAATAACTGTTAAAGGCAGCGTACACCCAAAATTTCACCTTCGATGTTTTTCTCATCCTGGGGCCTTTCCGTGCTCCTGATTCCAGTTATGACATCAAAATTCTCCAACCCCCCCCCCCCCCCAAAAAAAAACCCTGATTGCCGGGGACCCTCTCTCCAGAGGGCGGACGAGTTTCGAACTGCTCGGCCTGCAACAGCAGATGCAACTGCAACTTCGACTGCAACTGCAACTTACGCTGCCGTGGATTCGTCCGGAGGAGGCGGAGTGAAAGAAAATTCAGACGGGTTTTCTCCGCTCAGAAGCAACATTGGGAGACCGGACCAACGCAGTTGGTCTTCTTCTGTGCCCTGTATATACACGGTATAGAGAACTGGGTAACTTAACTTTTGGGTGTACGCTGCCTTCAAGATTTCCTGTTGATAAAAAGAGTGTAAGTGTTAGCAGTCTTACAAATTACGAAAATAGTAAATTTTTACACTGTCAAACCCTTAAACTTTCGAAATAACCAAACAGTGTTAATACAGAGTCCACTGGCACTTGTAGGAAGACTTTCTTGAAGATAAAATGACTGACATCGGTAGTTCAATGATTTCATCGAGTTCAGCTAGATATCAGTTTCCTTCTCCATAGCCAGCGCTGATATAGATATGAAACAGACAAAGTCCAAACGTATCACGAGGTGAAAGTGACGGCGATCCGTCCACAATGCACTTTCTTCCGCTGCTTTCGTTCTCTGTTGTATCCGGTATGTTCTTAGGCTTCATATTTTGTAGATAGTTCAAATTTATGCTTTGTGTTATGTATCATAGCTCTTAGCTAATGATATTGCTCTATCAAATTAGCCCAATTACACATTGTTCCATGAGTTTAAACTTTAGGTACCGCAATCGAAAAGGAAAGTTGTACAATAAAAATTGCGTCCTGTATGCTTTTGAGAGTTTACATTTTAAAAGTAGGTTACGTGAGTTAGAAAATGTGTGAATTTTTTATATGCATAACTGAAAACTTTGTGGAATTTTTTAGAAGTGGGGCCAATTGCTGCCCACGCCCGCTTTTCAAAAACTGTAGTTATGGGCCCGCAAAAATTTTGGAAGAATCCGAAAAAAATTTGTCGGAGTGCGTGGCTCTCCACGAAATTTCAATCGGAAATTTCGTACCCCCCCCCCTCCTAGACAGAAGTCCTGGGACAGCTGATCCAAATGAATAAAAGTCTTGCAAAAATTCTGAAAAAGTTTGAAAAAAATTCAAAGAGAATTTCCAATTTGCTGTCATATTCATTCCCTGATGTATGATGCGTTGTAGTTCAACCTACATATTGCCGACGATAAGCTTTACTTAGAGAATTGCTAGGATGGTCTCATTTCGAGATTTATCACCTCATCAATGACTCGTTTTTAGTTTACTGCCAACAATATGGTGGCGATGAACCGTTGGTCGTGCCTGTGCAGGGACCACTAGCACAGTTTCCGGCGTTAGTGACTGCCGACAATTTCCCTCTCTTTCCATTTACTGATCAGTTCAGTACCGGTATCGAAATCAATCCGGCTAATAAAGTGGTAGGTCACTATAATCAGATCATTTCTCGCGTTACAAGAGAAATGATTTTTTTTAGTCCATTGCTGGAGATCTGAACATTCCCGTACCTGGCTGGGGAAATTTTGATGTTGATGGAAATGTATATTTTGGAAATGTAAATGTGGACACTAAGGTTGGATATCAGATACGACCGACAAACAAACTAAATATCAAACCTGAAACGCTAGCATTGCTTGGGCAAAATCCAGAATTTCGAGAGGCTCGCAGTAAGTTGATTTTCTCAAAATTTCTAGGTAAAATTCTCTTGAAAATTGCGATGTATACATTATTTTAGAGAAAGCCAAAGAAGTTGTCGTTGGTAGGATACCGTATGGTTACGAGCCGATTAAGTGTAAACCACCATATTGTAATCCATTTGTGCACCATACTGGAGTTGCTGTTGAAGTTGAACAAGGTTTCGAAATTTCTTCTGCGAAAAATAGCACCAAAAATAAATTTGAAGCTGAAAGAATACGCAAAAATATGAATCTGCTAGCTCCATCAGTCAGAAATTTCTCAAAAAGACCTACAAAGACAAAGCTTGAGGAAGATATTTGATGAAAACTAACTAAACTAAGAATGCAAGAAAAGAACAAGAATACGCGTCAAACAATAGTTTTGCTAAGAGAAATGGCACTATTTTTGGACATTTTCACAGATAATAAACTTTTCTGAATATGATGATTCAATTTTGGAAAATGAATCAAAAGCACCATGATATTTGCAAACTCCTCTTGTTTGTTTATCGATTATATTTACGCGCTCTAATTTCAGTTAGAAAATTATGTCTCGTTTCAGGTGATGACAGTTTCTTCATTGGTGGTATTGACTTCCCTCTACCAATCGGACCATATGGTTCCGGTGTACGATTCCCGCTTTCTGGTGCTGTAGAAGCGGTGAGTGCAAGTTCAATGTTATTTAAAAGTTTTCCAAACAAGATTTTTTGACTTATAGGGAACTTCGCCCTATGCCTATGCTCATGGCCATGCATTTAATCCTGTCTCACCATTCGATCTACAAGCACTAAATGATGACGATGTCACACAAGTTGTTCTTAGAATAAGAGGTCATGGTTCTAAATTAAAGTGATTTTGCACTTCTTTCAGGTCGGCAATCGAAGGCCTATTCGGCGAAGTCCTGCAAAGAAAATAAATAAAGAGGAGTTCTATAAGAAGTTTTATGACAAATTACCACAATAGAATTTGTGAAAGATTGTATTCAATACATAATAATAATTGTATACATAGTTTAGCTGTATTTAATAAAGTATTTACCGGTCACACTAACAAGTACCTCAGAAACTTGTTCCTTATTCGTTAGATTATTGTTGTCAGAAAAAAAGGACAAGATAACGGAAGGTAAAAAAGCTTTTAAAGTTTTTTGGTATATCCTCAACGGAAAGTGTTTTTATACCATTACAATAGGCTACCATAAGCCTGCGTAAAAAATTGATAGGTAATTGACCATGAGATGTAAAATCTAATCTCTCGCAACAGAGATAAATTTCTAGCTCTTACAGAGAAAAGCAGATTAGGAAAACTTACAGCAATCTCCTGTAAATGTGAGTTAAAGAATATGTAACCTTGTAGATGATATCGGTAAGAAGTTTCCTCTTCCTTAAATCTCCGTCTTGTTGAATTAGTGCGTTATGGTTGATAATGGTTTTCCTTAAGCAAACAGCAACTTTTGAGCTCAAAGCATACCCTCGATACATAGAGCCACGTACTCTGGTAACCTTTACTTTGAGGGCTATGAGGGGACACAACCTTCACCTGGAAAAAACAGAAGTCATCCGAGGCTTCGCCCCGGATGTTATTATCCTGACTATATCGGAACGAATGTTAATGAAGCAAATATAAAGAATAATACCTCTAGCAGCAAAACCGAGAATTTGCTTTTTCATAGCCTTTTTACGTTAAAAAGAAGGTTTCTGTGGAATTTTCGCCAGAATTTAGGACAAAATCCCTCTATCAACCTCTCACTTGATAAAAGTCGTGTTTCAGAAGTTTAGGAAAGCTACTGGAGTTAAATAAAAACGAGAAACTGCGCTTAAATCTTACGCAGAGAGTCGCGCACGAAAACGCTGCTCTATTTCGTTAATGAATGATTTTCAAAGCTTGGAACGTTGTCAGCGCTCCTTGTCGTGTCATGCCGATCAGAATCTTATATATAAAGCTGAATGTCTGTTTGTCTGTATGTATGTATGTGTGTACGTATGTTCCGAATAGAAAATTCCATTTCTGAACCGATCCGGACCAAACTTGGCACACATACACTACGGGCCCCGGCGGGTGTCATAGGCTACTTTTCGTCATCGATCGATATCGATTTTATCGATTTTTATCGATTTTTTTGCTGAGTTCACCTACGGGGCTGGGAGTTGGCACAGGGGGGTAATCGAGCATGGGGATTCCGAATACAATATTGGTTTTCAGGATTATCGATCACTTTTATCGATTTTATCGATTTTTTTGCAAAGTTTGAGCTACGGGGCTGGGAGTTGGCACAGGGGGGTAATCGAGCATGGGGATTCCGAATACAATATTGGTTTTCAGAATTATCGATTACTTTTATCGATTTTATCGATTTTTTGCAAAGTTTGAGCTGCGGGGCTGGGAGTTCGCACAGGGGGGTAATCGAGCATGGGGATTCCGAATACAATATTGGTTTTCGGGATTATCGATTACTTTTATCGATTTTATCGATTTTTTGCAAAGTTTGAGCTAGGGGGCTGGGAGTTCGCACAGGGGGGTAATCGAGCATGCTGATCATCCCCAAGGGGGGTGATCAGCATGCTCGATTACCCCCCTGTGCAAAATCCCAGCCTCGCATGTCAAAATTTACAAAAAATCGATAAAATCAATAAAAGTAATCGATAATTCTGAAAACTAATATTGTATTCGGAATCCCCATGCTCACTTCCCCCCCTGTGCCGACTCCTAGCCCTGTAGGTGAACTCTGCAAAAAATCGATAAAAATCGGTAAAATCGACATCGATCGATAACGAAAAGTGGACTGTGACACCCGCCGGGGCCCGAAGTGTATGTGTGCCAAGTTTGGTCCGGATACGGCGGAGCCGGGTAAGCCAGCTAGTGATATATAATGTTGCAGGGTTTCGTTGAGACCCCGCGGAGATCTACGACCAGAGCCAAATGCCCCGTCGGCTCTGGTCTGTCTCCGCTGCTCGTCTGCGTCTCCGCGCGCTGCGCGCTACCTCGCTACCCCAAACGCGGGGCGCGGAGCATTTGGCTCTGGTACCCTTTTCTTTGTTGTTTCGAACCCAATTTCAACAAGCTATATATCATTTTGAAGCTCTTGATCTCTATTTTCACGCTGAGAACGTCCCAAAACCACATTTTTCAATTTGGTCGAGAAATCTGGCAAAAACCTTGTTTTCAAAAATGCCTTGTTTTTCTCCCAGTTTTACTCTTTTCACGCGGTTTTTTCGTGGAATCTATAGATATTGCTTCTGTTTATAATGCAGACAACCACCCACCCCTTACCTCTTCGATTATTGTGGAATTTTTTGCGAAAAACCGTAAAAAGTGCGTTTTTCTTTACCTTGTTCTTTTTCAGTGCTTTCGCATCGATTTTTTCCAGCTTGAACGATTGTTGCTCAGAACAATAAGCGCAACAATCCAGACAACGTCCCAGGAAACAGGAACGTCAATGCGGGGGAAAAATTTAAAGGACGCATCAAAAATCAAAACCCCGTGTTGCGAATTGCTGGTCCTGGAGCAAAAACCTGCACTCTGAAAAGACGCCAAATGAAAAATTTCAAACCTTATTAAAGCTGATGTTCTGATATTTCTTATGCCGCACAGGTTGGTATGGTGGAACTTTATTGACCTAACGTTTCGAACAACTCGTCTTCGTCGGAGGTCTGAAAAGGATTGTAGTTCATGTATCCGCTGTACTGTGCCGCCAAACATCTCGTCTGAGTCCGCTTCGCTTGACGTTTTCTCAAACGCAACGTACTGGGCACATCGAACGACGGCAAACAAACCTTCGGTCCACCAAGGAGTTAGTAGTCCGCACTAGATCAGTGTGACGAACATCACTGAGTTCTGCCCGGTGAGTCGTGCTACTTATAGTGTGCGGTATCGAGCTCACACAATGATATCAATGGCAGTAGATCACTCGTTATCGTCAGACATTCATTTCTATTGTTCATAATTGGACTACGAAAGTATATCCACGCCGCTTCAAGGGTCTTTCGTGCTAGAATATCAGTCTCAATCGCTAGGATGACACATTTGACGCTAAAATCATTGCCGCCGTGCTCTTCAACCTTATGCTTACCTAACGGAGACAATAGGTTTCCTCGCCTCATGCTCGCCAAGTGCTCGCTTACTCTAGTACTCAAGGATCTACCCGTTTATCAGAGAATGCCTCAAATGTAACATATTCAAATGGTCTGGAAATTACTATTCACAAGTCAGAGGACTCGCGATAGGCCAAAGACTTGCTCCAGTCATCGCAATATGTTACATGAGCAAGATCGAAGAACCAGTACTTGCACGATTACCGATGATGTACTGCAGATACATTGATGATTGCTGTATCGTAACTTCAACACAATCCGAAATGGATGAGTGTTTTCGAATTCTAAACCAGCAATCACCGTACATCCGGCTTACACGTGAAACACCTCGCGATGGATGGCTTTCCTTTCTGAATACACAGGTGAATTTGTCTGACAATACCGTCCGCATAAAGTGGTACAGAAAGGAAAGCTCGAGAAACATCATCTTACACGCTACGTCAGCCCACCCCTCAGCAGTCAAACATGCTATCATACGTAACATGTTCAAAACTGCTACCGAAATGTGCACAGGCGATGACGAGCGACGCGAGTCACGACAATTGGCAGCTGACATTGCACTCAGTAACGGCTATATGCTTGGAACAGGAGGTTCACGTAAAAAACAGTCTACTTGTCATAACTGTGATAGCCTTACTGAGCGCAACAAGAACAACAAGATTCCTTTGTGCATACCCTTTGTTTCCGATAGAATCAGCGAAGCCATAAGACAGTGCATCTTGCGAGCACAACTGCAAAATGAAGTCATGCTGATTGACATTCCTAGCGATAATATCAAAAGGCGGTTAGTCAGAAACAGAGCTTACGATGTTGAATGTGTATCAAAGGATTGCATAATCTGTCCTTATGGGAAAATAGGGGACTGCACTAAATCAGGAACTGTCTACCAATTGGAATGCTTGAGTTGCAGAGCAGTGTACATTGGAGAAACGGGTAGATCCTTGAGTACTAGAGTAAGCGAGCACTTGGCGAGCATGAGGCGAGGAAACCTATTGTCTCCGTTAGGTAAGCATAAGGTTGAAGAGCACGGCGGCAATGATTTTAGCGTCAAATGTGTCATCCTAGCGATTGAGACTGATATTCTAGCACGAAAGACCCTTGAAGCGGCGTGGATATACTTTCGTAGTCCAATTATGAACAATAGAAATGAATGTCTGACGATAACGAGTGATCTACTGCCATTGATATCATTGTGTGAGCTCGATACCGCACACTATAAGTAGCACGACTCACCGGGCAGAACTCAGTGATGTCCGTCACACTGATCTAGTGCGGACTACTAACTCCTTGGTGGACCGAAGGTTTGTTTGCCGTCGTTCGATGTGCCCAGTACGTTGCGTTTGAGAAAACGTCAAGCGAAGCGGACTCAGACGAGATGTTTGGCGGCACAGTACAGCGGATACATGAACTACAATCCTTTTCAGACCTCCGACGAAGACGAGTTGTTCGAAACGTTAGGTCAATAAAGTTCCACCATACCAACCTGTGCGGCATAAGAAATATCAGAACATCAACTTACAGTCGAAGATGCCCAGGTTTCAAGACGAGAACACATGGAAATTCCTTATTAAAGCGTTTTTATCCGGTTTTCAGCGATTTCTTTTCCTTTTTATACCTGTTTTCTTCATATTCTCTTCTGTGATCTTCTTCAAACAACCTTCACTATTTATGACGTCAGATGTTTGAACAACTTTCACTTTTGACGCTCTGTCTCTAGACTATCGAAGGTATGGCTCAAAGCTAAGGGTGCTGTATTTGAGTGTGAAGCCGAAGATTATGAGTAACTTATTTTTGACTCCCATCATGTTTCTTATATGGGTCAATGCGGAAATCAGCGAAATGCTCTAGCTTTTGTTTTTATCAAACGGATGCATACGAAATGAGGACAATTTCGCGCAACTCTTACCTTATTGGTAGACACTACCTATGCTTTTCTTCGCTTCGCTGCTAACTTCAATACCAGGTAGGCGATTTCAGTATATCACTTTTATTGTGCTAAATCAGTTCTTTTAGGAGCTCTATGCCAAGAAACTACTGACCGTGAGCCTCTTGTTGTGCCTATACGAGGACCTTTTGCACAGTTCCCGGCTCTGGTCACTGCCGACAAATTCCCACTTTTCCCATTTACTGAGCAATTCAACACTGGGATGGAGCTAAATCCAGCAAATAAAGTGGTACTTGCATCTATAATACTTTACATGCCGGCAGTGCTAAGGAGCCCTCGTTTCAGTCCCTTGCTGGTGATGTGAACATCCCAGTACCCGGATGGGGAAATTGGGACATGGACGGAAATCTGTACGCTGGTCATATTAACATCGATATCAAGACGGGCTATCAGACAGCTCCAAAAAATCCTCTGAACATCAAACCGGAAACGTTAGCGCTATTGGCGCAAAATCCCGAGTTCAGGGAAGCGAGAAGTGAGTATTTTGCATGCATATATGGGAATACGGGATTATGTTACAGTATTCTAGGAAAGGCTAAAGAAGTGGACGTTGGAAGAATACCTTATGGTTACGAGCCAAGCAAATGCAAGCCGCCTTATTGTAATCCGTTCGTTCATCACACTGGAGTAGCTACGGAGGTTGAACAGGGTAAGCAAAAATGTCTTTATGTATTTCGTAATGCATATCAAACTGAAGAGGTACTAAAAATGATTTTTAAACATTTTTAAAAACATATAGCCTACTATATTTGAGGGCGGATTTAGTGCTGGCGCGGTTCCAACAAATCCAAAGCGGGGCCTTGAGCGCGTCATTTTTACGTCCCACGGTTATTTTTGACGCGCATATGTTGTCCTCACCGCAGACGACGCATTACATTTGCTTTTGAAAGTTCGATTGTACCTCTCCCGAGACCGTCGAAAAATATTCAAATGAAATTCACAGATAATTTTAAATTTATTCAAGCTCCTAAATCAATTCATTAAAAAGCTAATCATTATCAAAAACGTTAAGTATCTCAACTAATTGGTACCACATATTTCAATTGTATTGTGCACAAAAAGGTGGTTACTTGTGCAATTTCCAACCCTAGAATGATTTTATTCCCTTCCACTCGTCCCAACCCTTACTATTTTTACAGGTGACGACTTCTTCTTCGTTGGTGGCATTGACTTTCCCGTCCCGTCTGGAAATGCTGGTGGTGGCGTTCGTTTTCCGTTATCTGGAGCATTCGAATATGTGAGTATCGAGCTTACTCTAATTTGGAGATTATCGTTTAGCTTCTTACAGGGTACTTCACCATATTCCTACGCTCATGGAAGCGCTTTCAATCCAGTGTCACCATTCGATTTGAAATCATTGGAAGATGATGAGTTGCCCGAATTCAACCCTAAAAAGGACTCGAAGAAGAAAACAAAAATCAATAAGAAGGAGTTTCATAAACGGTTTTATGACAAGCTTCCACATTAATAAAGTTTCAAGAAAAGTGGCCCTTCATGCAAGAGCAGCGAATGACAGGGGCATCAATGTTTTCCATAAAACTACACAATTAATGTAAGTCAAACCGTACTTTCTAAGAACAATTGCGACGATTATTAGGCTGCAACATCTTCTTTCCTGAAACCCGAAACTACAAAACTTTTCGAGCAAAGCAGAGGAGATATCCTGCATTTGGTTTATCCTATCAACTTTTATGAAAAGATCTTTCACAAGCAATACAATATTACTCGTTGACTATACTCAGACAATCAAAGGCCTTCAGCCGGTCCATAGTTGCGATAGGAGGAGTGATGGATCTTACCCCCTTCACTTTGAGGCCAAACTTCCGATGACCCCTTCACCTGGGCTGAGATTGGTATCTCTGAGAATATGATAAAAATCGTTATTAAAAGGTTTTGCAGGCTAAGCACCTCGAGCAACAAGTACACTCATAAATTTACAAAAGAAACGGTATTTATGTTTATTTATATTATTTATTTATCCTCGGTTCATTTGGAGAGCAGAAAGTGAGGACACAAAATCAGTTAATTTTTGAAGCACATAGAATCCCTCATATCTTACGGCACAGAAGACATAGAAAAAAGTCGACAGTCTACGTCGATTCTCCATGATCTCCGCTTTCGAATGGTATACAGCATGTTAGGGCCTCTTTGCTTCCCGGCTCCAAAAATCATTTGCTCCGGTAACCGATAAAAGCCAATACATTGGTGGAGCTGGGTTGGAGCAAGCTAATGGTAAATATCTCCACCCCATTTTTGAAAACTGGTTAGTTTTTTCGCCCAGCAACCTATATACCATCCGTCGACTTCTTTCTAGCCCCCCTCTACCGAGAGATACACCGCATTTTATCTGAAAACATGGTCATTTTCAACAGCAGATTTCTGCCAAATGAAGACCTAATCACTGTCGATTGCCTATCTGTGTTAAAGAGCAAGTCTTCATTAACAAACGTGGACCGTCGACTTTCTCGTAGCATTCATCTGGAGAGCAGAAAGTGAGGACACAAAATCAGTTAATTTTTGAAGCACATAAAATCCTTCATATCTCGCGGCACAGAAGACCTAGAAAAAAGTCGACGGTCTACGTCGATTCTCCATGATCTCCGCTTTCGAATGGTATACAGCATGTTAGAGCTTCTTTGCTTCACGGCTCTAAAAATCATTTGCTTCGGTGACCCATAAAAGCCAACACATTGTATAGGTCGTCCCGAAAGTTTTTGCGCACAATTTTCAAAAATTCATAACTTCTGATTTTTCCGACCGATTTGACTGCTTTCACTTTTAGGTGAAAGGTTAAGTCATGCTCTTTATAATGACATCTCAACGCTTACTAATGGTCATGTGTTGCATAGATAAGAGGGATAGAAGAAAAATGGTCAAAATTTGAATTTTTCGTGTAGGATCATGAAAAATCGGAAACTTGCAACAAAAATCGGAGCAGTCAGTATTGTAGGTTCCTTCACCAGCTCTTTATAACAGTGCAAAGTTTGCGCTGATTGAGGGTCTCTATGAAAAGTTATGATTTTCGAGCAAGCAATACAAAAGGGCGAATTTGGTTTATTTTGGCATTTTTCAGGAAAATCATAACTTTCCATAAAAACGCTTAATCGGCGCAAACTTTGCACTTTTAGAGAGAGCTGGTGAAAGAACCTACAATACTGACTGCTCCGATTTTTGTTGCAAATCTCCGATTTTTTATGAAACTACACAGAAAATTTAAATTTTGACCATTTTTCTTCTATCGCTCCTATCTATGCAACAGATGACCATTACTAAGCTCTGAGATGTCATTATAAAGAAGATGACTTACCCTTTCACATGAAAGTGAAAGCAGTCAAATCGGTTTGAAAAATCAGAAGTTATGAATTTTTGAAAATCGTGCGCAAAAACTTTCGGGACGACCCAATAAGAGCGAGGTGGAGCAAGTTAATAGTAAAAATGTGCTATGGATTGACATCGTTATCAGCACTAACGGGAACGTGAGCTAACGCATCTATTTAAGTGTGCTTATCGTTGTTGTATGTTTATGTTTTTTTGGTTAGAAATGCGCTTTTGATTGGCAGTTATGTCATCATTATTAGCACACACTCAAAAAACTATGGGAGATTGGTGAATTTCCACACCTTCACACAAAAATCCGCCCATTTCTGAAATCTATACTCTGTAAACCTAGTGCTGAAGAAGGTCACTTTCGTGAAAACGCTCTAGACTCACTTTACCTAAGTAGAGAATGGTTAGTTTCAATAAATCAAAAACTTTAAGACATTCAGAAGAATAACATGTTATTAAAATATCCCTCAATGTTCTGGAAAGGTTGGCAGTTTGGAGAGGAAACGGCAGACAGAATACTTTACTAAATCGCGGATGACTCGCATGTGTTCCAGTTCAACAGCGAGGCAGAAGAAGAACCTTACGCCGACGAAAATGTTGTCGACATTGATACAGAGTTGACAATTGAGCGAAGCTCTCTGATTTCCTACATAAGAAATCCAAGCAGATTGCCTAGTTTCAATGAGGAAATGTCCAGAAAGTCTATTGCTGATCTTCAGATTGCTGAAGATTTCAAAGCTGCTGAATTCACAAACATGGATATGAACAAAAGGAAGGTGTTAGTACAAAGCATAGCTACTGCTCTTAGATCCCGACTTTAGTGCGAATCCAACACTGTACTTTATGCTTTTGGAAGTTATTCGCCTTGTGACTTTATGACCTATGATATTGAAAAAAAACCAACGCGCAGTACCTACTTTTTTTGGCTATTCCGCAGATTTTGTTAAAGAAGAAGTTGAGCAGCTTTCTCATCAGTTAACAGGACGTATGCCAAAGGAGGTGAAGCCAGAGTTCGACAAGGCCCAAAAAAGTATGCAATATTTCCTTCTTGTGCTGCGAAAGCATATGCGATCTCGCTCTTTCCCCATTACTTACCGCAAAAATCTGATGGACTTACTAGCAAATCTGGTTTCCATTCCGACTAGCACGGCAGAGGTGGAGAAAGAAATTTTCTATCTACTCTGTTATCAGAACACATATCAGAACACAACGCAGAAGTCGTACAACGATGGAGCATCTAAGCAATTACTCAAGCAATTACTCAATTACCTTCGACTGAACATATTGTTATCTAAAAACTTTATTTAAAGGGTTGGTATAAGTGGTCCATACAGGCTGTTACCGTATGACTTTTTGAAATATCCTAAAAGATGGTATGAAGAAACTGGTCACCTACCTGTTGACTTTCCTGGTACTACCAGAGCGCCAGGAAAAAAATCACAAAAGCGCTTAGAAAAAGAAGAAAGTTTCAAATCTATTTTCGACTCAGAACGTTTTTGCACGCAATTCTACTTCTACTCCGATGACTTTTTGGAGGAAGAAGAAGATTCAGGAAGCGAACTTGTTGTCTGTGACGTTAGCGATAGTAATATTGTTGATGATGATGTGCAGGAATTGAACTTGTTCCTAACTTGTACATCTTTTGGGATAAACCTTATTGCTTTCGTTTTTTGTTGGTGCAATGAAACAGGAGCACAGATCTTCATAGAGTCAATTTTTTTAAAATTTTTAATTTCTTTCAGAATTTAAATTTTCTTCAATTTGTGCCTAAATAAGGTGCAAATTAGAGCTCTTCATACCACGCTTTTTTACCTTTTCTCTCTTCCTCCCCCCCCCTAGACTCACATACCCCCTTCACCCTGGAAGGTCGGGAACAGCCGAGACCCCGTTCATCTGGGTAGAGCCCGGATCCCCCTATCGCACCTATGAGCCGGTCCCACCAAAAGCGTCGTTGCCTTACATGGCCCGGCACGCGTTGGTTTGGAGCATTTTTGAGAACGAAGTCCCCATGATTTCGCGAAAATTTACGAAGTCTCTCTTGATGTAGAATTCAGTAGGGAAACCCTTATTCAATCAAATTAGAATAAAAAAGCGAAGAAGGCGCATTTTGAGGTATCTAATATAGCAAAAAGCAAAAAGAAAACATCTCGAGTTGACTAAAGGCTCTGTCATTGTGTATGGTAGCATTCTAGTGCTCAGAATGTCGAAAACCTCCTGGACCAAGCAAACCTGTGGCCTCACTACTGGCGATGCATTTTTCGCCACGTAGTTCAAAGACACCGCGTGTTATTGAAGCGCGATATCTACCAACGCGTTTACGCTATTTTTGGCTCAAAAAAAGAGGAGAGGCAATGGTTTGATTCGCTCTCTTCACTATATGATAGATTTTTCCGTTCTAATCGTCCGAGTCAAAAATGGCCAAACCTTATGTGAACTCTCCGATATTTATGCTCCGAACCAACCCAGTTGGTTTGGTGTTGGTCTAAAAACCAACAAATTCGGCAACGGATATTGAGATACATGGGTTTTTGAAACTTTTTGTACAACATAGTTTGGAGTAATATTGTATACACATAGCCCAAATTTGGAGCCATGCGATTGTTTATGCGCGTAAACAAGCCATTTGTTTGTTTGAGTCTTGCTTTTAAAATTCGCGCGCTTACGAAAGAACACGTTTAACTCGTACAATTTAACATCATCGTTTTTTTTTTCGGCGCTCCCACAAGACCTTATAAAAACGACATCCCCATTGCTTCACTCAAAAACGAAGTTCAGTTTGATCCAGAACCACTTTTGCCGGGCCCTGTTGCCTTGTCGCCGCCACTTTCGCTTCGCGTTGAAGACTTTATGGCAGCCCGCTCGCTGCCAGTTCTAGCAAAATTTCTCAGCGGGAAGCGAAAAGTGGCGGCGACAAGGCAAAGACGCTTTTGGTGGGGCCGGCTGAAGGCCTTTGATTGTCCGAGTAGTAGATCAGGTCATTACTTGCTCAGTCCATAAAAACTGAGATTTAATCACACTCATGTAGATACAATGCTCTTCGCATTCTTTCTTTATGACAAAACTAAGCGTCATAAGCATAGAGGTCTTTTGATCCACCAGTTGGTATACCCACGAAACGACTCCAAAACATGTATCGTCATAAGCACAGAGATCTTTTGGTCCACCAGTTGGTATACTCAACAAAACTTTCAAAACATAATTATCCGTCATGAACTATGTGGTAAACTGAGAAGTGTTCCTTGTTCTATTCCACTATCACTCCGATCTCCCATCCATCAACCCGAGGCCGTACTTGAACCTAAGAGTAAATCTACCTTAAGGTACTCTACCTCAAGGCACATTGTACCTTGATCGATTGGTATTGATCAATTTACCTTGAGGTACATTCTATAGGGGCCTGCAGGATCGCGAGAGTCGGTGAGGTTGCGGCCATTGCTCGCGCATTGAGCTTTCTCGGTTTTTTTTCCTTTTAGACGTTTTTCTGCTCTCAGATGTAAGCTTACAATTATTTGTGACGATTCCGAAAAGTACAGGATTCTTTGAGTGGTTTGAGGCCTTGAAGCATCCTGCGTGCGCAATGGCCGCAATCACCGACTCTCGCGATCCTGCAGAGCCCTATACCTTTGCCAGCGTGCTATACAATGACGTTTATTCCGAGCACCCTATGACGTCTTAGCCGTGCTCTAACAAGGGAAGCTACCTAACTCTCGGCCTTTTGGCAAGAGACATATATATATTCTGAATCAGCTTCAAACGCTGATTCCAAATATGCTATTCCTAGCTGCCGAGCACCATTTCGAAGCGAGTTATGGGCTTTTTCCTGCGCAATGTTGGCATACTCATCAACTCATTGTCATCACGGCATCGTCATCTAAGAATACGCACTAATACATTGCTTGAGCTTCTTTAAAGTGCGAAAAGATTGAATTTGTGTTATTCCGATATCTCCGCGCCTTTTTCTTGCAGATTTTTACCTAAAGGCAGTCTTTCCATGTTCAGTAGTACGCCGATTCTGCACAAAGCCTATAATTCGCTTCGAAATGGCATAGGAGCAGCGTATTTGGAATCAGCATTTGAAGCTGATTCAGAACATATATGTCGCTTCCAAAAGGTCGAGCTGAGTTAGGCAGCTTTCTTACAAGTTGCTTATTGTCGATGAAACTCTTGTTAACACACATATCCTATGTGTCCCAGAAAGCTCCCATGTGAATCAGCGTGCGTACCTGGTGTGACGCTGCCTTTTGCTCTTTTTGACACGCGTTTCTCCTGAGATTCCGGCGGAAATGTCCGGGCTAACACGTTCAAAAGAGCGGAAGGCAGCGAGATGACTTGGGAATGGGAATCTTGCGAACAAACGATACCTACCTAGATTGTTTGTTGTCCTCCGGACCCAAGCTGACATGTTTTGACAGGAAGACGGTCTGAAGAATCCTTACATGTTCGAACACGATAAAATGAGGTTTCTCAAAAGTCAAAAGGTGGTCCCTAGCCATTTCCCCCGTTTAGACTACATGTTTTGACAAAACGCGGGTTCGCACCTCGTCGAACTTATAAGGGGAGGATACCGAGCTGCAATGACATCGAAGAAATGTGTGCAGGATTTCCCAAAGTCTTTGAGCACAACTTTGCAACATTGTTACTTTGTTGATATCTTTCGCATTCGAACCAATTTTGCAGATGAGTTTGTCGTAAAGATGACATTACAAAATAGAATCGTATTGACAAGACGAAACCATGAGTCTAAGGTTAAGCTACTTATAGATATCGTCACCCTCTTTAATGATCGTTACCATATTAGATAATAACTAAGCCTCGGACTTCAAAAACATCTTCAACACACACATTTATCCCTATAGCACCAAAACAAGATCAATATCAATAACCCGGGAAAAGCAAACAGCAACAGAACAAATAAGAGCAAGGAGATCTGAGCCGGAAGACGAGGTGGCTCCGTCGTTGTACGATCCTTACTGTCTCAAAGTTGCTCATCCCTCTCTGTCTGGCGGCGTCTGGCGAGCAACGGCGTCGGGCAATCTGTAAATAAGTCATACGGGAATGGAATAATACAGTGATGGTGTAATAATGCAGAAAAGTAATAAGTATAGGGTTAAATATGCGAATATATGCAGATGATAATATCTTACACCTCCCCCTTTAACAAGTGTCCGTCCTAGGACTCAGTATCGCAACATCGGCCGCATCTGGTTATGGAAGGAGTTTAGATCGGTGATGACGCCAGCCTAGCGACATCAACGGAAAATGGTGGACCATTTGTCAACATCCTGCAAGAAGGTAACTGAGCCAATGATGGAGAGGCCGTCCTTACCACGGGACAATGCCACGTTCAGCCTTTTTTCATCCGAGAAAAATTCCTTGTGGTCCTTGTTTCTACTTGTGTTCTGGTTGTACATAGAATGATCACTGAGTGTTCCGAGCCTTGTGCGCTATCTACCGTGCCCACTGTGACGCCAGTTGCCTGTAATGTGGACCCGCATAAGAACTTTTGATCGCGGTACAGACAAATGACCAATTTATCATCAGCCTTCATGCCTACCGCCATGAGGTGACGGACGAGTACCAATACCGCATTTGCCTCAATTTCATTGCTGTGGGATCCAGTCACTGATTTCACCGAGAGACTCGTTACATCGACTAAAGCCACTGGAATGCGCCCTCAAGGCATTCGAGTCCTTGAGCACTAGGCGCCCGTCGTAGAACAAGTCCGAATTTAGGTGCATCATTTCCGCGTGCGGTCTATAGACCGTACTTACCGTGGTACATTTCCGTTCACGTAGGCTACATCCAAAACGGGCGGGAGCTTACCTTTACCGCTAGCGGGATAGTGTGCACTCCAATGTAAGGTGGCAGCTGCTTGCTATCACCGATGAGGATAAAGCGCGCGTTCTGGAATCGCGACAGCATTGCCATTAACGCAGCTTCTGGGATCATGAAAGCTTCATCTAGGAGAACGCACTTCCGTGAGTCCCAATGGTTCTCCACAGCCCTTTTTTCGTTGTGAGAATTAGTGCAGCAGCGATTGTGCACAAGTATACGTTAGGCTTGTAGATCTTCAAAAAATGCGCCGCTAAGATTTTTACCTGCTCAAATGAGTTTTCCTCTAGGATAAGTAACCTCTTGTGCTCATTAGATAGTACCTGTCTTTCCGTCCCTGCGAAGACGAATTCCCGCATTTCTTGACGACTTTCGCCAAACTGCTTGAACTTGCGGTACATCGTATCACTCAGGAGGTGACCGTGCGTGTTGTGAAAGTTTTCCATTAGCGTGTTCAACGCATATGGCGATTCGTTATCGGGGTCTGAAAACATTATGTCGTTAGCGCACCTGACTGATCTGACTGAGTATTGCGATTGTGCGATCTTTGATCCGATCGCATCAAGTGCACTGTTTTGCGGCAACTACGAGGATTTTCTCCTCTTTCTTCACTGCTTCAAGGGCCATAACTGCTGTGCAAAGTGATTTGCCGGCGCCATAAGCGCTATCAACGACCATGATAGGAAGATTCTTGTTACACGTATTCACGGCATTAACCTGATGGCGACTGGGCTCTAATGGATTACCTGCACTTCTTCTAACACACACATATTCCTTATAGCACCGAAACAAGATCAATATCAATAACCCGGGAAAAGCAAACAATAATAGAACAAATAAGAACAAGGAGATCTGAGCCGGAAGACGAGATGGCTCCGTCGTTTTACGACTTTGACACGACTCCTCACTGTCTTGAAGCTGCTCCTCCCTCTCTGTCTGGTGGCGTCTGGCGAGCATCGGCGTCGGGCAATCTGTAAACAAATCATATGGAAATGGAATGATACAGTGATAGTATAATAATGGAGGAAAGTAATAAGTATAGGGTTACCTAATATATACAGATAATATCCTATAAGCTGAGTGAAGAGGACCCACTTTTCGAATGTAGACAATTTTGTCTTGATGTTTCGCTGATTTTCAATTATTAAAGAGCTAGCTTCACTCTAAATTTACGATATACAAAACACCGGTTTCTCTTCATAGAATTGTAGAACTAAAAGATAAATTCTTAGACTGGTGTGCTGTCACTGGCCCGGAAAAGCTCACTAATTTTGAATCAGTGCCAGATGTTGGCTATGGTGCTTGCATTTTTTTACTAAAACGTCGTTGGATAGTCACGCCGGTCACACTTTAATCACTGTTTTTTATTGTGCACAAGAAGTTTATATATGTTTGGTTTTTGAGTTTGAAAGGTTTTTTTTCTGTTTGGTTTGCATTATTTATCTGTTATTTAGCCCCTTCCAAAGTCTGGTACGAGAAATGTTTCGAAAAATAGAAAGAAAATTTGACATGTCAATAACCTTAGGCTTGCAGACCTCAGCGATTTTTCAAAACCATGTGGCTGGCGCATGGCGCTTTCGCGCGCTGCGCTTTTCGGCTTTGGCACGCGATCTACTACGGGATGTACCTACTTGATCCGCTTGATCCGCTTCAACCACTTTGCTATCAGTCAAAATAACGAACTGACCAATGGTGAAGTGGATCAAGCAGATCGAGTAGGTTAAATATGGCGCGTGCTTTTTGGACAGAGTTCTTTCGGCAAAGTTTGGCCGCTCCTATAGAAAAAGAAATGATTTTATTTTAATACACCTTTCCGTGCTTCCAACCACAATGATGATATTAGAATGAACTCTACTGCAATGCAATTTACCTTGAGCTGTAAATCAAGGTACAATTTACCTCGGGTAGGAGAACGAACTCCGCTAGTTTGAATCGCCTGCGCGGACTACTGTTCCTGCGACGACATGCAACAATGTTGCAAGAGGATCAGTTGCCAGCGAAAGCGGGCTCAACTGGCGGAGTTCGTTCCCCTACTCATTTACCTTAAGGTGTGATTTTCGTATTCATCAAAGTTTTTTTCTCAAGAGTAAACCTAGCTATGCCGGCATTATAAGGACTGATGTACATATCAGGGAGCGTGGCATGACGTATCTACCTGCGGTGAATTGCTTTTTATGATCCGCACGTTATTCATACAAGAAACTTCTTGCCTTTAGGGTTCAAAGCATCACAGTTAGTCTCGAAATGGTTTTGTCTACGTAGTCAACCATCTCAGGCTCTAAGGCTTTTTATCTGACAAATCAATTATTTTTATGTTTCATTTTAGATTCATAATGTTCTTCCTCTAGCAATGAAACCTGCCTGTCTAAAGATATCTCTCCTTGTTCGGTTACAGGCAATATCGCAAAAAATGGTCCAACATTTTCACAAAGCGTCGTATGAAACTGCGAAAGTATGAAGCAGCGCCCAAAAAAGACTTGACAGCTCCAGTATCCTGAAGTCTAAGTATCCTAGGACACTAGCTATCGTTTCTGAGGTTCAGTTTTTTCGCTCCTGCTTATGAGAACTCGCCAGTATGGGACTTCTTATTGCAGAAATGAATATTTTTCCCTGTAAGTTTCGTGCCAAAATTTCTCGTTACGTTGCAAAACCTCTACTATAGGTTGTACCAAAAGTTCTTTCGCACCAAATTCAAAAATTCATAACTTGTTGAATTCTCTACGAATTTACAAGATCTAAATTTTGTATAAAAGAGGAACTCATGCTCTCCGCAACAGTATCTGAACTGGTCACTAATGTTTACAATTGAAGGAGATAGAAGCTAAAAACCAAAATCAGTCAAAATTTGAATTTTTCGTGTACGGTCATAAAAAATCGGAAACTTGCAACAAAAATCGGAGCAGTCGGTATTGTAGGTTCTTTCACCAGCTCTTTCTAACGGTGCAAAGTTTGCGCCGATTGAGAGTCTTTATGAAAAGTTACAATTTCCCTGAAAAATGCCAAAATATTAGGTTGGCACATAAGTTTTGCAACTTTTCCCGTAACTTTTTTCCTATTTTATGTGGCAACCTCATTTTGTGGCATCATGTAGATCGTGATGTAAGCTGCAAGTTTGCGCAAACCGCTTGATTATTGATAACGTAGTACAAAAAATCTAAACATTTTTTGAAAACTGCTGAAAATCGAGGTTTCACGATTTTTTGGCAAACATGAAGCCCTATGAAACCTGAGTCAAACATATGAAAAAGCAATTATAGGCAGCATGTAGCTGAAAGTTGGCACATTGGACTCAGTGAAAAAGAAATGAAATTTAAGCACAAATTAAGGTGGGGCGCCTTTGAGAAGTTGAGCAAGTCAAAGCGTCAAGTTTTGAAGGCAATTTGTCAGTAACTAAGCTGCGAAAAGTCAGAATTCGCTATAACTTTGCACTCTAGGGTAATCCTATGCGGAAAACACGAATATCATATTCATTTGTCGCTAAAATGAAATTCATCTTTTGATTTTACGAACGAGGCTTTTTCATGCGAAACGGATCTCATTTTTGTGATCAGCATGTCAATTAAGCCCTATAGGCCAAGTTTCAGCAAAATCTGATGCATTCTAAAGTTTTTCCCATAGTACCGTAAACCTACCGTAATCCTCACATAAGATAGTAAAATTCGGCAAAAATGTGTGCATTAGAAGCCTACATCATAGTCCTTATATTGCCAAAAAATGAATGTGCTACGTTCGAAGAGACAAAAGTTATATAAAAAGTTGCATTACTTATGTGCCAACCTAATAAATCAAAATCGCCCTTTTGTATTGCTTGCTCGAAAATCGTAACTTTTCATAGAAACGCTCGATCGGCGCAAACTTTGCACCGTTAGAAAGAGCTGGTGAAAGGGCCTATAATACCGACTGCGCCGATTTTTGTCGCAAGTTTCCGATTTTTTATGACCCTACACGAAAAATTCAAATTTTAACTGATTTTGGTTTTTAGCTTCTATCTCCTTCAAATGTAAACATTAATGACCAGTTCAGATACTTTTGCAGAGAGCATGAGTTCCTCTTTTATACAAAATTTAGATCTTGTAAATTCGTTGAGAATTCAACAAGTTATGAATTTTTGAATTTCGTGCGAAAGAACTTTCGGTACACCCTAATAATAGATTACGAAGATTGTTAGCAATGAAATGACTGGCGATAATGATATCATCCAAAGGCGAAACAGCAAGCTTTCAACTCTCTTGTCAAACTGTTCGCGACTCTTTGGAAAGTAGTCAACCTTCATTTCACTTTTGAAGCCAAGTTTGAGGTTTCGCTTTCTAACAATAAGCTGAAATTTCTTTGCTACTTCTAATGACGGACTGTCAAACGCACCTTTCGATTCTCCATTCGCATGCATCAAATTCGAAACGGTAAAACAACCGTTGGCAAAAGATATAGAGTCAACACTTCACAAGTTCAAGCCAACGTGTTTAATTTCACAATTCAAAGCTTTTACATTTTACCACGCTCATCAAAAACAACCTTCCAAGCAATGCTTCAACGTATTCAGCTTCATCGTCCGCCCTATACTCACCGTAAATTTACAAAAAGTTTCACCATCTCGGACAAATCACCAGAACTTCCGCAGGATAAGCCAAATTTGCAAAAGTTCCGCAGGACTCCATCCATTATTGCAAAAGTGAAAACTTTGAAAATCGGAACTTCCGCGGGATTTTCATGTTGAAACCGGAACTTCAACAGGATCTTCTTCAAAATCCTGCGGAAATTCCGAAAAATGGCGGAGGTTCCGCAGCACTATGGCCTGTCAGAACCTCCGCAGAACTTTGAACGTGTTGTCTAATATGGTGCCTCGCCAACAACTAGAGTGCATTATCGAGCATGTCAGTCGTAGTGCAGAGGATAGTAGGTGGGTCTCACAGTTATTAGAGTAAAGTTCAAACCTCACCTAGGTGTTCCCTTTGCTGTTGTGGTTCGCATTCTTCGGAACTTCCGCAACACCTCCTTTAGTAACTTCCGCAGCACGTTTACGGAACTTCCGCAGGTGACCGGCGGAACTTCTGCAAGCGCTCTGCGGAAGTTCCGGTCATTTGTCTGACAAGGGAAGGCTGCTTTACCGTGGCCATTCAAATGACTTGTATATCAAAAAATGCGTCTTTTAATGCTGGTTCAAAAACTGTCTTCCATATCTGCGAAACGATGATCTGGATGGAGTTATGATTATTTTTTCATAAATAAATTGCGTTACTGCGGATAGTGAAAATCATTGATAAAAAATTCTCTTTCCCTCTCAAATGCTGAATATGATCTAAATAGGTGTAATACAACAGTAAATCTTCTAAAATTCCTTTCAACAGCTTCAAACGGCAAACTAGAATGAATTTGCTGATTTTTACTCCCCAAAAGTACGCAAATTTCCTACGAAAAAAGTTCATAACTCCCTACAGAAAATCGTTTCGCAGATATCGAGCACAGATTTAGAATCAGCATTTCGAGGTGCATCTTCTTACGGTATACATCCCATTCCTGATGGCCACGGTCACCGAGTATCCTTTCCTTGAGAGATGCAAAATGCATACCTCTATCTGTCATCAGGACGGTGACTCCCATGTACATGTGACCAAATTTTGCGCTCGAAGATACAAATTGAAGAGAAATTCTTTATTCAGAACTGCGATCAGCAAAGGTACCTAATCTTTCAAGAAGAAACTTTTACAAAGTGAGCAATCGGCGAAACCAAATTTCGAAACCAAATTTATTACAATACAAAGAATATAGTGAAAAAAAATACAAAACGATAAATACCTGAAATAACAGACATACAAAAATGAAAACAACAAAAAGGAGAGCGGAAGCTAAGTACTAAAATATAAGTAGAAACCCGAAGGGTATTGATTTACAATGACCTAATTGCGAATCAGAAAAGAAATGCTGTACTACACTATATAACAACCGGTAATGATGAATCACGAGGTACAAGGCCAAGGGATTGAAGAACTATCTGGAAATAAATAATAACTGTAAAAAACATAGGATTACTGAAATGCCTTGATGCAACTATGAATTTAACTCGTCAAATATATTATTCAGTACAAATGTTCAAACATTACCTGACAAGCTACTAATTTCGCGTCCTTCTTGCTGCGGGATATGATATCAGACTTATACTCGATGCCGTTGACGATGGCCTATAATAGATAAAGATAAGATCAAGCTTGCCACCAAATCAAACTTACTGTGCATTTGAACTCTCTCATGTTGGATGGACCAGATTCATGACTAATGAATTGTGGCGCCGACCATTTACGTTTTGCGCAAAGCTCCATGACCATTGAGACAGGGTGCTTTGTTGCTTAAATAAGTTGATGTTCAACAACTTATACTTTCGATTTTATCGAAAAGTGGCTACTTTCTTGGATGATAAGAAAAGAAAGAAAGAAGGCATTATTATTGTAGCTAAGGCAAAATAAAACAGCAGAATAAAACCACTGACCGATTACATCTCCAGCACTTTTACCACCTCCACCTTTAGCGCCAACATCATCCTGGGCCACCAAACCTAAATCATTCATATTCTCACTGTAACCAAATTTAAACTGAAAAAGAAACTAACCCTTTCTATCATTCTTCACATCCAACACCAGAGGTTCAAGATTGCCCATACCATCAGGGCCAAGCCCCTCACCAGGTCTCCAGCCCATCTTTTGCATAAGTCTCAAGCCAACACCCCCAACAGATGGACGCGCATTTTTGAACATATCCTAAAGTTCAAATTCAGTGGATGATCTCGTATAGATATCATATTTTTCTGGAAAATTCGCATCGCCTACATTCCAACGATCACTCCACGATCAACGCGGTAACAAGAATCTGAAAAAGAAAAATGACGCGAGTTCATCAGATTCAATCAAACGAACGAGTCCAACATCACCAAGATTTGATTTAAAGAGATATATCAACATAGCATAGACATTACGATGAGGCACACCTCCAATTCATCCACTTCAAAAAAAACCATCAGTGATGCCCTATTTTTCTTTTCATGGCATTTTTTCTGCGCAAATGTTGCCAGGACCTCAACAGCAATGACTGTCAAGATCTACCACAGCTCAAACAAAACGGACCGATTACTTTAGAATCATCCAACAAGTGCTACATCACCAAAGCCAAACTTAGATCAAGCACGGTTTACTAGAAAATGGCAAAGCATCCAAGACTACATGTAATTACTTCATTGGATGATTTTATCGAAAGCAATTAAAGCTACGCGTGAAATATAATTTATCCGCCAACGAATACGCAAAGCTGTGACAAGTACTGAAATGCAGCTTCGGCATTCGAGTCCTTCCGTAATTTTATTTTTTCCTCAACAACTCGAAGGCGCGAACCGCACAGTCCTAGCTGCAGCTTTGCGCAAGACATGGAGAAATTGGACTACAAACGTTGATTGAAAATGACAACTCACGTTTAACCCGATTAAACATAAATCGGCCTCCTCCCGTAGTAGTAGTGTACAAATGTTTGCGTAGATAGCGAATAGATGAGGTGCATATCAAGGAAGCATTGGAAGACAAGGATGGTCAAAACGGTCGTATCCGCATATTCTTTGTACATTGGCGCTGGCTAACACGTCGTTAAGCCTGCACATCAACATCCTCATCCTGCAGAAAATCAGCTATTTTGCTTGTATGCCAATGATCACAAAACTAGTGCAAGAAATTTATTCTTGTACACTAGTTAAGGATCATAGGCCGACTCGAACACGCATGATGAATAAAATATTTGGTAGGAAGCTATGGACGACGCGTGCCGTTGATAAGACAAGTGATAATGTCAAACTTCTTTCTATTACTGACTTTCTATTACTGAGGCAGTTGAGGAGTCACTTCTAAAGAATTTAGCAATGATGATACAAGCTTTCAAAACAAGAAGCTAAAACTGAATTTTTCAAACAATTTAAATTCCAGAAGACCCCTTTGTGCAGAAATAAGATGAATAGATTTACAAAGCAATCATAAAGAATCATCACAAGCCGACCTAAATCTCATACCTTCCTTACCCACGCATTATAGCGTGGATCATGGGGTTGTAACTCATCAGACGAAAGTACATTGAGACCGGTACTGCCGGTAAACTTTCCCGGCAGATTTTTAGCAGCTGCCCAAGCTGCCATCTGCAAGTGGTGTAAGTTGCTGTGTTCCAAACCTAAAACTGACAACTACTGACCTGGTCATCGGCTTCTTTGAGCATTCGAATGGCCTCAAAATCATTTGGATTCGATGCCAAAGTCAATTGCGCACTAGCTCGTTGAGCCAAAACTTTGGCGACATCTCTCTTCTTAGCCTATATACGAATTACATACGTATAAAAGTGCCAAATTTCCAAGATAAGTACTTACTATTTCAATTTTATCCGGCTCATGTATAATCAATTCCTCCTCTGGTGGAATAACAAGTAATTCGGGCAAAGGCGGTGGAGGAGGCAACAACGTATCAAAAGCCTACAATGAGTTTGAGAGATACACAGAAATTGTACGCATAAAAGCCTACAGTAAGTTTTGGAGGAGGTGGAGGTGGCGGTAACAGTCCACCGAGGCCTGTCAGTACGGGTGGAGCAGGCGGTGGTGGTAGAAGATGGTCAGCGGAAGTGCTCTACAATAATCACGATAAAATCATAGTCTTCATCGCAAAGAATCAGCGAAAAACATTTAAGACGAAATGAAATAGCTGAAGAGGAAACACTGCGATAAATTACAGCAAAACTTTGGACGAAGGACATAACCGAACGAAAACAAAAACCCACCGCGCTATGGTACTTCTGAGCCTCAAGACTAGTTATTCCCACGTACTTCTTTTGTTCAGCTGAGCATGTCTTCAACTCATCTTTCACTACTGGTGTCCACTCACGCTCCTGAAACTGTTCCGAGGCCTAGTAAACAAAACAAAAAATTGGATAATAACTGCCAAACAATGACTGACTGTGCTCTCCTTGTGAGTGACTCCTGAAGAGACTGGGTAAACTAATCGCAGCTGGGAACTGTCCAGTATGCGTTCCTGTGGTGTTTTCGTTGGAATATTTGTGGCATTCTGCAACAGGTTTACTAGAACTAACGCCCAAAATCTGAAGCAACATACCACTATGTTGATTTTGATGCCTTCAACTGGTCCTGCTGTCTTAACACCGAATGGGTGCTTGAAAGACGTAGGACTGGCAGCGCCAGATCCGGCCTTGTCAGAGTCATCATCATCATCGCTGGAAACGGCTTCGCCTTTCTCTCTTCTAGTCTCTTTTTCCTGACGGCGTTGTATTTGCTGGCAGTAAGCTGAAAGTCACAGTGAAGCGCCAAAGAAAAGAAAAAGTGGATTCAAAAGAGATGGAAAAGTAATCTAATGGTACAAAAGCGATAAAACTAAACGTACAGACAAAATCGTCCACACTTTTGGGCTGATTTTGGAGCTGATCCAAGTTTCCAAGACTGATACCAAGCTGAAATATGTGGAGTATTTGTCATGGTACATGATGGACCTCTCTTTTCACTGCTTTTCTTAGTAAGAAATGCTATACACCTCCCATCCTACGTTCTAACAAACTTGATAGATATCTTACCAACTGCATTTTCTGTGCCTTCTTCCTAGCAATCGCCAACAGCTTTGCTTTATCAATTCGTCCTCTCCTACGGCCACCACCTCGCCTTCGACCCTCTCCTCCCATTGGACGCCTTGGTGATCTACTGCGACTTCTACTTCTGCTTCTGCTTCTACTTCTACTACGACTAGGAGTGCGGCTGCGACTCCGGCTACGACTTCTGCTCCGCGTTGATGACCTGGATCGTGACCGACGGGATCTGACATGGGAGATAAGATATCAGCAAAAAACGCGACACTTCGTTATCACAGGATAGAGACACACCTATATCGGCTACTGCTACGACTTCTGCTTCTGCTGCGACTTTTGGACGTGGACCTTGACCTCCGCCTGCGCTTGTCCCGAACTGGGCTTCTGCTAACAGATTTAGAGTAACGTCGGCGAGATCTCGACCTTGAGCGACCACTAAAAAGGAATATAATAATTTTCATACAGAGCAACAGCAGATACTGTTACGCAGCTGTTATCCACAAGTAGAAAAATTTTAGCAAGCAAAAAATGCTCCAAAAATGAAGTACTGTTAGCTCCAAGGTATGTTTGCAGCAAAAAAAAAACAACACTCACCGATCGTCTCGTCGACGTCCACGTGGACGATATGGTGATACCTTTCTCATGGCCTTGTTAGAACGTCTAAAACAAAAAATTTTACATTTATAAATCGGTTGCTCTTCAAAATATAAAAACCATCTACTAACGCAGTTCTTGCTTTAATTCTTATCTCCTCATCAGTGTTTGGACTGGAGCTTCGTTTCCGTGGGGATCTGCGCCGTTTCCTTGAGTGCGGCTCTTTGGAAGCTGAAACAGTCGGCTGAGCTTCTTTTCCTTAATAGATTGTGTAGATTCTGGTTGAGATGCATGTAATGAATGAAACTTACCTTTCGATATCACAGCGGATGAACTCTCGACAACCCTCGCTAATCGAGATTTTAGCGCTGTCTAAAAATACATGAGTAGAGCTCATAGGAGCCATAAACTATGGAACCAACCTTCGGCTGAGCAGCAGCATTGATTTCTTCGAATATCTCTTTCTCCAGCTCTCCATCACTTATGGGTTCAGGAACCGGTGCAGAATTGACGGCTCCCGACGAGGTGGCGGTTGGAGCCGGGGGCGGAAGAGATGCTGGTCCGAATTCTGCCTCTTTCTCAGCCTCATCAGCCGAGATATCCATCAAACTGGAAAAATACAATTTGCAGATTATTTCGGTCATAAATGTAAAAGGCACCTTTCATCCTCAATTTTGATAGAAGGTTTCATCTCAGTCTCGTTGCCATTTTCTGCTTCAGTTTTTATGTGAGTCTGAACCGATGAACTTTCCGTAGCCGAGGTTTTCACCTTTAAGTTGCGAGGTACAAAATCTCCGCGTCCTTTCTCAGCAATCACCTAAATTTTCAATCAGAGCGCAGCTAAATGAGCAACGATAATCAAAGTACACGCATACCTTGTTCAGAACGTCTGATTCTCTTTTCTCCATAGGTCCATCATCATCCAAATCTTTCTTGATTTCTTTTGACAACGGAAATGCTTGAGATGAACGAGGCTTGCCCAGCGGAGGAGCGACTGGAAGAGATGCTGTAAAAACAAAAAATGATGCCTTGTATGCACCAAAGATGTGATAAACCCAAAACACACCCAAATCTAGAGAGGAGCCAATCTTACTGGAGATATTAATCTTTTTCTTGGCTTCTTTCATGACAGTTCGGAAATCAGCGCCAACCGGAAGATCATCATCATCGTCGGAGATCTGAAGAAGTCAGTTTGGACAAACAAGATTAACAGGTATCAAAAGGGACTCACCGCACGAAATGATGACTTCTCAGGGAAAGGAGGACTCTTTTCGGGAGTACTGATTGGCTCCGGCTCTGGTTTTACTACTGCCTTTTTCTCTTCTTCATTATCAGATCTCAGCGGTGTTGGAGTTCGAGAGGGGGTTTTGTCTTTTGATGAAGTTTTCGACTTTGACCTTGATCGATGTTTTCTGAAAATCAGAGACGATGATAGGAATTCTAAAGATAAATCCTAAAGCAAACAAATTATGACTAACCTTTTCTTATGCTTCTTCTTCGAAGGTGACCTTGAACGCGAGTGTTTTCGTGATCCACTATGGTCACGCTTGGAATGATGCTTCTTCTTCTTCTTTTTTGACTTCTTATGCTTGTGTTCCTTTTTCTTCTTTTCCTTGTCTCTCTTCTTTTGTGCGGCTAGGTCTTCGACGGAAAAAGGCTAAAAATCAAGATTTGAAATTGGGGTGTTATAAATGCGAAAAATAATTACTTCATTTTCGTATTGTCATTTACATTCATAATGGGTGTACTTTCTGAGTAAATTAAAAAAGAAAACACATTACAGAAAGCAACCATTGAGAAAGTGCAGTAGCTGTACCCAAGTTTTTATAAAATCAGTTCATATGCCAAGTCGCTCTTTTATTGAATCTATATATAGTGCCTTCGCGAATGCATCATCAATATTCCATCTTTGTGAAATATGACTTTGGAAAATTGGAGGTGATTAGGCAACAGCAGAAAATAAACGCAAGTAAAAACATTATGAAACCCGAACCTTTTCTAAAGAACGAACTTCATCGAGGAGATCCTTCACGATAGCATCACTTGTCGTACATTTGTTCGTTGAGGGATCTCCATTTTGTTCACGCCGCGACAAGTCTTCACATTTCGTATCTTCTGATGTTTCGCTAACGTTCTTCTGTTCAGCGACATCCATTCGCGGATTTTTTTTTGTTTTCACAGATTTTTGACAAATGTCAAACGACACAAAAAGTCAGAAAGAAAGAAAAAACAATGCAAAAGAGACAATGAACAATGTTTTGACAAAACACAAACGAAATGCGTCGGCTACGCAAAAGTTTCACGCAGGATGGCGTGTGACTTTTATTAAAGGACAGCCGCCTCGTTCGGGCGAAGGTATTGAGTGGATTGCTGCATTCGTGTTCATTCGCTTCGTCGTCTGCGCGCTTTTTTCGCCGTGCTATTTCGTTAGCCGCGTTCCCCGACTTGGATCAATGCCAGCTCTAATTGCTTGTCCTATCACTGACTCATCCGTTGTGTGTGTGCGTGTGTGTGTTGTATTCCGACGTATCGCTACTGTGTGCGGGGCCCCGTTGCAGCTGTTCAGGGGTTAGTCATCGGCTGAGGGTTCCGCTAGGTGCTGCTATGTGCTATTGAGATTTTCTGCGAAATATTTGGCAAGTTTTGTTGTTGCGTCGCAGCTTTTTTACTGATTTTGGGCAGCAATTTCCATGCATATTTTTCTTTGAAGTCATCCTTCCTCAATTTATTAGAGCGATCATTCCTTCTTCTGCAAAGTTCTCTGCAAAACTTACATCCTTTTTCTCTTGCCCTTTACCTCATCAAGCCGGGCAGCTTGTTACGAAATCGTTGGATATAGTCTGCGTCATCAACGATCAGCTTAGTCATTGGCCTTATCTCGAGCTGCAGAATATTTTGCGAATTAAAGTTTTCAAAGGTACCAGATAGTAAGTTTCCTGCTCTCGAACTCGAAAGTCCTTGTTTTCTTGATTAATTGTTGTATAAACCGTAATCATAATCCTTTAGAAAAGCTTTTACTAAAGGACGCATAATCGAATTTACTCTATGAAATCTAGACATATGAGTTCTATTTTGAACGGTAAGTGCAAGCTGACAGCCTAAATCTCATATCGTGAATTTGGTTATGAGTCCATTTAATGGAGCACTTTTCACTGCCGATAACAATATCAATGGTTAGTGCAATAGTTGATTAACAAAGAAATGAAATCACAAAAATTCATCTGTAGCCTCTTAGAGCTTCCTAAACGTTAACATTTTCATGAAACAGACCATTCATTGCTGGGTTTTTTAGTCACTCAAAGTTGATCTCTATACTTTGCAAATTAGATCTCAAGGGTTCTTTTAAAAATTTTTGTTTGATGATAATTTTGGGGCTCTAATGATCTACGCATGCGGTCAGTATGTTGCCTTTTTCCTTTTTTTATCACAATCTTACGAATTTCAAGAAGAAAGTGGCTGGCATCTAATTTGCCACCAAAGGTAGTATAGCACATTCGAAAAATCGTGACGATGGCGCGACTGCGCGCGAGACGCACGCACGTCACGGCAACCGCATTTTCTTGTTTATCATCTTTACTAGAACGGTTTTTCTGCTTACATATGACAATATTTAGACAATGGAAGTGACTGAGCTGAGAGTTAAGGTGATGCTTTTTTGCATGAGTGTTTTCTGCCCCAGTGGGCGCAAAGACCGCAGTCAAATCCGTCTCATGTTTTTATAAACGACCTGTGCATAACTGACCTTTCAGATTTTTTTCTAAAACCCATCAATCGGTGAAGTGGTCTCGCCTCTATATTAGCCCAAAAAAAGTTCGGCTTCAATACTAAAACCTACTTGATTACCATACAAACTAGCAAAATGCTCTTCTGACCAAACTTTTGAATGCTTCTCTTGAAGTCCGCAAGGCCAAATGTCATCTTTTTGCTTTGAAAGCTTTTCTTGGGGCCTACATCTATCATCATCATCATGCTATTTACTTACGCCTCTCCAGCGTGGGGTGCCTGATGCTTGATAAAGTTGTTTGCTTAGTATACATTCTCAAGCGATGCACGTGCAGTTTTCAGCAAATATATCCGTATGTTCTATCGTTAGCTCGTTTGTGACAGTTGTCTGGTTTTCCTCTGAAACCTTGGGAAGACACGCTCTCGGCATGAAGCTATGAGAATGTTGGGAAAAACTGCGACAAGAAGAGACAAGTGTTGTCATAAGCTTCGAAAGTTGGATGATGTGTTGTCTTTGCTTTAAAGGCTTTGGAACTAGACACGGTATGTACAATTTCAGTTATTTCTATAAGTTGTATAAAATTTCTATAAGTTGTAATATTGCAATTTTTTCTTTTGGAGCTGTAGTTAGCTTTGTCTTTGTAAGGAAGGGGTCTAATACAGACCTTATTCCTACTTCTACTTCCCGCTAGAATTCTCTCTGTCAGTCCTTGAACATTATCCGTATTCTAGACGAAATCGTGTGTCCAATATGTAAGGAGCGATTTTCTCACAACTTTTTATCTTTTGGACACTTGGGTGCAGAAATGGACAGCAAAATTCGCAAATTTCTCCTCTCAAAAAGTTTTTGAAGACGCATTTCTCGCTGGTACGTATTCATAGCATACAATATTTTTGGAGTGTACTTATTCCGATCAAATCACGCCAAACTTCTTTTGCGCATGCTATCGCCCGCCATGTGCTCTTTTTCCTCATTTTCGGGCTCTATCTCCATTTAACCATTTTCATATGTTTACTCGTATAGTCGTTTTTGTTAGAGGATCCGTTCTTGCTCACATTCTTTCTCTTACGGAAAATATATCTCTAATGGATTCATATTAGGCAATAGAGATACAGAAAAAAATGGATTGTAATAGTCTACTGCACTTTCTCGTTATCGAGAGGGATAAATGACGTTCAGTGTGTGATTTGTTACGATCTGGTAGTTGATATAAGAAGATTATCATGTGAACTGAGCAATTAATGCTTCTATGAGGGTTTAAGCATGTTTTTATTATCTCACACGTTGTGTGCTGAGGTGTTACGCTGTTTCCTAGCGAGCATCGTATCACAAAAAGTGCTTTACTCCGTACTATCTTCTGGTTTGAAAATCATTTCTCCTGTCTAGTCGGAGTCTGGGTTTTCAGCTGCCCGCGGTTCCTTACGAATATGATCCATCAAAAAAAAAAGTCGTGTTGACTATGTAAGTATTGTCTTGAACTTGGGTTGATTCGCTGTTTGCTGATTGGTGCGTTTATTGGCTTCTCAATTACTCAAATTTCTTGCTGCACTTATGAGGTTTTTTGTTTCCAAACTATCTACGTACTCATGTCATTATGACTTATCAGTGTTCAGTAGAGGTATCCATGAAGCTGCTAAAAATCTGTCCAGCAACCTTTATTTCCTCTCTGTTTACCTTCTCCACTTTCTCTAGTAAACAAAGGGCATTTACCAGAATAATCTCTTGGTAAACAAAATGCATTTGGAAGAATGATTTATTCCAACAAAAATGCTCTAGGTTTCAGCGAAAAGTAGAGTACGTCGGCGTTTCTTAAAAGCACAAGTAATCCGCTTACTTACTGATGGTCTTTTTCTTTTCTCTTCTAGGAGGAGGATCGTAAGCAGTGCATATATCTTTTGAACACCGATTAGGCGTGTACTTACTATTAGTTCCAAGAGATTCTGTTACTTTTTCAAAGATTTTGTGCACCTTGGCAAACAGTTCATGGTGCGGCCGGATAAAGAGCACGTTTGTCATGCGTGTGGATATGTTGTTTCGTGGTGCATTTGCCAGCGTGGGATTTCACCCATGGCGCAGTGTAGCACTTCCTTGTAGTCCCAAAATTTGCTACTAGGGGCGTGTTTTTTTTTGCTGACTGCCCTCGTTGCTCCCCTCCCCCTACCCAAAGCCTTCCCTTTCGCATGTTAGCATCAACCGTTGCCTTGCAGATGTCAAGTGGATGCAGTTCTCGAGTATTTTTTCGCTGGTTAGAGAGTTGAAGAATGTTTGAACACTTGCAGAGCAAAGCTACGAAAGCATCATTATCATGTGTATGATTGGGGTTTCTGGATAAATAGTACACTTCTTTTCATTTAGCGCAACGAACGCTCGCATTTGTATCGTCGCTGTGAATGCATACGAAACACACATTTATGGAACGCAGACGAGATTTATTACTCGAAGCGTCGCCCAATATAGCATTCGTGGGTGGTCGAGCAGCGCGTTAGCACTGTAGGTGTAGTACATTCACTTCAGCTCATATGGCTTAGTAGGACTTGGCCAAACTTCTTTTTGATTGTGTCGGCAATGATCCCCGCTGTTTAGGTTTTTCGCTAAATTTCAGGTTGGGATTAATGTGCTGCCGAATATTTTGCTTGGACCACGTCAAATGCTGTCATCACATGCTATAGTTTGCTGGTAGGATTAGTAAGATACCAGTCCATTTCGGCAGTGATTATCTTCATTCCTTTTTGTTTCCTTAAATACAAATATGCTTCTCAAGTTTTCTTTCCAAAATCAATTTTGAGGACGGTTTCTGTATTACTAAAATTACCGAGATAAAAGCGAGCTTTCTGTAGAAAGTGGTTGTCAGCGCTAGTGTGTTGTTAATAATATCTAACAATAAGAAGTTGGATTTTTATATATCTGACGAAATGACCCCAATTTGAAAGAACTTTTTGAATTGGCTGTTCAAAATTCAGCTTTTTTACTTATTGTGTAGTCAAAGTCGAAAGAAGCAGGTGACCGTCTACAGTCAGATCATTGAAAGTATTATAGTGCCCGATCGAGTGCTTAGCTTTTTATATCATCGAGGCTCGCATATTGAGTGTTCACTGTCTGAGCGTGGACTGCGGTAGCGCATGGTTTTTTTCGGCATGCATCGTCGTCTGTGCTTGGATGCTATCGAACAGACAGGGTATGACTCATCACAGTCAGTTCCTCATCCACTTTTTACAGTGACCTCGTTCGTTTCTAGAAAACGTTAGCAATTGTCAGTCCCTCATGCGCACCAATTCCCCGTTGATGTGCAGTATCATATGGTTTTTTTGCCTATGGCGTCTATATCTCTTTGAGTTTGTTTGCATTGAATAGAGCGGAAACGATCGTTAAAAGTTCCATTAAACATCGGCAGCGCTTCGAGAGATGTTTTTCCCGTTCTCTATTTGCGCAAGTGCGGGACGGCGCCATACCGATTATCTTATCAATAGAATGTACAGTGTATGTTCGGTTTCGGTCAAAGTTTTCTTTCTTTTATCGCATTCTGCTACGCAGTAGTGCGTAACAGTTTTGTGTAAATTTTTTTTCGTTCGATTTTCCGGACTTGTAAGGCACGCAGCTCCATATTTCATTTTCTCTTGGGTACTTTCATTACATCATCGTTTTTTGTAAACTTTCCTTCTGGTAGATCTATTTTCTGAGGAAGAAAGAGAGAACATTATGAAAAACGAAAAGCTGAAAGAGTCAATTATCTGAACGAAACTTCCAGTTGCAAGATTAGACAGTCCACTTTCTCTTTTATGTCAAAAGCTGAAGACAAACTAAGTCTCTTGAACGTAGAAGTCAAGCTCTTTCATCCTACTGGATTCATCTTCTGCTGTCTCTGGTGGTAGTGGAGAACTTGAAGTTTGTAAATTAGAGAGTTTGGCTGTCTTCATTTTCTAACATGAAAGGAAAATACCTATTGTCTATTCTTGTAAATGAAAGTTTCGTTCAGATTAACTCCCTCAGTTTTCAAAGTTTTCGTGAGGTTCCCTCTTTCTTTCTCAGACAATTACCTGGCCTACCAGTCTTCACGGATTTGTACGACTTTTCGTTTCCCATGATTTCGTACTTCTGCTTGAAGATGCTGAGAAAAGCTTCCCTGCTTCAAAGACTCGTTTTTCATTCTTTAAGAGCCGCCTTTCCTTGCATGCATAGGTGCGATGGGGTGATCGGGGTCCCTCCAAAGTGAAGGGTGTCCCAGCCGATTTTGACCCTCAAAAGTGAAGGGTGTCCAAAAAGTGCCGGCGTCGACCGGGGGGGGGGGGGGAATTGAAAAAATTTCAAGTGTCGACCGGGGGGGGGACTGAAAAAATGGTAAAAATTATAAAATTATCCAGTTTAAATAGTCAAATTTTCTAAACTGAATTTGTATGAAATATAATTAATGAAATGTTTATAAGTACTTTGTTTTGAATTCATATAAATATTGTTTTATTTTCGTACACCATTTTTCGGTGAGAAAATGCATGTTTAGGTGGGTGGAACGTGTAATGTTGTAAATGTGATTGCGACCGAAAATTACAATGGACAATGGCAGATACTCGAGGCTTGTAAGGTGCTGAATGATGTTTTACCTGGACCGTACAAATGTGGATAATGTTAATAAGAGACTCCGCGATGATTAGGAATTATTGTTGCAAAAAAAATACGTATGTCGGTATCTATGGAACACAATAAAAAAATTTGTTGCTCAATTGCGTCCACTTGAAGCAGAATAAACATACACAGTGTAGCACAGTGATAAGACTAGTGTAACTGATGTCAGGAGTGAAGCTACGATGTTGACGAGAATTGAGCAAGGTCACTTTTTCTAACTTGAGTAACTTGCAGTAGATCGCTCTCCAGTATAACTCTTGGATAAATGGGCTAAAGCCAAGTTTAAGCTAGATTTAAATGCTGGCCTTTGAAAGCTATACAACGATATATAATTTGTGAGGTGCAATATCTTTGCCAGGTGAGAT
The DNA here is from genome assembly GCA_958299035.1 of Cylicocyclus nassatus. Lineage (NCBI taxonomy): Eukaryota > Metazoa > Nematoda > Chromadorea > Rhabditida > Strongylidae > Cylicocyclus > Cylicocyclus nassatus. The sequence continues at coordinate 67,001,045 of CATQJL010000112.1, forward strand.
AGTTTCCAGAGGTCAAACGGTACCCCCCCCTCCACGTCAGAGCCCCATATCTCCACGATGGGGGCATTTCATGATTTAATTTTTTTTGCATCTTCAAGAGGGAGGTCCATTTAGTATTACCTATACCCTCGCAAAGAGATTCCACGGGAGCGGCTGACTTAAATTCCAAATTTACCTGTGTTTTTCAAGCGCCTTTTATTCCTTGTTGTAACTCTCCTTCAGTATATCCGATCTTTCTGCGAGGGTATAGGTAAGACTCAGTAAACCTTCCTCTGTAAGATGCAAAAAAAACTGAAGCACGAAATGCCCCCGTCGCCGAGATATGAAGCTGCAAAAAAACCCATCAAAAATCGATTTTTTTAATATAACTCTTATATAAGTAATTAATTCAAAACGGGAATAGTGTAGGTAGATTCGTCTCCTCAAGAGCTTTCGAATGATATATAACATGTGGGGGTTTACTGCTTCCGGGTTGCGGGAAGGGGGGGTGATCGGTCTCAGTTCAGGGCGATCACCTGGCGGCGCCTCTCCAATGCATTAAAGGCAGCGGCTCGGCAGAATAGACCTACCTTAGATTTTGACACAGACGGATAGGAGGCCCTCCAAGTAAACCAAAAGAGCAACTCCGGCCGAAAATGTGAATTCTGCAAGCCAGGGGGGCGGCCCATGCGTCGCTCCCCTTCCTCCTTTCGCTCCCCGAACACCTTGTTCGGACGAGTATTCTCCGCTAGACGGCGCAGGACCTCCAACCGCTTTCCCGCATTGTGCATGCTATACAAAGCCAAAATTACAGGCAGCAGGGTCTTCGTGCCAGGGCCCTCCCGACTCCCCTTTGAAAAATTCTCGTCCGAGCTGCATTTTGGAAATCGAAAAAAACGCCCCGAAAAAATTTTTTTCACCCCTCTTAAAGCTCAGATTCGGGATCTACGGGTCGAGAAGGCCCAAAGCATGCAAAAAGATGGAAGTGCAAAATCTGCCGAGCCGCTGCCTTTAAGGTGGCGGGGGGTGATCACCCTGAACTGAGGCCGATCACCCCCCCTCGCAGAGCTTAAAAAAAAATAGGACCCCCACATGCTATATATCATTCGAGAGCTCTTAATGAGTACAATCTACCTATACCCTTCCCATTCAATTTCATTCACATACATACAAGTTATTTGCAAAAAATCGATTTTTGGAGGCGTGATTTTTGCTCTATTTGCGACTTCATAACTCTAAGAGGAATACTTTTTAGGATCTACTTTTTTCTCTATGTGATAGAGGAAAGGTTTCATATTAAAGCCTATACTCTCGCAAGATGAAATTCTGCAACTTACTCAAGTTATACTGACTCAAAAACTGACATTTCTCAAATTTGGCCAACATTGCGACTGCAACTGTGCTGCCCTAAAAATTTCTCCTGACACCATTTGTACTAATTTTATCATTGTTCTGGACTCTATATCTTTATCTACTTTAAGCGAACACTATGAACACCATTCTTTTATTGTACTACATAAATATCGACATAAAATTTTATTTGCAAAAAAATAAAACATGATCAATGCAAGGTCTTTTGTTAACATCATCCACATCAATATTCTCCAGGTAAATCTGTCGTCCATCAGCGCCTTTCAGGCTTCCAAAGTAACTGCAATTGTCCGCTGCCCATGTTATTGTCGGTCGAGATCATTTTTATAAGATCTGCGTTCGATCCTTCTGAAAATGCATTTGTTCATTGATATTTTTGTAATTGTGCAGAAATTCCTCACCTTCAAAAAAAATTTTCGTCCGTCAGGTGAAGGGGGGGGGGGGTGGTCCGGCCTCCAAAGTGAAGGGGGGGGGGGGTGAGCATTTGCTCACCCCATCGCACCTATGCTTGCATGTGTTCTTCAGTGCTTTGCTAGCATAAGCAAAGACGCCTTCGGGTAAATCCTGGGGCACCTGGAGAGCGTCCAAACAAACAGATGGAACGCTTTGAACGTGTTTATTTAGTGCTGCATAAGCAGTAAACATATACGCGCAACTCGTTTGCAGCTTTAGCTCAGCTAGATGAAGAGCGAGAGAGTAGCTAAGATTGGAGGAATTTGCAGGAGTGAAATCATTCTATAATAAAGAATGGCAAGGTTTTGCACTTACATGTTGACAAGTTGCGGACTGAGGCGAGTGATTGCCGAGGGTGCGGAGGGTGCAGATTGTCTACAAGGCTAGCGTGTTTTCGTAGGGGTACAGGGGGTGGTAAATATCGTGTCTCCTCGAGGAAGGCGTCCAAAAGGGGTGCGGTTCTTAAGTGCAAAAAGGCTATAGTTGGGAAGGGGCCGACACTCTCGTAAGGTTGCTAACAGTACCCCCCCCCCCCCTTCTTTCGCAAGTTTGAACTCTGCCGGTATGAATGATTCGGAACTCGCTGTCTAGCGTAGACATGCTTTAATAGTTCCTCACCGTTTACCCTTCGACTGCTCACATTTTCATTTTCCTGCTTAAGTTCTTGGCTGCCCATAATTAGTTAAAGTTCATAGCTGGCATAGTTGGTGAGAATTGATGAGGACAGTTCTCTGTTCTTGAAATAAGTTGGTAAGTCGTAAGGCTATTCTTATAGGTCTCTGCAATCATTTCTCACAACTTCAGTCTGTTCGCTGTTCATTGGGCATATCTTTCAATGCTTAATCTGTTCATAGGGCTCTTTCTTGATTTGTAGGTGCCAGTAAGGCAGTTCTACTAAAAATATTGATCTGTAAGCTCCCCTGAGGAGTTTTTTCGACAATTATTTAGTTAGCGGTTATTTGTAGGGTGGTTCCTTCTCAAAGTATCGGTCCGCAAGGGGAACATTTCATTTTCATATTTATAGTTCTAAAGGTGGACCATAATGCGCTTTTTTTCAGATATGAATTTGAAGAGGAGCGGAAGGGCTCGTAGAATCGTCATACAATTATCGTTCCATAAGCTTCTCATCAGGCACTTTTTAGGCTCGTACTTGTTTCTCAAAATGCTGATGTATAAGCGACTAGGGCACCTCCTAAAATTGTCGGTCTGTGTGCGGCGCGTAGAGGAGTTACTTGTGAAAGTTGGTTTGTATGAGGCGTAGATATACTGTAACCTGTTCTAATTATTTTTTCTCTCTCAGAAGACTAATTCATAAGGGAGTCGGAAAGCGCTCTTTCTCCAATATCGGTCTTTGAACGGCTGCAATTTTTTTCGAGATATTGGTTTGAGGGTTTCCAGCTCAATTCTTGATATATTGGTCTGTGAGCGCCCATAGAGCGGTTATTTCCCAAAATGCTGCAAGAGGCCCATGGAGCGATTCTTTACAAATTATCGTTGGCAAGCCCCCCCCCCCTCCCCGCTCGGCCGCTCCTTTTAGAAATTATCGATTTGCAGCGGCACATAGAGCAATTTTTCTTGAAATATTGGTCTGTAAAATCCCGTAAGGCAGTCCTTTCTCAAATTATGGTTTGTAGGTGGCCCATAGAGCAGTTTTATCACAAAATATTGGTTGTATATAGGTTCCAAGGGCGGTTCCTCCTCAAAATACCATTGTGTAGGCCTCTAACAATAAGTAGCTGGCAGCTTCTTTCTCAAGACTTTGGTCTTTGGCTGTCCATAGAGCAGATTATACGTGAGTGCCTCGTAGGGCAATACAGTTTGTAGGGGCTGTAGATCTGTAATCTGGAATATCTGCTGATCCCCCATAGGGCAGGGCTTCCTGTAATTATCGGTCTGTGGGGGAAGGAAGAGGGGGGAGGGTAAGATAGCCTTTTCTCAGAATATCGGTCTTACAAGGGAAGTGTCAGAACTCGCAGTGGCCTTTTGACATGAAATAAGTATCATCTGAAGCAGCTTGAAATGCTGATTCCAAAGCAGCCTTTCTTAGCTGCAGAACTAATCTAGGACGAGAGTTATTGAATTTAATTTGCGGGAAATTTACAACGCTGAGAATAGCCAAAAATTAAAGCGAACATTTTTTCGGGCTCAAACATAGATGAAACAGTCCAACAAAGTTTAACGTAATCCTACGCCTTCATCAAAGTCATGCTGTGGTGCTTAAACAAGCAATTGAAAGGTTCCCCGTGATCACAGAGTACTTCAAACAGTGTAAAATTTAATGTTTAAAATGCCCATGACTCGCGACCCAGATCAGTTCTGCAGCTAAGAAAGTATGTTTTGGAATCAGCATTTAAAACTGCTTAAGATGGTACCCATCCCATGTCAAAAGGCCACTGCGACTTCTGACACTTCCCTTGTTAGGGCAGTCTCAGCACGGTTCTTTCTCCAGTAGGGTTTGTTGGGAGAGGAACGACGGAGGAAGGGGAAGGGGGTTCTTGTAAACCTCGGTCTGTAGGGAACTGTGAGTAACTTCTCAAATCATCGGTCTGTTAGTGGCCTATAGGGCATTTTCTTTCTATAACTACCACTCTGCAGCGGCGCATAGGGCAGTTATATTCTCTAATATATCGATGGTAGTTACGTAAAGATACCTTCGATTCGTTGCGCACAAAGACTGCGGACTTATCGGCGCCTCTGTGATCAAGTGCTTTTTCGTTCCTCTTACCACCTGCTGTCTCTCCCACGTACCAGCTATTCTGGTCGTACGCAATGGCACCCAGTCTTTGTGCGTTTTGAATCGACGATATGTCTCAAGCAGCTCATAGCTTCTGTTGTTTCAAAATACCAGCTTGTGCTACACATAGGGCGAGCGACTGCTTCTTGCAATAATAGACTTTGAGCGGCTCTTAGGACAATTTTTGAAAGTTGGTTTGAAGATTTGAAGGACAATTTCTTCTTGATATCGGTCTGTGTGCGTCCATAGGGCAACCTTTTCTGGAAAAGGTCCGTAAGCGGCTCGTAGGATCATTCTACATGAGCAGTTCTTTTTCGAAAATATCTTTTTTGAAAAATACCAGTCTGTAAGCAGCCCACAGTGCAGTCTTGTCAAAATAAGGGTCTGTAAGCGGCCCATAGGGCATTTCCTTCTAATGACTAATTACCGTCCGCGGGCGGACCATAGGGCAATTTTTCCGTCTGTAAGCAGCTTAAAGGCTTACCCGCAATATTCGATTTGTAGGGGGGGGATTGTATGGCAGACTTATCCCAGAAGGGCACTATTTTCTCAGATTACCGCTCTGTAGGAGGCCTGTAGGAAAGTTTTTCTTGAAGTATTCTTCTCCAGGATCGTGGGGCAGCTCTCACATATACCGCTCTGAAGGCGCGGAGCAGTACGTATTTGCAAAAAGTGGTTTATAGGCGACGCATAAGGCATGAGAATACAATGCTTGTTTTCGCTGCCGGAATTTTTCGGGAACTGAGGTACTTTCTGAGTGTTTAGCTGAGTGTAGACTACATCGTCGCTTTGAGAGTCGACTGCTTGGTGACTCTGTTGAGATTGGTGCAAACATTTGACCCAAAGAAAATTTTTAGAAGAGAGTCAAAAGGTATTGAATAATCAGCAAAGAGGATTCTCACAATCAGAAGAGTCAAAAGTCATTTATTACTCGGTTTCAGTTGCCCAGAACCCTAAAAAGGTATAAAACGTAGAGGTTATTGTGGTGATGACTATATGTACCCTAGCATACTTGCAAGCGGCCCTTAGGGCCGCTAGTTTCTTCTAAAAATTTGTATGAATTCTTTTCCATCGTCGAAAATCTGGTCTGTGAGTCGATTACCTACACATTTTCAACAATTCTTGTTTTATGTTTTTCTTTCCATATCTATCTTTGTGCCTTTCTGGATCGCTTATACAAATTACGTTTGTCCATTCATTTCATTTCGATTGGCAAACTTTGTACATTGTTTCATGCTGTTTCCAAAATAAGTTCTGTATTTGTTTGTTTTTCTCCCTCTCAAAAATCACAGCTAACGCGCACATATGTTAGAGGTAGCATAGACCGCCATTATATGTTCATGGTCAGCTGTTCGGGATTGCCTTCTCGTGCTCTCCATGCGTCACTCTCTGTACGTCACCGCATAATATTTATGCGTTACATCAATAGCGAAGAGCTTTTTCCTCATTCTTTCTTCATGGTAGAGACTAGCTTCCCTTCTGACCAAGGTTTTGCATCCGGTGCTTGACTCGTTCCGAATTTTAGTCACAAAAGAAATGATTAGTCAGCGCTCAACTGTATTTATAGTTCGGTATTTCTCCCCGTCGGTCTCATGAACTGGTCAGCAAATTTGCTCAGTGATTTTCTTCGCGATTTCATCAACGATCTTATGATAACTCGATGATTGATTTGTTGATTTTGTCTTTAGAATTTGCTTTCCCAAACTTTTTGATAATTCGCATAGCGTAATTGATTAGAAATCATTTTTGATAGAAAAAACTGTGCGTAGCTTCGGCCAATTATCAAAGTCATCAGAATGTAGCCTACCTTCTTAAGAGTGCAGGTGGTTCAGTGATCTTTTTTAATTTCTTGTGCTTTGATCTGCAATTAGAAAGTTTTTCTATTGCAACTGTTCATCACAACCTTTCTTTGCAAACAATTTATTGCACTTTTCCTTACAAATTCTGACCGGTCATCAATCTTACAACTTAAGAACGATTAATCACAAATCAAAGGGTATTCTTCTCTATCTCGACATTCCACTCCTGCCAATACCTGTTTGTCAGCGATACAGAAACTTTTTCTTTGAAAAGTAATTTTGGCCTAATTTTTTGTTTTTGTTTCCACACTTCTTTCGCTGAGCCTCTGTCACTAAAATTTTTGCAATTTATAATTATTTTTATACAAATTGGTAGCATGTATTCGTTATACTGCCGCACTTAGGCTCTTACCCGCGCACAATCACATGTGAGACCTTTTCCCCTCGAAAATGAGAGGAAGCAAGTAATCCAAGCCTTTGTGCCTTTTTATATGGTGATGTGGCATGAATTATGACGTGTTATTTCGCCGAAACGTCGCGATCCTCGTGGCCATCGCGCTGCGGGTTTTCGCGACGCGACGGGCACAATGATCGGGGAGAAGGGAAGCGGGGGAGCGACCAGCGGCGGCGCACCGTCGTCGCAGCCGCGCTCGCCGAGAGCGGTGTGGCTGACGTTCGGGATTCCGGTCGGCGGCCCATCATCGTCGCACTCGCGCTCAACGTCGACATTCTCCTATTCCGCGCTTATTTACACTTCCACCCAGAAGAAAGTGCGAGAAACTGATCTCAAGCACATGTTTGCCCAATGGAATCTTGTCGTTGATGATACAGCGCCTATGCTGCGCAATGCGCTCCTATGTATCCTCTTCGTTTCGTTGATGGCTGTGTAATAAATGCGTTGTGCGCGATAGATGCCGCGTGGTGGTTACCGTCTAACTCCTCCACTTCCAGTTTTGTAGCAGGATCCATCGTGTAATCCGAATCCCCAGTGAATTTTCCTGTGTTCGGGTGTGGTTGCAATTTTTTTGCAGTTGTCTAACATTTTTTACGAAACGATTCGCTTGCAAGCTTGCAGCCTCTGATGCACTTTCCGTTTTTTGCCCTTGATAGAAGTCCCAGTGTAGCAGCTTCGTGCCAGTGGTAACGCTATCAATAGATGACCTTTTTTGCGTTTTTGAGAAGCTTTGCATGCCATCTTCCACACATTTATTTTTGCTTTTCTTCATGCTATGATGTGCAGAAATTCTCGGTTAGTTTTTTCATGTTTCTTTGTGCTCTTTCTCTCACCTTTTCATACCCTCTTTTCAAATGAGTCATCCCGTTCTTGTTTTGCTTTGACTCATAGGTAACGATTAGGGCATTTAGGTTCACTGTTTTGAAGTTTGGACCTATCCACAGAGTGCTTTCATACAACCTGATAACTTCTTTCATGTGATTTTTACTTTCCTCTTTCTTTGCAGATATTTTTCTATTCAATTTCGCATTCTCTGTCTTCATTTTCTCCTCAACATCATTTCGTCAAACATAACGGTAACAGCTAGTTCCGCGTATGACTTTTTTATTTTGTATCTTTTGTTTCCGGATTGTTTATAATGGGACAATATTCTGGTAAACGATCACATAAAAGTGAAACTGTTACCGTATTCTGGTTTTGGGATCTTGATCTTTGGAACTTTTCTCTTCCTTGCCCTTTGATGGTCTTCTTGATTGAGAAAACTTTGATGTTTGATTGAAAGGTTGAAAAAGCAACTCTTCTACCAATATTTTCTCTATATCCAAGTTCACTGCTCTCTTATCGTTGATATCTGATACTACCAACATTTTTTTTGTTTTTTGGGAGTATTCGTGATTTTGTCTTGATTTTCGGGCACTGTTCGTCTTCATCACATGTTTCCTTGTGTGCATTCCTCTTCAGTTCAGTCAACAGTATCACGCCAAAAAATTTTTCTGTCATGGATTCGTACTATCAAAAAATTAGTGCAACCTTTTCCAGGTATATCAGTGCCTCTTCATGCGTTATCGTCTCCAACGACGTATTCAGCGATGAATGACGCCAAGCAGGAGACGTTCAGCGTCGAACAGTTACAATCGATTGACGTTTTTCGAAGTCGAACACAACTTGATGAGGCACAAGCCATTTCATTTTTGAAAGGTTGGTCAGTTTACTTTTGCTTTTATCCCTTTTCCCTTCTTTCTTGTTGGTATTTCGGCAACGTTTTTTGTTCTCTCGAGTGATGATTTTGTAGTCTGCAGTGTAAACAACTTGCTACAGAGCGACACATTTCTATTTATAACCCACTGTGTCATCTGTTTGCTGAGTAACCTTTAATCCGGAAGTGTTGATGTGCAAAGTCACTACGTGTTAATCATTCCGCCATCATGTGTACTATAGAAAATAGAAACGGAAGATAATGTTGTAAAATCTGAATTGCGCTAGTATTTTGCAAGTATCTTGTCAAATGTCTTTTTGTTCATACTAAAGCCAAAAATCGTTTTTTGTCAAGCTGAAGTCGTTTTATAGCGATTTTTGAGCTTTAAATTTTTTTTATTGAGCGGGTCGCTTCAAGAGCTATGAGTAAACTTAACTTTATCAGTAAATTTTGAACAAGTTTTGCGTATTTTTGAAACGATGCTTAAAGAGATTTTCTTGCTGATAGTCTCGGATATTTTTGTTTTTTCGAAGCGTTTTTGGGCTTCACTTCTGTTGATGGGGGCAACGAAAAGCCAATCTAATTTTGGCGAAGAGCCAAAATTTACAGAATCTGCTGACTTCACTGATTTAGGTTCAAGGTTCTTGTTGTTATGGTCATGATAGTAAATTCTAAATATACTACCAAACTTCGGTCCTTGCGTCATTTTTGTTGATAAGATTCGTGTTGTCAATCATATAATGCTCATTCTAAAAAAAGATACTTCGGGGTCATGAAAAGCCATGTTTGTTCGTGTTTGTGCTGCAGCTTAGTTCCAAGTGCCCACAATTAGGTGTGATTCCGCCGTTCGGGGGCATCGTAAAAGCGTAATACGAACGACACGACATGTGTATTATGTGTTCAATGATGACGAAGAGCAAATAGACCAAGCGCCGAGCAGCGCAGCAGTAGCAGCAGCCGCGCGCGTTATGTGTCGAAGACATACGGAAGGAATTTGTTCAAGTGTTGATGGAAAGCTGCTGATAAGCGGCGTTCCATCTGCATTCGGTCGGGGTCGTCGTTTTCTGCACCGCGTTTGTTGGTGGGGAGACACATCTCCGCATGCCGACGTGGACATTCCACCTTGTTCATTGAACAGAATGTTATCGGAAGAAAAAACGCATGATCGATTGGTTTGTTCGTCGTCGAGTTATTGCTGCATGCAGTCGGACAATAATTCCGCGAATGAAGCAATTTCGTTGGTGTTATGCATATACGAATGTGCTGTTTGACGGGGGAATGGAAGTCAAAAGTCATCAAGTCATCACTGTTGTTGTGAAGACTTCACTGGAGTTTTGTTGTGCTCCTGTTGATTTCAAGAGCATAGCAGTCAGTAAAAGAAGTAAATAATTTACATGGGTGTAGTGTAAACACAGTCTAGTAGGCTTTTATTGCTAATGTGTGCAATCACACACTACCGAAGATGAGGACTGCACGCAGATTTCCCAGAATAGAAATGATGGAAGCACTCACTCAAGCTTCTTCTGACAAGGCCTGTCTAGACTACAAAGAAAACTAAAAAGAAATTTTTGGACAAGATAGGTCTTGCAAACAATCTCGTCTTGAAAACACGCGGTTGCGCAGGTCAGCAAATAAATCGACGTAAAAATTTTGATTTGCATTTCTACCAGTCGAGGTACAGAAATGAAAGGAAATGAGAAAAAAACAACGATAACTGGCATCACTGTTGAAAAACCGATGAGCCTGAGAGCCTGGTATCGTCATGGTCTACACTGCATCATTTTGGAAATGCTCTACTTGTGGTTAGATTCCTGTTCATTTTCTTTGTGTGTTATGTGATGCTGTTTGCTCGACTGGACTAAATTTTGAGATTAGTGTTTTGAGCCTGCGTAGATGCACCCGCGCTGCCTGATCGCATCATAATTCCACATTCATTTGTTTATGGCCCCATTTTTACCTACAGGTACGCTTGTTCGGTAACATCGTTCTGGAAATTACTATGAAGTTTTTTTGTTCGGGCCTTTAAACCATTAACCAAATCTGTCCCCCGTGTAAATTGCTGGTACCTCTATTGATCAGAGGTTACGGATTGTTTTGAGCCAATCACCAAGGTTTTGGATATTACTACGCTACCATATCGCTGTCTGTTATGGCAGGAAAAAGATGTAGAAGAATATGTAACGACATGTGTTATGGTAGCGTACATCAAGTTTTTCCTGTTCTTGAAAAGTGGAGTGAAAAGGAAATGATTGCTAAGGGATTATGGTTCCCGAGTGCTTGCAACCAGTTCCTGCAAGAGATCTTGTCCGCTACAAGCTCGTCTTTGAAAGCTTTCTTTGTGATAGCTTGCTTTCTTGCTATTGTTCAGAATAGCGGCTTTTGAGAATGAGAGTGGGACAAGAATAGCTATAATCACTCGGAGCGGCATGACTGTCGTGAACTTTCGAAAAATTGTAATTTTTGTGCATCTTATTGTCGGCGAGCGATTAGCGCACTCTATGAAACACGTCCGACTAGCGCGAAGTTTGATCGGATTAAACGGCCGCACTATCCCTGAGCTATGCAATTTTCTACTAGTGATTGCGTTGAAGAGGGAAAGCAGTGAGGCTTTCCATACGCAGAGTGTATGCAGCCTCCCATCCCGTTTTAGTCGATCTCATCTTGTCCACGATGAGTTACTGACTTGCCAGATGCGGAAATGTGCTAGCAGGGAGTTGGCTCATTTTCCAGCCAGCTAATGTGGCAAAAAGCAAAATGAAATGAGCGTTGGAGTGATTTATGAGATATAACCCTCCGAAACTAGTCCGCTGGAAAGCGTCCATTATGTGGGAATGCTAAAGGCCTTGATTATGGACAACTATCTTACGCTGCGAAAAACAATCTTTCCCTTGGTCGTGAACTATATAGTGGTTTTCTGGGGTCTGAGCTCTGTTCTTGAACTTCTGACGCTGGTTTCCATCTGTGGTTTCGTGCGAGCATCGAAAATTTTCAAATCAATTGTTTTGCGCTTCTTAATATGCTTGCAGAAAAACTTCTTGTTTTGGCATATTTCTCTCATAGAAGAGGCATATCGTTTTCCTTCAATAGAGACCATCCATTAGAAGCCTGCTCATTTTTGTGAATACAATGAATTTTATGGCAACTTTTTCATTAGCGTCCAGAATAATCTTGAAGAATGATATCTAATTTCCAGAATGCGATTGGGATCTGGCAGTGGCATTGAAAAACTTCGAACTAGAAGGTGCACGAGAAGAGATGGCATCGATGACGCCGTCCACATCGCATGGTGGGTTTTTTGCATTTTTCTTTTTTTTTCGTTGCGTAACAGTTTTATCTCGCATGTTTCTGGATTTACACCTATTTCAAACTTTGATGCCTTCTTTTTTTGTTAGTTTTATCTGTGAAATCGCCGTGAAGCACCAGTAGAGCATTTCTCTTTTTTTTTTGATACGGGTCTTTCCCGTAATAAACTATGTATGAGGTGGTTCTTATTTTCCTCTTCTATGTTTGTTTAACAAACCCGTATGTCGACTCCACTCCACTGCTCACTTGTGTGTCGTTTGCAACACACTCGTTTTTCATGCCAATGTACTTTATCGCTGTTCTTCCTCCGTCTGCACCCGAGTACTTTTTCTATTTAGACAAAGTGTCTGGACTTGGCGAATGGGGTACTCGAAAGCTTCCGACACCAGGATATGCTTTTTGCCTTCCGGATTTGGAGCGACTCGCCCCAGATTTCCGAAATTTCCTTGAGAAAGATCTAATTGAGACACCTACACAGCGAAGATTGGAGGCATCAAGTGAGTATCTTTATTTTCGATTATTTGTATATTATTATTTGTATATCTGTATATTATTATATTATTATTTGTAAGCATATCTGTTTCTCATTTCAGAACATCTGAATTGGTGGCATCAATATGGTGAAAAGCTATATCCATTGTCGACTACTGGAGATGGTAACTGCTTACTACATGCAGCTTCACTGGGTAAGCTGTAGATTGTAATTTTTACTTTTTCCTAGTTTTCAGTTTATTATTTTAGGAATGTGGGGACTGCATGATCGTCAACTAACCCTTCGCGAAGCCTTGTACGAGATGCTGAAACGAGGCTCGAGACGTAGTGCTCTCTGGCGTCGTTGGAAATGGGCAGAGCATCATGCTAATCAGGTAAAATGTCTTCTTTTCATTGGGTTGCCATTTTTGACTGCGGAAAGCCTTTACTTTTTTCCACGAGAACTCTTGTTGATGCGAGCATCTAGCATTGCAGCGTAGTCCGCTTGTTCACGTTAATGGGAGATGTCTTCTCAAATTAAGTTTGTTTGCAAGGTAGAGTAACTCGAAGGGGATCTCCCTGGAGACTCCGGAGGCCTGCTCGAAAACTTACCCCAGATTAGAGCGTAATGAGAGAGCGGGGAGCTGTGTGTACGAAGGGAATGACTATGAGGATGATTAGGGAGTAATGAATTTGCCCGGTAATGGAGTAATTATTCTCATTTTATAGGCTAGCGGACTTAGCCTCACGTTGTCTGATGAAGAATGGATGCAAGAATGGAATGGTATCGTAGCATTAGCGTCACCTGTACCTAGGTAAGTACCATTATTCTCCTGTTTTCTTCTCATGATTGCTTTTTCCAAAACGTTTTTGCAACTTCTTATTGTCTAGGAAAACCGATGATTCGAGTTCTGATTCCACCGACCAGATTTACGAAAGTTTGGAAGCGATTCATGTGTTTGCATTAGCTCATGTACTGAAAAGGCCTATAATAGTAGTGTCGGATACGGTACGTTTAGAAGTTCTGTTGCAGAAAGTGTTGGGTGTTATGGGTGTTATTCTGCAGGTACTTCGCAATGCTAAAGGAGAAGAATTGTCACCGGTTTCGTTTGGAGGAATTTATTTACCACTAGAATGTCCATCAGAGCAATGTCACAGGTAATTGATTTTGACTTCTTTGTTTTTATGATTTTTGATCACCTGACGTTGTTCAAGGTCTCCGCTGGTATTGTGCTATGATTCGGCGCATTTCTCACCATTAGTTCCGATGAGGCATGACTCATCGCAAATGCGTGAGTTGTTTGATGGTCTTTTGGTGGAATTTATTAGTTCGATCGGGGGAAACGCGCGTTGTTTTTAGAGATCATCCCGATAACAGACATCAATAGAAATCTACTCCCTGTGCATTTTGCTATCGATCCTGGACCAGATTTTAGTTGGTTAGTTGTGTTTCAGAATTTTATTCCTTTTTTATTTCGTAGATATTTGTGAGTCTTTCTGAATTTTGTTATTATCAGGAAAGAATGTGCTTCACCTTCACAGAAAATGTGAGAATCGAACCCTTCTTCAGCTCTCTAGTTTACGAACCTTTTCTTTAGTTTCAGCTTCTAGAACAGTGCATGTCTTGTTAGGAAACTGTGAATGTCGTAAATGTGGTCAGAGTGTGATTGTAAAGGAAATAAAAATCTATTGAAGGTGGAGCGATGATGACGATGCATCGATGGCGGCGCGACTTGCGATGACAGATGGCGATAAACTAGCGCTATTGAGCGAATATATGGATCTGGTGAAAATGGACGTGAGAAGGGGAAGTGTGAAGAAGACCAGACCAATTCGTACCACACAGTCATCAACAGGAATGGATAAAAGTATGACATTGGCTAGTAGCGGTTAGTAGGTCAATTTTAGCGTTGGGACTCGTGCTCGTACTGTTGTGCTTCATATTAATTGAGATCATCTTGATTGGGCGGAACAATACTTACTATTTACGAAGCAATGTGTATACGACATGCGCGTAATCGAATAATTGTGTACAATAGTTTTGAGACGCGCGAGCATACCCAAATGTTCCAAACTGAGACGGGATTGTAGTAAACTACTTGCAGTCTCCATTCTAATATGCCGCGGGCATACTTCACGCGGTCTCACAAGGAAAGGAAGGTTGGTCGAAGTGGCCTTTTGAAATGAGATGGGTACTGCCGTGTAGAGCTTGGAACGCTGATTCCAAATCTGCCTTCGCTATCTGCTGCGGGCTTTTGGGCGAGGAGTTATGAAGGTTTTTGTGAGTAAAGATCTGAATACAAGACTAGGTTAAAATCAGTCGCAACATTTTTTATAGGGATTAATTGGTAGTCAGGTCACTCCTGGTGGAACAAATAATCTTGATTCAAATGTACCAACTCGCTGCTGCCTCATTTGAACGTTGGGAAGAGGTTACGAGTTATTTTACCCTATTTTTGCATTCAGATTTTTACTCACAAAAACCTCCATAACTCCTCGCCCAGAAGCCCGCAGCAGATAGCAAAGGTAGATTTGGCAGCGTTCCAAGCTCTACAAAACAGTGTACATCTCATCTCAAAAGGCCACTTCGACCAACCTTCCTTCCCTTGTCAGTCGCCACGCGATCTGGTAATTTGCCACATGTTTTCAAATTTAATACTGGCAGATTCCAATTGCACAGCATGTGTACTTCCGTAGGTTAGTGAAATGCCCTGTCTTACGTACATTTAAAAACCCTGTACGGTGAGTTATGAACTACTGGAGTATTGCCAAATCGCGTGACGTATGCTCAGGGCTTTACAGTACCATCTTCTGATATGATAACGCTTAAGGCCTAAGGCATACCTCAGGCGATTTCAGTCGCCGCGCCTTCTGGCAATTTGCCAGATCTCTTCACATACAATACTGGCAGACCCCAAATGCATAGCATGTATAACTTTTGAAGTTTGATAAAATGCACCATCTTCCGTAAATTCAGAAACCCCTTACGATGAGTTATGAACAATTGGAGCGTTGCCAAATCGCGCCGCGACAAGAATCGCGTGAGGTATGCCTTAGGCCTAAGGACTAATACACTTGATGGAGCTGCTCCAAAGCGATGACAATTGTGCACATCTTTCTTAGCTTACATCTAACTTCATGTGAAGTTATAAAGTTCGTGCTTACCAATTTTGGACATTACATCAAACGTTCGGCTACTTTTTTTGCATAGTCATAATCCTGAAGTACATAACAATTACGTGACGTGGAACTAATGTGACTATTTGGTTCGGACAAAAAGGTGGAACTGGGTTGTGATTTGTACTGGAAGCAAGGGATCTGTTGTCGAATTTTTTGCTGCTTCGATCTAGAACGTTTAAAGCGCCGAGCGATTGCCGAACATTCTAATCTTTGCCCAACTTACCATCTTTTGTATCTATCCTTCTGTCATAAGCTTCCTCTCACCTTCGAATTCTGCCATGTGGCAAGTCTTGTTCTTGCCTCGCCCTCTTTTGGCTTGCTCTCTTCAAAATTCTGAATCTTAACTGCTATGGGCCTTGATCTATTATTGTTGACTTGAGATTAGTTGCTAAGTGCTTTCACGGTGTCATAGTCGTTAAAAGCCCCAGAAATTGACCTGTTGTAGTGGAAATATTCGCTTCCTCTTGTGTACATTAGAAAAAATCTTTGTTTAGGTGTAGCAAGCGGCACACAAGAGAAGAAGCGTATAATCAACGAGATTACTCAACAGTTCCTTCGCACGTTTCGCCTATCAAATGGAAAGAATAAGGAAAATGGCATTGATGCACGTGTGAGTGTTCTGGTTATGTCATGCTATACGTTTTTTTTGCATCTTTTCTTTTTTGTTTACTCATTTTTTGGATTTAGACCTGTGCTGCTGACTTATCGCGTACTAATTGCCTAATCGCTTCACGTTTGGTATCATCTTCACACGAATATATGGAAGAGATGGTTAGGGAGTACATGAGAAGTGCTAGGGAAAGATTCTTGAGTGCAAAGCAGGTAAGTGCTTTTTCAAATTACAGTTTACTTCGCATTCAGTTATCTATCCCATATGCATCCAGTGTCGTTCACTTACTCTTGCGTTTAGCCCCAAAATGGCCGAAAACGCATAAGCCGATCGTTTAGCGCCTCATCACTTATGATTACTTGCATCAATCAATATTGTGGAAAGGTATGCATGTTTATTTCAAAAATTTGACCAGTTTTTCTTTCAATCTTTGTTTTAGCCAGCGCTACAAAGTAACAACTTCTTGTGCCGGGAGTGCTTTGAACATCAGAAAGAGCAGATGATGTCATTCAACTGCGAAAATCCGCATCTGCTGAGAAGAATTCCTGCCGCTGTAGTGACAACGACAGCCAAAAGCACAACGATGCCGGCGATCGCCACGCCCACGAGAACCGCGCCGCGTGATGCATTACGTACAGCTGCGCAAAATTCGTCAAGACCAGCTCCGGTGCTTGGCGTGACTAAGGAAGGAATGAGCACAACAACGAAGTAAGCTACAAATCTGAGATTCGTTTTCGTTTTCGTTTTTGTTATCGTTTTTTTTTATTCTTGTTGTTTTTGAAACTTATAAAGACTATTTTCACAATTTTTAGTATATCCGCGATCGAAGGTGAGAACGGTGTCACCCATTACTACGTATCCGGTGAAGACCCACCGCCAGTCCAGCTGTCGCCTTCGCACGCTTCTTGTGCCGCCTCGCAGACGATGTCGCCGGTTCGCGTCACTGCCACAATGTCGCAACTCGCCTCGTAGCGCTCCGCCCCCGTTTGTTTTTCTAAATAGCGTGCGTGCGTCACGCGTCATCACTGATTGTTCGATTTAAATGCGCTTTCCGTCTGTGATTTCTTTCGCTTTCTGCCAGATTTGCTACAGAGTAATATTTATACGTGGTTTAGAGATAAATGAATATTTGCCGTTTCACTTCTAAGGTGTTTGCGATGTCGTTGTCGAACGATTGTACGTGCTTTCTGGGAGAGGAAGTGGTAATCAACATAAGCAGTAACATAAATGGGATACGGTATTGAAGCCCAATAATGAAGCATAGTCGTTCTTAAAGACGAGTTGAATTGGTGGCAGAAAGGGCCATGCTGTGCAGCAAGCGCTCCGCTCCCATTTATTTTCAAAACTGTCCACTAGGTGATTACCGAATTGGACAAAAAAAATGGAAAAAAAATTGCTTTGGCTGTTCAAAATCACTTTCAAGGCGAGCACATTGGAAAAAGGGGTCCATTTTGCACATTGCAGAGGTAGTTTGTTCTACGATTCTAGGAAAGCGTGTAACAAATCAACGGTCCTCTTTGCCACTGCTGGAGCTGAGTTTCGTGCTCAGCCACTCCCCCCCCCCCCCCACTCCTTACTTCGTAATTCAACAGAAGAAAAAAATCCTCGAAAGACCTGCGACGGTGAAGAGTTAGAAACGAGGGGTAAAGGTCATTAGAACGCCAATGGACTCCAACACATGTACAACTAGCACCGGCTAGTCAGGCGTAGAGGCGCACGGCTTGTCGCAGATGTCCGCAACCGCTGCTTTTGGCGACCTGATGTTCTCTATCAAAAAAGTCGTATTTATAGAGCGCCGTGTTTATCGAGTCCAACATCTTTCAATCAATGATCAAGAGAAAGGAACAGGATAAAGTACGCGTGAAAAAGTGATCGAGAATAAAACCGAAGAAATGTTGTCTTTTTGACGCACTTTATTAGCATTAGAACATAGAGATTAAAAAGAATAGGGGACCTGGCTTCAGTGGCGAAGAATTTTGATAACATGGACCATTTGAGATGTTCAGCCTGATCAAGGAGCCTCTATTCAAAACGCTTGTCAGGATCTGGAAATGTAGCAGGCCGTAGAATGCTTCATGACTAAAGAAAAAAACTAATCCAAACAGTAGGAGCAGTGATAGTGAGATGGAGTAGTGATAGTAAGAACACAAGTCAAAGCATTCCGAGTAAGGAAAAGTTGGAGATGTAAGGGGAAGTTGTGCTTCTGTGTCTTCCGCCCGACAACGCGTCGATACTGCGCAGCAAATCTAGAAAATCGGGCACATCAACCGTTCACTGAGTTTCCAATGGTTTTCTCACTTGTTCGTAAAGTGTCATACGCAGAGTTGAGCAAGAGGTCAGGCACAACTCATGAAAACGACAACCCCTCCCCCCCCCCCCCCCCCGTGAAAACCCTAAAGCGACCCCTTCTTCCTTCTCTTGACCCCCAGAACCTCAGAATGTGACAATTTGGAGGGCATCATCCTTTTCTAGAAACTTTTCAGATTTGTGAGAAATGTACGCCCGATTTTCTGTAACTGCACTTTACACACGTAATTTGACGGCTGACTTTGATCTGAACCTATTGAAAGGGGCATAATTTTTCTAGGAGTGCGGCGTTCGGTTTCAAATTTCCATTGTAGTAAGAAGAAGTTATAAGTTCAATACTCCTAAAGGAATGGAACGATTTCTTAATTTTGAAGGCAAGTCAAAGGCAGCGGCTCGGCAGAGTGACAACTTTGGGATATTCATCGTTCTCGGTTCCCCTGGATGAGCTATGTCCAACACTGGATATCAATAACCCGCTTTTCCAGATGTGTAAAGTGCTAAGGCAGGCGGCGTATGCCTATTCAGAGCGCGATTGGCTCATGGTTGGAGACACCGTACCCATCTCGGCGGCAATTGGATTATTGGCTCCAGCAGCCATTTTCGCGACCCGTCCAAACAGCACTTTTCTCGTCTGAAGAAGCGATTTAGTGATATCTCTTGAAGCTGCAAAGCAAAGTCTTGGACTTAGCTCATTCAGAAGAACCGAGAACGATGAATATCCCAAAGTTGTCCCTCAAAAGCTCAGGCAGTCTGACCTTTTGATGGGTTGCGCCTGACTCCATTAACTTTATCACCAGAAAATCTTTTCCACCTCAATTGTATATGTTTCGCTAGCATAAACCTCAAGATTCTACAAAAGCCGTTTGAGCTTACCTCGACTTGTTTTGGCTTTGTGGTGATCGGTGGAGTTGAAGCACCCGAGGTAGAAAACGCGATGACGAACATTCTGGCAACATTCTTAATCCATTATTTGAAAGCGAATGAAGTCCATTTTCTACCATAAACTGATAAAGAGTAATACTTCGTTATAAATAGAAAAAAGCTGATTTCTTGCACTTTTTTGAAAGTCAACCATGATCAAAAACCATGCTTTTTAGACGTTAGGCCTCGGACAGAGTTCACGCGATTTGATCGTCGCGATTTAATCGCCGCGATTTTCATTCATTATTTTACATTCAAAAATTTCGAGCTGAAGTATCACAACCGAAATGCAAGCTATCGGCTTGCAATGAACTTGTAACAATTGTCTTGTAGCGATTGAGTCGCGACGATCAAATCGCGTGAACTCTGTCCGAGGCCTTAGGAGACACTAATAAATGTAATAGTTAGTGGTTTGTAGAGCTCGTTGAGGTAGTTTGGCATGCAGACTACGAAAATCGTATCCAGTTTACACAAAAAGCTTCTCTGATGACCTTACGGTATTTGTAAAGTAGAAGAATTGGAATTAGGCTGAGAATTCTTAATCGGACTAACCAGCGTGCTGTTCACGACAGTAACTCCTCTGATGAAATTGTGAGATGCACAGTTGAGCGCTTTTTCTCTTCACCTTACTCGATCGTAATATTTCCTCAATTTTTGAACAAATTCGCTTCCTTGATTACGATTACGACCCCCCCCCCCTTTGCACGACCTCCAGGTCGAGCACGCCTGACCCACGCTCAACCCTAGTCATACGTCGGGTGAAAAAGCTATTTTTTTGATGCGCAATTCTATTCCCGGGCTGTGTGAGATCGTGTCAGAGCATAGTATGTGATGGTCATGTTCAACTTGTTCTATCCAATGTGGATGTTATTGGATCATGAATGTATATGTTTAAACGGGTTCATACAATATTCCCTGCATTTCCCTTCAAAAAATTTGAATTCCATCTGCTGTGTGCCAGGGGAGGCGTGCAAGTGTTACCCAGGCAGCCACCTGGTGCCGCAGCCAGCCGCCAGAGCTGGCACCAGCGTCGCGGCTGAGCTACCGTAAGCGCGCTCTCGTCGTCCGCAATCTCTTGCAGAGAGATTTTCGCAGCAGCCTCGCACCTCTCGCGCTGAGGTGCGAGAATTCCCTAAGAGGTCGAGCTACTGTCACATATTATATATCGATCAACACAGCGGAGAATTTGTGGTTTATTAGTAATATACATTACAAAAAATATAAACAAAAAAAGTTAAATAAATAAAAAACAACACAAAAAATCACAAATGAAAATCACAATCAAATTTAAAATTTTACATCCGCACTGCTGTCAAATGGTTTTCTCTGTGACAAATTTGGACAATTTTGTGGGCATTTACCTCAATAATTACATCGGAATAATATTAGGTCGTCCCGAAAGTTTTGTCGGTTTTTTCAGATCACTATAAGACCACGCACAATGAAGATCTGAATGAGCTTCAGCATGTATTCGATGCAGCTTTTCCTTCTCTTTCTTGTGTTTACATTTTCGAACCACAACTTTGTATGCTTTCTTTGATAATTGCTGAAATTCTTCACCAGTCATTTTTGTCTGCTCAAAGTTCGGCTAATTTTTGAAAATTTTACTTCAAATCTTCGAAAAGGACTAAGTAAGGATTAAATAGAGCAATTCTCGGACTACAAGATGATACTTTTGGATTCCTCTAATCTGCTGATTTTCGCTTCAAAATATTATCTCTTAGGAGGTCTCGATTTTTGGCAAAGTCATGAAACACGCCACTACAGCAAAAACATGAAAACTTCTGAAGTTTCTGCGAACTACAACATGATTCTTATTGAACACTATTTATGCAACATTACTCAGTCTGACTTGCTTTAAAAAAGCAGCTTTTTGGAATTTTCGGTACTTTTACGTGGCAAACGTAATCAAAAAGCCGCGGTTTTTATTAAATAAATAGTTATAACAGACTTGGTAAACGTGACCCACGTAATCTAAAATGGCTACAATGTAGCCAAAGCTTTGCTCTACATAACAGTTACCAGCGCTCCTTAGAAGTGTCAGGATAGAATTTTTCAAAATTTAGAAATGTTTGGCGTTACTGTTGAACTGCTCAAAGAGCCATGGCGATAACATTGCAAAGACAGGGTAGGCCAGAGAGCAAATATAGCTTTAATAAAGAGGATGAAAATCTAAATCAAATGGTACCTAGAACATTCATGGACTGATGTTCTGTGAGTTTTAGTGAGCAATGGAAAAAACCGACAAAACTTTGGGGACAACCTAATAGATATGAATATTTGGCAGTTGAATTTGTAGGAAATCCTCCCCATCCGGTAAAATTCTTAATTCTTCGGGGATGCTGTTCATTTCTACCCTATTTACTTGCGAGGATGCAGCTCTAAAAAATCCGCAAAAAATCCAAAAATCCAAACAATTCACAATTAATATTCAAATGAAAAAAGAAACAAGGAATTACCTAGTAACGAACACCTTGCGCTTGCATAGCCCGTTCTTACAAAATCTGCTAAGACTTTGTTTCTAGCCTCCAGTGCTAAACTCATTTTTTTTTTCTACAGAACCTAGTTGTATTTTAGTCAGGGAAGCTACATTTCCATGAAGTTTTCAAAATCGAGAAGGCGGTTTCTTTGAAGGGGACACCGGGGCTTATTCTTTGTTTTTGATGTCCCCTTTTTATTTTCTGGCAGCTCTAAAATGCAACATTTTTTGGACTACAAGTAAATTTTAACTTTTTAGACTTTCAGCGGCTGAAGAATAAAGCTGGCTTGTAGCAGGTAGCGGATTCTGGGATTGATAATCTTTTCGAAAAGATTCGGTAACAGGCAAAAAATCAATAATTACCTCCAATAGCAACGGATTCTCTACATATATCTGACCTAGGGTATTAAAGTCTTCTGCCCCAAAGGTCACAACGAATTGTGCTAAAAAATCATTCAACAATCTATTTTATATTTTTTATGGACTTACTCCACGATATTATGCTTTCAATTTTTGTAATCATTCCATCAATTTATTTATTCAACTTTTTTGTTTTTGTATATTTTTTGTAATATATATTACTAATAAACTATAAATTTTCCGCTGTGTTGATCGATATATAATATGTGGCAGTAGCTCGATCTCTGAAGGAATTCTCGCACCTCAGCGCGAGAGGTGCGAGGCTGCTGCGAAAATCTCCCTGCGAGAGATTGCGGACGACGAGAGCGCGCTTACGGTAGCTCAGCCGCGGCGTTGGTGCCAGCTTTGGCGGCTGGCTGCGGCACCAGGCGGCTGCCTGGGTAACACTTGCTACGCACCCTTCAAAACTGTTAATCAGTGCTACACTTCACTTCCTGCACCAAACATTGACGAAGACATCATCGACTACTGTGCCAGTAGTCGAATACAGATGAAGTTCATACCCAGTCTAAGCCCATGGCAAGGAGGAATATATGAAAAAATGATTGATATCTTTAAAAAATCTTACAGACATGCCATCACTAACCGTTTGCTAGATATCGAAGAAGTACGAACGGTGGCAAAGGAAGCCGAGGCCATTGTCAACACAAGGCCGCTTACATATTATAGCGATGAAATTTCCTACATGCCTCTTCGTCCCATCGATTTCATACGCCCATATGCTCGATTATGTAGCACCTATCCCACCGAATATCAAGATCAGTGGCTACCATTTCAAACAACACGAGACACTTTACTTGCTGATTGGGATCGAACCTCCAAGCTAATCTCAACATTTTGGACAAGATGGAACATGGAATATCTTACCGCTATGCGCGAACAGTTCAAGAATGAGCATTCAGTTCCCAGATCACATGAAAAGGACACACCTAAGAGCGGAGACATCGTCTTGATCCATGATCCAACCCTTGAGCGTGGTCAGTGGAAAATGGGTAGAGTCATCGAATCACAAGATAACTATCAACGCTCTGCTCAGATAAAGCTTCCTTCAAACAGAATAATTACTCGTCCTAACTCTCTGATCCATAAACTAGAGATACCACAGAAGATCAACGATCGAAACGTCGAAACTAACGGACCATCTTCCACCAAAAAACCTCCACAACCATCACGCCATCCAATGATTACCCGCTCTCGAGCTCAAGCACACGCTACTCTGACAACATTGCTTTGCCTGATGACTATTGGAACTGCGTCTACGGCTTCAATCAAGTGTCCAAGCGAACTCAACACACCTAAAACAATTCTGTACGCCACTAACTGCAAAGCCAGAGGAATCGCAGTTGCCGAACACAAAAATGCATTTTGTTATTACCCCATTTCCTGCCCTATGGGACATATTCGTTTCGAAATACTTTTTTCAAAGGTACCTTACAGCAAATCTTCTCTCTGCGGAGACAGTTGCAAATGCCCTCAGTGGGCGTCTTCTTGCTCTTTTCATAACGGATCAATCACCACCAAGTCAGAAATACGAAAAATACCTGCAAGTCTTCGCCATTATCGTCCAAACTTTGTTTGCTCATTTGAGCAGGACGAAAGGTGTGATTCAGTTAAAAAATTGGGAACGTTCAATCAGGTTCAACTATTCGACGACGCCTTGCTTTTGGTAGAAAACTTAACAATAACTCTCAAGGATTACGTCACTCAAGGAGACCTCCTATGCATCGATCGCAAGGGATGGAAGCGACTTCCTGGTAGCGACATCACCGGCACATCGTGGTTCTGCAAAAGACACAAATGCCAAGAACCAGCAAGCCTCTTCTGCATGTATGACAACCCGATAGCTCTGTTGCTTCTCAACGGTGCATCTAAAAAGAATGCAATCCCCATAAAAGCTTGGGGCCCCATCACAAAGGCCTACTATGGGTTTCCCTCAAACCCATCAAAACTGTCCATAAAACATGATACTACCAAATCTCTTGAAAACACTCGCACGAATGTGCTTGCCTCATGTTCTAAAGGAGGCATAACTTTATCTCAAGCAAATGAACAGGAAGTCATAGAAATCTGCATCGACCAGTACTGCATTTTCAGAAAAAATCTCGCTTCATTTCACATACCATTTCCCAATACATTCACGATGTACGATTACAAAGTCACCATAAGAGCATGGTCACGAGGAAAGCTTGTGGAAAACTTACAATTATTTTGCCCGGCACAGCCAGTCTGCGAAACCATGCAATGCATCCTCTGCTGGGAGGTGTACAACACTCAGTGTTGGACCTTTTTACAAATAACTCTGATTACACTACTCATCTTGATCACTCCTCTATGGATTTACATAACGATCAGGATCGTGTGCCTTTTGCTTCGAATAACCAAAATCATTCTTTACCGTGTTTGCTTCGTGGATAGATTACTTGCCCTCTGTAGCAACCGGCAAAGAATACGCAAATACACTAATCGTAGGAGAAGATCTTACAAACGAAACATATTTTCGTGCCTTACTGTGTTGTGTCTGAAAATTTCACATGGACTCGGTTGCTCAGAGATCACTTCTATTACTGCTAATGAAAATATCTGCTTCAAAGATGGAGAAAACGAAACATGTACCTTTAACGAAGCCACTGTAGTCACTCTTCAGCCACTGCAACAAGAATCATGTCTTCTTCTCAAGGATCATCACAACAAGCCGATCGGACTCATATCAATCAAAGTCAACGGCATCGATTTCAAATGTCAGAAAGACATTCAATTCTATACCAGAAATCACCAACTTGTTTCCGAATCCATCCATCGATGCTACTTAGCAGGAAGCTGCATCGAGAACGCATGTGAAAATACCTCACCTACGGCCAAGCTATCAGAGCTTTCTGATCTAGCAAACCGAAGTCCTGGATACACCTTCTGCGCCGCGAGCTGCGGATGCATCTCCTGTGACGGCTGTTTCATGTGCCAACCAAGCTGCTTGTTCTATCGAGTATATGCAAGACCAACAAGCTCTACTATTTACAAAGTGTTCAAGTGTCCCAGTTGGGAAATGACAGTGAACGCCGAGATAACTTTAAAGCAAGGTAACAGTATGTATTCTACCAGGTTACTATTTCGCCCAGGTCAGATCATCAAATGGAGGAACCTGAAGTTTAGTCTCATAAGCACCACAGTGCCGCAGTTGCCAGTCCTTTCATCTACCTTTATGGAACGAAACGGAAAAGTATCGATTATTCAACCTGCCCACAAAGGACAGCTCAATCCTCGTGGAGCTGGACAACTTCAGTGCGCATCATACAGGAAAGCAAAGAAGTTCAACTGCGTTTTCTCAGCCAAATCTTGTTCCTGCTCAGTCTCCCTTAAAAGAGCCACTTGCGTATGCAGCCCTGGCAACATGGAAAGACTAATGCGGAGTTCACCCCTCCCTCAAATATCAAAACACTTTGCGATCTATTCAGAACAAGGCACACTACATGCAAAATCTGGAGTTGGCTCAGCTTTGCAACTTCATGTTGTTGCTGAAAACCTAAAAATAGCATCAAGACAAACTAACACCTCTTGTGAGACTACTGCCAGTGACGCTGAGGGATGCTATAGTTGCATGACCGGAGCCGAAATCACTTTCCTATGCAAGAGCAAATCTGGAACTGCTTTGGCAAATATTGCCTGCTCAGAACAATACCAAGTAGCACAATGCACTACGAAAGGATATGTAAACAAATTACGCTTTCACTTCAATACATCTGACATCTCCATGAGTTGCAAGGTAATCTGCCCAGGAAATACACAAATGATCAAGATCAAAGGCCACTTACAATACATCGAAGACGAAACAATCAATGGAGATACCGTATCAAAAACGTTTACGAAGGAAATCACAAGAGACATATCGTTTTTGAAAACCTTGTCTAATTATGCTCTTAACTTATTGCGAAACTCACTAAGTTTCTTCTCGAATCCCTTCAATTTCATTAATACTGTACTGATTCTTCTTGTTCTCATCTATGTTCTGCAACATCTTTATCTCATTAGATCACGCTACTTTCCTTATCGCTATCGTGTCAAACGCCTCTGAATATCTTTATGGGAGTATTATCTTTGCTTTCTGTTGGGAATTTTTGTAATTCTACAAAAGGGTAGTTCCAATTCGTAAACTTCATTGGTAATTCTTCGTAAACCCAAGATGACTGTACACTTAGTTTGGTAAAGACCAAGTTGGGTGGCAACAACGAGTTTATTCACAGGGAATAGTGACGAACAGCGACTGGGCGATAGTGACGACTCCAGAACTTGGTATCCAGGCTCTTTTATACAGCCAAATTGGGCGTGTATAGCCTGGATGCCAACTTCTGGCAAAGAATGCTATCAATGCAGTAGAAGTTTCGCCTATTTGAAAGTAGGCGCCGCCGAGTGCATTATCAAGGGCCATGAGGGTGACCCGGCGGCTAAACAGGTGCATGGACAATCTACAACTTGTCCATGACAGAATGGATACATTCACATAATCGAAGACAGTCGTTAACAAATATTATTAACGACACTGGGGGCGGGCCGGAAGGAGTGCATGATGCACGATATATATTTCTACTGTAGAATGGAGAAGTGTATGAAATGTATCAACAATGGAACTAGCGAACAAAATTTTATTAGAAAAATAGAAGCAAGGTAATAAAATAGCACATGAAAAAAAAAAGAATTTTTTTTTCAGTACGATAATGGGATGAGTGTAAACAAAAAAGGTACCACATGAAAAAAAATCTTTTCAGAATCTTAATACATTAATGCAACAACCAACAACAAATCAAGTATGGAATACAAAATCGATCTACTGGGCGGGATTTGCATGAATGCAGTGGCATCTTTTGCAGATGCCCTTTTTCTTGTATACCTTGCGTACACGATCGGGGTGCATACGTTTCTTGCCACGGCATTGTGATGCATGATGCCCCGCGAAGTAGCAGACATCACAATACTGTGGAGTTTCCACGGGAGGACATCCATTGGGCGGTGTTGGCATCGTTGGAAGCGGACGCTGCTTCTCCTCGACTATTTCGATCTTGTTTGCGATGCCGTCCATCTGTTGGGTCAAAACGCGGAGCTTGTCCTCGATCCTATTTAGACGGTGTTCATTGCTCTTCTGAGTATCCAGGATGACGTGGAACATGTCCATCACATCTTTGCTGGAGACATAGCCCCGATGTTCTTGCGATAGCACCAAGGGACGCAGGGTCACCTTGGGCTTTGGAAAGAGCGCCGCACTTCTGTCTGGAATGAGAACAATGTCGAGCTTGGTAATTTTCACCTGGGGCTCTCCATTCTCTTCCTGGTCAACGGTAGGATTCGGGGACGTGGTTTCAGCTCTTCTCTTCTTGGGGGTCGATTGCAGCCGTCTTGCGTTTTTGGACGGTCGTTGCTTCTTCGCGATGGGCGGCCTCGAGCGTAGAGAAGTCATTTTGTGAGCAGCAAGCTGATCCATTTCCATGCCAATTGATAAGTCCAGAAGATCCTCTTCGTCGGAAACGTGGATTGGAGTAGCCATAGTTGTTGTGAGCAGTAGAAGTTGGGTGTGCATGGAAGTGTTGCCTTTTTATACGAAGATGTGGTTCGACCTAGGCATCGTAAATTTGCCGGTGAGGTCTTTGGAGTGGTTCGACATTCTTCCTGGCAAAATGTCGCGGGACAGAATTATTGCTTTGTACATCACCGCTTGCAATTAGGCGGACTACCAGGCTATGATGCCTAAGGGGACTAGCGAGAGTGCAGATATTATGTACATGTGAGTGTGCTGCATTATGTTATGTTTTAGAAGAACATACATTTGCGAAACAGAGCAGGTCCACAGATCAGTGTGGCAGCTATTGACAATGCTACTACAGCTGCTGCTGTAAGCGAAGTGGTCCACCAGTGAGACATAACCTGAGCTATGTTGCTGAGGTCAGGAATGTTGATTAAGTCCACGTAATTGGCCGTTTCGATGCTAGCGTGTTCCAAATCGTCTTTCCATATGGAGTGGTAATAAAGCGATTCGATGATGTGCAAATCATGTTTTTGTGATCCGCACTGGGTGCTACATTGTGCAGCATAGTTGGCGGTATTGGAACTGATTAGTACGGTCGTATTAGTTGCTTTCGGTCCGCAATCTATCGTGTAGTGATGATCAGTGCAGGCAACTTCCGCAATTGTCCTGATTTTGGAAGTGCATGTGAAGACCAGTCTTGCTCCTTGGAGGCAGTTGTAGCAGCCTTTCGCTTCGGAGGCGTGGATCTCGCATTTGGTGGGTATGATAACCGTAGCAGTTTTCCATCTGGCTTCAGTTGATAAGGAAACTTCTGCGATGGAGGTGTGGCTTACAACTGTTACTGAATTTTCGTCGGCTTCCAGAGAAAATTCTGAGCTGTGCAGGGGTAGCATAGTATCCAAGGAATCCATCCTTTCTGTGATGTTGACATTGGCGCAGTAGCAAACAGCGAGTGTGGATCTTGAGGTGCATTTGCACGTATCCATGACACGGCACTTTGTCAAATTTTTTGCGACCTCTGATGTGCTGCACTTGACTGCGAACGTGTCGTCGGACGGGGATATCATGGTCTGCGGGTTGGTACGGTTGTACACCTGGACGAACTTCCGATCCAGAATGGAAATTGTGGGAGTCGTAATGAAGTCAAGGGTAAAGTTCATCTTGTCCATGCTCACTGTTTCTTGCGGTAATATGTCCATGTTTGTCACCACTTCCTTGCCCGTAACGAAGGTTACTCGAGCTCGTATTCGTGCTTTTTCATTCCACACAGGACAGGAAAAGACTTTGTAGATGAGGTCGTCCTTCGGTTTTGAATAGGTACGGGAAAAAAGACAGCCTGGCATTGGTAAGAGGCACCCACAACCAATTCCTCCACACGATTCTTGGCATCGTGTCACTCCAGGAAGGTGGTATGAGCCGTTTAATTCCGGAACGAACGAGTTTTGTGCGATTGTGCGACATCTTTGTTGCGTGCAACTGCCGGCTTGAGCGCATCGTTTGGAAGAGACTGTTATAAGCTCAGCGTTCCTGGTGAAGAAGTGAGTGACAGGTATGCACTCAAATCTTATGCTGTCGAGTTGTATATGTAATGTCGCGATCAGTTCTCCTTTGTACATGATCTTCATGCAAACTTCGCGTTTGAAGCTGCTCATTGCGAAGGTATGCTCCTCGACATTCCTACATCTTGAATCTCCAAGAAAGTCGGTGCAAATCAGATCCTTGGTGTTGAGAACATGGGTGTGCTGACAGCAACTTGTTACAGCCAGTATTGAAAGCGAGAAGATGAGCTTGGATCTTGTCGTATGACCGCCGGAAGTTTTCCTTGGACGTGCTTGCGTATCGGTATTCGGATGCATTTCCACATTTTCGGCTTGTTCTGTTGTCGTGGAATCCATCGTTGTATGCTTCGAGTCTTTGAGCGAACGGCATCTTTGTTTGAGCATGACTGCTGCACGTGCCACCAGATATGTTGAGATGGTGGTGAGTAGTGTAATGATGTAAATGACCGTAGCTATTACTGCGATGGTTGTTTTCGGAAAACAGCGTGGGTTGCCGAGTAGAAGGGGACAGAATGTGCAATGTATGGAATTGCACACTGATTGCTCTGGGCACATCACTTCCTCTTCGTATAGTGTGGTATTCATGATAGCACGCCATTTCACGGAATATGGGTTAGTTAGCTGATGTGGCGGTAGATATCTTTGTATGGGTTGCTGATCCGTGTGTATGCTCTGACAATGAATGCGATTGACACATACTTCACTCCTGCTGTTTACGTCCGGAATCGACGATAAGTTGAGTATGAATCCAGTGTTCGTGCAGTTCAGCACTTGTCCTTGTGCAGAATGTATAATGCTGCATGCTGTCAAGGCTAGTAAAATGCTGAGCGCATTCCATGGACGACGTTTCGGTAATACCACGTTTTCGTTATAATTGATGGGTTTTTTAGCCTTTCTTTCAAGAGGTTTGCGTTGTGGTAGAGCTTGTATGCTACTCTGAGGTTCCTCATTGTCGTGTGAAGTGCTTGTCATTGCGTTCGAATCCATTGTGGCACGAATTTCCAGTGGAATGAGGCGATTGATGGGACGCTGTACGCATCTCCCAGTTCCGGTTTTAAGTACGGCGCTTCGTACTTCTCCATCCTTGCTTTTGACTAAGTCCTCGATCACACCCATTGGCCAGTGGTCTCTGGATGTCTTCAGATCATCATCGATAAGCACAATGTCGCCAACGCACGGATTATTTTTCGATGACTTGTAATTGCTTCCATAAAGTACGTGGCGTTCGCGCAGTTCCAAGAGATACTCTGTTTTCCATTTGTCCCAGAACTTGTTGGTAAGTGTCTCTGCATCAGAAATGGCCTTCTTTGCGTCCAATTGCGTGGAAATTTCCGGAGTAGGTTGGTATGGAGGGTCTTCCTGATGTTGCTCGTCTTGTCGTATAACTTCGATGCCATGTCGAATGTTTTTGTACACGAAGTCGATTGGGCGAAGTACTTCATTGTTGTCAGCAGCTTCTCCGATTGTCGTTAATGGTCGTGAATTTACTGCAGCTTCAATCTCGCAAAGGACTGTGGAAAAAATTTCTTCTGAGATTTTTCGTCTTCCTATCGTTTTGAGCAAGGCCCTTTTGACTGTCCCGACCATTCTTTCCCATGCTCCTCCCATCCATGGAGAAGCTGGTGGAATGAAATTCCATTGAATGTTGTGTTTGGCAAGAAAGAGTGATACTGGTGAGCATGAGGGCGGATCATCGCGCCGAAGGATGGTTTCCGTCAGGCGAAAGTTGGTGCCGTTGTCGCTTATTATCCTCAGCGGAACACCTCTTCTTGCCGTGAAGCGCTTGAAAACTAGCAGGAAGTTTCTTGCTGACAAGTCTTTCGCTACTTCCAGGTGTATCATTCGTGTCACCAAGCAGGTAAATAGGGCGACATATCGTTTTCCGTCCTCATCACTTGCATCTTTGATGGTGATTGGTCCCATGAAATCCACTCCAGTGAAGCTGAAAGGCGGCGACCGTGTAACCCTTTCGGAAGGTAGTGGTCCCATGTGTGGGTATTTGTAAGGGACCGCATTATAGCGTTGACAGATGACGCAATTTCGGACAATCTTTTTGCAGAGAGTTTTGTCTGCTGGGATCCAGAATTTCTTGCGGAGAGTGTTGACTAGCTGGTTGACGCCGCAATGAAACAAGTCTTTATGTAGCTGCGCCGCAATTCTAGCATTCAGTAGTCCTTTGCGGGGAAGGTAGATTGGATTGATGGTGTCGTAGTTCAAATCCGAGTTTTGTAGGCGACCAAATTTTCTAGTAATTCCATGTAGGTCTTCCTTGATGGTCTTGTTTTTGCAGCTGTTTATGAACGATTGCAGATCAGACTGCTGTTGCTCTTCTCGAAGTAGGTGGCGTTCTGCGATTATCATCTCTTGGGCATTCGGAATGCCGCCGAACGTTTCGCAGTGCTCGTCAAGTTGATAAAGTTTGCCTTTGCTGATTTTGCGTACAAATCGTAAGGAATAGGCAACAATCCTTTTGAGCTTGTCATAGCTACTGACTGCTTCAGTAGGCCAGATTCTTGGTTGCCTTGTCAGGGTGGTGAAAGGTGTTACCATAGTGGCAATTATTGCGAGAGAGTCTTCTTCTTCTGCTTGACTTAGCTGTTCTACCTGACGAACAGGCCAATGTTGCTCCCGCTCATTAAGCCATCGAGGTCCTTTGAACCATACGTGATCGCTGGCTTCTGCTTGTGAAAGACCGCGGGTTGCATGATCAGCAACATTTTCTTC